>JAWXYG010000003.1:55490052-56102376 GCA_034222035.1 Acacia crassicarpa
ATGATAAGAAAGTTACGCATGATGGTTACACCAACAAGTTCTCTTTTGTACATAAAGAACGCAAGACTATTCTTGCACTTTTGACACCAAGAGAAGTTAGTGAGGATAATCTAAAAATGAGAGAAAAAAGAAAGCAAGAGAGAAAAGAGAGTAGAAGAGAGCAAGAAAAAAAAAAGGAGAGGAAGAGAGAAAAGCACCAAACTTGCTTATAAAAGAAAAAGAGGTGAAAAAGGCAATGCATTTGAAAAAGCCAATGCTCTTACTTTTGAGTAAAGAGAATAATTTTACAGATGCAAGTCCTACTAACTCTCTTCCGAATGAGGTTTCTGATTTGTTGCAGGAATTTAAAGAGGTTGATGATGCAATTCACACTGCAGATTTGTTCTTCAAGGAAGTGTATAAAGACGGAGACGAGGATTGCAATTTGAGGACAAATTCTTCTAAAGAAGGAGGGAATGATGCGGACATAGGAGATGGCATGACCAAGGCAACAAACGTGGAGGACATACAAGGTCTTGGAGACCCAATGACAAGAGCAAGAACTAAAAAGGCTCCAGATTGAAGACCTTGAAGAATAAGCCCCAATGGATATGCATGGAGGCTTCATTGGGCCTTAGCCCAAATTCTACATTTAGTTTTATTTTCTTACATTTAGTTAAACTTTTGTAATAAGGCTTATTGGACTTTATGTACAAGCATATTATGTTAAACTTAATATGGATGTTGTCCATATAAGGGAACACCATAGCATTTGTAACGGCAGATTTGAATTGAGATTTTAACCTTTTGGTGAGAGACAAGCTTCTCTAGGGTTCTTTTGAGAATCTCTGAACTTATTAAGGGCTCCGATCCTTGTGGCGTTCTTTGGCTTATCAATTCTTTGGAATTGTGGTGCCTACCAAGTTTTCGTGCTAGATTTCTTCGTTCCGTATCTCCAGTTTCCCTTATCGTTTTTCGGTGTTTTCTAAGTCCAAATCGTAGTTCAGAACGTCATCTTTTCAGGTCGTTTTGGAAGTGCTCAAATCCGAGGTCTGTAGCGCGAGATCTATTCCGTTCTTTAGGACGCGTTAGAGACTGAATTTCTGGTGCGCAATTCCATTCCTAATTGATCCGATCAGCCTTTCCTTTCGGGAATCACATCATATGTTCTTACAAAAATCAATGTTTCTTAGGAAAATTTTCCCTCAAATGTAGCAGATCAAGGAAGGGTGGATAAGTTGGATGAATTGATGCACCTCGGCATTCTCCAAGAGAAAAATGGACGTACATACTGAACGATGAACCTTAATCAATTACTACCTCCGATCCTAATTATAAGGCATAGTTGACTTTTTTTGGAGATATTAAGGAAGTTAAATAAGTTACTTAATCATTTCATATGTTGTGTATCTTTAGATTATATATTAGTTTATTAGTTAAATTAATTAGTTTGAAGAAAAAAATAAAAATAAAAATAAAAATAATCTAAAGTAATTTAATTAGCTTCTTTAATTTTTCCAAAAAAGTCAACTATACCTTATAATTAGGACCGGAGGGAGTATCAAGGAATGGTTCCCAACGTGCTTTCCTCTGAAACAGAGCTTATTATAAATAAAGTCCTCTGCAGCTTGTGTAAAGAATCTAACTCAATCTGTAATCAATTTTTGGAGGTGTGGCACACGGAGTCATGGCATAGACCTTCATGGATACTTATTTTCTCGATGAAGAAAGGTAGAGCCCTAACACTAAACAAATTATATTCGATTTACATCAAAACACAGTACACTGATAACACAGCAATGAAAGAATAACACAGCAACCAACTCAGAAACATATGACTCAATTTTCGAAAAGCAAAGAAAAAGAACTCATAAATTTGAGTTTGTGAGAGTGAGGACAGGACCACAGGTTGGGTCTGGGTTAGGGCTTCTCCAAATTTCAGAGGGCAAAGCACAGCAACAAGAGAGATTTATAGTGTAGAAGAAGAGCGAAATACGAACAAGCTATTGGCACCTGATCCACAGATGAGAGAAGCAAGAAGCCGATACACGAACTCTGAAGCTGCTTGACTTCCGGCGCCGGTGGTGGAACCCCCAAACTCTTCCAGCTGCTATGATCAGCGCCGTCCAAGGAGTATGACGTACTGGGAGAGCATCAGCATTTGACGTTCACGCGCTCTCATGGTCCCCCAATAATTAGGGAAATTTCAGTCGACTCCCCTATAACTATTTTATTTCAAAAGGCCCCCAAAACTTTCTGAAATCTCATTCTAGACCCTTGAACTCTACAGTGAAGTTTCAAATTTTTTTGAGGTTTTTTAAAATAAAATAACTACAGAAAATTTTATTGAAATTTTTTCATAATTACAAGATAAATAAAAGAATTCAAAAGAAATTCGACAGTTAACAAGAATATTTTAGTCATTTATAAAAACAAATAATAAAATTCACATGACACATAAAGACATTTGTAAGAGTTAAGATAAATAAGAACATTTATAAGATAAATGAATGGATTCAAAAGAATATAAAGAGTTAAAAATATTTTGTCCATTTACAAGATAAATGAGGAAATTCATAAGATAACAAAAAGTATTCGTAAGATAAATAAAGGAATTTAAAAAATAAAGCAATATCGTCATTATCTTTTTACCTAAAAAAATTAATTTAATTTTGAGCGTGCAATTTTAGAATTTATAACTGAAATTAAATCTGTTTCATTGAGGCTGAACGAAATTATCCCTTGAATTTTCCTATGATTAAGAAAAAGGAAAACACATACAAGTGCAGCACGTTTCATTCCCTTTTTGCGGTTCTGGTAGGTTTTTTTTTTTTTTTTGGGTAACATGCTCTTCCAATTGTTTAACCAAAAAATATCAACCTTAAAATTTTAAATGATATTAAAATGTTCGCCCAAATTATTATATTAAAATTATTTTTTTTAAAAAAATTATGATTATCATCGAAGATTAATAGTGTTAGAGGTATCATCGGGAAAAAATAGTGTTAAGAGTTTGAAAAGTAAGGAAAAATCTCAAAAAAATACAAATAAAAATGAGAAGATAAATTGGTGTTGCTAATTTATTATATCTCAAGGTAAAATTGAGGTAGGAATTTGAAATTTCCAGACCAAATTGCCTTAAGTTAAAGTTAAAAAAAAAAAAATTAACACATGCCCAAAGGATAAAATAACAACATTTGCATATCTATTAACAAGAACAAATTTTATATTAACGATTTCATTTTCATGCTTCACAACTTTATACTTCAAAAACCAACACATGCTTAGGGATAATTTTGAGGACATAAGTTTTAAGGGTCAATAATAATATATGTATCTATATTAACAATATCATATTTTATATCAATGATTTCACTTTTATGTTTCATCATTTCATATCCCAAAAATCAACACATGTCTAGAGATAATTTTAAAATCAACAAGTTTCAAGTGTCAATAACAACATATGTATCAATATTAACAACATCGAGTTTTATATTAACGACTTCACTTTCATGTTTTACAACTTCATATCCTAAAAACCAACATATGCACATGGATAATTTTGAAATTAACTAGTTTCAGGGGTTAATAACAACATCTATATCTTTATTAGTAACCTTATATTTTATATTAATGACTTCACTCTCATGTTTCATAACTTCATATATTCATCATATGTTGTTTAATGATAGTCTGCATAATTACATTCACTAGTAACCTGAAACCAAAAAAATATGTGTCAGAGACTCTTTTACATATTCACATATTTAATGACAAGGGAACATTAACATTGCACAACCACATAATGTTTGCTTGTCACCAACATGACAATACATAAGAGATTGTGAATACATTACTTACAAAGATATTACTACCTCTAGCCCTAAATATATGATAAAATTTATAGTACAATTTGCATTACAAACTTTGTCCTATATTAACCGGAGGGAGTAACATATACGAATGTTCTGATGTATTTTGTTTGTCTTCCTTTACTTTTTCCTTCGCCCTGTATGCTTGGTTATGTTGTATATAAAGGTGACACCATATTCTGTCAACAACATTTTCCTTATTTCATTGGAATGTTTATCAATGTGATCTCTCACTTCCTCAATTCTATAATTGAAGATGTCAAGTTAAATCTTTCACCATGGGTAACCTGAAGATTGTTTTGGGCACTATGATAATGTTCATCTCTGAATGTCCTCACACATAGTAATAGAGCTGTCTTACCGATAGCATTTGCTGTTATCCTCCAAGGACAACCTAAAATCTTACATTTAACAGAAATAATGTGCTATTTTTCACACATTCAAACCCAAACTTGTGTACAATGCTATACTTATACAATGCCTTTTGAAAAACATCTATGTGTGAAAAAGTTTGCATCACTCCTTAAAATAATCCCCTCCATTTCGGACATTTCAACTCCGGCATTGGTTTAGATGCACTCTCTATTCCACATAGTAGCCTATTAGATCCTCCACCAACTTCATCTATATCAAACAAACAGCAACACTTTCATAAGAGAGCGGTCGATAATTATTTTCCACAATGCTTAGACAAAGAATAGATCTTTGTTGTGAGAGTGCCAAGAATATTTCAACCCTGCAGTAAATTACAACTTCTATTACTTAATAACCAACAAAAGTATAACAAATGGAAACTATCATACCCAAAAAAAATTTCACTTACGTTTGTGAGTCATCGGATATTTCGGATACATTGTCATTCCCTTTTGGCCCTATATAGACATGCCCACTCCTGTCATTATAGTCAAAAAGGTTGTCAACTTCACCATCATCATTTAAATCTATTAGTGTCCTCTCATCAAAGCTCATTGTGTATTTTTTCACATGTCACAATCAATACCAAGCCAAGATGATATCATCAACCTCAAATTGCAAGTGTTTGTCTCCTCTTTTATGCATTGCACCTTCACATTACCACCATTATATTGAATTTTACCTTCATCATTACATACATATTTCCCTCCAACATGGAAATAATAAAATAGTTCATTCAAACATGATAACCCTTTATTACATGTCATTTTGCATGTTTACTTGCAAAAAAAAAAAAAAAAAGAGGAAGACAACGCCACTCATCATAATGTCATTTCTGTAAGCTTGTGAGACAATGTTTATTAAACCAAGTTACTCCCATATCATCACCTAGCACCTATTACTAACAACAATGCTATATATTTTAACATCTCCATCATCACTATTAGCAACACTCTCCCCATATCATCATCCTACATCTACTATTAACAACAACACAATATGTTTTCACATCGCCATCTTCACTATTAACAACACTCTCCCCCAACTGTACTATTGATGGCCAAACTTTATACCCACGCAAGACCCATCAGCATTAAACCCTTACTCAGCTGCCAACAACAAAAAAAGGAAAATCTTTAACAATCATGCAACCAATTACATTGAAATTGATAACGTAAGCACGAAGATTCTCCCATTAGTTTAAAGCAGTTACCTTATCTCCATCTTTATTTAAGACCCCCTTCCCATAAAATGAAACCTGTGAAATCAGAAACAACAATGACAAATCAGAACCAATATTGCCCGATCTAGAAGATGGAAGAATTACAACATGAAGAAGATGTCTAGAAAAATTGATTACCCGTGGCTCAGCTTCATTATGCCTTATGATCTTCTTCACTTTTTTCGTTGCTTGTCTTTCACTTTTTGCATCACCTTCCCTTTCTTTCCTCCACTTGTGCGTTTGCTTTTGTTTTTATCTGTCACTTGACCCACGGCAATTTGGTTATTTGGCCAGAATTAAAAATCCCAGATTCCAACTTCAATTCTGACCTAGGATTTGATAAATTGGCAACACCAATTTATCTTTTCCCATTTTTAATCGTATTTTTTTGGGATTTTTTCGAAAACTAAATTATAAAAAGATGTGTTAGAAGACTGACAAAAAATATTTTATAAAATTAACTAGCCAAACGAAAATTTTGCATCGATTCAGAGGATTAGAGGAGTTCTAGATACTTTCGTTCCACTACTAGAAAAAGCGAAATCTGCGACGGATTTTGCTACGGAATTTTTTCCGTAGCAAAATCCTTAAAATTTGCGACGGAATGAAAATTCCGTCGCAAAAATGGGAATTTGCGACGGAATTATAATTCCGTCGCAAATAAAATTCGTCTAGGATTTTTTTTTTCTTGCGACGGAATTGATTTTCCGTCGCAAATTTGCGACGGAAAATCAATTCCGTCGCAAAAAGGCGGCATTACGGGAGCCATTTTGCGACGGATTACAAATCCGTCGCAAAATAGAAATAGCTTTTTGCGACGGATTTAGTTTCCGTCGCAAAAATCTACTAAATCCTCAACTCAGCTCACACTCGTATTGCTGCCACCCTCAGCTCACACCCGTCTGAACCCTCAGCTCCGCCTTCAGCTCGGTGAACCCGTGCTGCCGCCCTCAGCTCGGTGAACCCTTGCCGCCTCCCTCAGCTCCGTCCGCCGTGCCGCCTCCCCCTTCTCCTTTCGCCCCTCAGCTTCCCACCCGCAGCTCCGTCCTTCCCAATCCGGCAGCTCGACCTCGCCACCTCCCCACACCCCCAGCTCCGTCCGCCCTCAACCCACAGCTCCCCCGGCCCACCCATGCCGTCAGCCCCCAGCTCCCCCTAGCCCCGGCATCTCGGCGCCCTCAGCTCAGAAGAAACAGCTCCGGTAAGCTTGTTTTTTTTTTTAAATTTTTTTTCCACATTATTTCAGCTCGGTGAACCCTTGTATTATTACTTTTCTCACCCTTGTATTATTATTATTTTTCCACATTATGGCTGCTATTAATCTTATTGGCATGGATTACATAAGAAGAACCACACTGATGCTATTAATTTGAGCTTTTGTTGGGCATAATTACGAGTAATTCAGTCAAAATCAAACTACTACCTTTGATTATTCACTCAATATTCCAAACATCAGTGTTACCGTGTCACTTCTTTAATATGTGTTCAGGATAGTAATTTAGTCAAGTAGCTAGAACCCTAACTACAAGGATGATGAGTCACAATCTTTTTCTAGTGTGATAAATTAATTGATGGACCTTGGAGCAGTTGTTCCTTTTGATTCATATTTTTTTATTTAAAAATAAAACGTCACATAAAAATTAAATCATAAGAAAAGATGGTTATGCGCCAACAAACAAGTGAGGGATAGATAGATTATCCAATTAACATTGCACTATACTTTAGTATCAATATATAAAAATATATTTGTATGCATTCTATTATATATATAATTTTATCCATTAATTATATTAAATTAAAGACTTTATTGCTTTTAAATGTTTCAGATTCTGCAAAAAGCCGTTGTAATTTCGACATTAAATCCTATTGATGATGACGGACAAATCTCACATTTTTTATTTAATTTCTATGTTACCATCGGTCCATTAATTTCTATGCTTGTTTCTGGGAATTATCTCTCAATTGAAAGGAAAGGAATCTGAAAATACCCTTTTCCCGATGAGTTGAATCATAAATCAAGATTTTCTATAATTGATACATTGACTACTTTTGAGATAAAAAACTTGGGGTATGAAAATTGCGGTGCGATTCGTCCTACTCTAAGTGGCAGTAACAACTTCCCATTCTTATAAGGAGATTCATAAATTGTTTACTCTATCTTAGGAATTTCAATTAGGTGATTGATGTTTTTTTATTGGAAGATTATCCCAAAAATCAGCCTTTTATAGAGTAATCCAGTGGGTGGCCTTCTCCCTCAACAAAAAAATCACATTTATTCTTTAGATTGGTGGCCTTCGATCCGTTTGGTTTTTTTCACCTGCCGAAACACTGTTTGGTGGGTTTTTGGGTCTAACCAATTCAACAGTTGAGTGAGTCATAAAAAAACATTACATGTGTGTTTGTTAGGTATAGGGTCCTACAATAGGAGGAGTCTGTCATATTTAACTCCAAAAGTAATTACTTGAGAAATTGTTAACCTGACAATTATAAGAAATTAGTATAAGTAAAAGGTGAAAAAATTAATCATATTTATTAAGCTCGAAGAAATAGTTTATAATTTTGCTGTTTTTTTCCTCTCCACAGTCGCTGTTGTCCATTTACCGGTGCTCTTCTCCGTCGTCTGGCTACTCTGCCCTTCCGGTAAGCTCCCTTTCGTTTCCTTTTTTACCTCATTATTTATTATGGTAAATTAGTATAGATAAAAATTGAAAAAATTAGTCATACTTATTAGTCATGAATAATTAGAGTAATTTTGGTTAAAATTTAACATGATTGTTTATTTAAGTTAAAATTTGGTTAATAAGTAATGTCTATTAAGTATTTAGAGGAGGAGTATAAATATGATTAATTTTGATTTTTCAAATCAATTTTGGGTACTAATGCATTCGGTGAAAGCCACAGGGGAAATTGTTGTGAAAAATCCTGTATATGTTTGGTGATTGTAAATTTTGTGTAGTTTTGTTCAGGAACATAACTGTTATTGTGGGCTTTAATTTACAATACTAAGTTCTTACGATATTTAATTTTGTGAAAAATCCTGTATATGTTTGGTGATTGTAAATTATTAGTATTGTTCAATTGACTGTATGATATGTGTTTTACGGTTGTAATTAACACCAAATTAAGAATGTTTTCTTCAATACTTGTATCATTTTTGTCTCTCTGTGTGTGTGCTCTTAGTATAGATTTAAATACTTTAATTAGCACAACCCCTTGCGTAAAAAATAAGTGGAATATAATGAGGTAAAAATTGAAAGACCAATTTAAAGTATACTTAGAAGATAAATTGATAAATTATTAAAGATTTTGAATTGATAAATTTTATACTAAATACTTATTCTGTTGTAGGTCACAAAAATTATCAAAGATTTTGAAGTTTACATGATATTTTATTTCTTTTTTAATAAAAAATGTACATGAATAACATTAGTGGCATGAATTTGTCCGGAATTTTGAAATCACAATTCTGATTTTGGTGTGATAAAATTATTTGTGGCATGTGTTTGTTTTTTCATTTCATTGATTAATTGGCAATTTGTTTACATAAGTGGCTAGTTGAATTGACCACTTTTATAAATTTGTGGCATGTTGAGATGTTAATTATGTTAGTAACTAAACTCGCTAGGAAGTATGGAAGACAACCATGATAGAAGTTGGATGTACAATCGCCTAACTGAGAGAAGAGAACTAACTCAAGCATTCTTGGTGGGTTTGCAAGAGTTCATCAATTTTGCGACGGCACATTCAACTAATTCAAGTAGGGAGATCAGGTGTCCGTGTGTCAAATGTAGGTGTATAAGATTTGAAGATTTTGAGGAGGTCAAAATCCATTTGTGTAGAAGGGAATTCATGAAGGATTATCAGTGTTGGGAATATCATGGCGAAGTCCGACAGACACCAACACCTAGTGGTTATTACGGGGACAGTAGTCATTGAGACAACCTTAATCTTTATGAGCAATTGGTTATGGACGTTGCGGGACTGTCGATCAGCCGATATTTCGATCCTGTTACTCATGCTGAATCGTCATACATGGGAGAGGAGACCGATACACATGCTCAACCATCATACATGGGAGAGGATCCTCATCCGGAAGCCGATAGGTTCTATAAAATGCTTCAAGAAGCGCAACGTCTGTTATGGGAAGGTTGTGAACACTTTGAAAATTGTGAATATTCATTGCTATCGGCTACCCTAGCAACACTAAGCCTGAAGACTGATCACCATATGAGTGAGAGGAATTACAACGAAATGATGCAGATCATAAGCAAGGTTGTTCCCAACGACAGTAATTTGCCGAAGGATTTTTACCAAGCAAAAAAAAAGGTGAAAGAGCTTGGGCTTGGACGTGAAAAAATTCATTGCTGCCCTAGGGGATGTATGTTGTATTATAAGGATGATGTTGAGCTGACCAATTGTAGATTCTGTGGACATGACAGATATGAAGTTGTGAGGAAAGGAAGGAAAATTACCCGTCGAGTGTTAAGCAAGATGCACTACTTTCCTCTGGTGCCCAGACTTCAGAGATTGTATGCATCAGAACAAACAGCTGCTCACATGAGATGGCATCGGGAGCATCACAGGGATGAAAACTTTGTGACGCATCCTTCGGATGCTGAAGCTTGGCGTAAATTTGACGAGGTGAATCCTTTCTTTGCTATGGATCCCCGTAATGTCCGTCTTGGTCTATGTTTGTAACGCCACAATTTTAATACCCAAAAACTCGGTCAAAATATTGAAAATACCTTCAAAAGAGTTCAACAATATCCAAATCCTTTTACAATGTTACCATTTCGAATAAAACCCGTAATACATAATCAAAATAAATTTCAGAAAATATTTCAGAGTTCAATACAAAACGGAAGTCTTAGGTTCATGGCAAGTAAAATAACATAACATAATCTATTGGAGATCAAAAGAGCTTCCAGAGCTCACTCCATAGGTGCCTTCCCTTGCTCTCTACTAGAATAATCACCTGAAAAATGTTAATATGGGATGAGATTCCACATCTCAGTAACTACTGAATATTTCTACCTTACACGAGCAAATTACATATGACAAAAATAAAAGGTAATATAATGTGAATTTAATATACTCAGATATTTTTTAAATATACCGTTGTTCACATCAAATGCCTTTACAAAATACTCATCATTCTTTATTGAATAATTCAGAAATGCACTATGCAGTATGCAGCCTCCCTTATATCCCCTTCCAACCGTATACCGCTGACTGGAACCATAGGCTAACATATAGTCCAATAGAAACTCATTCATTTGACTGGATGGTTTCAAGCTCACCAAAACTTAAGATACACCCGGCCAAAGGTATAGAGCTTAAATCTGGACTATGGCTCCCCTCCTTTAAAATAACAACTAAGGAGGTGTCACATGTCCCACAACTCCAATGAAATTCCGGCCAGAGGAAAACATGGAAGATGGGGCCCTGAAAAGTACCATCCACTGTGCACCGAGTGGTGGCATAAATCATTCTTATCATTCAAATCCCTCCTTACTCCACCCATCACATTACAACCGCCATGATGAATGTATTTACTCAAAAATAATGCATTATTATACCATTATATACATTGATATGCGTATTTATGAATAGTAAAATACTATGCGTATCTGTGAATAGTAAAAATACGGTATATATACATGAATAGTAAAAATGAAGAGTACATACGGTATGTATACGTGAATAGTAAATACGGTATGTATACGTGAATAGTATTATGAATAGTAAATACGGTATACGTGAATAGTAAATGTGAATAGTAAAAATGAATAGTAAATACGGTATAAGTGAATAGTAAGATGAATAGTAAATACGGTATACGTGAATAGTAAAATGAATAGTAAATACGGTATATGAATAGTAAAAATGAATAGTAAATACGGTATACGTGAATAGTAACGTACGTATAAATAGTACCTCTGTAGATTTGCAAATCAAAGTTCCCACACCAGATCTTAAAACCATAAATATTTTCTAAATATTCTTGCCAAAATAGTAAACAAACCAGTTAATAATCATACATAATTCACAAGTATAAGGAAGAATATTCAGAGTTACCTGTTTCTTGCTAATACCCGATTCACCAACCAGCTATTATAACTCTCAAGCAAATATCTCTACTCTCTCTCTCTCTCTCTCTCTACCTCTCTCTATGGCTCTTAGAAGTTGTGAAGAATGAAATGAAATGGAAGGTCTATTTATAGTTGGAAAATGGGTCTTTAAGTGTAATTTTCGTCTCTGGGTCGTTTTACGTAATTTTCCTAAAAACTAAAAAAAATCTCCCCGTGACTCAGCCCCGTGAACCTTTTAAAAAGAATTTTAATAATATTTTAATATTTTAAATAATAAAATAAAATAATAATAATATAATATTATTATAATTAATATTAAGTGGGTCCCGCGGCCAAATTTTTTCAAAGTTCACGAGAAAGTTTGTCACTCACGGGAAAGTTTGCAGAGAATTATTTTGGCCGTGGGTCCCGCATGAATAGTAAATACGTATTTAGGAATAGTAAATACCGTATTTTTAAATAGTAAATACGTATTTGTGAATAGTGAACACTATTCATATTTCACAAATTTCAAGTATTAAATACGTATTTGCGAATAACATATATATATATATATATATATTTTTTAAATACGTATTTGTAAATAGTAAAAATGTATACGTGAATAGTAAATACTATTCACGGGGTCCACAAAATACTGATTTCAAATTTATCACTTTCCAAAAATAGAGCCTACTAGTTTTCCCAAAATAGGTTTATGTTCAAGATATTAGATTCAAAATTCAGGATGTTACATTTCTCCCCTCCTAAAAGAAAATTTTGTCCTCAAAATTTCGCTATAATAAGAATTCTAACCTATTTAAATAAATGAGGATAGGTTTGTCGCATGCTCTCCTCCGTTTCCCAAGTAGCATCTCCGGGAACCATTCCTTTCCACTCGACCTTTACAAGTCTAATGGTCTTGTTTCTTAATTTCTTGTCCCTTGCATCAACAATCCGCTCCGGCTCGGCTTTATACGTCATGTTATCCTTGAGTTCTACCTCTTCTACTTCTATAATGTGGGAAGGATCCGGTTGGTATTTCTTCAGTTGCGATACATGAAAGACATCATGAAGGTTCGCAAGCTGTGGAGGTAATGCAATTCTGTAAGCTACCGGTCCAATTTTCTCCAAAATCTCATAAGGACCCATAAAACGAGGTGAAAGCTTCTTTGCTCGTATTGCTCTACCAATGCCAGTCATTGGTGTGACTCTTAAGAATACATGTTCACCCACCATGAACTCCAACGGTCGTCTTCTCTTGTCAGCATAACTCTTCTGTCGACTCTGAGCAGTGAGAAGTTTCTGTTGAATCACCTTAATCTTTTGAGTCGTCTCGTCCACAAGTTCTGGACCTATTAAAATTCGCTCATTCAATTCCGTCCAGCAAATAGGAGATCTACATTTTCTTCCATACAAAGCCTCATAAGGTGCCATCTCAATGCTGGAGTGATAACTATTGTTATATGCAAACTCCGCAAGATGAAGATGATCGTCCCAACTTCCTTTTAGTTCGATTGCACAAGCCCGCAACATGTCTTCCAGAGTTTGAATAGTCCTCTCAGTCTGCCCGTCAGTTTGAGGATGATAAGCGGTACTATAACTCATCCGAGTTCCCATAGCATTCTGCAATGCTTTCCAAAATCGTGAAGTGAATCGTGGATCACGATCAGATACGATGCTATTCGGTATCCCATGCAATCTGACAATCTCCTTCATGTAGATCTTTGCTAGTCTCTCCAATGAGTATTCTGCTGCAATTGCTAGAAAATGAGCTGACTTAGTTAACCTATCGACAATTACCCAAATGGCATTATGTCCGGATGTCGTTAGAGGAAGCCCCATGATGAAATCCATAGAGATGCTGTCCCATTTCCACTCTGGGATATCCAAATTCTTTAATAATCCAGGAGGTTTCCGATGTTCGATCTTGACTTTCTGACAAGTCAAACAACAAGTGACAAAGTCAGTCACATCTTTCTTCATGCCCCGCCACCACCAATTCCGCTTGAGATCATGATACATCTTGGTTGCTCCGGGATGGATAGTGTATTTACTCCGATGTGCCTCTTCTAGTATGAGCTTTTTTATTTCTCCATCATTAGGTATGCACACTTTTCCTTTATACCTTAATATCCCATTTCTATCGATCCCAAATTTCGATTCTTTTCCTTCTTCAATATCTTCCCTCACGTTTAATAGATACTCATCTTCGAGCTGAGCGAATTTAATCTCTTTCCAAATTGTGCTTTCAATAGTTAATGCTTCCATGGTAGCGACCAAACCTGACATTACATCAATAGATGTACTTGGTATCTCCTCGAGCAATTTATGTTCTCTGATCATCATCTGGGCTACATGGATTGTCTTTCTACTTAAGGCATCTGCTACAACGTTCGCCTTTCCTGGATGATACTTCAATTCGAAGTCGTAGTCCTTGATAAACTCCATCCATCTCCTCTGTCGCATGTTGAGCTCCTTTTGGTCGAACAGGTACTTCAGACTTTTGTGGTCACTATAAACTTCGAACTTTGAACCGTAGAGGTGATGCCTCCAAATCTTCAGAGCGAACACTACTGCTGCCAGTTCTAAGTCGTGAGTAGGATAATTCCCTTCATGTGGCCTTAACTGTCGAGAAGCATAAGCTACTACCCTACCATTTTGCATTAATACACACCCAAGACCTTTCTTGGAAGCATCTGTGTACAAAGTAAAGGTCTGAGCAGGATCTGGAATTATAAGTACTGGTGCCGTAGTCAACTTAGTCTTCAAATTTTGGAAAGCTGCTTCACACTTTTCGTCCCATACAAATGGTTGACCCTTCCTAGTTAACTTTGTCAAGGGCATAGCTATTTGCGAAAAGCCCTTGATAAATCTCCTATAATAGCCAGCTAGACCTAGAAAACTCCTGATCTCAGTCACGGACTTTGGTCGTTCCCATTGGAGAACTGCTTCAACTTTAGTATGGTCCACTGCAACACCTTCAGCCGATACGACATGGCCTAGGAATTTTACTTCCTTCAACCAAAATTCGCACTTAGACAGTTTCGCATAGAGCTTGTGCTCCTTCAACACTTGTATCACGATTCTAAGGTGCTCTTTATGCTCTTCTTCATCCTTAGAGTAGATAAGGATGTCGTCAATGAAAACCACTACAAATTTATCTAGATATGGTCGGAAAATTCTATTCATGTAATCCATGAATACTGCTGGAGCATTTGTTAGCCCAAATGGCATAACAAGAAATTCATAATGGCCATATCTAGTTCTGAATGCAGTTTTTGAGACATCTTCAGCTTTGACTCTCAGTTGGTGATAACCTGATCTGAGGTCGATCTTGGAGAATATGGATGCTCCCTTCAACTGATCAAGTAAATCGTCGATCCTGGGTAAAGGATATTTATTCTTTATAGTCACTTTATTCAACTGGCGATAGTCAATGCATAGTCTCAGGCTCCCATCTTTCTTCTTCACAAAGAGTACGGGCGATCCCCAAGGAGATACACTGGGTCTGATAAAACCCTTTTCTAACAATTCCTCGATCTGCCTCTTCAATTCTGCTAGTTCCGATGGAGACATTCGGTAAGGAGCTTTAGATATAGGTTCTGTTCCAGGTACGAGATCAATAGAAAATTCTACTTCTCTCTCTGGGGGTAAACCTGTCATTTCTTTCGGGAATACCTCCGGAAATTCTTTCACCACTTCAATGTTCTCTATCCCTTCCTCCACTTCTGCTTGAATGGAGAAAAACACCATGTACGCAAGACAACCATGATGAACAGGCTTTTCATCTTGTACTATAGACAACAATTGTGGTCTACTATGACTCATAGAGTCATCCGCAAGAGAGATAGTCTTCCTCTTGCAGTCAAGGATGATGTCATTAGCTGACAACCAATCCATTCCTATTATTACATCGATACCCTTCGTGGGTAAACAAACAAGGTCTATATTTGAGATCCTATTATCAATCTCAATCGTACAATTTAAGCAAGCCCTAGAAGTTTTTACTGAAGCTCCCGCCGGTGTAGAAATAATCATATAATAAGGCAATTCACTCACTCTTAAATTCAATCGAGGCACACAGTCGTATGATATAAAAGAGTGTGTGGCACCAGAATCAAATAAGGCTTCTACTTCAAGACCTTGGAGTTTGAGGATACCTTTAATCAGATTTGGTGAAGCACTTGCCTCCTGATGTGATAGTGCAAACACTTTCCCTGGCACTGCAGTTCTAGCATCCTTGGCTCCTCGAGGCTCCTCCTCACAAAATCTGGAAATGTGTCCTGGCTTTCCACAGTTGAAACACGTCACACATGGTCCTTGGTGTATTCTTCCACACTTGGCACACATCTGATTGTTAGCGGTGCTTGCAACAGGAGCTGTGGATCCCCTATATGAACTCTGACCTCCACTGAAGTGACTCCTTTGAGGTCCTTTGAATTGACTCCTCGGTGGTCTGCTGAAATGACTTCTTTGGGGTCCAGTAAAATAACTCCTCGATGGTCCACCAAAGTGATTTCTGGATGGTTGGCTAAACCGCGTATTCACATTACTGAAGTTGTGACTCTGCTTCTTAGTAACTCCTCCCGTTGGTCTCATGAGGTGTGTAGATCTGGCCTGAAAACCCTTCATCTTCTCAGCTTCCTCTTCTCGTTTGTTCCTTGCTATCGTGCGCAGTTTGTCACATATTTCTTCAAAATCCCTTGTTTCATCAAGGAACGGTGATAGAGCTGTTTTTAGGTCTGGTCTAGCTTTTTCAACCAATCGAGCACTCAACCATTTAGAGTTGTTCTGTGAATATCCGCAGAATTTAGACAATTCTAAAAAGCGAGTAATAAATTCGTCTTCATGTAATTCCCCTTGCCTGAATGTGAGGAATTCAGTTTCTTTCTCTATTCTGATTGAAGGGGAAAAGTAATAATTTTCGAATTTTTCCTTAAACTCTTCCCACGTCATCTCAGCATTTCCTTTTGTTTTGGTGCTTTCCCACCATTCTTCAGCTGCTTTCTGCATCAATTGTTCAGCAACCATCACCTTTTGTTGTGAGCTAATCTCGATAACTCTGAAAATCTTTTCTACACGCTTCAGCCACTCCAGTGCTGCAATCGGATCTAGCTTCCCCTCGAACATCGGTGGAGTAAACTTCCGAAATTTTTCCCAAACCTCAGTAATAGGTAAGGGATGATACTGAGAATGAGAACCGTTACTACCTCCATCTTCAGTGCGAGAATGACTTCCTCCCCTAGATTGATGGTCAGAAGGTGTGACTTCCAAAGCCTTCTCCTTTCCTTCCTTGTCACCTTGGCCTCTTCCTTTTGCTAGTTCATCCTCGTGTCTATTCACTTTCTCTCTCATCTCCAGGATGACGTCTCGTAACTCTGCCAAAAGGGCATTGTTATCCTGAGGATAGGGACCATCTTGATGCGGAGGGAGACTTCTTTGGGATGGAGCAGAGGTTGAATTAGTTCTTCGAGTTCTTGCCATTATCTCCTCCTATGATTAATACTATAAGGACACTAAACAAATAAAATAGCTAAATAAATTCTAAATCTAACAAAGGGAAGTGCTCATGTTATGATATTTAATTTGCCACGAACTTTTTAAAAATTTTTTTTTTTAAAAGAAATCACTTTAGAAAATAAACAAAATTGCCATGGAACCTTTAGCTCTGATACCAAAAATGTAACGCCACAATTTTAATACCCAAAAACTCGGTCAAAATATTGAAAATACCTTCAAAAGAGTTCAACAATATCCAAATCCTTTTACAATGTTACCATTTCGAATAAAACCCGTAATACATAATCAAAATAAATTTCAGAAAATATTTCAGAGTTCAATACAAAACGGAAGTCTTAGGTTCATGGCAAGTAAAATAACATAACATAATCTATTGGAGATCAAAAGAGCTTCCAGAGCTCACTCCATAGGTGCCTTCCCTTGCTCTCTACTAGAATAATCACCTGAAAAATGTTAATATGGGATGAGATTCCACATCTCAGTAACTACTGAATATTTCTACCTTACACGAGCAAATTACATATGACAAAAATAAAAGGTAATATAATGTGAATTTAATATACTCAGATATTTTTTAAATATACCGTTGTTCACATCAAATGCCTTTACAAAATACTCATCATTCTTTATTGAATAATTCAGAAATGCACTATGCAGTATGCAGCCTCCCTTATATCCCCTTCCAACCGTATACCGCTGACTGGAACCATAGGCTAACATATAGTCCAATAGAAACTCATTCATTTGACTGGATGGTTTCAAGCTCACCAAAACTTAAGATACACCCGGCCAAAGGTATAGAGCTTAAATCTGGACTATGGCTCCCCTCCTTTAAAATAACAACTAAGGAGGTGTCACATGTCCCACAACTCCAATGAAATTCCGGCCAGAGGAAAACATGGAAGATGGGGCCCTGAAAAGTACCATCCACTGTGCACCGAGTGGTGGCATAAATCATTCTTATCATTCAAATCCCTCCTTACTCCACCCATCACATTACAACCGCCATGATGAATGTATTTACTCAAAAATAATGCATTATTATACCATTATATACATTGATATGCGTATTTATGAATAGTAAAATACTATGCGTATCTGTGAATAGTAAAAATACGGTATATATACATGAATAGTAAAAATGAAGAGTACATACGGTATGTATACGTGAATAGTAAATACGGTATGTATACGTGAATAGTATTATGAATAGTAAATACGGTATACGTGAATAGTAAATGTGAATAGTAAAAATGAATAGTAAATACGGTATAAGTGAATAGTAAGATGAATAGTAAATACGGTATACGTGAATAGTAAAATGAATAGTAAATACGGTATATGAATAGTAAAAATGAATAGTAAATACGGTATACGTGAATAGTAACGTACGTATAAATAGTACCTCTGTAGATTTGCAAATCAAAGTTCCCACACCAGATCTTAAAACCATAAATATTTTCTAAATATTCTTGCCAAAATAGTAAACAAACCAGTTAATAATCATACATAATTCACAAGTATAAGGAAGAATATTCAGAGTTACCTGTTTCTTGCTAATACCCGATTCACCAACCAGCTATTATAACTCTCAAGCAAATATCTCTACTCTCTCTCTCTCTCTCTCTCTACCTCTCTCTATGGCTCTTAGAAGTTGTGAAGAATGAAATGAAATGGAAGGTCTATTTATAGTTGGAAAATGGGTCTTTAAGTGTAATTTTCGTCTCTGGGTCGTTTTACGTAATTTTCCTAAAAACTAAAAAAAATCTCCCCGTGACTCAGCCCCGTGAACCTTTTAAAAAGAATTTTAATAATATTTTAATATTTTAAATAATAAAATAAAATAATAATAATATAATATTATTATAATTAATATTAAGTGGGTCCCGCGGCCAAATTTTTTCAAAGTTCACGAGAAAGTTTGTCACTCACGGGAAAGTTTGCAGAGAATTATTTTGGCCGTGGGTCCCGCATGAATAGTAAATACGTATTTAGGAATAGTAAATACCGTATTTTTAAATAGTAAATACGTATTTGTGAATAGTGAACACTATTCATATTTCACAAATTTCAAGTATTAAATACGTATTTGCGAATAACATATATATATATATATATATATTTTTTAAATACGTATTTGTAAATAGTAAAAACGTATACGTGAATAGTAAATACTATTCACGGGGTCCACAAAATACTGATTTCAAATTTATCACTTTCCAAAAATAGAGCCTACTAGTTTTCCCAAAATAGGTTTATGTTCAAGATATTAGATTCAAAATTCAGGATGTTACAATGTTCGGATGGGTTCGCTCCTTTTGATAAAACAGGCAGGAATTATTCTTGTTGGCCTGTCACTGTGACACCGTACAACCTCCCACCTTCTATGTGCATGAGAAGAGAGTTTTTGTTCCTGAACGCGTTAATCCCTGGGCCATCCAACCCAAAAAAGAAGATAGATGTATACCTCAGGCCTTTGATAGACGAGTTGAAGATGTTGTGGAGTGAAGGGGTTCTTACGTATGATATATCATTGAGTCAGAATTTCACAATGCGTGCTGCCTTAATGTGGACGATAAGTGATTTCCCTGCATATGGGATGTTGAGTGACTGGCAAATGTCGGGAAAGCTTGCATGCCCAGTATGTCTTGAACAGAATATGGGTTATAGCTTGCAACACAGTCACAAGGTCTGTTGGTTTGACAGGCACCGGCGATTCCTACCCCTCAATCATCCATACAGGACAAATAGAAAAGACTTCACGCGGAGTGTTGTCGAACGAGCAGATCAATCTCTTCGTTTAAGTGGCCAAGAAATATGGGATAGGGTCAAGCACATTCCAAGTGTCGAAGAGGGGGCTGCTTCTAGCGAACCTGAGGGATATGGTGTTGATCATCATTGGAACAAACGCAGCATCTCCTGGGAACTACCATATTGGAAAGATCAACTGTTAAGACACAACCTCGATGTCATGCATATTGAGCGGAATGTGTTTGACAATATTCTGTACATCGTGATGGACACCAAGGGCAGGACGAAGGACACAGTCAATGCAAGACTGGACATACAAGAGATTTGCAGAAGGCCTGCTTTGCATTTGGTGCAGGATGGCAGGGGACAGATTTCCAAACCTAGAGCACCGTACACATTAAACAAACAGCAGAATTTAGAATTGTTGCAATGGGTAAAAGATTTGAAACTCCCGGACGGTGTGTCAACATGCACGAGGGGAAGTTCTTCGGGATGAAGAGTCATGATTGTCATGTTTTTTTTTCAGAGATTGTTGCCTTGGGCCTTGAAAGCACTACCGAAGGAAATATGGTCTATTCTAACGGACTTTTCCGTGTTCTTCAGAGAAATTTGTGCTTCAGAGCTTAATGTTGAAAAGTTACGGCTTCTGGAGGCGAGTATGCCTATAACGCTATGCAAGTTAGAGAAGGTGTTTCCTCCTTCCTTTTTTGACTCAATGGAACATTTGCCCGTTCACTTGGCTTACGAAGCAAGGGTAGGAGGCCCGCAACAATATAGATGGATGTATCCGTTTGAGAGGTAATATATATGTCTTTCGATCTGTTATTAATTGAAAAACATGGTACTTTAGTTTATAAATACCCTATGATATTCCATTGTAGGTTTTTACGCACACTTAAGCAGAAGATCAAAAATCCAACCCACGTTGAAGGATCTATCGCTGAAGCATATCTAGTCGAAGAGGCCGCTAAATTTGCGTCATACTATCATCCCCCTGAAATGATGTCAAGATGGAGAAGGGTACCTCGCAACGATGCCGGTGATACAAGGGATCAAAAATCAATATTTAATTATCCAGGGCGAGTCGTGGGAAAACATTGGAAATCAACTCTTGACGGAAGAGATAAGCAAGTAGCGGAGTGGTACATTCTAAACAACTGTGAAGAGGTCGCCCCGTACTTAAAGTAAGATTTTTGTTTTTCCGTTTTACTATTACGATAAGTATTAAAGTATTAACTTCATATATATATATATATTTTGCAGTTACTTTTCTAATTGGGTCCGATTGGAAAATCCTTCAATGTCGGTGTCCCAGGTTGATCAATTCACGAACTCTGAGTTTCCAAAATGGTTTCGAACCTATTTCGCGAAACATCGAGAAGATCCCAATGAAGTTGCGTGGAGTTTATCTTATGGAGCTCCAATTAGTGTTACTCAATGCAGCAGATATATAATCAATGGGTATCGGTTTTCAACTGTTGACACGGATGCAGGTACACAATGTTGCAATTACGGTGTATGTTGTCGAGGTGACCAAGTTGACGGGGTGGAGACTGTCTACTACGGGAAGTTACGTGACATAATTCAATTGAAATATCCGTGGGACAATGTGGTGACCCTTTTTAAGTGTGAGTGGTTTGATAATAGTCCGCGTGGGACAAAAATGGACGAGCATGGAAATATTGAGATCCACTGGACAAGGAGATATGCGGTTGGTTATGACCCATTCATCCTTGCTCAACAGGCGGAACAAGTTTACTATACATTATATCCCACATCCCGCCAAGGGTGGAGGGGGGTTATTAAAACCAAAGCATGAAATATCATACCGAAGTCGAAAGAGTCGGATTCAAATGACGGTATGGCTGAACCGTTCCAAGCTGATGTGGAACATCTACTGCCCATAAACATCGAAGACAACGAAATACCAAGCAATCTCTTTGATTCTGCTGCGGATTTAGAATTGATTCCTATACAAATTGACGATGAGGAATCAGACGATGAGGCAGAATTGATTTACTCTAACAGTGAATCTGAGTTCGACGACTATGAGACTTCAGAGGAAGACGGGCAAGCAGAAGTCGATGAACAGGAATCGTCCGGTTGAGATTTGTTAGTTCTTTGTTTTTGACGGTCTGTTATACTACATACTTTGTTACTTCACTACTGTAATCAACTCTAAATATATTTGTAGTTTTTTATTTTATTTTTTGACCTAATGTCTATAAGTGTTCAGAGATGGAGCATCAAGGAGGATCTTCAGGTAGTGGACGTGGTGGTGGTCGATCCCGGCCCCGTCCTATCAGAGGTGGTAGGGCGTCGTCATCTGCCCCTTCTGTAGGCAGAGAGCGGGGCGGTGCCCCAGAGGTGCCACCGTTTAATATGGCATCGTCACCGTCGGGTTATTTCGCATCTTCAACGTCGCTGTATACGTTGCCGTCGCCTTCTACCTCCACTGATCCGCAGCAAATGGGACAACAGGTTTACTAGCCTAATTCTGATTGATTTACATATGTTTAGTTTCATGAAACCATCTATGTACAAACATCTTTAATATTTCACATTCCTTGCTTAGCACACCCCGTCGCCTCAGAGCCATGTCGGGGAAGAAGGTAGTTCCTCCAATACACCGATCTGGGGCACAACAGATCCTGAGACAGGGCTGCTTTGGATCTGTCCTGACAACGAGTAGTAAGTCATGCCAAGTTACCAGTAATGTTACTAATCCCTTATCTAATTGGTTTTATGCTAATAATATTTGCATGATGTCCTTTGTCTTTAGCTTTGTGCCTCGTGATCCGGTGATGGATTTCATCTCGGACCAATTATTCCGTAACTACAATGAAGCTTGGACCAGCTGGACAGCGATTCCTACGGAAAATCGAAATGCTTGGTTCGATGAGTTTATGGTAAGTTATTTATTTATGGTTTTTAATTAAGTACTTTTATAAATTACCGCACTAATTGTTCGTTGTTGATTTTCAGAGGAAGCACATGTCGTTGCCTGAACATCGTGCAGCTCTGAGAAAGGCTTATAACGCCAAGGCAGCCCGGTGGTTGTCTCAAAAGCTTTATAACTTGAGACATGGTGGAAGAGGCAGGCGAGATTGGCTTCCACAGGACACTGCAAACCAATTATTTGACAATTGGGCCACCAATGAAAAGTTTCAGGAGAAGAGTGTGAAAAATAAGCAAAATAGGGCCAAAATTGAAGGCCCGTCATATGTTGGCGGCTCTATTCCGATGACTGAGTGGAGACGGAAACTTGTGAGTACACGTTATTTTCTATTTAGGTAATCAATATTTTGTACTTTGAAGTAATTAACTATGATCATCATTTGCGTTTGCAGGCAGAGACTGGGGTTCCTCCAGAGTCGGTAGGTTGGGCTGCCTTTGAGCAGACCCATTCTCGGCAGTCTGAAGGAAGTGATGAGAGGGAATGGATTAACTCAAAGGCGCACACAGTAGCGGTTAGACATTTATTGCATTTATTACTTGTTTTATGCACCACAATATTAATTTCATTTTACATGTCTTATTTGTTATGTATTTTTGTCTTTGTAGGAAAATTATACGAAGCTGTCGCAGGAGAGAGACTCACAGCGTGAGACTGACCCGTCATCCTCTGTGTGCGATAATGATAGTCTATTCATTGAGGCTGCAGGTGGATTTGACAAGAAAGGGAGAGTCTTTGGATACGGTGCTGCTGCTAGCCGACTGAAGCCAACAAAGCGCTCCTCATCTGGCATTGAAGATGTTTCTGCAAGTAAAGGTATTTGATATTGAAAATTTCCATTCTCTTGTCCATTCAAATGAAGTCCAAATAATAAATGTACTTGATATTGTTTTTGCAGATGAGATGAAGAAGATGAAGGCTTTGACAGCACAGATGACTCAGGAACAGGAGCGGATGCTTGAAGAGCAAGAGAAGATGAGGCAGATGATGATTCAGGAACGAGAGATGATGGAGGAGCGGATGGCTAAGGAACGAGAGATGATGGAGGAGCGGATGAGGCGGATGCAAGAGGAGATGATGAGGCAGATGCAGATTCAACTCAAGTCCCTAATGAACAAGGGTTTGGGGTCGGCTCCTGGTGATGATGACCATGCTGGTGATGATGATGATGATCACAATGCTCCTGTTTAGACTACTGTTTAGAATTTGCCCTTTGTAACATTGTTAGACTACTTTTTAGTATTTGGTATTTGTTAGATTACTCTTAATGTGCACTCCTTATAATTATTATTATATCCATGAATCACTACTTTTTGTACTCAATTTTTTAAAATTAAAAAAAAATAACATTCAAAATAATTATTAGTTTTGCTAAGAAATTGTTTCTGTAGCAAACGATCAAATATGGGGAAATTTGCAAAATTTCTAGTTTGCTATAGAAAAATAAAAAAATTAAAATAAAAAATAAAAAAAATAAAAAATAATAATAATAATAAAAAAGGAAAATAAATAAATAAATAAAATAAATTAAAAATAATTAAAAAAAAAGAATTTGCTACGGAATTCAATTCCGTAGCAAATTTGCTACGGAATTTTGCTACGGAATATTTTTCCGTAGCAAATTTGCTACGGAAGGGAAATTCCGTCGCAAATTGCGACGGATTTTCCTTATCCGTCGCAATTTACGACGAAGGATTTTGCTACGGAATTGTTCCGTAGCAAAATGATTTTGCTACGGAATTTGCTACGGAATTTTTCCGTAGCAAAATCTGAAAATTTTTGTAGTGTTCATTTAATAAGTTGAAGAACCAACGTAGCGATTAGATTAGAATATATACATTATATAAACACCAAAATATGGTTCAATGCTCAATATATTCCTTCCACATACACAGTTCCAAGCTCATTTTCACCGAAGTTTCATACTGATCACCTTTTGGACCCATAGCTAGGAATAAAAACTACGTGAAACTAACATCGAGAACAAGATATATATTAACTTTAAAAGGAACGGGTCAAGAATTAACACTTTTAAAAAAATCACTAATTATATTTTATTACGTGTCCTAGTCATAAAAACTAATAATCAATCACGATTGGCTGAAAAAATAAAAACCATAAAAGCTAGACTTTCCATGGCGTGTGTGAACGCTTACTGGGAGCGCACTTTACATTCGATCGAGGGGGTTGAATGGACTTTCCATGGCGTGTGGAATAATTGAAGGTCTAGTTCTACAACTAAAAGATAATATACTAATAATACTCAACTAATCTCTTGACTTGAATAGCTAGCAAAGCTGTGGTTGATCTAGAGGTCAATATAAAAGAATACATTAAATCTTACCACTTTGGGTATTTAAGCACACATATTCAGTTTGCCCAGAATCATCTCACAAAGTCACACAACAATCAGGGTTCAAGGTTCTCTGTCTCTGCCCTACAACTTCAGAAATATCATATTATATTGTGTTGTGCTCGTTTCACAGAGTCAAAACATGTCGGTAAGGCTACTCTAAAGTGATTTATGATCTCACACAGGCACACACACAAACACTGGCTGATTTTAATATGCAGTGTATAACGATCCAATTGTGTGTATGTGTTTTGTAATTGGTTAAAGAAAAAGATAATTATAAAGGTGGAAGTCCGCAATGAAAAATGCAGAACCAAGGCCAAGAAAATTGCAGCTGAAAGTCCAGGTAACTAATTTGAATCCAACTAATATTTTCTTCTTCTTTTCATTTTGAATTTGTTTAAAACGTTTTCTGCTTTGAAAGCCTCCAAAAGGAGGAGTTCCATAGTTCTCAATATTCTTTAATGCCCCAACTTTCCAAATATTTTTTCTTTTTTCTCTATTCATCATTACATTCTACATAATATAATAAGTAACATTTTGAAATTCTATTATCCCTTATTTATTTATTTTGGCTTAATTTTACTTGATTTTCTCTCCCCACTTTTAAGAATGTGTGCAGTTTTGTTAATTAATGTTAATTGTGTCCTATTTATTTTAGTAGTGGGTTATTATTTTATTATTTAATTTGTAATATATTTGTCTATTTATAGGCTCCCTCTTAATGAATAAAATCATCTGATTTTATTCTCCTATTTTCTCTCTATTATATTATTTTATATTTATATCGTAGCTCACATCCCAACAATATCATGTTTCAGGGGTGAACTCGATGTCGATGGAAGGAGAAGGAAGAGACCAACTGGTTGTAACAGGAGAAGGAATTGACTCGATCAAGTTGGTGAACATATTGAGGAAGAAGCTAGGGCATGCCACAATATTGAGTGTGCAAGATGTGGAAGCGACAAAGAAGGAAGAAGAAGTGAAGCCAATTGAATATGTTGAATATTATAATGCCTATCCTCCACCCCCTTATTATCAACGAGTCGTTTATGATCCTTACCCTTCCAACGGCTCCTTTTGGTTTTGATCAAACATTCTCATGAAGTATCTCGAGCTGAAGTATATATAATTAAGAAACTCTACAATGGGACATATACTTTATTTGAAGTTGTGGGTGGTGTGTATTTTTGTACCATTCTTTAACTTATGCAAAAGCAGCCTGTTATAGAACAAATAAAAACTACTTCAGTCGAAATATAACCGATCGTGGTCGTAAGTTTGACGATCATCATGTTGTTTTTGGCTAATAGTCATAAAAAATGGGAAAAACATAATTGTTAGTTTTGAACTTACGGTGAATTTGAATCAAAGTTTTGTAGTATAATTTAGTTAGAAATAATATATTTCGCATATTTATCTATATATTATAAATGTGTGATGTATTCTAAAATAATCCTATAAAAACAAATGTAGTTGTGTAATTAGTTGATCTATTAATAGCACAGGCCCAGAGGCATTATTTTGAACTAGCCTAATTCATTGCAATCTGTGATTTGGTAATTGGTATTATGTTCCTTGTTATAAGTTACCAACTAACTTTTTTTACAAACCAATAAAAGTAGTTAAAGTCAATAAAATTCTCCTAGGATTTAAGTAATTTCCAATATTACCCCTACTAATTGCCCTATACTCTAATATTATATTAAATATTACTTTCACTAACTATCCTTATTAATCATGGGCAGAAATGGAAAAAAATAATTAATGCTAATGTGAAATCAGTAAGTGCTTTATAAAAAAAAAAACTAAATAAATTTACTAGTTGGTGTCTTATAATAAGAACCAGAGGAAATATCAAAGATGAAAAGTCATTAATAGGCTCTTTTTATGAGAATTCCAATAACCACCAAGACTCTGCCACCACCGCCGCCCAGTCAGAAAATCCTGACCCTAATATCATTGTTGCCTACACTCAGCATATTCCTTTGATGCGTCTCTTCAAGACTCCATCGTCATCACTGTCCTTCCAACCACGACACCTGTCTCCTTCGCTCCTTATACTCTCTCATCTTCAAACCCTACTTTCCATCCTCGCAATCAGTGTTATTAAAATGTATTGTCAATGTTAAAATAGTAAGAGTAAACAAAAACATAAAAATGAAAACGTAAAATAAAACGTAAAAATTTACTACGTATTATAAAAAAAATAAAATCTAATATATATAAAACTAAAACACACCAATACATTAAAGTCATCATAAATTTAAGTTCAAACACTCAATCATCAATCATCAATCATCATAAAATACATATTAAAATCAAAATACTAAGGCAATAAAATTATAAAAGAGATCAACATCTCTAATTTAAGTCATCAGAGTTAAAGTTAATGTCAATATCATCTTCTTCATCCCCTCCCTCACTAAGTGATCCGGGAATATCCAAATCATTCAAGTTCCTCAATTCTTCATTCAGATCATGATCATCCAAGCCAATGGGATCTTGATCTTCTCCAACTCCAACATTTTCTGAAATATCTTCACATGTTGGTTCCACAATCCACTCATCATCCGACTCAATGTCATCAAAGTTATAATCAATTTGAGGAGACACTCTATGTTTTGTGTTGCCTAATCTTGAGTTAGCCATCATAAAAACGACATTATTCATTGTCTCTTGCTTCAAACGATTTCTTTTCTTTGTGTGGACCTAAACAAATACAAGAAAATAATTTAATACTAAACTAATATCATATTTTTGAAATGAAATGAAATTCATATTTAAAATATACCATCTCAAAAGCACTCTAATTCCACTCACACCCAGAGGAACTACATGTCAAGCTAAGCACACAAATAGCGAATTTTTGAAGTTCTGAAACACCATTACCATAAGATTCTCACCATGCTGTTGGACTCTTGGTTTCAACTCCATCCATAGCAAAGGTACTCCCAAAAAGGCCTCTACGATGCTTGAATTCCTCAAGTTGCCCATCAATTTTTCTTTGAAGAGCCTTATGCGACACCATCCTTTGTATACAATCATATAATCCAACTTTTACTTCATAATCAACTTGAAATTTAGGAGAATAATGTTGTTTTGAGTTAAGATAGTAGCCTGCAGCATGCAAAGGCTTATGGAGTTGCCTCTCCCATCTTGCATCAATGACATCCCAAATAGGTTGATAACTAAAAAGAAAAGGAAAGATAATAATTGAATTAATTTTGAGTTAAAATGTCTATAGCTCTGAGTTAAATAAATTAAATGACAACTTACAATGAAGGTTTGTTTTTGAAATCCTTTTCAATTTTCTCCTTGGCACGATCCATTGCCTCATAAATGGAGCCCATTGCTGCATCATTTGAATCAACCAACCTAAGCACTTCAATCAAAGGAAGTGCCCCTATCAAACAAATCTCAACCCTTTTCCAAAAGTGTTTCTCCATCACTACATTTTCAATGAGCTTTCCATCTGTTGACTTTGCATATTTGGTTTTCTTCCATTCTTCTGACAAGAACATTCTTTTCACCGCATTTTTGTTGTCATGGAGGAATTTCAAAGTCAAATAGGATGTGGCAAAGCGAGTCATGGCGGGTCTAATCAAATCTTTGCCATTAATATTGGAATGAGAGATCCTCTTGAATAGATATAAGTCGTACTTTTTTCCCCTTGAAAATTGTGTCTTTATGAAGGGGTATTTTCTTCTCTAAATCTTCCAACATCAGATCAATGCAGTGAGCAGCACAAGGTGTCCAATATATTTGCTTTCTTTTCTCCTTAATAAAGCCCCAGTAGCTTTATAATTTGCAGCATTGTCCGTGACAACTTAGACAATGTTTTCTTCACCAACCTCCACCACCACTTCATCAATCATCTAAAAAATCTTCTCAGCTGTTTTGGTGATGTGAGATGCATCAATGAACTTGAGAAAGACAATTCCCATATAGCTATGCACACAAAAATTAATTATTGATCTTCTTCTTTTATCAGTCCACCCATCAGTCATTATTGTGCATCCAGTTTTCTTCCACAAAGCCTTATGCTTTTCAACAACGACCATTGTCATATCATATTTTTGCTTCAAGTATTTTACTCTACACTCATGATATGATGGTGGCTTGAAACCTGGTCCATGCTTAGAAATTGAGTCACACATCTTTTTGAAATCATCGCTATTCACAAAATTGAAAGGAATTCCATTGTTATAAATAGCAGTGCAAATGTCAAGACATGCCTCCTCCCTCAAGTTTTTCTTCAATAAGGTGTTGAGGGTTATGAGAGCGGATGATCTACTTCTCTTAAAAATATCGGAGGAGGTAGTAGTAGCAGTAGCACCACTAACAACTTCCTCTTGTATTTGAGATGGTTTTCCTTGTTTTGCTCCAACAAGAAGATTCAACATCTCTATTTTTACTTCCTCAGGCACCAATATACATGGTTCAACATCTTTAGATGTTCCTGCCAAATGGTGTTTCACACGAAAAACTCCAGCAGATATTACTTTGGGACAATACTTGCATTTAAGCTTTTTTGTTCCTGGAATTTCAATTGCATGCTTCCATCCAGGATCTACCTTATTTCCCGGAGCATTTTTAGCCAATCTCTTCCC
Organism: Acacia crassicarpa; assembly: GCA_034222035.1. Taxonomy (NCBI): domain Eukaryota; kingdom Viridiplantae; phylum Streptophyta; class Magnoliopsida; order Fabales; family Fabaceae; genus Acacia; species Acacia crassicarpa. The sequence goes on from JAWXYG010000003.1 coordinate 55,519,810, forward strand.
CCCAACAGTAGCGTTATTTACACTTGGAGTTGCAGAGGCCAGAGTGCTATTACATACTATCATTTCCACTTGATGAGGCCATGTGATTTCAAACTATATTTAATACATAGAAAGAAGAAAACAAGTGATTTATAAGGAACAAAACAGATGAATTATTATGCATTTAATTCTAAATTTTTTCTAAAATGAATAAGGATTTTTATAACAACAAACAAGCCTAGCCATCACAATGTTGATGCATTACACATTCAAGAATCCAATGAGAAACTAATAAAATCATATTAGACACAAACAATATAACAAGAAGGGCCCAAGGCACATCTGAGCCAGACTTATGTAAGAAAAAGAAAAGGAATGAGCCTTGCTTAAGGGCTCAAATATTTCACTCAAGAGAAGGGCTGAGATAACAAGGAAAAAGACAAATTGGATAACTCAGCAGAGTAGCAGACCAACGAGGAGAATATAGTGGGAGGAGCAGAGAAAAAGGGGCATTTCACATTTGAGAAAATTGGCCAGAACCCAGAAAAAACCCAGCAAAGCAAACAGAATTAAGATCAACAGATGATTTAAAAGTCAGATAAAATACCCAGCCAGCAAAGCTAGTCGATGAAGAACAAATGATTTAAAAGTCAGAAAAAATACCCAGTCGATGAAGAACAGAAGAAAAAATACCCAGTTGATGAAGTCGCCGTCCAGACTCCAGCAAAGATTGAAGAAGTGAAGAAGGAGTTGTAGAAGCCAGCCGGAGTGCTACGCCTACGGTGGTCGATCAGTCGGTGGATGAAGAAGAAATCAAACTGAACAAAGCAACAGGAAGCATAGATCGAAGAAGAGGAAAGTCGCTAGGTTTAAGTTGGGGTAGGAAAAGGGAAATGACGAAAAGACCCTCTTTTTTCACCGGAATTTTCAGAACGATTCACACGCTGTTTCAACGTTTCTGCCATGCCTGAATGACATCTCAACCGTCTAACCGTTGATCCCGTCTCAACCTACGACTCAAGACGTTTTTCCGGCGAAAAACGTCAAAACGGTCGTTCCAACATTTTGGAACGGCGTTTTAACAACAGTGCTCGCAATCCCTTCCTCCATTTTTATCAGCTGCATATCTCGCCTCTCATCACTTTGTTCACCCAACCATATTTCTTCTTCCTCAATTTGACCTCCCTTTAAACACCAACTCTCGACTATCATTCCTTTCTTGGCTCTTCCTCTGTTTTTCACCAGTCACCACCTGTCATGACTCGTCCAATTCCACACTTGAGTTCCCTCAATCAAGCAACTCCCGTCAACTTGGACGGCAATAATTTTCTTACTTGGGAATCAACGATTTTGCCGATCATTAGAGGGCATCGATTATTAGGTCATGTTCTTGGCACCAATGCTCTACTACCAGAGTATATTCTGGATTTTGCCGAGGAGGTTTGTCCCAATCCTGTGTATGATGAGTGGCATGTCACAAACCATATCCTTCTTGACTGGTTGTTCAGTACGATGAGAGTGGAAATAGCTTCTCAAATGACGAACTATCCCAAAGCTTCAGGTTTTCATAATCTTCTTTGATTTGAATTATCTCGGTTTGTAATTCTGCAACGTTAGAATCAACAGTAGAGTTGATGGAAGGAGCTGAGACAGAAGAATCAATATGTTCATTTTCAGATCCAAGCCCATAGATTTGGCCCTTCTTGTTTCTACCGCCAATAACCTCTAATCACAAATTAAGGATGTCATCATTGATCGTACACTACTTTCCTTAGAAGTGTCAGATGCCCTTAATCTCAAAAATTCATCATGCAAACAAACCACATAAAAGAAGTACATCATAACAAATGCATCTCACTTTCATTGCTTTCACACAACATAGGGGTATTGTATATGTCTTAGGTGTTTACTCTATCTTAGTTCCCACTTAAGTATACTGTTGACACATGTACAAACGAGGTACGTTAAAGTCTTCAAGGGAAATGGACGAACGCATTAAAAATAAAATAAAAATAAAAATAAAAATACTACACTTGTAAACAAGGAAGGTCATTGTTTGTGGGGTAACATATTAAAAGACTAAAGCAATCAAGTATAGAACTTTTTTGTTTTTGATCAGGATTTATCATTTTATAATAAAAAAAACATCAAACTTCTTGAACAAAGAGAAAGAAAGGAAATAATAAGCAGGTAGATCTAGATCATATGGATCGATCCAGTGAGTTTCCTTGGAATACTTTTTTTGATGCATAGGCGATAGGGGAGGGGGGATTGAACCCAGTACAAGGGGTGGGGAGACTACTCCCAATACCACTGCACTACTAGTAGTGCCGGTAGTTTTCTTGGAATACTTGAAAACTTGTGGGGCAAACTAGAATGAAGAATCTAATTAAAAAAAGACCACTTCTTGAATTAAACTGAACTCGAAAGCCCAAATATTAATTGAAAAAGTGACAAACACAACAAACAAAGAAAGAAAAACTGAAGAAAGCGGCATTAAGTTTACAGATTTCTGATGATGATGATGATGGGATCGAACTTACCAGCATACCCTAATCATGGCGTTCACAATTAATGCAATAATCACAAACCAGCAACTTAAATGCAAGGATGAGTTTGCTTTTCAGTTTTTTTTGTTCAATTTAAACCAGCACACTCATTTCTCATCAGCTAATTCAGTTTCCCAAACCAATCAATTATATCACTTTGGTCCTATTTATAAGTCCCATTTTGACTAAATCACACATAACAAGGAGAGGTAGTTAGCTTAATGATTATGAGGTGAATTTTCAACTTTACTCTCATTTAAGATTGGGTATTTTCAACTTTTTCTTCTCTCTCTATTTTCATTGGTACAATTAATACGGGCAAAATTGTCACAATCTCGTGTATTTGGTCAAAGGAGACTTATAAATAAGACCAAAATTTTTTGGTCAAAAAGGACTTATAAATAAGACCAGAGTGGTAGTAGGATTTCCCAAAAAAAAAAAAAACATAGCTTCATAAACGTAATTCAATAATTCACCTGAACAAGTTTATTCATAGATCTTGTTTGTATATGACTCTCGATATATATGAACTAGTTTATTCACAGAGCTTGTTCATGTATGACTCTTGTCGGTAAAACTGAACTAGTTTATTCTTCACATCCTTATTTAACTTTTTGAAGTAACTTCCAGAGATGTGTATACTTTCAAAAAAGAAGATGTATTTGCTTATGGATCATATCTCCCAGGGGCAGAACAAAGGACGCTAGGGTGGCCCCTACCCCCTTAAAATTACAGAATAGAACTCAGATGTTCAAGAAATTATATTTTAGCCCCATAAAAATTTCAAAATTTTCACTTTAATCCACACAAAAAGTTTCGTGGAGGCACTAATATGAGAATATTGATACCATTTTATAAACACTTGAGTTCTATTCTATAATTTTCGCCCCTTAATTACAATTCCTAACTCCACCTCTAATATCTCTAGAAATTACATTAAAAAAAAAAAGTAGGAACCTTAAGTCGGTTGATAACTTCTTGTACAGGAAATAAATCTTCGATTAGAGCAATAACTGGTTTTCAACAAATAAAAAAAATCTTCATCAAAGCTAGTTAATGTCACCTTTAATAAGCACGATTATATATAAAAATCTTCTGAGAGTAAGGAAAGGATTGCAGTTCGATATTTTTTTTTTTGGGGAGCAAATATCAAGCTGTCAAAAAAAAATTATATATAAATTTTATTTACTATCAAAATATTCACAACACAAGGATTAGGATATATTAATACACACGCCAAAATATGGTCCCATGCTCAATATATTATATATCCAAACCCTTTTTGACCGTCCAAAGGCGTGTCTGTACATTCCTACTGACTAAATCACCTTTATGAGCCTTATAAATAATAAAACACGTGAAACTGATAGAAAGAATAAGGGAAAATCTATATGGGAGCCTTTTTAATAGAAAAATCCCAAAAAAAGGTTTAAAGATTCTGAAAATCTCAAAAAAGGCCCCAGGACCTTTCCTGGTATAAATTCATTAAAATGTTAACAAATAAATCAGTCACATTAACAACTAAATCAATACCCATTAACAACTAAATCAGTTGCATTAACAATAATATTTTAATAACTAAATCAGTCACATTAACAACAATATCAGCCTCTGTTAACAACTCGCGTTGAGTTGCATTAACAACAATATTTTAACAACTAAATTAATCACATTAACAATAATATTAGCCTCTGTTAACAACTTACGTTGATTCTGAAAATCCCATCCCAAGGCCTTTTCTGAGATTTTCAGAATCTTGAGGCCTTTTTTTTAGGTTTTTTCTGTAAAAAGGGCCCTGATGTGAATTTTTCCAAAGAACAATGTGTGTGGGGGGGGGGGGGGGGGGGGGGAACAAACCTGTTATTGAGTATTAACACTAAAAAACCACCAGTAATCATATTTTACCATGTTTCCTAATCATATAGAAACTAATAACCAACCGCAATTGACTGCAAACATAAAAGAAAGACTTTGCAGGTCATGTATGAACGCTTACTTGGATACCAACTCGGTACATTCAAACGAGGGAGAAATTAATTGGTTGACGAATAATTGAAGAGAGACTAATTCTACACTAAAAGACAATATACTAGTAATACTCAACTAATCTCTTGACTTGAATAGCGAGCAAAGTCGTGGTTGACCTGGAGGTCAATATAAAAAAATACAACAAATCTCACAACTTTAGGTGTATTTAAGCACACATATTCAGTCACCCAGAAGCATCTCACAAAGTCACGCAACAATCAAAATTCAAGGTTCTCTTTCTCTGCACTACAACCTCAAAAATATCACACTATATTGTGTACGTTGTGCTTGTTTCAAAGAGGCAAATTAAAACATGTCGGTAAGGTTTCCCAAAAGTGATTTATGATCTCTCTCTCTCTCTCTCTCATACACACACACAAGCTGGTTGATTTTGATTATGTAGTGTGTAACGATCCAAGCTTATGTGTTTTGCAATTGGTTACAGAAAAAGATAATCGTGAAAGTGGGAGTGTGCAATGAAAAAGGCAGAAGCAAAGCCATGAAAATTGCAGCAGTTAGACCAGGTATTAACTTTGAATCCAACATCAATTAATTTTTTATTCTTTTCATTATTTTAAATTTGTTTAAAACGTTTCTGCTTTGAAAACCTCCAAAGAGGGAAATGATGAAATAGATGGATTCTAATAATAGTTTCTTTTTATATTATTAACTATTATTTGGTTTGGGATTTGTGGATGTCCCTTCCAACACTAATGTCTCCTGACTCTCCTCTAAAGTTTGAGCTTAAAATTTAGAGGGATCTAACATGGCCTTACACCGCTAGACTAATTTTATGTTGGTGAATTATAATAATACTTATTGGGCATTGAGAGCATTGGGCTGGGAAGGGATACTACAATTGATATCACCCTATTCTTTAGAATATGATTGTATGGAGAGAGAAGTGAGGGAAATATAAGGAAGGAAAACTTCCAAAATTAGTGAAAAAGTTTACTATTTTGAAATTTTTCCCTCATATTATTTTCACTCTTCTAATTTTCTCTCCATTCAAATATAAGGTTAATGTTCCAATTTTTCAAATATTTTTTTAATCTATTGATCATTATATTCTAAATAATATAAGTAACATTCCAATATTGTGCGGGCATAAAATGGTGGTTTTGAAATTTTTATGATATTTTTAAAAAAATCAAAATTGCAATATCGTAAAAATTTAAAACTATATCATAAAATGTTACTTTATATATATAATGATAAAGAAAGGGAGATTGTGAAACTACAAAGGGATGGAGACATATTAGATGCTGCAAAACTCATACGAAAATGCGTACAGCTGGGCTCCACACTACACTTAATCCAAAAACGAAAAACTATGAGTTTGTGGGCCAATTTCAACTTATCAAGTTCGCTTTCACTACATTTGACATCCCAATATATCCTTTTTTTTAAAAAAAATGACATCCCAATAATGTCGTGTTTCAGGGGTGAACTCAATGTCAATAGAAGGGGATGGAAGAGACCAACTGGTCGTAACCGGAGAAGGAATTGACTCGGTCGAGTTGGTAAACATACTGAGAAAGAAGCTAGGACATGCCACAATTGTGAGTGTGCAAAATGTAGAAGCAAAAGAGGAGAAGAAGGAAGAAGAAGTGAAGCCAATTGAATATGTTGGATATTACAGTGTCTATCCTCCACCCCCTTATTATGAACGAGTCTTTTATGACCCTTACCCTTCCAACGGTTGTTTTTGGTTTTGATCAAACATCCTCATGAAGAACCTCGAGCTTAAGTATAATTAAGAAAATCAACAATGTGACATATACTTTGTTTGAGGTTTTGGGTGTATATTTTTATACCATTATTCCTTTGGCCAAAATTCTTGTGCCATTATTAATCTTATGCAGAAGCAGCTTGTTATAGAACCAATGAAAACTAGTTCAGTCCAAATATTACACTATTAAAGAAATCAAAAATATAATTGTTATTGTGTGCTCTATATAACGGTTCTGAACTGTTATATATAGGGGTGCTATAAAAACTTACACAAATATATTACGATTCCGAATCGTTAATTATTCCGGACCTATTATAACAGTTATAATATAACATACGTTATAGATTGAGGTTTGGTGAGGCTATATATGATCTACTCATTACTATGATAATAATTATCAGGCACAAATAAACGACTGTTGTAATATATGATAATACTTGCATGCATGATACATAACGGTCTCATTTTACAATCGTTATTTATTCAGTTTGTATATAAGAACCATGACTTTTAATATAAATTAATAATGGTTTTATGTAAACAACCATTATATATTAAGTACATAAATAACGGTTTATAAATAAGAACCGTGAACATTTATAATATGATTTTTATATAATAACTATAATGTATAGATATAAGACTCTTCAAGTGAGAGTTTCTGAGCTAGTTGATCTCATATATATAGGGTTTATCGTCTGTCATGTCACTTGACATAAGATTATATCAAGTCACTCTAAAACTATGTTGTTTTGAGTTAGAGGAATTAATAAACTCTCAAAACGATGTAGTTTTAGGGTTAGGGGAATTAATAAAGGATCTTTTAGTAAAATTCATATAATAAATACAAAAACAAAAATGCAAAAACACAATTTAGTAATTCCCTTAACTCCCAAAACGACGTAGTTTTGAAGTGACTTAACAAAGCCTTATGTCAAGTGACATGACAGACGATAACCCTATATATATAATATAACAACAGTCCCTTCCACATCGAGTGACTATGCAATTTTGCATAGATCTAGACATTCCAAGCTTTGTGGGGACAATCAATGACAACTGTTGATGTATATAAGTGATAATATAGTTGGTGACCTATATATATATATATATATAGAATTGTGTCTCTTCAATGGAATTAACCCCTCAAAATAAATTTCCCTTCTATCAACCCAAAAAAAAAAAAAACCCTGAAAATAAAAGGACTATAGGAAAAAACATAAATCCCTATAAAAAAGGATGGAGGGGGTACGAAAATCCTTAAAATCAAAGGTTTTCATAACCCCGTCCCTTTTTAACTTGAACTGCATACCCCCTCCATATTTTTTGACTAGGGTATTTGTTTCGTCTCCATCTTTCTTTAGTTTTCAGGCTTAATTATTGAAGAGAGAGAGGGTACAGGTGAACTTACAATATATATATATATATATATATATATATATATATATATATATATCTCCCTTCATCAAAGTGTTATAGGTTACAATAGTAGGAGATACATTATAGGCCTTCATCTCAGAGAAAATCTTATTTGCATCATAAAGTTTACCCTCCTTGCAAAATCCATTAATAATGGTGTTAAATGTGACAACTCCACGCTGGACCCCATTCTTCTCCATCGAGGATTTAATCTTCATGGCCTAAACTAGAAGACCTTTGTTACAGTATCCTGAAATCAGTACATTATATGAAACAATATTTGGACTTAAGCCCCAGTTCTCCTTCGTCACTAGCATTTCAACAGCCTCCTGTAGTTTTCCCAATCTACAATAACCACACATATTGACTGTATAAACATTTGGTGGAATGCGGTTACGAAGCATTGCATTGTAGAAGGACAAAACTACATCTGCTCTATGCAATTCAAGCAAAGAGCTTAAATATGCATTGCATGACTCAACACTAGGGAAAAACCCATACTCCTTCATCCGGCAAAAAGTATCAGTTGCATTTCTGCACTTCTTCATATGAGCAAAAGTCTTGAAAAGAGAGTCAAAGGCCCTAGGCGAAGAATCACATATATGGTAGGAATACAGTAATGCTTCAAAAAGTTTAGAAGGCAAATCTATAACATCTGAAGCAAGAATGTTGCGCAACAGTGATTCAGCAGATTTAAATTTGTGATTTTTGGTGAAAATATGGATAAGTATGGAATATGATTCAAGAGTGAGTGAGTCGGATTTATGACTTTTAACCCAATTGAAAAACTCAAGTGAGAGTATATGGTTCTTTTGAATTTTCAACAGAATATACTTAACCCAAAAACCTGTTAGACCAGATGACAGTAAGTCAATTTTGGCCCAGTCTGAGTGAATTAGGTGGCTATGAGCTACATTGACAAAATCAAGATCCTGTCCTTTGGGTTCAGGTATTGTTCGATGAGGGATAGGGAGTGGGCTAGAAACTCTTATATTCGGTTTCTGAAGAATTGAGGATTCAATAGCAATGTAAAGAATCTAACTCAATCTGGAATCAATTTTTGGAGGTGTGGCACACGGAGGCATGGCATAGACCTTCATGGATACTTATTTTCTTGTTGCAGAAAGGTAGAGCCCTAACATTAAACAAATTATATTTGATTTACATCAAAACACACTACACTGATAACACAGCAATGAAAGAATAACACAGCAACCAACTCAGAAACATATGACTCAGTTTTCGAAAAGCAAAGAAAAAGAACTGATAAATTCGAGATTTTGAGAGTGAGGACAGGACCACAGGCAGGGTCTGGGTTAGCGCTTCTCCAAATTTCGGAGGGCAAAGCACAGCAACGACAAGAGAGATTCATAGTGTAGAAGAAAAGAGAAACATAAACAAGCTATAGGTACCTGATCCACAGATGAGAAGCAAGAAGTCGATACATGAACTCAGAAGCTGATCGACTTCCGGCGCCGGTGGCGGAACCCCCAAACTCTTCCAGCTGTTATGTTCGGCGCCGTCCAAGGAGTATGACGTAAGGGGGGAGCATCAGCATTTGACTTTCACGCGCTCTCATGGTCCCATAATTTAGGGAACTTTCAGCCAACTCCCACTACAACTATTTTATTTCAAATGGTGCAAAAATTTCTCAAACCTTATTCTAGACCTTTTAATTCTGCAGTGAAGTTTCAAGAAATTTTTTAGGATTTTTTTTGAAATAAAATAACTACAGAAAAGTTTATTGAAAATTTCCCATAATTATAAAATAAATAAATATATTTACAAGATAAATAATGAGATTTAAAAGAAATTAGGATTTAGGAAGTTAAAAAAAATATTTTGGTCGTTTACAAGATAAATAAAAAAATTCTCTTGAAAAATGAAGAGATTCCAAAAACAAATAAAGGCTTTTAGAAGATAAATGAAGGGATTCAAAAGAATCTCAAAATTTAAAAATATTTTGGGCATTCAAAATGCAAATATGGGGAATCCATAAGATAAATAAAGGCATTTATAAGATAAATAAAGTAATTTAAAAAAAAATAAAACAATGTCACTATTGTCTTTTTACTAATAAAACTTAATTTTATTTTGATTTATAGGGTAAGTGAAATTTGAAAATCTTTTAAAGGTTGAGTGAAATTAAATCAGTTTCCCTTGAAATTTTCATATAATTAAGAAAAAGGAAAAACACGCAGAAGTGTAGCTCGTTTCATTCCCTTTTTGCTATTCTGGTATTTTTTTGGTAAGATGCTCTTCCCATAGTTTAACCAAAAAATATCAAATTTATAAATTTTAAATGATATTAAAACATTCGCCCAAATTATTATATTAAATCTATTTTCTTAAAAAAAATATTGAGTATCATTGAAGGTTAATAATAGGGTTAGAGGTGCCATCGGATAAAAAAGTCTTAAGAGTTCGAAAACTAATGAAAAATATCAGAAAAATATAATTAAAAATTGGAAAAAATAAATTGGTGCTGCTGATTTATAAAATCTTATATCAAAATTGAAGTAAGAATATGAGATTTCTAATTATGACAAAATGACCAAATTGCCTTAAGTTGATTAAAAAAACCAATACATGTCTAGGGATAAAATAAAAACATTTGTATCAATATATATATAATAATACATTCCTTCAAGCCATCTGAAAACGGCTTAACAACGGCTCAAGACTTAAAATACTGTTCATAAGCCGATCATGAATTTTCTCTGGCTGCGTGTAAGCCATTCTGAAGAAAAAATACCATCAGATTGATCCAATTTTTTTTGCTCAGAAAGACTGATCCAATTTCACACGCTGCTTTTTCAACGTCACGAGCTGGTCCATAAACGAATTTGACCCAAAAAAAAAAAGTCCATCACAGGAATAGTTACAAGCACATGTTTATTCCCCTTCTTTCAAAGCCTGAAGACCCAAATTAATCTTAAGCTCAAGCAGCTTGTTATAGAACAAATTAAAACTAGTTCAGTCCAAATATCACACCATTACAGAAATTGCGATATATATTGTGTGTCATATATAACTGTTCTAAACCGTCATATATACGGGTCCCATAAAAGCTTGGCACAAATACATTAAAGGTTCCAAACCTTTATTTATTTCGGACATATATTATAATGGTTGTAACATAATACTTGTTATGTATTGAGTTTTAATGAGGTCATGATCTTCCCATTGCTGTAATAATAATTAACGGGCACATGTAAACAACTATCCTAATATATTGTACTGCTTATACGATACATAACAGTCTCATTTTATAATTGTTATTTATTCAGTAACATACATAACAGTTTGTATATAAGAACTATGACTTTTGATAAAAATTAAAGGATAGGTTATTCTGTCTACTCTTATTTCACCTACCTTTGCCTACCCCTCTCAATACCGTTGGATTATAATCTCATCCAACGATGAAGATTTGACAAATAAAATAAACTCTTTTACCCCTTTCTCCCTCCTCCCTCCTACCGCCTTTCACCCTCTCCCTCCCCTCCGCCGCTGGCAATAACCAGAATCCCAGGAATGGAAAACTTGGTTCGATGTCGAGATCTGCCGGCTCTCTGCCAAGGAAGCCGTGAGGGAACTCTTGATCTATATTCCAAGTTCGCCAATCGCAGCAAGCAAAAGCTGTGATTATGAACATATTTGAGGAATAATCTTCAAAATAACCTAATAATTTGTTCATAAAATGCTTGCTCCCATTTCAATTTAGTAAATATGAAATCTCTCAATTTAGGTATTAAGAAAAATTCTGAATAATATTTGAGCCAGACGCCCTTGAATTCCGAGAGCAAAGCGTCTCATGTAAAATTCTTAGGCGCATCATCCAGGCCCATGCTTTTAGATAAGATGATTTCCCTCGTGTTGAATTTGCAAGACATCATAGTATTGTTTATCAAAGCCTCATTTCTCCTCTATTTATTTCACATCATGTACATGTTCCACAGGCGCACCATCATTATTTTTCACACTGCTCGTGGGGAAGATATATATTTTTGCAAGGGAGTATTTGTTCATGTCAGTGGAGGAGAGAGAGAGGGTGGGAGGTGGTGAGAGGGAAGAAGAGATAAAAGGATTTATTTTATCCCTCAAACCTTTGCCTTTGGATGAAATTATAATCTAATGGTATTAAGAGGAGTAGGCAAAGGTAGGTAAAATAAGAGTAGATAGAATAACCTATCCCAAAAATTAATAATGGTCTCACATAGACAACCATTACGTATTAAGTACATAAATAACAATTTATAAATAAGAACTGTGAATATTTATAATACATGACGGTTTTTATATAATAACCATAATGTATGGGTATAAGACTCTTTAAGTAAAAGTTTTTGAGCAAGTTAATCTCCTCTATATATATAAAATAGAACATCAACACCTTCCACATTGAGTGACTATGCAATTTGGCATGGATCTAGGCATTCCAGGCTTTGTGGGGAGAATGAATGACAATTGTTGACATATATAAGTGATAATGTAATTGGTGACTGTCTCTTCACAGGAATTAACCCATGAAAATCAAAAGACTCTAGAAAAAAAAAAACATGTACCCCTATAAAAAAGGATGGAAGGGATATATAAATCCTTAAACTCAAAGGTTTGTATAACCTCTTCCCCTTCTTAACTTAAGGGCATACCCCCTCAACCCTTTTTGATAAGGGTATTTGTTTTCTCTCCATTGTTTTTTGCTTTTTCAGGCTTAATTATTGAAAAGACAGAAAGAGTAGGTGGAGCTTATAGTATTATATTTATATATATATATATATATATATATATATATATATATATATATTAGGAATAGAATTGATTCTAGTCACGAAGCCCAGAAAAGCTTTATATATGTATGTGATCTAAAAGCTCAGAAACTCTCACATTGAAGAGTCTATGATTGATCACAATGTTGAATTTCATAGCATTTGATCTGGTACCAGACTCAATAGAAAAATAGGAGACGAACCTTCAATTAGAGTAATAATAGTAGGATTCCCAAAAAAACATAGTTTCATAAATGTAATTTAATATGTCACCTAAACAAGTTTATTCATATAGCTTGTTTGTATATGACTCTCGATATATATGAACTAGTTTATTTACAGAGCTTGTTCATGTATGACTCTTGTCGGTAAAATTAAACTAGTTTATTCTTCACATCTCTATTTAACTTTTTGAAGTAACTTCCATAGATGTGGATACTTCCAAAAAAGATGTATTTGCTTATAGATCATATCTCTTAGGGGCAAAACTAAGGGGTTAGGGTGGCCCCTGCCCCCTAAAATTATAGAATAGAACTTAGATGTTCAAGAAATTATATTTCAGCCCCATAAAAATTTCAAAACTTTCACTTTAATCCACACAAAAAGTTTCATGGAGGGACTAAAATGAGAATATTGATATCATTTCATGAACACCTAAATTCTATTCTATAATTTTTACCCCCTAATTATAATTGCTAACTCTGCCTCCAATATCTCCAGAAATTACATAAAAAAAAGTAGGAAACTTAAGTTAAAGCAATTGGCTGATAACTTCCTGTACAGGAAATGAATCTTCAATTAGAGTAATAACTGGTTTTTCAACAAAAAAAAAAAAAAAAAAGCTATATAAAAGCTAGTTAATGTCACCTTTAATAAGCACGATTATATATAAAAATCTTCTGAGAGTAAGGAAAGAATCACAGTCAGATAATTTTTTTTTTTGGGATAAGCAAATATCATGTTGGCAAAAAAATTATAAAAAATATCAACATTAAAATTTTAATTACTATCAAAATATTCACAACAATATTTAAGACACAAGGATTAGGATGGATTAGGATATATTAAAACACACACACCAAAATATAGTTTAATGCTCAATATATTATACATCCAAACCCTTTTTGACCAAAGGCGTGTCCGTACATCCCTACTGACCAAATCACCTTTATAAGCCTCATGCCTCATAAATAATAAAACACGTGAAACTGACAGAAAGAACAATGTGTGTTTAAAAAAAGAGGGGGGGGGGGGGGGGGGGGGAAACCTGTTATTGAGTATTAGCACAAAAAAACCAACCGCAATTGACTGCAAACATAAAAGAAAGACTTTGCAGGTCATGTATGAACGCTTACTTGGATACCAACTCTGTACATTCAAACGAGGGAGAAAGTAATTGGTTGATGAATAATTGAAGAGAGACTAATTCTACACTAAAAGACAATATACTAGGAATACTCAACTAATCTCTTGACTTGAATAGCTAGCAAAGTCGTGGTTGACCTGGAGGTCAATATAAAAAATACAACACATCTCAAAACTTAGGTGTATTTAAGCACACATATTCAGTTACCCAGAATCATCTCACAAAGTAGCGCAACAATCAGAATTTGAGGTTCTCTTTCTCTGTACTACAACCTCAAAAATATCACACTACATTGTGTTGTGCTTGTTTCAAAGAGGCAAATTAAAACATGTCGGTAAGGTTTCTCAAAAGTGATTTATGATCTCTCTTTCTCTCTCACACACACACAAACTGGTTGATTTTAATTATGTAGTATGTAACGATCCAAGCTTATGTGTTTTGCAATTGGTTACAGAAAAAGATAATCGTAAAAGTGGGAGTGTGCAATGAAAAAGGCAGAAGCAAAGCCATGAAAATTGCAGCAGTTAGACCAGGTATTAACTTTGAATCCAACATCAATTAATTTTTTTATTCTTTTCATTATTTTAAATTTGTTTAAAACGTTTCTGCTTTGAAAACCTCCAAAGAGGGAAAATGATGAAATAGATGGATTCTAATAATAGTTTCTTTTTATATTATTAACTATCATTTGGTTTGGGATTTATGGATGTCACTTCCAACACTAATGTCTCCTCTGACATTCGAGTTTAAGACTCAGAGGGATCTAATATAGCCTTACACCGTTAGACCAATTCTATGCTGGTGGATTATAATAATACTTATTGGGCACTAGGAGCATCGGGCTGGGAAGGGATACTACAATTGATATCACTGTATTCTTTAGACTATGTTTGTATGGAGAGACAAGTGAGGGGAAAATAAGAAGAATAGAATATTAAGAAGGAAAACTTCCAAAATTAGTGAAAAAGTTTACTATTTTTGAAAGTTTTCCCTCATATTATTTTCACTCTTCTAATTTTCTCTCCATCCAAATTTAAGGTTAATGTTTCAATTTTTCAAATATATATATTTTTTACTCTATTGATCATTATATTCTAAATAATATAAGTAACATTCCAATATCGTGTGGGCATAAAATGGTGGTTTTAAATTATTTTTGATTTTTTTAAAAAATCAAAATTACAAATCGTAAAAATTTAAAAGTATATCATATGTGGGCCAATTTCAACTCATCAAGTTCGCCTTCACTACATTTGACATCCCAATAATGTTGTGTTTCAGGGGTGAACTCAATGTCAATAGAAGGAGATGGAAGAGACCAACTGGTCGTAACCGGAGAAGGAATTGACTCGGTCGAGTTGGTGAACAGACTGAGGAAGAAGCTAGGGCATGCCACAATTGTGAGTGTGCAAGATGTGGAAGCAAAAAAGAAGGAAGAAGTCAAGCCAATTGAATATGTTGGATATTATAGTGCCTGTCCTCCACCCCCTTATTATGAACGAGTCGTTTATGACCCTTACCCTTCCAAGGGTTGTTTTTGGTTTTGATCAGACATCCTCATGAAGAATCTCGAGCTGAAGTATAATTAAGAAAATCTATAGTGTGACATATACTTTATTTGAGGTTTTGGGTGTATATTTTTATACCATTATTCTTTTGGCCAAAATTATTGTACCATTATTCATCTTATGCAAAAGCAGCTTGTTATAGAACAAATGAAAACTAGTTCAATCCAAATATTACACTATTAAAGAAATCACGAAATATGACAGCTATTGTGTGCTATATATAACGGTTTTCAAAACCGTTATATATAAGGGTGCTATAAAAGCTTGGCACAAATATATTACAGTTCTAAACTGTTAATTATTCCGGACCTATTATAATGGTTATAATATAACAATAGATTGAGGTTTGGTGAGGCTATGATCTACTCATTGCTATGATAATAATTACTGGGCACAAGTAAACAACTGTTGTAATATATGATAATACTTGCATGCACGATACATAACGGTTTCATTTTACAATCGTTATTTATTTAGTTTGTATATAAGAACCGTGACTTTTAATATGAATTAATAATGGTCTCATGTAGACAACCATTATGTATTAAGCACATAAATAACGGTTTATAATAAGAACCGTGAACATTTATAATTTGATTTTTATATAATAACCATGATGTATGGATATAAGACTCTTCAAGTGAGAGTTTCTGAGCTAGTTGATCTCTTTTATATATATATATATATATATATATATATATATAATAGAACAATAGTACCTTCCACATCGAGTGACTATGCAATTTTGCATGGATCTAGATATTCTAAGCTTTGTGGGGAGAATCAACGACAACTGTTGACGTATATTAGTGATAATATTGTTGGTGACCTCTATATATAGAATTGTGTCTCTTCAATGAAATTAACCCCTGAAAATAAAAGATAAAAGGACTATAGAAAAAAAATAAACCCCTATTAAAAAGGATGGAGGGGGTATAAAAATCCTTAAAATCAAAGGTTTGCATAACCCCCGCCCCTTTTTAACTTGGATTGCATACCCCCTCCATATTTTTTGATTAGGGTATTTATTTTGTCTCCATCTTTCTTTAGTTTTCAGGCTTAATTATTGAAGAGACAGAGGGTACAGGTGAACTTACAATATAAATATACATACACATACATATACATATACATATATCTCCCTTCATCAAAGTCTTATAGGTTACAATAGAAGGAGATACATATTAACTAGCAGGGGGAGTTCGTCCATATGGACAAGCACCTGACCATCCAGATTTAATCTAGACTGCCCATATTTTATTATTTTTTTTAATAAAAAAATAATTTTAATAAGTAGAAAACCTAAAATAAAGCTAATCTTTAAACCAATATTTTTCTAAAAAAAATGATTTTTTATATAGGCTGTCTAGATCTAATTTTAGACGGCCAGGAGCTCATCCGTATAAACGAGCTTTGGCCGAGCAGAAATCTGGTTCCTTGAACAACCAACATAACTTTGGAAAGGACCGGGTCAAGTCTACACAGTCCCAACCTCAATTTCACCGAAGTCGTACGCGCACACTGATGACCTTTTGGACCCATAGGAATAAAAAATACGTGAAGCTAACAGCGAGAACAAGATTATATATTAACTTTTGAAAGGAACGGGTCAAGTATTAAAACTTAAAAAAACCCACTAATTATATTTTATTATGTTTCCTAGTCATAAAAACTATTACGATTGGCTGAAAAACTAACAACCATAAAAGCAAAACTTTCCATGGCATGTGTGAACGCTTACTTTGGAGCACTCTCTACATTCAAACGAGGGGGAAAAATTAATTAGAGAAAATTTCCTTCAGGGCTCAAGCAACTAAAAAATTATAAAAAAAGGCCCAAAAAAATCACATGTCAAAAATAAGTTATAAGACATTTTTTAATATTATTTTATAAATATTAACAACTAAATCAATACAACAATAACAACTAAATCAGTATACGTTAACAACAATATCCCAATAACTAAATCAGTACATGTTAACAATTATATCATACACGTTAATAACTTTATCAATTTTTTGAAATAATACCGGCCTTTTCTAACGTCTGACTTTTCTTTAGGTCTTTTTTTGACAATATTTTGATAACTTGGGCTTTGAGGGGAATTTTCCCAATTAATTAATTGATGAATATATAATTGGAGGACTAATTCTACAACTAAAAGATAATATACTAATAATACTGAACTAATCTCTTGACTTGAATAGCTAGCAAAGCTGTGGTTGACCTAGGTCAACATAAAAATATATATTAAATCTTACCACCTTAGCTATATTTAAGCTGCACATATTCGGTTTACCCAGAATCATCTCACAAAGTCACACAACAATCAGGGTTCAAGATTCTCTGTCTCTGCCCTACAACCCCAGAAATATCACATTATATTGTGTTGTGATCGTTTCAGAGTCAAAACATGACGGTAAGGCTACTATAAAGTGATTTATGATCTCTCTCTCTCACACACACACATACAAACATTGGCTGATTTTAATTATGCAGTGTATAACGATCCAATTTTGTGTATGTTTAATTTGTAATTGGTTAAAGAAAAAGATAATTATAAAGGTGGAAGTCCGCAATGAAAAATGCAGAACCAAGGCCAAGAAAATTGCAGCTGAAAGTCCAGGTAACTAATTTGAATCCAATTAATATTTTCTTCTTCTTTTCATTTTGAATATTTTTAAAACCTTTTCTGCTTTGAAAGCCTCCAAAACGAGTTCACAGTTCTCAATATTCTTTAATGCCCCAACTTTCCAAATATTTTTTTCTTTTGTGTCTATTCGTCATTACATTTTACATAATATAATAAGTAGCATTTTGAAATTTCATTATCCCTTGTTTATTTACTTTGGTTTAATTTTTACTTGATTTTCCCACCCTATTTTCAAGAACGTATGCAGTTCCGTTGAATAATTGTGATCTATTTACTTTAGTAGTGGATTATTATTTTATTATTTAATTTATAATGTATTTGCCTCTTTATAGACTCCCTCTTAGTGAATAAAATAATCCGATTTCATTCTCCTATTTTCTCTTTATTATATTATTTTATATTTATCATATTTCACATCCCAACAATATCATGTTTCAGGGGTGGACTCGATGTCGATGGAAGGAGACGAAAGAGACCAACTGGTCGTAACTGGAGACGGAATTGACTCGGTCAAGTTGGTGAACATACTGAGGAAGAAGCTAGGGTGTGCCACAATTGTAAGTGTGCAAGATGTGGAAGCAAAAGAGGAGAAGAAGGAAGAAGATGTGAAGCCAATTGAATATGTTGGATATTATAGTGCCTGTCCTCCTCCACCCCCTTATTATCAACGAGTCTTTTATGACCCTTACCCTTCCAACGGCTGTTTCTGGTTTTGATCAAACATCCTCATGAAAAATCTCGAGCTGAAGTATAATTAAGAAAATCTACAATGTGACATATACTTTATTTGAAGTTGTGGGTTTGTATTTTTGTACCTTTATTTAACTTATGCAGAAACTAGTTCAGTCCAAATATTACCAAACATAGTTGTAAGTTTGACGATCATCGTTTTGGTTTTGGCTAATAGTCATAAAAAAAATGGGAAAACCATATAGTTGTTAGTTTTTGGACTTAAGGTGAATTTGAATCAAAGTTTTTGTAGTATAATTTTCTTATTTAAGAAATTAATAGTTGAAGTTAACTTCAGTTAAAGTCATTACTATTACCAAACATTATTAATTATTAGGATAAAATACACTACTACAAAATATAGATTTTACTTCCTTAAAAAGATCTCTTTTTCAAAAATGGAAGTAAAAAATAACGATAGTAGCATTTGTGTAATTTTGTGAAGGCTTTGGCATCCCAATTTAGAAAAAGGATGCCAAAAGCAAGGCTTTTGACATCCAAACTCTAAAAGGGACCACAATTTAGATTGGGATGCCTAAAGTATCCCATATAACCTTTCTCCCTCGTTCATGCTCCCTATTTTCATTCCCTGCTAAAAAGTATTCGCTAGCCACATGCTCTATCGACTTTGGTTCCTTACCTTCAGGGTCATCCCTCTCCATGAGATCCCCTCAAGCCCTCTGTATTGGCGGCGATGACAATTGCTCTCCCACCCCTGGTTTCTGTTAGTTCTCTGAATATGTTTTGATGATAACTGACAATTGTAAACTCAAAATAAGGTTTTGTCTTTGGTAAGTTGAAAAACTTATTGTCAAGACAAAACTTGAGTTTTGGTTTCAAAACTCAAGTTTTGGCCTTTAACAAAGAGTTGCTCATTTTCAATGAACTAGCAAAACTCAAGTTTCTTTTTGGAAACTCGAGTTTTGGACTTACAGAGAGCACTAAGCTTTTCACTTCAAGACAAACTCGAGTTTTGATATGCAAAGTTGAGTTTTGAATCATACAGAGACTTCACAATGTTTTCAACTAAAGACAAAACTCGAGTCTTGGAATGGAAACTCGAGTTTTGACCTTACAGAGAGTCTCTAAGGTTTTGAACAAATGCAAACTCATTTTCAACTAAGAACGCCAGATTTCACTATGCCAAATGTTTTTCTAAGTTTTCTCCAAGTTTAGAGAAAACTCGAGTTTTGATTTTGAATCTTGAGTTTTAACTTGACAGAGAGTTTTCATGTTTTCTTCAAGTTTTGAAAACTCAAGTTTTAGCCGGAAACTCGAGTTTAGACATTCGCTCTCATTTCACAATGTTTTCATTTTTAAATGAAAAATCGAGTTTCACTTTGGAAACTCGAGTTTTGACCAAGCAGAGAGCAATGAAGTTTTTCAATGAATTGAAAACTCAAGTTTAGTCTGGAAACTCAAGTTTAGACTTTTGCTCAGATTTCTCAATGTTTTCATTTTCAAATGAAAACTCGAGTTTCACTTTGGAAACTCGAGTTTTGGCCAAACCGAGAGCAATGATCTTTTTCAACTATTTGAAAACTCGAGTCGTAGATGAAAACTCAAGTTTTGATGTTTTGGACTGAAACATTTACATTTCATTAAAAGTCCAAAACTCAAGTTTGGTTTTGGAAACTCGAGTTTTGAGTTTGTCTCAAAAATGTGTTTCAGAGCTCAAATCACGACTTTCCTCTCTGGAAGGAGGAAACTCGAGTTTGGTTAATGAAACCCGAGTTTAGTTTAAGTGCATAGTTGAAAACTCGAGTTTTGGGGAACAAACTCGAGTTTACATCGCTAAGTTTGAAAAATCAAATATGACGAATTTGCAAATCATTCTTGTTTGATCATGATACTTCATATTATTATTCTCACATATTCGTAGCTATGTTTAACCACTTTGTTAGTGAGTTTCATATTGTTTAGAGAATGTTTATTGAAGGTTTAAAGCAAAAGCAAAAAGTGACGTCAGCACATTAAATGCAAACCCAGAAAGTTGCATACTTTTGGGTAATCCGTCTGCACACGTCTACAAGGAATTGAATAATGACTTCTACATCCAGCAACTGCCATTCCAACAGATTTATTATCAAGAAGTCAACTCTGAACTTCTGCCAAGCTGGATTAAGTGAAGAATGGAGAGAGAAAAAGACTAAACCACTCCCTAATCCTTGCTGAACATCTCCAACGGTTACATTAGGGAAATCAACGGTCATTTAATGCTCTCTAAGTATAAATAGAGTTGCATTCAAGTCTTCTCAACAATTACAACTGATGAAAACGAAATACATTCAAGTTTTGTATTTATTCGTTCAGTTTTCGTCTGTATTGTATCTTTTGATATATTGTGCTTCAGTGATTATTTTCATCAACTCTTAGAGAGAGTTATTTCATTACAAATCATTTATTGTAAAGAATCACAAGTCTGGGGACTTGGTGATTTGGGTGCATTGATTACAACTTGTAAGGGAGAGTGAATTCTAGTGAGAGAATTACTCTTGAGTGCAGAGTGTGTAATTAGTTGCAATAGTGAAAATCCCAGAGAGTCTGGAGACTGGACGTAGGTCAAGTGGTTGGACCGAACCAGTATATAAATCTCTGTGTCAAGCTGCTCTTCTCTCCATACTCTGTTCATCTCTGTTTTGCTGTCCAAAAACAGAGGATTTCGAAAAGATTTTAAAAATACCCAATTAACCCCCCTCTTGGGTATTTTGCTCCATTTTCAGTTTCAACTCCCTCATCCTTCACTATTACAAAATATGAATATTACTACCCTAAAAGACGTCCTTTAAAAAAAAAATAAAAAATAAAAAGTGAAGGCGGTGGCATTGTCGTAATTATTTGCTTGACTTTGAGACTTTAGACAACCTAAATATTAATTTAGGACGCCTAAAATTTTTTTTGACGTCCTAAATATATTTTAAGACACCTAAAATGTAATGTTTGCCACCATTTAGGATTTTTTTGGTGCCATTTAGTAAAATGTAATACAATAAGTTTCACCAGTGATTGTGAGTTGTAAATTGTGGAATTTGTAGGTGATTTATTTTTCTTAAACACAACCATTAATTAAATCAATAATAAAAAATATTGAAAGCGTATAATCTTTTTTAAAAAAATAAAGCAAAAAATTAGCTCTTTTAACATGGTTAGAGTTATTTCTTCAACTTTTGTTTCTTGAAAATTGATTAATGTTGTAAATTGCTTGGTTGAGATTTTAAACAACTCAAATATTAATTTAGGACGTCTAAAATTTTTTTTCATGTCTTAAATGTATTTTAGGACGCCTAAAATGTAATATTTGACACTATTTAGGATATTTTTTTTTTGTCAAAAGTATATTTTAGGCATCCTAAAATAAAAATCAGGACACCTAAATTAAAATTTTAAACGTCCTAGAATTAAAGCAGGACGCCGAAATTGAGATTTTAAACGTCCTAAAATAAAAATCAGGACGCCTAATTTCAATTTCAATTTTCAGGTTCCTCACGTGGCTCAACAAAAAGGTTTCAATTTTCATTTTTCATTTTCACACCGTGAACCTTCGCCTTCACTTCTTCCTCTGCACAACTCTCTACCCTTTGCCTCTCTTCTTTTTCATTTTTCACAGATCTCGCTTGCTCATCGCGTCGAACACCACTCTCGTTCGTCGCGTTGCCCATGGCGCTCGCTCGCCTCGTCGCCCACCGTGCTTGCTCACCGTATCGACCACGTTGCCCGCTCCCATCGTTCATTCGCCATCCCAGATCTGTGATTTCTACTCGGTGTCCTAGATCTGCGATTTCTACTCACCGTCCCAGATATGTGATTTCTACTCGCAGTCCTAAATCTGCGATTTCTACAATGTAACTCTTCGATCTGCGATTCCTTTTATTTCTTTGTTTGATTTCTAGTTATTTATTTATTTGATTTGGTTTGAAGGAGTTGATGAAGCGCTGAAACGGTTTCAGGTTTTAGATCTTCACTTTGATTTTTGGCTTGTGATTTTTGCTATAAGTGTTTGTAGATCTGATTTCTGTGCTAGGAGTTGATTTGATTTTTGGCCTGTGATCTGCGATTCCTTTTATTTCTTTGTGATTTCTAGTTATTCTTGTTATTATTACCTGGCTTGAAAGTGCAGAAAATTGTAACACTTGCAGCTCCAAAATTGTGCGTTATTCCTTCAGTTTATCCTTGTAATTTCTAGGTTCATTCTTCCTTCTAAAGAAACTTTCATCATCCAACCAAGCATCTTCACCTTTGGTTTGGGTTTTTTTTTTAAAAAAAAATCATATATGACGTAATATGAAAATAAGGACGTCTTAAATAAGACGTTCTGATTTAATTTCGTGACGCCAAAAAGAGTGAATTTTAACCTCCCCCGTCGAGACTTCTGTAACATGCTAAAATTTATTTAGAAAAATAGTAGGATAGATTAATGGTAATTAATATAAGAGTAAAACTTTCTAATGTCAAATATAAATAAAATAAAATAAAAATTTATTTTTATAATATATTAACATTATAATAACACACACACAATTGGAAACGTGATCAGTTTGAATGTTAAAGGAGGGGGTAATATAATTCACCCCCCAACTTTACCTTTTCCCCCCTTAATTCACCCCCCTTTTACCCCCTTCCCCAACCCTTATAAATACACACCTTCGGGTGTGTATTCAGGCAAAACAATCCTAGCATTTAAGAAAAAAATAAAGAGAGGAGAGAAAGAAGGAGAGAGGGAAAGTGTAGAGATAATTATTTGGGGGTACTGGTAATTGCTTTTTGGTGATTACTTGAGAATTAGCGAGTAACAGGTAACTCTGAATATTCTTCCATATATTTGTGAATTGTGTATGATTATAAATTTTATATATATATATATATATATATATATATATATATATATATAGACTAATTTATATGTATATGTATTATAATATTATTATTATGATAACTGAATGCTACAGTTTTGTACCCTTGAAAATTACAGTTTTGTACCCGTAAAAATTATAGTTTTACACCCGGAAAATTACAGTTTTACGCCCAAGAAAATTACAGTTTGTGCCCAGCTAAAATTACGGTTTTGCCCTTGAATTTTAAAAAAATGACAATTTAATCTTTCAAATTTCAAGAATGACAGATTGGTCCGATGAGATTTTATGATATGTTTGGTTTACCTTTTTATGATATTTGATATAAATGGAAGCGTGTTTTAATATAATTTATTTTATTGATATAATTATCATGGCGGCTGTATGTGATGAGCTGTAGTAAGGAGGGATTTAAATGATAAGATTTATTCATGCCACTACTCGGTGCACAGTGGATGGTACTTGTCAGGGCCTAATCTTCCATGTTTTCTTCTGGCCGAGATTTCATTGGAGTTGTAAGACACATGATACCTCCTTAGTTGTTTTTTTTTAAGGAGGGGAGCCATAGTCTATACTTAAGCTCTATACCTTTAGCTGAGTATATCTTAAGTTTTGGTGAGTTTAGAACCATCCAGTCAAATGAATGAGTTTCTATCGGACTATATGTTAGCCTATGGCTCCAGTCAGCAGTACAAGGCTGGACGGTGATATAAGGGAGGCTGCATATTACATATAGTAAAATAGTATAAGTTACAATTTGATATAATAATGATTACTTTTGAAAAATAATTTTGTATGAGAAATTATGATATATATACAAATATATTTATTAATCAACTCCTATTTTTCTCATAGATAATTTGCTTGTGTATGGTAGAACTTTCATTAGTTACTGAGACGTGAAATCTCATCCTATATTAACATTTTTCAGGTGAACGTTCTAGTAAGGAGTAAGGGAAGACATTTATGGAGTGAGCTCTGAAGGCTCTTTTGTACTCCTGTAGCTTATGTTATGTTATTTTTATTTGCCATGACCCTAAGACTTCCACTTTGTATTTAACTCTGAAATATTTTGGAAACTTATTTTGTCCTGGTACTATGAATTTTATTTGAAATAGTTATGTAATTTTAATGATTTGGATATTAATCATCCTTGTTGGAGGTATTTCAAATATTTTGACCAAGTTTTAGGGTGTTAAATTTGGGGTGTTACAACGTCCCTCTGAAAAAGGGGCGTTAATTGGGTCTTATTTAGGTCGTTTTTTGGGTTTTTTGTAGTAGTGCTTGTCTTCCAACTTGCCTTCTCCTTCGCCTCCTTCGTCTTCATGCTCACCGACATAGGTGTCTCCTTGAAAAGGGACATAGAAATGGCTTAAAAACAGATGCTAAAAGTGTTTTTTGTGGCATTGAAATTTTTAAGGATGACTTTGATTAAAGTTGAAGACACACATATGTATGTATATTTGATAATTTAAGGATTGATAATTCCTTAATGAAAAATTATAGAGTATATGCCGGTTAATTATAACTTTGGAGGGGAAAAAACTATGTTTTTATTGGAAAAGAAATTGAGGAGAGAAACTACATAAATACCTTGACATAGCAGAAACCAATGACTCAATTTTGGAAAAGCAAAGTAAAAGAACTGCATATAGGATTTGTTACGGTTAAAATTATGTTGCTGATAATACACAAGAAATATACATAGCAATATTCCTCCGTATATGTAATTCATTAAATTCTCAGTAAACTTCACAGTCATAATTGATAAAGCTTACAGAGGAAAATCATAACAGTCATAAAAGAGAAGAATATAAGACAGAAGAAAATGCAAAAGAAAAGGGAAAAAAAGAGCTACAGTAGATTTCCAGATGAGAGAGAATTTCCTCAATCATTACACACCCTTCATAAGCTGCTTGAAAATCATAGCAGTCATAACCATTTTTGTGGAGACTGGATTCTCTCATTGGTATTTATTTTCTTATTGTCTTTCATTGGTTTTAAGTCTAGACCATATATTTGATAAAATTGTCTGTAGGCGTCGGGGGCGATCTGGAAAAATAAAGAAGAGGATGATCTGAGTCGTGTTCGAGAACACTGTCCTATAGAGTTATTCCGCAACCACCGGTAAAGAAGAAGCGGTTCTCCCCAGGATTAAACAGATCCTTCTTGATTAAATCAAGGCGGCAGAACTGGCGGAAGATAAGATAACTCAGCAAGAGATTACCGATGTTTTCTAATTCTCTCTGTTAAATGATGTCACAATTGGGTATTTATAAATAATGAATTAATGCCTTAAAAGGTGACTCTTGAACATTACACCTATTCAAAAAGTCATGACTATCTGTTTAATTCATAAATCATGCTACTTCATGAACCAATACGAATCCTTTAATTTGTAAGAACATGACTTCTCAGAACGCATCTTTTCATTTAACACATTCCATAATATTGGAAAGACTCTTTCTTTGACACACCCATATGCAATATTTACAACAATCCCCCACATGTGTCAAAGAAAACACCATTAGCTAAGTTACACCCATGGACATAACCATTGTATCTGGTGGTCCAATGAACTATGAACCAGACCTAGACCAATAACACTTAATACACAGAGATGTCAGTGAAGCATGCTTCTATGAACTAACAAATCTTGGTGTGTACTAGAGGCATTAATGGTCAAATTATATCCTAACATTTCCGCTGTTAATCAACGGTTTTGCGCGTTATGACGGCCATGCGCGTGCCTGGTGCGTAACGAATGCTCTAGAGATTTCGCCACAATCTTATAGGAGCGGCCACACTCCACATTCATAGAGGTGATTTCATGTAAGTGTACCTGCACTAAGCACACTGTCTTGTATGACTATGAAATCATTAAGAGCTTTGCTCACCCTCAAAACGTGCATTCTAGCACTCTCCCATTGTCATAGGAAGGGACAAATATTATTTGTGTGCTAGTCAGAATTGACGAACAACTTGTTCTTACCCATTGAACCTTCTTCATAGGATCACCAATCACAAAGGTTGGGTTGCCATCGCTGTCAATTACGCATTGGCTTTAGTCCCATTCCCCTCGACCAATTTATATCATCCTGCAGGGTTTTGTTAACGGCCGATAGGTCTATTATTGACCTCACCAAATCGATTGAGATAACTCCAACACAGATCTTAAGCTAGCTTATCATATTATATCTCAAACAATTTTCATTTCATCATTGTACTTTTAAAATGGCTATTGCCATCTGGCAATCACATATCATCGACTTTAAGCGTCGGTTTCTTATCAAAATATTTGCTAAGAGATTTTAACATTCTCAGCACTCCTTTCATTTCCAGAGTAATCAATTTTGACTCACATAATACTTTAATTTTGTCACCACTAAAGGTCAATGATAACCAGTGGATTTTCACACATAAACTAGATCTTAGTTAACATCCATGTGCATCAATACAATGGGAATCCACTACTTGATACCAATATTATTTAGGGCATTATCCCTTAACTATTTCTTTCTCTTCACGAGAGTTTACATATGATCAATCTCCACATATCAATCAGTATGTAATGGGATTAACATTTATCAGTGCTACAAATTCTCAACAATTTGTGCATACATTGATTGAGTTTCAGAATCATCTCAAGTAGTATCATAAAGAATATTCATATAATGGTTCTCAAAACCAATATTCAGAAAAATTTCTTATTTGCCATCAATATTCTTTTATGATCTTTAACACCAAAAATCACATGCAATTCTCTCATGCTTTCAAGCACAAAACATGATATTTTCGACCATACAAGTCATCCATATTAAATTAAATAGTTCACAATATCATGCATGCTTATACTAAGAGAAATTAATAATACCATGAAAATTAAAGCACATTTATCTCAACACTAAATAAATGATTAAAATTTCATAACCACTGTCATATGCTCGTTACAATCACAACATATTTGATAATTCACAAAATTTGCTTTTAATAGCAAATAACAAAACAATAATTTTAGGTACTCTATATCTTAGATACCCCCACACTTTCAAATATTTTATAATCAATAAAATTCTAATTAAATTAGAATCCCAATTTATAAAGATTCACACTTTATAAAACTGTATAATCATATGATTGTATACTTCAACAAAAGGTCGTGCCAATTTTGATCTTCAATTAAATGAGAATGTCTCAAACATTATCATTTATTTCACATAACAAAATTTGCTTTTCACAGAAAAAACCTCAACTTAATTAATTTCCTTTTGTCAAAATAATATATATTTTATATATTAATATTCTGTCCTCCCATAGAATTTTCCACATAAATTTATAAATCTTTAATTATTTTAAATACCACTATTTAATAATATTCACACTATTTAAATATGTGTGAAACGAATGCCACAAATTCTTTTTGAAAAATTCAAAGCACCAGATTATATAAATCACCGAAATATAAACATAAATTGCAGCATTAAAAATCTAAGATTTTCAATATTCAAACTAATTTATATGGTATATCACAATAAATCACACATCATGTAATTTATTATTTTTATTCATTGATCATAGTAATAAATCCTTCGGGCAAATTGAATAGTAGCCGAGATATTCATAAATATATCACTAGATATATTAAACCAAAAATTTATTTCAACTTTCAACTATTATCATGTTGAACACAACAGATCCCTATTTTTATTCAACCATATTAATTTAAAAGATTCACAATATTATAGAAGATTAGAAATTATCAAATAAATTAGTATCTTCATTGATAATAAAGCAAATAAATTCTCCTCTCATTCTAATTAATTAAATTAGAATAACATCCTAATATTTAGGAATTTATAATTACCATTAAATATATTTAATTTCTGCAATTAGAAACCAAATAATAAAATAACAAGTATGAACCCAGATCTCATTATCATCGAAAATTTCATCTTCATACGATGAATAATTTAATTTGAAATATTTACTAATAAAAACAATAAAATCTCCTGATGAAACCCGGCATAAGATATACATTATATTCTCTTTATTAATTTAATATTCATCAAATCCTCAATAAAATAATAAGAGAAATAATAGGAGATTTATTAACTACCATATCAATCAAATCTTGATATATTTATTAATGAAAGATATTCTAAACTTCAATGGAAATAAATTCACTGTGCAAGTAATCAATAATTAAATAAAATTAAATAACATATTGATTTCTATGGGCATATTCATACTAAAAAATCAGCACATCAAATATTTAAAAAATAATAATAACTGCATTATTAAATTTTTAATATATGCCCATCAATATTATATATATTTATATAATATTTTAATCAATCACGTGCACCTTATTGTCGTTTGATTACGGTGAAGAGGTATGACTCTTTCTTTTCATCGGAGAATTTGTTGTTACGAACAAGTACGCTTTCACGCCTTCTTCAGAACAAACGCACCTTAGCATTTGTCTTGACGCATTTTCCACCGTGCGCACTACTTCTTATCCTTCGCTTGTCCGCTCTCTCACCCCCCCTCTCTCTCTCCACGCCATTAATTGATGAAGCCTTGCAATCAGCATTCGACAACATTTGGAGGCGAGAGTCCAAATCCAGAACTCCATCATCCATATCATAAGAATGATTTATTCTCAAACCAAACTCAACACGATTTACTCCATCTTTTGCCAACAGATCCCATTGTCGATTGGCAAGCAAATATGAGAGGTTGTTGCTTGGTGTCGGAAATTCAATTCTCTTTTCAGAAATACTCGGCCTCAAATTGCAATAACTCTATAGATTGTAGGCGTCGGGGGCGATCTAGAAAAATAAAGAAGAGGATGATCTGAGTCGTGTTCGAGAACACTGTCCTATAGAGTTATTCCGCAACCACCGGTAAAGAAGAAGCGGTTCTCCCCAGGATTAAACAGATCCTTCTTGATTAAATCAAGGCAGCAGAACTGGCGGAAGATAAGATAACTCAGCAAGAGATTACCGATGTTTTCTAATTCTCTCTGTTAAATGGTGTCACAATTGGGGTATTTATAAATAATGAATTAATGCCTTAAAAGGTGACTCTTGAACATTACACCTATTCAGAAAGTCATGACTATCTGTTTAATTCATAAATCATGTTGCTTCATGAACCAATACGAATCCTTTAATTTGTAAGAACATGACTTCTCAGAACGCATCTTTTCATTTAACACATTCCATAATATTGGAAAGACTCTTTCTTTGACACACCCATATGCAATATTTACAACATTGTCCACACCAACAACCTCATTAAGGCAAATCAATGACTTGAATTGGATGATGAGAGATAAGGAGAAAGTTTGTTAATGAGAGAATCCTCTTCCCATTTTTGTCCTCCTATACTGAGCTACTTAACTCAATTCACGCAACTTCCAGGGCCTTCTTTTGATTCGTTCACTCCTTCATAAACCAGGGCCTTGTGTTGGGCCTCCTCCTGCTACTATTTTTGAGCCTACTGCTTTTGGCATTGTTACAATCCCCCCTCATTTAATTGGACCTTGTCAACTGGTAAAGGGGTTAGACTTTCTCATATAAAGGGAGGGGGTTCGATTCTGGAGTTGGTCAAGTTGCTGGGGGAGGCATCCTAGGGGTCTACGAAGTAGTGGAAACGCTGGGAAGAGGTGGAGGCATACGTACTCTCTAACCCAGTATACTTTGTGCATTGGACTCCAAGAGTATTGCCCTTGGACTGTTGGTGAGCCCAACCTCTTCCCTAAAAATTTCTTATTAAAAAAAAAAAAAAAGAGGTCGAAGTGTAAGTGTGGGTATAGAGAACGAATACTCTGGAGATCTTCCCAAGTGGAGTACAGTGTAAAAAACTATCCCATTTAATCAAAAGCTGGGAAACATGGTCGTTATCTTGTTGAACTGTGAACAGCCAAAACATCCGTTGGTTGGCAAATATAACCTTCTGGTGTAGTAAGAAGAGGCAACAGGAAATAGGATTCACCTGAATTGTCACCGAAAAATTTCTTCAATAAAGAAACATGAAAAATCGGATGAATTTTAGCATGAGTAGGCAGAGTTAAGTGATAAGCAACAGACCCGACTTTGTGGGTGATTTCAAACGGGCCAAAATGCAGAAGGGATAACTTGTGATACTTTCTTAATTGAACCGGATGCTGTTGATACAGATGTAATTTAACCAACACCTAATCGACAACTTGAAATGTAATCTCCGAGCACTTTACCTTAGCAAAACGCTTCATACGGTCCTGTAATTTTTGAATATTCAACTTAAGAACAACTTAAAGGTCATCGCGTTGCTCTAGTTGTTGATGAACATACCACAAAGCATCGTCTACATAGGAATGACGGAAGACCGGAGGAGGATTGTGACCATAAACGATCTTAAATGGTGTCATCCTTGTTGAATGATGAAAATAAGTGTTCTACTAGAATTTAGCCTACGGAAAAAAGAAAAAGAAAACCACTTCTTGAGATATTCATGAATGAAACAGTGGACATTTCCAAACACTTATTTAAAGCTTCTGAATGGCCATCAGATTGAGGATGATAGGTAGAGCTAAAGTTTAATTGAGTCCCTTGTAACTTCATGAGATGATGCCAAAAGCCGCTTGTCAATATCTTATTACGATCCGACACAATGGAATTAGGGACACCGTGCAACTTAACAATATGATTGTAGGCGTTGGGAGCGATTTGAAAGAATTAAGAAGAGGATAATCTGAGTCGTGTTCGAGAACACTGTCCTATAGAGTTATTCCGCAACCACCGGTAAAGAAGAAGCGGTACTCTCCAGGATTAAACAGATTCTTCTTGATTAAATCAATGCGGCAGAACTGGCGGAAGATAAGATAACTCAGCAAGAGATTACCGATGTTTTCTAATTCTCTCTTTTTAAATGGTGTCACAATTGGGGAATTTATAAATAATGAATCAATGCCTTAAAGAGGTGACCCTTGAACATTACACCTTTTCAGAAAGTCATGACTGTCTGTTCAATTCAAGAACCATTTTGATTCATGAACCAACACAAACCCCTTAATTTATAAGAACATGACTTCTCAGAACGCATCTTTTCATTTAAACGTATTCCATAATATTGGAAAGACTCTTTCTTTGACACACCCATATGCAATATTTACAACAATCCCCTACATGTGTCAAAGAAAACACCATTAGCTAAGTTACACCCATGGACATAACCATTGTATCTGGTGGTCCGTAGAATTATGAACCAGACCTAGACCAATAACACTTAATACACAGAGATATTAGTGAAGCATGCTTCTATGAACTAACAAATCTTGATGTGTATTAGAGGCATTAATGATCAGATTATATCCTAACATTTCCGCTGTTAATCAACAGTTTTGCGCGTTATGACGGCCATGCGCGTGCCTGGTGCATAACAAATGCTCTAGAGATTTCGCCAAGATCTCATAGGAGCGGCCACACTCCACATTCGTAGAGGTGATTTCATGTAAGTGTACCTGCACTAAGCACACCGTCTTGTATGACTATGAAATCATTAAGAGCTTTGCTCAACCTAAAAAACGTGCATTCTAGCACTCTCCCATTGTCATAGGAAGGGACAAATGTTATTTTTGTGCTAGTCAGAATTGACGAACGACTTGTTCTTACCCATTGAACCTTCTTCATGGGATCACCAATCACAAAGGTTGGGTTGCCATCGCTGTCAATTACGCGTTGGCTTTAGTCCCATTCCCCTCAACCAATTTATATCATCCTGCAGGGTTTTGTTAACGGCCGATAGGTCTATTATTGACCTCACCAAATCGATTGAGATAACTCCAACACAATTCTTAAGCTAGCTTATCACAATATATCTCAAACGATTTTTATTTCATCATTGTACTTTTACAATGGCTATTGCCATCTGGCAATCACATATCGTCGACTTTAAGCGTCGGTTTCTTGTCAAAATATTTGCTAAGAGATTTTTTAACATTCTCAGCATTTCATCCATTTCTAGAGTAATCTACTCTGATTCACATAATATTTAAATTTGTCTCCACTGAAGGTCAATGATAACCAGTGGATTTTCACACATAAACTAGATCTTAGTTAACATCCGTGTGCATCAATACAACGGGAATCCACTACTTGATACCAATATTATTTAGGGCATTATCCCTTAATTATTTCTTTCTCTTCACGAAAGTTTACATATGTTCAATCTCCACATATCATTTGCTATGTCATCGAATTAACATTTATCAGTGCTACAAATTCTCAACAATTTGTGCATACCAGATTGAGCTTTAAGAATCATCTCAAGTAGTATCATAAAGAATATTCACATAATGGTTCTCAAAACCAATACTTAGAAACACTTCTTATTTGTCATCAATATTCTTTTATGATCTTTAACACCAAAAATCACATTCAATTCTCTCATGCTTTCAAGCACAAAACATGATACTTTTGACCATACAAGTCATCCATATTAAATTAAATATTTCACAATATCATGCATGCTTATATCAAGAGAAATTAACAATACCGTGAAAATTAAAGCACACATTTATCTCTACACTAGATAAATGATTAAATATCATACCACAGTAATATGCTCGTTTCAAATCACAACATATTTGATAATTCACACAATTTGCTTTCAATAGCAAATAACAAACTTATATATAATTTTAAGGTACTCCATATCTTAGATACCCCCACACTTTCAAATATTTTATAATCAACAAAATTCTAATTAAATTAGAATCTCAATTTATAAAGATTCACACTTTATAAAACTGTATAATCATATGACTGTATACTTCAACAAAAAGTCGTGCCAATTTAACCTTATATTTTAATTAAATAAGAATGTCTCAAACATTATTATTTATTTCAAATAACAAAATTTTCTTTTCACAGAAAAAAGAAAAAGCCTCAACTTAATTAATTTTCTTTTGTCAAAATAATATATATTTTATATATTAATATTCTGTCCTCACACAGAATTTTCCACATAAATTTATAAAACTTTAATTATTTTAAATACCAATATTTAAATATTTGTAAAACCAATGCCACAAATTCTCTTTGAAAATTTCAAAGCACTAGATTATATAAATCATCGAAATATAAATATAAATTGTAGCATTAAAAATCTCAGATTCTCAATATCCAAACTAATTTATATGGCATATCAAAATAAATCTCACATCATGCAATTTATTATTTTTATTCATTGATCATAGTAACAAATCCTTCTGTCAAATCTAATAGTAGCTGAGATATTCACAAATATATCACCAGATATATTAAAACAAAAATTTGTCTCAACTTTCAACTATTATCACGTTGAATACAACAAATCTCCACTCTTATTCAACGATATAAATTTAAAATAAAATATTCACAATATTATAGGAGATTATGAATTATCAAATAAATTAGTATCTCCATTGACAATAAAGTTTTATACGAGAATAAACTCTCTTTTCATTCTAATTAATTAAATTAGAGTTTTTCAAATATATAACCGTGTTATTTTAAATTTTTAATACCGTTTCATTAGCGTGATCGTACGTGAAACACGCCTTTTCTTTTTTTAAGAAACATGCCGTTTCATCCCTTCATAACCGGCGTTTCCGACGTCGGCTTTTTACGTTATTGGTATCTATCTCTTTGTTTTTTCAAGATCTACGTAATGACACCAATTTTATGGCCTAAATCTACTGTTTTCTCATGGCGCAATTTCAAACATAAAGACCGCCGGAAAACATCGAAAGATTTATGCACAGAAATCATGTAATTGGGGAACAACGCTGAAGATGAAGTATTTAAATAAGCCCAATACCCAGAATTTATAGCCAAAGCCTACGGCCAAAGACTTCAGATACAATCAGATAATAATTTTTTTTTTTTTGTTTCAGATCATATTTTCGCTAATAATACGCATAAAGTAGTTCATGCTTTCAATATATTGATTTTCCCAAACCAAATGATCCTATCGTCTGGCATAAAACAAATACATATGTAGACTAGTTGCAAAACCAAACAGATATGCAGCAAAAAATTTATATTACTACATTCCTCCATAATTATGGACGAAAGATCAGATATGTCTGATACATAAATCAAAGAGGCATATAAAAAAACTCTAGATTTATATATACCCACAGTTTTTTTCCCCATTAATAATCGTCATCAATTTCTTTCTCAAGAATCACAAT
This sequence comes from Acacia crassicarpa, assembly GCA_034222035.1. Lineage (NCBI taxonomy): Eukaryota > Viridiplantae > Streptophyta > Magnoliopsida > Fabales > Fabaceae > Acacia > Acacia crassicarpa. The sequence continues at coordinate 55,554,679 of JAWXYG010000003.1, forward strand.
AAAGATAAACACATATATGCATGTATGTAATAACAGATAGATGCGTATGCACATGCCTCTAGAAAACATACCAGATATTTCAAAATCAAGAATCAAATCATAACAAACACAGATTCAATCAAATCAGAATTGTCTTAAGATTGTTGGTGAGAATACTTTCAATATAGAAATATCACTAAAAATAAGAATCTGTGTAGTCAATATGCATAATCTGTAAACATACAATATTACTGCACTAAGAAGAAAAACCAGTAAAAACTCACAAGACTGCCGAAAATGTTAATGAACTATGCAGAAATCCGAGCCCAATTTTCGTTGTGTCCTTAACCAATAGTGTGCTCATACTCTTCTCCATTTGTTTCTCTCAATCTCTCACCCTCACTCACACACATAAATTTCATAATCAGCGAGAATAACTCTATAGATTGTAGGCGTTGGGAGCGATTTGAAAGAATTAAGAAGAGGATAATCTAAGTCGTGTTCGAGAACACTGTCCTATAGAGTTATTCCGCAACCACCGGTAAAGAAGAAGCGGTACTCTCCAGGATTAAACAGATTCTTCTTGATTAAATCAATGCGGCAGAACTGGCGGAAGATAAGATAACTCAGCAAGAGATTACCGATGTTTTCTAATTCTCTCTTTTTAAATGGTGTCACAATTGGGGAATTTATAAATAATGAATCAATGCCTTAAAGAGGTGATCCTTGAACATTACACCTTTTCAGAAAGTCATGACTGTCTGTTCAATTCAAGAACCATGTTGATTCATGAACCAACACAAACCCCTTAATTTATAAGAACATGACTTCTCAGAACGCATCTTTTCATTTAAACGTATTCCATAATATTGGAAAGACTCTTTCTTTGACACACCCATATGCAATATTTACAACAGATGAAGAAAAGATTCAGCAACATAACTACTAAAGAAAGTGGGTGATAGAGCCACAAAATGGTCATACTTCGGTAGACGACCAACAACCAACATGATCTTTGTTAGTTCTCTACGGGTTTTGATGATAACTGACAATTGTAAACAAAGTTTGAAGTTTTTTTTTTGGGTAAGTTGAAAAACTTACTGACAAAGGAAAACTCGAGTTTTAGTTTCAAAACTCTAGTTTTGACCGTACAGAGAAAAGCTCAAGTTTTCTTAACTTAGCAAAACCTCCCGTTTTCAGAGAAAAATCAAGTTTTCACCAAACAGAGACCTCTCAATATTTTCTGAAAAATGCAAAACTCGAGTTTTGGAATTGGAAACTCGAGTTTCAGTCATACAGAGAGTTTCCTAAGTTTTGAACTTTTGAAAACCTCCAGTTTTATTCAAAATCACCAGTTTTCAGGTTTTCTGAGTTTTCATAAGATTTGTGAAAACTTGAGTTTTGATCGAAAACTCGAGTTTTGAATTGGCAAAGAGGATTCATGTTTTAGCCAGTTTTCAAAACCGTCCGTTTTCATCAAAACCTCTAGTTTTAACTTAGCACAGTTTTTCAAAGTTTTCATGATTAAATGAAAACTCGAGTTTCGACCTGACAGAGAGCATTCATGATTTTACTCAGATTTTGAAAATTGTCAGTTTCCATGAAAACCTCCAGTTTTGACTTGGCGCAAATTTTTCAAGTTTTCATACTTAAATGGAAACTCGAGTTTTGATTTAGAAACTCAAGTTTTGGTCAAGCCGAGAGTTTTGATGTTTTTCAATGTTTTGAAAACCGCCAATTTTGGCTAAAAACCTCCAGTTTTAATGTTTTGGACTAAAATCGATTTTACATGTTAAAGTCCAAAACTCGAGTTTTGAGAAACAAAACTCAAGTTTTCAACGTTGAGTCTGAAATTCAAATTTGACGAATTTGGAAAACCTTCTTGTTTGATCTTAATACTTCCTATTATCATTCTCTAATATTCTTAGCTATGTTTAACCACTTTGTTAGTGAGTTTCAGATGATTTAAAGAATGTTTATTGAAGGTTTAAAGCAAAAGCAAAAGCAAAAAGTGACGTCAGCACATTAAATGCAAAACCCAGAAAGCTGCATTCTTTTGGGTAATCCTTCTGCACATGTTTAACAAAGGATTAAAGATTGTTTTCCACTTCCAGCAGCTGCTACTCCAATGGATTAATTTACCAAAAGTCAACTCTAAACTTCTGCACAACTAGATTAAGTGGAGATTAGTGAGAGAAAAAGACCAAAGCTTAACCTGAACCTTGTCTAATGAAGGAAACGGTTATATTGAAGATTACAATTGTCATTTAATGCTCTCTTGGTATAAATAGAGTTGCATTCAAGTCTTCTCAACTAATATATTTGCTGAAAACGAATTGCATTCAAGTCTTACACATATTCTTTCAGTTTTCACTTGTATAGTATCTTTTGATATACAAAAGCTTTAGTGTCTATCATTATCTACTCTTAGAGAGAGTTCCTTTTGTGTAATTAATTTATTGTAAAGAATCACAAGTCAGGGGATTTGGTGATTGGGTTTATTGATTACAACTTGTAAGGGGAAGTAAGTTCTAGTGAGAGAATTACTCTTGAGTGAAGAGTGTCTAACCAATTGAGATAGTGGAATCCCAGAGAGTCTGGGGACTAGACGTAGGTCAAAGAGGTTAGACCGAACCAGTATAAATTTTTGTGTTAACCAGTATAAATTTTTGTGTTTTGCTTTTCTCTCCTTCACTCTGTTCATCTCTGTTTTTATTGTTCTAAAACTGAGCAATTTTCAAAAGTTTTAAAAATCCTTAATTCACCTCCCCTCTTGGTGATTTAGCTCTACTTTCAATCTTACCATAGCCGTGACTAAGAGGCAAGCCGATAATGAAATCCATAGCTATGTCATGCCATATTTGTTTTGGAATTGGTAGAGGTTGTAACAGCCCAGTTGGATGCAAATTGGAGACCTTAACTTGTTAACATATAGAAAAAGATTTCACAAATAGACGAATATCATGACGCATATAGTGCCCAAAAAAAAAAAAGTAATCCATTGAAATGTACGAAGGAATCCAGCATGTCTCCACGTGCTGAAGAATGGAATTCGTGTAAAATATGTTGAATTATGGTGTTAGTTAATTTTGCTTATTATACGACTTTTATACAAAGTTTCATAAGGTTGAAAACAAACTTTTGTTTCATCGTTGCAGAAACCTATAACTCTTTACGATCCTCATGAATTATTAACCTTAAATCATTATGTTAATTAGTTATTAATAATTAATCCGTAATTTTTTACGACACTCATGAGAATTCGTAACAGTTTATGATATTCATGAATTTCAAAATTACTCGTTAAAACAATTATTGAGGATTAGAAGAACTTGACAAAACGACTATTGGAAATTATGATTACCTTAGATCACTCAAAGACTTCAATGTTGTTGATGTTCCATAACGTTGATCTGCACGGCTATCCCCCAATTACAATAAGAACTCTTTCTCTTGAAACCTCCCACTCCTTAGATGTTTGCTAGACAAAGGCAAAGTTAAGGTTTGGTTTTCTTGGGTTTTTCTCTTTTAAAAAAAGGTGGCGGTTTTTTGGAATTAAGTTAAAGATAGGATAAACAAGATTGGTACCTTACCTTTCTTGGATGGCGGCTTTCCCTCTAAACCTTTGATAATGACCGAAATTTAGAGAGTATAAGGCATACATAATTTTGGCCAACACACCCCTTTAAATAGCCTTGGTGAGCCGAAAATTCTAAGTCATAATTGCCTTAAGATTTTTGACCTATGCACTAAGAAAAATGGTTTTAGGTAATAGGCCCACTAATTGTTAACCAAGTCATATTAAATTCATATCTTGATTAATTGATTGAATTTAATATAATGAATCATATCTTGATTGATTGATTGAATTTAAGATGATCAATCACATTTATATCTTGACTGATTGATTGAACCAATCATTTAAGATGATGGATCTTGTTTATTTTTTGATTGATTGATTGAGTCAATAATTTAAGATGATTGATTGAATAATAATTTAAGATGATAGATCACATTCATTTCTTAAACTAAAATTCAAAATCATTTTTAATTTAATCTTTATTTATTATTTCTCCTATTTTCATCCAATCTTAATTGGATCTTTATATGGAAAATTCCATATAAATATCATCTGAATTTGTAAAACCCTTAGAAGTAGGGCTGAGCAAGAAACCCATAACCCGGTGAGCCCGCCCACAACCCGGTGTAACTGAGCCACTTTTAGCCCGCCCAAAAAGACCCATAATGGGTTGGGTTAAAACCCGCTCATTTAAGAATTAAATGGACGGGCTATGGACACACCTTTGGGTTGCCCATACCCGCACATTAAGTGTTTTTATTTTATTTTTATTAACTACCATAACCCTAATAGGTATTGACTCTCACTATCTTTCTTTCTATATTTGCCTATTCAACTTGCGAGTCATCACGACTGGTTAGAATAAGAGAATCAGAGTTTGTAATCTTCGTGGGTTAACATTTGTAGGTGTCGTCTTCATCCCCTGAACTAGAATGAGAGAGTAAGCCAAGGTTGTACTATCTGAATGTTATTTCATTAAATTCTCATTGATTTGTTCTTCCATCTCTACTTTTTTTTCCCCCTTTAAATTTATGTGGTCCAGCTTTTGTTTCCCAAAAGAATTATTTTTTCTTATTTAAATCAATCTTCTAGCTAACACACCACGTCCCAAATAATCCAAATGATTCCAAATATCTTGCAATATGTGAAAGTTGTTATGAATTCGGATGTGTGTTTAATGCTTATGTATGTTTTTTCTCAAAAAATAAACAAGTCAAATGTAAATGGGTTACCCAAAACCCGGTGAAACCCGCCCATTTATATGCTAGCCCATTTATATGGGTTTAGATGGGTTGAGGTATGAGTATGGGTTAGCCCATACCCATTTAAAGTTAAATGGGCTGGCTATGGGTTAGAGTATGGGCTGCCCAACCCGCCCATTGCTCTGTCCTACCCAGAAGCTCACTAAATTTGTAAAAAGACTGAGAAGTGATATGGACCAATAAGGGATATACAAATTAGGGGAAAAAGACCTTACTGCCCTTAAGTGGAGGAATAAGAATCCACACTCCAGACGAACCAAAAACCTCTCTACAATGGCCCTTTCTTCCAACATCTCCAACGACGATGCCGATGATGCAAACACAAGATTGAACCCTATCTGTCGCAAAGTAAATCCAGCAGCCATCATGAGGAGCAGCCACGGCAGTGACCGAAGAGGAGAGGATAGAACGGTGATCGTGAAAGAGAGGATCTAGCAAAAATCATGAAGAGCTGATTGACGGCAAGGGCGGTGGTTCACTTTAACGACAACAAGGTGTTTTTTGGGGTTTATTTTCTAAGTATTTGTATTTGATTTCCCTTTTAATTGGATGTTTATCTTACTTATTGATTTCCCTTCATTCGCTCATTCGAACTTCTGTCATCTTCGCACGTGTTCTTTTGCTGTGATTGATTACTATGAACTGCTGTAAACATTGTGGAATTTTTGTTTTTCCTTTCCAATTAGCCGTTCTCCACTTTTATTCGAAGGCTAAGACACTTTTAGTTTAACATTAGAATTCCCATTTCCCTGAGCAGAGAAGAAGATTGATCTGCTTATAAACTGAAAAAAAAAAATGTTTGTGTTGATTATGACTTCCAAAAAAGTGCATTCTTTCAACTGTAGTCTTTTTACATCTCAACGTCTTAATTTTCTTGAATTATCTAGAACTACCTTATACCAACTTTTACATCTACTATCATCATCTTCTATCAATAGAATTTCTCTTTTCAATATTTGTTGTCCCGAAATTCTTTGTAGTGATGGCTATTATACCGGTTTATCTCTGCTTTCCATTTTTTTTAAAGAAAAACATTCTTTTGGCCTCTGTCCTCTGTTGTAGGGGTGTTATCTTACGATTTGCATGTGAGTCAAACTTTAGAGTTAGCTGAAGCAGTTACCTAATTATTGATTCCTTTAGTGAGTTTGGGGAACTATATATATATATTTTTTGGGAGAAAATTTTATTGAACGAACAAGTAAACATATATGTGATATTTGCAAGTCTTTTTATTTCTCAAATCACCTTTAACATCACTATTTCCTGGATTTTCGACATTTTGTCAAGTTTGTTTATAATTTTATTTGGGTTCACGGGCCTTGTTAGAAACTACTCCCTCCGGTCCTAATTATAAGAGCACTTTTTGGAGTTAGTTTTGGTCCTAATTATAAGAGCAAGTTTTATCTTTTGTCAATTTTTTCCTATAATACCCCTATTTATACTTTCTCAATAATAATTAAAGACAATAATAATTTAATAGTACAACTATATATTTTATAAAGAAACAATGTTTGCAACTCATTAATATTATATACACCTCAATTATACATTTTTCTTATAAAATAATTTTGAGCAATTTTTGTCATTTTTTTTTCCATATCACCCCTACTAATATTTTTTCCACAATAATTAATTTAACAACAAGCTTATATTCTATCAAATGAGAGATTCTATTTTATTTTTTATTTTCAAATAAAATAATTTTAATATTCCTTTTAAAATATTTCCAAATTCTGGTAGCACCACTCTGAATATGTCCCATGGATATTTAAAAATGTTATTTCCCATAACATTTATTTTATCTTATATTTCCTCATCATCATCAGCTAAGCTTAATGCTGCAACTCTTCTAAGAATACACTTACGCTTTTCCAATCAAATTCGGAGCGGTCCTTCTTCAAAAATATTATCTACGGTTAATTGGGGGTATTTTTGGAGAATAATTTTAATTAACTAATTTAACTTCCTTCCTTAATCTCTCCAAATTCTGGTAAATAGTTCCTATAATTAGGACCGGAGGGAGTATTGATTATAATTTTTATATTTTTGAATTTGTTTCTGATCACCTCAAACGAAAAGTATTTCTTGAACCTTTATGAGCATTCCTCAGTTCCATATTGTGAGGTTTGATATTGGTTGGTTCTGATATGCTGCTGTTTTCATGATATTTTGTGCTGTTGAGCATTAATAGATATAGGGTTGGAATTTTTAATTGAAAAATGTTTGTTGCCTTAATTCTTCAACGTTGTGCTCTAACTCTCAATCAAGTGTTTACCCTTGACTTTAGGGAGTCAAACTTTTGCACTGGTCGGACTAAGTATTTGATCTCTAATTTCATCTGAAAAATTAGAGATAATTTATTCATTGAATCACGTATTCGGATATTGAATGCATGTGTGTTGTTTGCAAAGGGATCGGTTTGTAGACATCATCGAGCTTGTGAAACCAAATCATTTAGGCAAGAGGGAAAAAACTGATATCATATAGGCATCTGTCCCACAACAACCCAATTTGCGAGTGTCATTCTATGACAACTTGTGTTAACTTGTGTGTTTTGCGTATATTTGTTAACTTGTGTGTTTTGTGTGCTGTAGGTGAGACTGTAGCGTCCATGTTATGATTTGGTTGCACAATTGGACTCTTGGTGCCAATATGCACTATGGGGATGATGAGGTGGTCAAGTATAGGCGCAACCTCATGTTGTGGCTTGTCAACCATGAATTGAATAAGATCAAGGACGTTGCATTGGGACTCCTTAAAATGCAAGCGACAAAAAGAAAGAGAAGAAAGACGTGATCATTATTAATGTTGCCATATTTTGTTAATTAGTTTGTCATTAAGCACTTGGAATTGTAGTCAATCTGTGTACATATCTTGTGCTCTCCGTAAATGGATGGATAGCAATCATTGTGTTGTGCATTATGTTTATAAATTATGAATGTTATGTTCAATGAAGGATATTGGATTACCAAAACATAAATGGTTTATAACAAATGTCGTAATGGGAATTACCACTTCTTTAATGCCTGAGTGAAAACAAAAAATATGCACTATCTGTAACACCCCTTGATATATCAATTATTATCAGAGTTGTAGCGCATAGCCTAATGAGCATAATCATTCTAGCATAGTAATACTGATATTAAATTCTGATTACATAACAAAATCCACATAGGGCTATACAAATAAATTTCTAGTCTCTAAAATAGGCTAATAAAAATAACCTATAGCATTTCTCGGTTCGTCCCAGCATCACTATTCAACAGTGAGTACCGCCTTGCCTTGTGAGCCATGTTCTCTAAACTGAACAATCCACAGGTAGCAACAAATACTGGGACCCCGAAGGTTCCCAGAGTAACATGTTAATCTTACATTCTAAGCATAGATCAGTATATGACAGATAACCATCACATATACATTCAGCACATACAGCACAAACAATTCATACAGTACATATTTATACATATTGAATGGTACATACAATCATATAAAGACATACAAAGAATGCAAGATTAGAGTTACTACCTGATAGCCTTTCAAATTCCTGATCCGGTTCTCTATCCTCTGGTCATCTCAGATAAATACCGAATCCTATATTTAAATATTTATGGATGGCAAGTTATTACTTGTCCAAATTCTCTATTTCTTATTTCTGAACAAATTCTATAATCCGGTAGAATTTTCAATTAACTTAGAAAATTCATATTTAATTACACAAAACTCCAATTGATGTGCTTCCAAAAATCACGTGTTCCTTATTATGTCTATTTTCAGAGGAAAATACATTTCATTTCCAAATCGACAGACACTTTTCCAGATTAATCAATAAATCCTTACTGTTTCAGAAAAACGTTCAGGTTTAACACTTAACTTGAAAAATCCATATCTGGAGTTCTAGGTGTCCAAATCAGGTGTTTCAAAAATCCATGAACTCCTTGTTAAGTCTAGTTTCTAGAAAAATTGGTTTCAACATTTAATCATATGCTAATAATTCCCAGATTTCAAAAATGTAAACACTGTTCAGAAGATGTTTCAGAAAACGTCCCAGATTTCATACATGACTTCAAAAATTCATAACTCCTTGAATATAAATCCAAATAAGGCTTGTGACCTATCAAATTAAAGCTTGATAAGTCTACTTTTATTCTTGAAATTTTCATAGAAAAACTCAAATGTTTACTATTTTAAAAGTGAATCCGAAATTCACTGTTCATTTCTGGAAACCAGCGTTTTTCAGTGTTCAACTTCTAACTTTGAAAAATCATAACTAATTCTATAGAACTCCGATTAAGGTGATTCAAAATTCTATTTGAAGTTCTATAAGTCTAGTTTATGAGAAAAATATTCATCAAGACAATTAATGACTGTATAATTCCCAGAAATTCGTAAAAACAACGTTATTTGAATATGAAAACATGAATTTCCAGTTTTTCTGAACAAACTTTGAAAATTCATAACTAGAGTTCTAGACGTCGGATTAATACGTTCTAGCACTCATTTGAAAGCTTAAGAAGTGTACTTTCATCTTACCAAATTTCACGGTCAGAGGATATCATTTGCCTAGTTAAACTGTCACTTGAGCCCGACTGACTCCACAGATTTTCCATAAGTGACACTGGTTCCTTCTTCCTCTTCCGATGACCTCTTTCTTTTCTTTCATATTCTTTTCTCCAGCTCTCTCTCTCTCTCGTTTCTCTTACCGACGGAAGTGTATAAATGAGAAGGATACACTTGCATATATTAATCATGAGAAGTGGAGGTTACACTCATGAATAAATAAATCCATCGTGCACCGGTCCATGAATCAACAATTGCCTAAATTATAAATCATTTTCCTTGCCTACCGTCCTTTTGATTGAATGGTAGGGCATATGTCATATGGAATAACCAAATACAAAGGAAGATAGTATTATATCCAAGAATTATTAAACAAGGTGGGAGACAATCCGAAAGGTAGTGGGTGATTGATTAGAATGGAATGTGAGTTGGCATTTCATTTGGATTATAATGAAGGAAATCTTGCCAATCGGATCCCTTAATTATTCAAAGATAGGTAATGTGAAGGAATCCATCATGCTGTCCATCCGCATAAATGAGAGAAGAAGATTAAAATATTGGGTAGATATTTGATTAGCAATTATGATGAGACTAGTGGAGTGCTTGATTAAAATAGCTTGTCTTCTTGCATTCACGGGAGGAAGAATGACTAATAATGAATATGTATATAATAATACTGAAGGCAATGAGTGTATTATTTAAGACTTTCAAAAATATGGCCTAGTAGTCTTCCAAAAATAGACTAATTTCAAGTCTATAGGCCCAAAATTCGGGATATTACATTTCTCCCCCTGTTCAATAAATTTCGTCCTCGAAATTTGAACATCCATAACTCGAGAAATCATTCTTGATTTTCAATTTATCCTCTTCTATGAATGCTTACTAGCACACAACTTTTTTTTTTTTTTTGCATCTTAATCAGTATATACCCAAGTGTAGTATTCAATCTCAAATCTTACTGATTCAATGTTACCGTACTAGGCAACAAACACAAGTCTTACAGCCAAAAGACATCGCCCTTATGCAAAGTTGCATACTGGGTTTTACATCCTCGAGTCTCAACTCGTTTATTATCCCGTGTCTGAGCTTCTACAATTAACGCTTACAGACTACTTTCTCTTTCTCAGCTCCATAGCTGGCTTTTGCTATCTGACCTACTTGGTTCAGATCTCAAGACCATTCTAACAGTTTCTGTTCCGGTATTATTACGATCACCAACTGCACCGCTTTTATTTCAACACATCAGTGATGTTAATTACATCACTGCTTTTTATTCATCTATGTTGTCTCAAATTCAAATTTTCGCACATTGAAAATTTTTGTGGTTGCAATACATTTCATAATTCACACTATACCAAAAAGTAATAGTGCTATCACATTTTCAAACTTCGTCGCTGCCAGATCAAATATTCATGTAAACACATTTACTGCCGGATTGGTTTCAGAAAACATTTACTACCGGCACACACTTTTGAGCGGGATAACTTATTTCAAAAAGTTTTCACAATCGAGAGCACATGGCACCATTTCAACCTTTCAGTACAGCGACACATCCCAATCCTTTCATACGCAAACCACTGAAGTGGTGACATACCTGTCGGTCAATGTGGGAGAGTTTCCGTCCACAAGAGACCCAGTGTCCGCACTGGCACAAATAACGGGTCACCCACCGGAATCCCATACCCGGGACAAGAACCATAATCCAGGAGCCCTGCTCCAAACGCCTGCGTGGGTACCGACCAGACAAGGCAAAATGCACGCCCTCACAAGGCGGAACTACTCAGATTGAGAACATACATTGCTGGTGCGAGTGTCAGCTCTACAAACTAATCCCCTCAAAAGAATTTTCAACAATGGCCAGCGATTTTAAAATTTTTCAAATTCATCTGGCAAGACCCAGCAAACCTTGTACATCTACAACAGTTTCTGGCCTCTTCCAGTTCTGTACTGCATCTACCACAACAAAGTTGAAAACTCAGTTTCAAATTCTGGGTTCTAACAAAACCCTTTTTATGAGACAACACATTTCACAAACAGACCATTCAAACTGGTCTCAAATTAGGTTGAAAAATATTTCATTCAAAAATTCAAAAATTCAATTCCGAAAATCCACAAATACTGCAGGTGCATTGGTAAATACAAAATTCAATTTTCAACATAACCAGGAACAGACAACTATTACAGAAGGTCTTCACTTCTAAATACACTTCAGGTTCTATTTTTAGCTACTTGAGCAATTCATAGAACATACCATTCATTCCAAGGAGACTTTTTGAATCAAAATCCAACACTATGCTAGATCAACATCTAGCAACCGCAAAATACCTTATACACATTGGTACCATATTCTAGTGCCTTAATTCATTTAAATCAATCGGTACCACATTCTAGTACCTTTGTTCATTCTGGTCGATTCAATGCCTAAAGAATTAGTTCCATGACCAAATTTCATTCTCAAACCTCAATTCAGTTGGTAACATGCTTTAGTTGTTTCTCCAACATTCAGGTTTATCAACCTAATTCTAAAAATTCGACCATATTCCATAAACCTGCTAACATTTCCAAGATTCATATCTTACAATATTCAGGCACTATCCTCAAACATTCAAATAAAATTCAGCAATTTCTACGAGGTTCTACCTCTACCTCATTTCTCAATATCATCAAAACATGTTTTAAATATCATTCTTATACCTCAGAGGTAATAACCATTCATACACAAAACATTGTTGACAATGCAGCACTAATCACAAGGTTCACAAGATTTACTTTATCACACACTGACCTAAACATTGTTTCGGCTCAGAGCAAATTCAAACTTATCTTTAATCATACCGCATTCGTTCTTATATTTTCTTAGCATTTGAAAAATTCACCATTTTTCATACTTCAAGATATTCAGATCTTACACCGAGATATTTCAAATTCCCAATACTTCCAGAGAGTCTCCTTTCTCGAGATGACTTTAACTGATCAGACTTCCATTTTCAAATGCCAGTCTGACATCTCGAACCAACTACACGCTTCAAGACAAATTTCTAAGAGACACGATCTTGAAATAATCATCGTGCAACGTGTATTCGTCAACTAAATTTCTCGAAGATACAACCGGCAATAAATGCTACACCGTCTTCTGTTTGGACCGAAAGTCTATAAGACTCCGACCTATAGAGGTGGCTAGAGCGTGTCAGATTGTATTAGGGTGCGGTGCCATAAAATTTTCCACATAATAACAAAGTCTGCACTATTCTGAGCCAACGACAGATGAGAATCCGATGCTGCTTAACAAAATCTAGACGTTACTAGCCCAGCTATAAATCGAGTAAAGAAAGAGTAAATGTTTCACGTTCTCTCAAGCTTCACAAAACTTCCACATATTCATTTCCTCTCCGATCGTAACCTTCACTATAACCTTTCACATTATCCTTAAACATGGCCGGTTCAAGTAACTCTATTCCAGTCTCCGATTCATTCAACCCTTTCTTTCTTGAAGCCTTACTTCATGACTATCAGACTAACATGTTGTCTGATTTGTCAAACAATGCATCATACCCTTATTCTTCTTTACTTCCCCAAAATCCCGTAAGTACGAACGTTCATTCATCTGCCTCAACGATTAACATTCCTACTCCTCCTCCAAGGATACAAGATTCTATTTTTACGACTACTAACAGAAAGGAATCTGAAGCAGGTCCATCAAGGCGACCTGTCCAAAGGTGTCGTAATGTGGCAGAACTTATGGAGTCTACGGTACCTTCTCAACCAAGGAATCCTGCTTCTACCTTGACTGAGACTACTAATCCATTTTCATGTGGTTGCTGCCATGTTCTACGAGAGATCATTCATACCAATGGACTTCAATACCATAAACTTGAAGTTCATGGGAGGATTGGTATGATATGCCACGCTGTCTTTCACCAGGACGTACAAGGAGGTTCTTCCAGTCCTCAAGTATTTGACTTTGGTAAGAAAAATTTAGATGATGTCAAACATTTTCTAGAAAATTATTGTTTGAATCAAAAATCTTTAGGGTATGTCCTGGTATCGGATCCCCTATCAGCCTACTATGAGGCCCTCTGTGTTGGTTTGGAATGGACTAAAAATCAAAATGAACTCCCTAATAGTTCATTTCCAACCAATACAGAAAATATACCCAATAAAGGAAAAGAGCTCATGGTTGTAAATAATAATCCTTCAGTCCCCATACCTAGTGATCCATACCGATCAAGAGCTGAACAAAATATTAGAGGTGCATCAATGTCAATAAATGATCTTAGAGACTTATTCCATTTACCTCAACAAGAAGCGGCTAAACAAATTCGTCTATGCAAAAATGTCTTAATGAAAATATGCCATAGGGAAGGAATAAGGCATTGGCCTTATGTAAAAATTCGAAGCACTATGAGGCAAATAGCTAGATTGAGAAAAACAATGTCTTCTGATGGTCCTCTCTCAAGTGCAGCCGCTCAGGAAGAGATTAATAGACTTAAACTTGAGATGGTCAACGCTTGTGGCGGGATTGTACCAACTGTTGCTCTTGATGCTTGAATTCATCTTGTCTTTTCTTCTTAGCATTCTAATTTCTGCTTGTATTTTTATACTAAGATTCACGGGAATTTTCAAGTTTGGATATTTTTCTCACCCATTTTCAATTAATCACATAAGTTCAAGCTCCAGCAGATCAATCTAACCTATTGTCAGAACTTATGTCCTAACCGGACTTCGAAATTCTGAGTTGATAATTCTATCATAAAAATTAATATTCTAATTCCAACTTGTCACTCAGAATTATCTAACTTTCAATACAGATACTTTTCATATCATCAGAGTATTCTAGCCAAATGCCAGAACTTCAGCTCATATATTTTTATTTTTAAACTGGGAACATTTCACAAATGCTCCATTTCATTTTCTATAATTCAACCTCTTCCTTTGTACTAGCATGCCAACTAGTGATCAGGGAAAAAATTCTATTTTCTGGGTTTGTCTATCACTCCAATTCTCTTAATCCTGGTACCAATCAGGATTATCCAAGTATCAACATAGATACTATTCACATCATAAATCAAGAGACTTCAAATTCTTACAATACTACTCAGGGTTTACCTTCTTGAAAATCTTCTCGCCTAAGCAAGCTTAACCTCAAAGTTTCAATAAAATCTGGGGATCTAAATCATATTTTGACACAACATTAAGAGCCCTATAGTTAGCAACAGAATCCATTTTCCGTGCTATTTCATTTGTTTATGTAATCCAATATCAGTATACTCTTCCAAAAATGCCAGAACCTTTGCTCTGATACCATAAATTGTAACACCCCTTGATATATCAATTATTATCAGAGTTGTAGCGCATAGCCTAATGAGCATAATCATTCTAGCATAGTAATACTGATATTAAATTCTGATTACATAACAAAATCCACATAGGGCTATACAAATAAATTTCTAGTCTCTAAAATAGGCTAATAAAAATAACCTATAGCATTTCTCGGTTCGTCCCAGCATCACTATTCAACAGTGAGTACCGCCTTGCCTTGTGAGCCATGTTCTCTAAACTGAACAATCCACAGGTAGCAACAAATACTGGGACCCCGAAGGTTCCCAGAGTAACATGTTAATCTTACATTCTAAGCATAGATCAGTATATGACAGATAACCATCACATATACATTCAGCACATACAGCACAAACAATTCATACAGTACATATTTATACATATTGAATGGTACATACAATCATATAAAGACATACAAAGAATGCAAGATTAGAGTTACTACCTGATAGCCTTTCAAATTCCTGATCCGGTTCTCTATCCTCTGGTCATCTCAGATAAATACCGAATCCTATATTTAAATATTTATGGATGGCAAGTTATTACTTGTCCAAATTCTCTATTTCTTATTTCTGAACAAATTCTATAATCCGGTAGAATTTTCAATTAACTTAGAAAATTCATATTTAATTACACAAAACTCCAATTGATGTGCTTCCAAAAATCACGTGTTCCTTATTATGTCTATTTTCAGAGGAAAATACATTTCATTTCCAAATCGACAGACACTTTTCCAGATTAATCAATAAATCCTTACTGTTTCAGAAAAACGTTCAGGTTTAACACTTAACTTGAAAAATCCATATCTGGAGTTCTAGGTGTCCAAATCAGGTGTTTCAAAAATCCATGAACTCCTTGTTAAGTCTAGTTTCTAGAAAAATTGGTTTCAACATTTAATCATATGCTAATAATTCCCAGATTTCAAAAATGTAAACACTGTTCAGAAGATGTTTCAGAAAACGTCCCAGATTTCATACATGACTTCAAAAATTCATAACTCCTTGAATATAAATCCAAATAAGGCTTGTGACCTATCAAATTAAAGCTTGATAAGTCTACTTTTATTCTTGAAATTTTCATAGAAAAACTCAAATGTTTACTATTTTAAAAGTGAATCCGAAATTCACTGTTCATTTCTGGAAACCAGCGTTTTTCAGTGTTCAACTTCTAACTTTGAAAAATCATAACTAATTCTATAGAACTCCGATTAAGGTGATTCAAAATTCTATTTGAAGTTCTATAAGTCTAGTTTATGAGAAAAATATTCATCAAGACAATTAATGACTGTATAATTCCCAGAAATTCGTAAAAACAACGTTATTTGAATATGAAAACATGAATTTCCAGTTTTTCTGAACAAACTTTGAAAATTCATAACTAGAGTTCTAGACGTCGGATTAATACGTTCTAGCACTCATTTGAAAGCTTAAGAAGTGTACTTTCATCTTACCAAATTTCACGGTCAGAGGATATCATTTGCCTAGTTAAACTGTCACTTGAGCCCGACTGACTCCACAGATTTTCCATAAGTGACACTGGTTCCTTCTTCCTCTTCCGATGACCTCTTTCTTTTCTTTCATATTCTTTTCTCCAGCTCTCTCTCTCTCTCGTTTCTCTTACCGACGGAAGTGTATAAATGAGAAGGATACACTTGCATATATTAATCATGAGAAGTGGAGGTTACACTCATGAATAAATAAATC
Source organism: Acacia crassicarpa (assembly GCA_034222035.1). Classification (NCBI taxonomy): domain Eukaryota; kingdom Viridiplantae; phylum Streptophyta; class Magnoliopsida; order Fabales; family Fabaceae; genus Acacia; species Acacia crassicarpa. The sequence goes on from JAWXYG010000003.1 coordinate 55,571,094, forward strand.
CATCGTGCACCGGTCCATGAATCAACAATTGCCTAAATTATAAATCATTTTCCTTGCCTACCGTCCTTTTGATTGAATGGTAGGGCATATGTCATATGGAATAACCAAATACAAAGGAAGATAGTATTATATCCAAGAATTATTAAACAAGGTGGGAGACAATCCGAAAGGTAGTGGGTGATTGATTAGAATGGAATGTGAGTTGGCATTTCATTTGGATTATAATGAAGGAAATCTTGCCAATCGGATCCCTTAATTATTCAAAGATAGGTAATGTGAAGGAATCCATCATGCTGTCCATCCGCATAAATGAGAGAAGAAGATTAAAATATTGGGTAGATATTTGATTAGCAATTATGATGAGACTAGTGGAGTGCTTGATTAAAATAGCTTGTCTTCTTGCATTCACGGGAGGAAGAATGACTAATAATGAATATGTATATAATAATACTGAAGGCAATGAGTGTATTATTTAAGACTTTCAAAAATATGGCCTAGTAGTCTTCCAAAAATAGACTAATTTCAAGTCTATAGGCCCAAAATTCGGGATATTACATTATCATAAAACTTGCAACGCCATTTACAAATCCTGAAATGCCATTTACAAATTTGGAAATGGCATTTATAACTTTTTTTTTTTTTAAGTTTACCTTTTTTACTTCTTTAATGTCTCTGAGTGAAAAACATAAAAATAATGGAGTCTCACAAAACTTGTAACGGTATTTACAAATCTTGTCATGCCATTTACAAATTTAGCAACATCATTTACAACTATTTTTTCAAGTTTACCTTTCTCCCTCTTTAATGCCTTTTTTTAAAAAAAAAAAAATGCACGATCACAAAATTAGTAAGGCTATTTACAAATCTTGCAACACCATTTACAAATTTAGTAACGCCATTTACAACGTTTTTTTAAGGTTTATCTTTTTTGCCTCTGAGGGAAAAACATTAAATAATGCATTATTACAAATCCTAAGTACTAAGTGTCAAATTATATGCCTTTAACACTAATGCTCATGTCTTTCTTCTCTTCCAGTGGGTCGCATGTGTATGAAAGAGTCCCAATGTAGCATCTGTGGTCTTATTCAATTCATGGTTGATAAGCCATCGCATGAGATTGCGCCTATACTCATATTGTCATACATCTCATCACCCTGCAAGCATATTTTTTTTCAGTACCAACAATAGTGAAATTGGGGAACCTAGTCAAAGTGCAAGATAGAATATAACGGTCAGTTCCTACTTCCTGGCAACCAAAGTGAAACTGAAAACAACATGAAATTTAATTCATGGAGGGAGAGGAGTGATGAAAAAAGGATAACGATCATAGAAGTTGAAGTCAAAACCACAGTCGAAATGTCATATAGAATATGAACCAACAAGATCATGAAATAAAAGTGCCGAGGAATCAAAGTTTCAACCCTACAAGAATTTTTCAGTATCAATAAGAACAGTAAAATACATGGAACTAATTCTTTGAGGAAGAGAGTTATTAACATGAAAAAGATCATATAAGTTGATGTCAACTCTAGTAGAAATATCTAACACCAGGTAGATAGGTTGACAGAATTATAGTTGAAATTAATAAGCATCTTAAGACACTCAATAAAGTGGACAAAATGAAGGTGCAACTGCCGCACATTACAAGTTCATTAGCAAAATTAGGTATGTCTTAGAAAAATATCAGAACAGGTAAACAAGGACTAACAACCTAGAATCTTACTTCATATGTGTGAGAACTTTGTTTGGGCACACAGTATTTTGATTGAATGAAAATACATTCTGCAACCACAATCCAGCAGACAAGCCTCACAGTCAAAGCAGCAGAACATACTAAGAGAGAACTAAATGGAGATTGCTGGTAGCATAACAAGAAAAATCCATCAAAACAGATGATACACATCAGCGTTGGTTTGATTGAATATAAAGCAATAGTAGATTCTATCCCACTAAAGTATAACACCAAATCCTTCATTAAATGGGCATGGGGCAAGAAGGGAAAAAATAGCAGTTCACCATTCTTGAATAACTTAACCAGCCAGGTTTCAAGAGCATTCCATTCAGTATTATCAACAACCACGTGACAGCCTCCGAAAACACATGAAAGAAATGGCTAAATTTCAAGAAACTATAGGAATTATTCAGCTCATCCCCCAAGTACTACAGATTACTCTTACGATTCATTCAAGAAAGATAATAGATTGAATTTATATCATGAATAATTAGCAACATATGTATTGGTGCCAAGGAATTTGGAGGAAATGACAAAAACCTATGCATGGTACCAAGAAGACACTAAGTAAGACATAGAAACTGATGAATCTATTCTAGTTCCCCAGATTCTACTTTATTTTTCCTACATGATCATTTTTTAGAATAGCTTTTCACTGTTCACTGAATATCTCAAACGATCCAGATAAAGATGCGATAAGTAGAAACTAAAGCCCAAAAGACAAAACCCCATGTTTTGGAAAATGACACTGAATGCAACAGCACCTTGTTGCTTTTGAGAATAGCAATTTCTTGCCTGTTTTTTTTCTTTTTTTTTTTTTGGGGGGGGGGGGGGGACAGGACACTTCATCAACGAAGTCAACAAAGAACAAATTGAGATCTTAGCGAGAACCACCAGCAGTGCAATTTATTATTACCTGTGAGGAGAGATCAGGATTCTCAAAGATAGGTCTCTAGGAGAATATGGTAATTGAGGATTGATAATCTGCAATGCCGTCCTCGGTAAATCTCGCAGGCAGAAATTGAACGAAGATGGAGAAAGCAGAAAGAACAAACCCCACCAAATCAATCCACTTCAACTTCGACTTCAAAATTTGTGTACAGGTGCACAAGTGTGGCTTCGCCACTAGGTGGAGGCCGAACATACAGTGTCGGCGAGGTAGTGCCGGAAGATGAGGCGGAGTAGAGAGCTGGGATAGTGGTGTGGAGAGAAGCTATACGTTGAGGAGACACAAGCTGCGGGAAGTGTAAGGAGGTTCGATTAAGAAGAGCCATGGCGTCCGAGCGTTGGAGGGATATAATGAAGGAGAGACGGAGAGATATAAGAGATATAATATGTTTTGTTAGATAAGGGCAATATGTTTTGTTAAATAAGGGCAGTGTCGTCTTTTTCCCCTAATTTACGTATTTTTCATAAGTCTATGTTACTTCCCAATCCTTTTATAAATTCAGTAGGTTTTTAGGGGTTTTACAAATTCAAATAGTATTTATATAAGATTTTCTTATCTTTATATATATATATATGAGTTCCTAGGCGTCAAGCCATCACGTTGCCTATTGGTTGCCTATTGATACGTCTCCAGGCAAACTTACTCCTTGGTCACCCAAAGATTGCTTGATGAGACTTGAAAGCGGCTTTCTACTTCGGCATGAGGATTTGATTGATCAGATTAGTTCTCAATTACTTATATATATAAAAGATAATTTATAATTATCTTTTATTACCTAACCTCTTAAATTAGAATTAAAATTTTAAACTTAAATTTAAAATTTAAATTCTAAATTCAACTTAACTTAAGACTCCGTTGGATTTTCCAACACATTTTGGCTATTCTATAGAAAAACTTTACCATTGGGGACGCCATATATGACGTCATTTTCCCCTTATTGGGCTTGTAGTCTTACCAACTACAACCAAATTACATCTTTACTCTTGATAATTAAAGTCCAATAACAATTATTGGCTCAAGTTTGCTAATTTTAAGTAATGAGGAATATGTGTGTGACCTATCAGACCTAATTAGTCCCTGATATAAATAAACTTGGATCAATTAAAACTTCTTTAATGGGCCCAATTTATATAAGACACTAGCAATGCTTTGCGGCCCTAAACTAATTGAGTTGATCAAGTGATCTCTACCTTTAATATTTTGATACCGTGTAGGCATCATCCCTCACTTCGTCATTTACATTTAGTTGAGAACAAAGATAGAGTATCATCTTCCTTAATTGACTAAATATAGCTACTTCACAGAACTAGGTATATTTTTATATTAACTCTATAACAGGTCATGATTCTTCATGATCATTTGTTGTGCGCACAGACTGTTGAGTTAATTAGAAGTTATCCAAGCTCTACTGGTTTTGTGAATGACTAATCCCTTGTAGAGAACTGTAAGTCCTCTTCGCAAGTCCATCTATATTTATGTATTCAAGTTATACCCAAGAGTATACTGTTCTCGTATTTTTCAGGTGGATAGAGTTGTACAATCAAACTATAACCCTAAGATATAGTGTTCGATGACATCTTTAAGTTTAGGACGATCCGCACTATCAAACGATGAAAGACTTTATATATCCAACGATACTCTCTATAATGAATCTTTGTGGAGTCTCTTGGTGGGTCTGTTCGATGCTATTTGTTCTCTAATAGATTTACCTATCACATCAACTAAGACAGCGCCATGTTTGTATTTCATGAGGTCCTTACCTTGTATCCCATGAGGTTCTTACCTTATATCTTATACATGCAAATGATGTCGTACTAGTCTTATTAATATCATCAATGCCCTTTCTTTGTGATTCAAGACTAGGACAAGTTTTAGGTAATGGATATCTAGTGTTCTCAAGTCCTTATAATCATGATCTCTATCATTAATCCTTAAGATTAACACATGTTCTATTCTTAGGACTTTTATTTTCAAACACATATTTACCTTAAAATAAAAGCGATACATAAATATGATAAAGATAAAATGTACTCATTTATTAATAATGAAATATTATAACGTAGAAATAGTATTGATCTATTCTTATAGTTGTCTTTAGGACACCTAAATAACAACTGGGTATCACCATACTGTTCCGTCAATAAACATAGCCTTGTCGAATCGGATATAATGGCATAGAAGCAGCGTCACTGGTAATGTTGCAGCGTAGCTCATCGATAAAAGGAGAGGAATGAAGCTAGTCACATATACTATCCATAAATGAGTTAGACACTGTAGACAGAGCCATAAGAGAAACTCATGATAAAGCATCTGTAGCAATGTTTGTTTTGCCTGGGCGATACTCAATAGAAAGGCGATACTCATTAACTTTGAAAGGCATGCTTCGTGCTTTAGTGTTTGGAGAATTTGATCGTCCAGATGACGTAAGCTCACATGATCGGTTCTAATAATGAAGTGATGACCCAGTAAATAGTGGTAAAACTTGGTGACAACTTCGGTAATGGCGTAGAGCTCTTGGGCATATATAGATTGAGTTTTCATGCGAGGAGAGAGATTCTTTGAAAAGAAAGCGATAGGGCGATTGTTTTGGTTGAGCACTGCACACCAACACCATCACTCGAAGCATCCGTTTCCAATACAAATAGAAGATTGAAGTCAGGTAGTGTGAGAACGGGTGCGTGAATTAGAGCATTTTTAAGAGCCTTGAAAGCAGCTTGGGATTGGGATGTCTACTAAAACCCATCTTTACGAAGTAATTGAGTCAATGGGGGCAGCTGTGTGAGTAAAACCTTTAATAAATCAACGGAAATAGAGACTTAACACCAAAAAACCACACAATTGAGTCCCATTAGCAGGAATGGGCCAATCTTGAACAACCTTTACTTTGTCTGGATCTATTTCAACACCCTGAGCTGATACAAAATGACCCAAGTAATCAATACACTGTCAGCGAAATGAACATTCAATAGTTTGGCAAATAAGCAATGTTCAACCAACTTCTGTAGTTCAACATGATGAAGATGAGATTCCCATGTATTACTTACTGTAAATGAGGATATCATCGGGGGGAAAAAAAAAGAACAAACTACTGGAGGAAAGGGAGAAAAATAGTGTTCATTGATGCCTGGAAAGTGGCCGGTGCGTTCGTTAATCTAAAAGGCATGGCAAGCCATTCATAAGCTCCTAGACAAGTCCAAAAAGTCATTTTTTCTCAATCCTCGTCCCTCATTAAAATCTGGTGATAACCAGAATGAAGGTCCAGCTTAAAGTAAAACATGGAACCATGTAATTCATCGAGTAATTCATCAACTGTTGGTATAGGAAAAGGATCTTTAATAGTAACTGAGTTGAGTGCTCTGTAATCCACAAAAATCACTAGGTACTAACCGTACTATCTTTCTTTTTAACTAGAATAACTGGAGCAGAAACGGGCTAGTGCTCGGTTGGATGAGGCCTTGTTCCAGTAGATCAGTGACCAACGTCTTGATCACATTCTTTTGGCTTACTGGATAACGATATGGGCACACTTTAACTATGGCAATGCCAGCGAATAAATCAATTCGGAGTACATGACCATGGCTAGGTGGAAGTCCTTGAGGTTTGGCAAACTATATAGCACGAAAACACAAAAATTTCAGATCAGAACATTTCGGAAATGCGAATCTGGCTGAGACGCTGCAAGACGTTAAAACAACGAATCAGATGAGTGAAATTTTCATAATGACATTTCTGTAATTTTTTAAAAACTGGAGGGCTTTTTGTAGCTGAGTTTTTTGTCAACAAAAATGCCCTAATCCCGTCTCTCCCTCAAATCCACTCAGAAATGGGAAAACCATATAGGTCCTTTTAACAAAAAAATCACAAAAAGAGGCTTAAAGATTCTGAAAATCTCAGAAAAGATTCAAGACCTTTTTTGGTATAATTTTTTATTAAAATTTTAGTTATTAACGGGGCTGATATAGTTATTAACGGGTTGGTCATTAACAACTATATCATCCCTATTAACAACTAACGATTTAATGAAATTATACTAAAAAAAGGTCCTAGTCTTTTCTAGGATTTTCAGAATCTTTAAACATTTTTTAGATTTTTTGTATGTTAAAAGGGCCTTGATATGAATTTTCCCCTCAGAAATTGTCTCTCAAATCGAATCGCCTCCGTCTCCGTTCTCCGTCGTTGTTCCTGTGTTCTGCAGTTCTTCGTGCGCCTACGACTCGTCGACTGTGAGTGTTTCATCTGGTGTTTAGTTCGACTCGTCGACAGTCTTGGATTTGTGGATTTTGATTTGTCGTGTTTCTTTTTCTGATGGATGGTGTTCATTTATATTTGGTCTCTGTATCTGCCTAGGTTTTCTGTTATGTTCTCCTGTTTTTCTGGTTTTTTTCTGTACTGCTGTTTTCTGTACTTCTGTTTTTGGTCGCTGGTTCTGTATTTTTGCCGTTGGTTTTTATGCTGTATTGTATTGTTGTTGTTTTCTGCTGTTGGTCTGTTTTTCTACACTATTTATATTAAAAATATTATTTAATACCAAGACGTTTCGGAACGTCTCCAAAATATTAGTAGATGTCACCTATTGATAACATCTCGAAAACGCCGTTTTGGTTTCGGTGCATCATAGTTGGCAAACACAGATGTAAATTGAGAGAGAAGAAGTCCCAGATTAGGATGAATCTCATCTCGAAATCTGGGGAAGACTCCTCTGTGATAATAAGTGCACAAGAAACAATTTAGTGGTCGCGTCTTCATGAAAATACGGATCAAATTATGTAAATGAGCCTGAGTTACAGGTGGTCGACGAAAACCTCTTAAGGTATTATAAGCACCATCGTGGAGGAATTTTATAACAGAAGCACTATAATTAGCAACGTGAGGGCCTAACGTCTCTAATCAATCAGCACCAATGACCACGTCACACGCGGCAATAGGTAAGACATACAAATTCAAAGAAAGCACGTAACCATCCACCAAAACAGGGACGTCGCATACTTGCTCTGTACCGTGTAAAATGCGACTAGTACCACCCAAAACGCGTAACTCAATAGCAGGAAGCTGGAGATGTTTGACAATACCGGGTTGAATGAAAGTATCGGAGCTAACACCACCTAGTAAAAATTGGTACATTTGTGCCATGTATAATGCCATAAAAGCAAATAGTAGCTGGGCCATGTATCCCACGAAGTGCATAAATAGAGAGATGATGTAGAGTTTCCTCTAGTTCTAGTTTGGCATGGCATCTTCAAATAGGTCGTCACCATTATCCTCAGTATGACACATCATCAGTTTTTTACTGAGGCATTTATGAGTAGGAGTAAAATGAGCATCACCAATGTAACATAGACCTTTCTCAAGGCGAATAAGCATATTTCATTGGGGGTCATCTTCTTGATAGGGGCAATTTTGGTGTTGGTAATAATGGCGGTAAATTATATTTTCCACCTCTACATATTAGAAGATGATGCTTCGATGGGACTCTTAAAAGGAACAATTGATTTGTTGGCTGAAGAAAAATTTGTCCGTGGTTTCGAAACAGAGTCTGCCTGTATCGAAGCAGTACCGGCAATATGGATGGATCAGTAAAGAGACGAGCAAGTGTCATGGCAGAGAGGAAGGTTGCAGGTCTTTAGACAAGTACATCAAGTCGAAGAGTTGGAAGCAAACTTCCAAAGTAATAGTCGAGCAATGCAGATTCGGGAAGATCCTTAGTACGATTGGCCAACGAAAGGAAATTAGAATGGTAAGTATCTAAAGAACCACCCAGCCCCAGTTGTGTAAGCTTGAACAATTGAGAACGAGCACATTCAAAATAAGAAGGACCAAACTGAGCTTCCACGGCCTTAGCAAGAGCAAACCAATGAGGAATCCGGCCAGATTTTTCCATCATTTGAAATCACGGTAATATGTCGCCGTCCAAATGCATCGAAGCAAGAACAAGACATTGAGGATCCAGAACATCATAATACTTAAAGTATTGTTTAGCCTTAAAAATCCAGTTAAGGGCATCTCAAAGCGGGGAAACTCAAGCTTCTACTGTTTATATGGTGTCGGTGAGATCGAAATTGGTTGAACCACCGGGACTCTAGAAGACGAGGGCGAGGTGACTGCTGCATATGATCAAGCCGTAATATTGTCAATAGACTTAAGTCATTAACCAATGATTATAAGAAGCCACTGAGCTCTTCGATGCGACCTTTAGCTTCTTCGGCAAACTCGTTGTTCTTGCGGATATCAGCTTGCATATCTTTCAAACGGGTATTTTGGCCATTGTTGACTGTGAAGCTCAATGAAAGCACCAAATGTTATGGTTAAAATTATGTTGTTGATAATACACAAGGATTCTATATAGCAATATTCCTCAGTATATGTACTTCATTAAATTCTCAGTAAACTTCACAGTCATAATCCTCCTGCCACTATTTTTGAGCCCACAGCATTTGGCATCGTGACAGTCACAGTCCCATAATCGAGGAAAATAACCAAATATCTTGTTGGCAAAAAAATTATTAAAAATACAATATTAAAATTTTAATTACTATGAAAAATATTCACAACAATATTTAAGACACAAGGATTAGGATATAGTAACACACACACCAAAATATAGTCCAATGCTCAATATGTTATGTATACAAACTCTTTTTAACCAAAGGCGTGTCCGTACATTCCTGCTGGTCATATCACCTTTATGAACCTTATAAATAAAAAAACGCGTGAAACTAACAGAACGAAAGACTTTGCAGGGCATGTATGAACGCTTACTTGGATAGTTGAAGAGAGACTAATTCTACGCAAAAAGACAATATACTAATAATACTCAACTAATCTCTTGACTTGAATAGCTAGCAAAGTCGTGGTTGACCTGGAGGTCAACATAAAAAATACGATACATCTCAACACTTGGGTTTATTTAAGCACACATATTTAATTACCCAGAATCATCTCACAAAGTAAAGCAACAATCAGAATTTGAGGTTCTCTTTCTCTGTACTACAACCTCAAATATATCACACTACATTGTGTTGTGCTTGTTTCAAAGAGTCAAAACATGCCGGTAAGGTTTCTTAAAAGTTATTTATGATCTCTCTCTCTCTCTCACACACACACACAAATTGGTTGATTTTAATTATATAGTGTGTAACGATCCAAGTTTATGTGTTTTGTAATTGGTTACAGAAAAAGATAATCGTGAAAGTGGGAGTGTGCAATGAAAAGGGCAGAAGCAAAGCCATGAAAATTGCAGCAGTTAGACCAGGTATTAACTTTAAATCCAACGTTAATTAATTTTGTATTCTTTTCATTATTTTAAATTTGTTTAAGACGTTTCTGCTTTGAAAACCTCCAAAGAGGGAAAATGATGAAATAGATGGATTCTAATCATAGTTTGTTTTTATATTATTATCTCTTATTTGGTTTGGAATTCGTAGATGCCCCTTTCAACACTAATGTCTCCTCTGACACTCAAGCTTAAGGTTCAAAGGAATCTAACATGACCTTATACCGCTAGATTAACTCTATGTTAGTGGATTATAATAATACTTATTGGGCACTGAGGAGCATTGGGCTGAGAAGGGATACTACAATTGATATCACCGTATTCTTTAGACTATGTTTGTATGGAGAGAGAAGTGAGGGAAAAATAAGAAGAACAGAATATTAGGAAGAAAGATTTCCAAAATTGTTGAAAAAGTTTACTATTTTTGAAAATTTTCCCTCATATTATTTTCACTCTTCTAATTTTCTCTCCATCCAAATATAAGGTTAATGTTCCAACTTTTCAGATATATGTTTTTTTAATCTATTGATCATTATATTCTAAATAATATAAGTAACATTCCAATATCGTGCGGGCATAAGATGGTGGTTTTGAAATTTTTATGATTTTTTTTTTAAAAATCAAAATTGCAATATCGTAAAAATTTAAAACTATATCATTTGATTCTCATAAGATGTTAAAGTGTTACTTTTATATATATATAAAATCTAATGATAAAGAAAGGGAGATTGTGAAATTACAAAGGGATGGAGACACATTAAATGATGCTCCAAAACTCATAAGGAAATGCGTACAGCTGGGCTCCACACTACACTTAATCCAAAACAAAAGAGTGTGAGTTTGTGGGCCATAACAACTTATCAAGTTCGCTTTCACTACATTTGACATCCTAATAATGCCGTGTTTTAGGGATGAACTCAATGTCAATAGAAGGAGAAGGAAGAGACCAACTGGTCGTAATTGGAGAAGGAATTGACTCGGTCGAGTTGGTGAATATACTGAGGAAGAAGCTAGGACATGCCACAATTGTGAGTGTGCAAGATGTGGAAGCAAAAAAGAAGGAAGAAGTGAAGCCAATTGAATATGTTGGATATTATACTACCTATCCGCCACCCCCCTATTATGAACGAGTCGTTTACGACCCTTACCCTTCCAACGGCTGTTTCTGGTTTTGATCAAACATGCTCATGAAGAATCTCGAGCTGAGGTATAATTAAGAAAATCTATAATGTGACATATACTTTATTTGAAGTGTTGTGGGTGTATATTTTTGTACCATTATTGTTTTGGCCAACATTATTGTACCATTATTTATCTTATGCAGAAGCAGTTTTTTATAGAACAAATTATTGCACCATTATTGATCTTGTACCATCCTTTTTTATGAGGGTATTTGTTTTTTCCCCATCTTTCTTTGCTTCTGAGGCTTAATTATTAGAGAGATAGAAGGTATTGGTGAACTTACATTATTATCTATATAGATCGGGAGTGGGATTGATTTTAGCCACAAAAACTAGAAAAGCTTGATCAATCCAAATTGCATCGTTATTCGTCGTGGGAAATACTATTCTATTATATATATATATATGAGATCAAGGAGCTCAAAAACGTAACTCTCACATTGAAGAGTCTAGGACTGATTACAATGTTTAATTTCATAGTATTTAATTTGGTGCCTAGCTCAATATAAAAACAGGAGATGAACCTTCAATCAAAGTAATAATGAGATTTCCGAAAAAACAAAACTTCTCAAAAGCAATTCAATATATCACCTGAACAAGTTTATTCACATGGTTTGTTTATACATGACTCTTGATTTATATATATATATAAAATGGTGGGACCCACATATATATATAATTAGCACTATACATGACTCTTGATTTACTTTTCTCATGTCACATACACATAAAATGGTGGGACCCACATATATATAGATATATATATGTAGGTCCCACAATTTTATGTGTGTGTAGGAATCTTGTTTCTCTCATGCAACATGAGAAAAGTAAAACCGTATATGGGAAAAACATTTCTCATGTTGTAGGAGAAATGTTTTCTCATGTCACACACACATAAAATAATGGGACCCACATATATATATATAATTAGCACTATATATATATGTGGGTCCCACCATTTTATGTGTGTGTAGGAATCTTGTTTCTCTCATCCAACATGAGAAAAGTAAACCCCTATATATATATATATATATATATATATAAACTAGTTTATTCACAAAGCTTGTTCATGTATGACTCTCATTGGTACAACCAAACTAGTTTGTTTATTATATCCCTATTGAACTTTTTGAAGTAAATTCCGGAGATGTGAATACTTCCAAAAAAAAAAAAGGAATGCATTTGCTTAGAGATCATATTTTTAGAAGTTACATAAAAATATATCAAAAAAGTAGAAACCTTAGTCCAAGTAATAGGTTGATAACTTCCTATGCAGGAAATGAACCTTCGATTAGAGCAATAATAGATTTTTTAAAAAAAAAATCTTCGCAAAAGAAAGTTATATCACTTTGAATTCTTTATCACATCGTAACTTCACAAAGGCATCTTAATTGAATAAGGAGAATAAAGCACCAGAAGAATATGAGCTAGCTAAGGCTTACTAATGATAAAAATGCAAGTTAAGGCAAGCAAAAGAACCTCGCTTGGCAATCTTTGAGATAAGTGTGAAAGTATTTTGGGATCTTAACATGATGAAGGAGAGAAAAAGGAGGCCGATAAGGTAAAATAACAAGAATCACAAGGGTCATGGAATAGTTGAGTCTAAATAGAGGTCTAACAGATTGTGAAGGGTAGGTTATGGTTATGACCAATGGCGGATCCACTCATGTTTTTGTAGGTGCAAGTGCACCCATAAATTTGGAGGAGATTTTTTTTTTTTTTTTTAGAAGGGACTTTGCAATAAGTTGTCTAGGTGGTGTGGTGGTAATTTCACTAGTCTCAGAGCAGATCCTGTGTTCAAACTCATGCATGGACAACTTTCTTACCTATTTTTAATATCTTATCACATATGAGAAATCATAATAATTTTTTCTTACATGTTGCTTTGGAGTTTGATTGTGTAACATCTGAGTATCTGTATGCCATGGGATTAAAGTATATTGTTCTATTTAAATTGATTTCCTCGAAAATACTTTTCAATTGAACCCAATTTCTGATCCTAAATTTTACGAAGGTGTGGGTTGCCTTTTATCCTCCTTAAAAAAAAAATTTCCCCCGAATCCCACTATTAATTGTGCACCCACAAACATTACATCTTGGGTCCGCCACTGGTTATGACTTATAAAGATCTAATGAGATTTACGAAGGGTTATAAGTTATGACATTGAAGGTCCGAATGTTATGAAGGGTTATAAAAAAGTTAGATAGCAGTTGTTTCTAAAGGCTGTTATATTTTGTCTTCGCTGATATAAGTGTTAGAAGACGAAACGTTTGTAAATGTTATATGACAGTTGTTTATTAAGAACCATCATTTTTGTCACTAAATATTATTAGCTACAACCGTTATAACAGTGCACATAATTAACTATTATGTTTAACCATTATATATCTTTGTGCGACCTTCGCCTCAACATACCTAATGTTTATTAGCTATAGCTGTCATGTATTAACCATTATAAATTCTCAAATCTATTATAGTGTTAGCAAACATATTTGTAAGTTTGACGATCTTTCACCGTTTTGTTTTTGCCTAATAGTCATAAAAAAAAAAAAGGGAAAAACATAGTTGTTAGTCTGTGAACTTGCGGCGAATTTCAAACAAATTTTTTGTAGTGTTAGTTTCTTATTAAGAAATTAATAGTTGAAGTTAACTTTAGTTAAAGTCGTTACTATATACCAAACATCAATTACTAGTACGGAATATTTTTAAGGACGATTTTGATTAAAGTTAACCATATATATAATTGATTTAAGGAATGATTCTTTGTTTTTTTTTTAAAAAAAATTAATAAAGGGTTTTTCCTTCTTGAGACTTGAAAAGTAAAGGATTTTCGTTTCTCCCAACAAGTGTATTTCCTGAGATTCAATTTTGTGTTATCCTTTTTATGGGATGAGATTGCGTACCATATCAACTAATAATAGATAAAGAATGATTCTTTAATGAAAAATTTTAGAGTATATGCCGGTTAATTATAACTTTGGAGGACAAAAAAACTATGTTTTTACTGGAAAAATTTGAGGAGAGAAACTGCATATATACCTTGACATGGTAGAAACCAATGACTCAGTTTTGGTAAAGCAAAGTAAAAGAACTGATAAATTGCACTTTCTGAGAGTAAGGAAAGATCACGGTCCCATAAGCAGGGGAAAATAAGCAAATATCATGTTGAAAAAAAATGATAAAAAAATATCAATATTAAAATGTTAATTACTATCAAAATATTGATAACAATATTTAAGACACGAGGATTAGGATATATTAATACACATAATGTCATGGTCACAAAGTATTTGGGCCTAATAGATGATTCAAGAGATGATTCAAGAGGCGGTTGTAATGGACCCAAAGGGATTGGGCCTAGAATATGATTCAAAGAAGACAAGTCAAGGTAGGTCAAGCCATGGGTATAAGAAAACAAAGGCTGTGACCGAGGAGGCAGGAAATTAAATGATTTGGAAATTTCTCTTTCTGGCTTTTCTGTGACGTTTTCTGCAACTTTCGTTTAGTGCTTGAATATTGTTCCATATGCTGATATTAAGAACAATATATCAGTTATTATGAGATTATTCTTTGATCTTCAAATCAAAGGAGGAGTTTATCTCAAAAGACTAGTCTATTAGGAGAGAGAACCCTTTGACTTATAAATCATATTACACTTATAAGACTTTCTGATGTGGGACTTATAACATAGTCACCCTTTTTAAGAGTCGACGTCCTCACTGGTTCGACAACACGGCACTTCGTCGGCCCCTGACAACTCCACATCAGGACACTTCACTTGGCTTCTTGCCGATCAGAACCCTCTGTGGGTAGTCTTTTCCATGAACATCTGGCTCTTAATGAAAGCACCTATATGATCATCATAAGCCTAAAGAAAGAGCTCATCCCAAAAGATTAACCTATTAGGTGGGAAAGGCCCCTAACTGATAAATCACATTACATTTATGAGATTTCCTGATGTGGGACTCATAACAAAGATGAAGAAGTGAAGCCAATTAAATATGTTGGATATTATAGTGCCTATCCTCCACCCCTTTGTTATCAACGAGTCGTTTTTGATCCTTACCCTTTCCAATAGGCTTTTTTTTGGGTACTGATCGACAGCTTTAAGAGAAAGCCAAAAACTTAAAAACAAACAAACAAACATCTTCATGAAGAGCCAGCACCTTAGTAGCGCAGTGGCATAGGAGCTTGACTCCCCTCTCCCATGTCTAGGGTTCGAACCCTGCCCCCTACCCTATTATTGTAATATCCCGAATTTTGGGCCTATAGACTTGAAAATTAGTCTATTTTTAGAAGACTATTAAGCCCTATTTTTGAAGTGGCGAATTTAGAGTCAATATTTTGTGGCTTTTAGAAATTAATTGAGAAAGAAGAATCCTTTTATGGTATTGAGGATTTATTTCAGATGTATGCAATTAAATGAAGAAAAGATCAAGTTGTAGACATAAGTCTTGTAGGGAGTTAGGGAAGATTAAATGGGTTATTTTATGAGTGGACCTATAACACCCGGACATAACAATCTTACTTATATTTTATCTCCATTTGTGAATGGGAACGCAAGATATGGAGTCAAACTTAAGTCCACTCATGTTTGCCACTTTCAATCACCCTTTGGCATTATTTGGCAACACATCATATTTGTTTATTATAGTGAATGCACACATAACCCTTCTTTTCTCCGATAACCCCACTCTTCCACTATCACTCCTATACATTCACATGCATCCATTCTATTTTCCATAAGACAACTCCCTTCCTCATCTCTTCACGGGCTCCATTCATGGATAACACAAACACATGAGGACAAAAGGCATATGACAACACATTTCATTCACTTTGCTTATTCATTCACGGGTGGATCCTATGCAATATGTTCACTCTTTCAATTATATTGGAGAGCGTCTCTCCATTTCATTTTCGGTGAAGACACCGAATAAGAGAAAGAGAGCTCAGAAGAGAGTGAGAGATTGAGAGAAAGAAGTCATATGAGAATCATCGATCCACTTGTACAACACTATTATTCTGGAAATTCCGTAAGGCAGTTGGGTTCATGCGATATTTTGATCGGCTAAATGACTTCATCTGACTACAAAGTTTGGTAAGAATAAAGTACACTTCTTAATCTTTCAAATGAGTGCTAGAACGTATTAATCCGACGTCTAGAACTCTAGTTATGATTTTCTAAGTTTGGTTATAAAAACTGGAAAATCCTGCTTTCAGATTTAAGTTACGTTCACTTTTCGAATTTCTGAGAATTATACAGCTATTAATTGGCTTGATGAATATTTTTCTTATAAACTAGACTTATAGAACTTCAAATAGAATTTTGAATCACCTTAATCGGAGTTCTATAGAATTAGTTATGATTTTTCAAAGTTAGAAGTTGAACACTGAAAAACGTTGGTTTCCTGGAATGAACAGTGATTTTCGGATTTACTTTTAAAATAGTAAACATTTGAGTTTTCCTATGAAAATTTCCAGAATAAAAGTAGACTTATCAAGCTTTAATTTGATAGGTCACAAGCCTTAATTGGATTTATATTCAGGGAGTTATGAATTTTTGAAGTCAAGTATGAAATTTGGGACGTTTTCTGAAACATCTTCTGAACAGTGTTGACATTTTTGAAATCTGGGAATTATTGGAGTATGATTAAATGTTGAAACCAATTTTCCTAGAAACTAGACTTAATGAGGAGTTCATGGATTTTTGAACCACCTGATTTGGACACCTAGAACTCCAGATATGGATTTTTCAAGTTCAGCATTAAACCTGGACGTTTTTCTGGAACAGTGATGATGAATGAAAATTCTGGGAATAGTTTACATATATTTGACAGTCAAATGTATTTTCTTCTGAAAATAGATTTAATAAGGAACACGTGACTTTTGGAATCACCTTAATTGGAGTTTTGTGCAATTAAATATGAATTTTCAAAGTTAATTGGAAATTCTGCCAGATTATGGAGTTTATTTGGAAATAAGAGAAATAGAGAATTTGGACAAGTAGTAACTTGCCAACCATGAATATTTAATTATAGGATTCGGTATTTATCTGAGATGACCAGAGGATAGAGAACCGGATCAGGATTTGGAAAGGCTATCAGGTAGTAACTCTAATCTTGCATTCTTTGTATGTCTTTATATGATTGTATGTACCATTCAATATGTATAAATATGTACTGTATGAATTGTTTGTGCTGTATGTGCTGAATGTATATGTGATGGTTATCTGTCATATACTGATCTATGCTTAGAATGTAAGATTAACATGTTACTCTGGGAACCTTCGGGGTCCCAGTATTTGTTGCTACCTGTGGATAGTTCAGTTTAGAGAGCGAGGCTCACAAGGCAAGGCGGTACTCATTGTTGAATAGTGATGCTGGGATGGACCGATAAATGCTATAGGTTATTTTTATTAGCCTATTTTAGAGACTAGAAATTTATTTGTATAGTTGAATGTGGATTTTGTTATGTAATCAGTATTTAATATCAGTATTACTATGCTAGAATGACTATGCTCATTAGGCTGTGCGCTACAACTCTGATAATAATTGATATATCAAGGGGTGTTACATTTAATGGTATCAGAGCAAAGGTTCTGGCATTTTTGGAAGAGTATACTGATATTGGATTACATAAACAAATGAAATAGCACGGAAAATGGATTCTGTTGCTAACTATAGGGCTCTTAATGTTGTGTCAAAATATGATTTAGATCCCCAGATTTTATTGAAACTTTGAGGTTAAGCTTGCTTAGGCGAGAAGATTTTCAAGAAGGTAAACTCTGAGTAGTATTGTAAGAATTTGAAATCCTTTGATTTATGATCAATGATGATATGAAAAGTATCTGTATTGAAAGTTAGATAATTCTGAGTGACAAGTTGGAATTAGAATATAAATTTTGATGATAGAATTATCAACTCAGAATTTCGAAGTCCGGTTAGGACATAAGTTCTGACAATAGGTTAGATTGATCTGCTGGAGCTTGAACTTATGTGATTAATTGAAAATGGGTGAGAAAAATATTCAAACTTGAAAATTCCCGTGAATCTTAGTATAAAAGTACAACCAGAAATTAGAATGCTAAGAAGAAAAGACAAGATGAATTCAAGCATCAAGAGCAACAGTTGGTACAATCCCACCACAAGCGTTGACCATCTCAAGTTTAAGTCTATGAATTTCTTCCTGAGCGGCTGCACTTGAGAGAGGACCATCAGAAGACATTGTTTTTCTCAATCTAGCTATTTGCCTCATAGTGCTTCGAATTTTTACATAAGGCCAATGCTTTATTCCTCCCCTATGGCATATTTTCATTAGAACATTTTTGCATAGACGAACTTGTTGAGCCGCTTCTTGTTGAGGTAAATGGAATAAGTCTCTAAGATCATTTATTGACATTGATGCAGCTCTAATATTTTGTTCAGCTCTTGATCGGTATGGATTACTAGGTATGGGGACTGAAGGATTATTATTTACAACCATGAGCTCTTTTCCTTTATTGGATATATTTTCTGTATTGGTTGGAAATGAACTATTAGGGAGTTCATTTTGATTTTTAGTCCATTCCAAACCAACACAGAGGGCCTCATAGTAGGCTGATAGGGGATCTGACACCAGGACATACCCTAAAGATTTTTGATTCAAACAATAATTTTCTAGAAAATGTTTGACATCATCTAAATTTTTCTTACCAAAGTCAAATACTTGAGGACTGGAAGAACCTCCTTGTACGTCCTGGTGAAAGACAGCGTGGCATATCATACCAATCCTCCCATGAACTTCAAGTTTATGGTATTGAAGTCCATTGGTATGAATGATCTCTCGTAGAACATGGCAGCAACCACATGAAAATGGATTAGTAGTCTCAGTCAAGGTAGAAGCAGGATTCCTTGGTTGAGAAGGTACCGTAGACTCCATAAGTTCTGCCACATTACGACACCTTTGGACAGGTCGCCTTGATGGACCTGCTTCAGATTCCTTTCTGTTAGTAGTTGTAAAAATAGAATCTTGTATCCTTGGAGGAGGAGTAGGAATGTTAATCGTTGAGGCAGATGACTGAACGTTCATACTTACGGGATTTTGGGGAAGTAAAGAAGAATAAGGGTATGACACATTGTTTGACAAGTCAGACAATATGTTAGTCTGATAGTCATGAAGTAAGGCTTCAAGAAAGAAAGGGTTGAATGAATCGGAGACTGGAATAGAGTTACTTGAACCGGCCATGTTTAAGGATAATGTGAAAGGTTATAGTGAAGGTTACGATCGGAGAGGAAATGAATATGTGGAAGTTTTATGAAGCTTGAGAGAACGTGAAACATTTACTCTTTCTTTACTCGATTTATAGCTGGGCTAGTAACGTCTAGATTTTGTTAAGCAGCATCGGATTCTCATCTGTCGTTGGCTCAGAATAGTGCAGACTTTGTTATTATGTGGAAATTTTATGGCACCGCACCCTAATACAATCTGACACGCCCTAGCCACCTCTATAGGTCGGAGTCTTATAGACTTTCGGTCCAAACAGAAGACAGTGTAGCATTTATTGCCGGTTGTATCTTCAAGAAATTTAGTTTGACGAATACGCGTTGCATGAAGATTATTTCAAGATTGTGTCTCCTAGAAATTTGTCTTGGAGCGTGTAGTTGGTTCGAGATGTCAGACTTGCATTTGAAAAATGGAAGTCTGATCAGTTAAAGCCATCTCGAGAAAGGAGACTCTCTGGAAGTATTGGGAATTTGAAGTATCTCGGTGTAAGATCTGAATATCTTGAAGTATGAAAAATGGTGAATTTTTCAAATGCTAAGAAAATATAAGAACAAATGCGGTATGATTAAAGATAAGTTTGAATTTGTTCTGAGTCGAAACAATGTTTAGGTCAGTGTGTGATAAAGTAAATCTTGTGAACCTTGTGATTAGTGCTGCATTGTCAACAATGTTTTGTGTATGAATGGTTATTACCTCTGAGGTATAAGAATGATATTTAAAACATGTTTTGATGATATTGAGAAATGAGGTAGAGGTAGAACCTCGTAGAAATTGCTGAATTTTATTTGAATGTTTGAGGATAGTGCCTGAATATTGTAAGATATGAATCTTGGAAATGTTAGCAGGTTTATGGAATATGGTCGAATTTTTAGAATTAGGTTGATAAACCTGAATGTTGGAGAGACAACTAAAGCATGTTACCAACTGAATTGAGGCTTGAGAATGAAATTTGGTAATGGAACTAATTCTTTAGGCATTGAATCGACCAGAATGAACAAAGGTACTAGAATGTGGTACCGATTAATTTAAATGAATTAAGGCACTAGAATATGGTACCAATGTGTATAATGTATTTTGCGGTTTCTAGATGTTGATCTAGCATAGTGTTGGATTTTGATTCAAAAAGTCTCCTTGGAATGAATGGTATGTTCTATGAATTGCTCAAGTAGCTAAAAATAGAACCTGAAGTGTATTTAGAAGTGAAGACCTTCTGTAATAGTTGTCTGTTCCTGGTTATGTTGAAAATTGAATTTTGTATTTACCAATGCACCTGCAGTATTTGTGGATTTGCGGAATTGAATTTTCGAATTTGTGAATTTTTGAAATTGAATTTTTGAATGAAATATTTTTCAACCTAATTTGAGACCAGTTTGAATGGTCTGTTTGCGAAATGTGTTGTCTCATAAAAAGGGTTTTGTTAGAACCCAGAATTTGAAACTGAGTTTTCAACTTTGTTGTGGTAGATGCAGTACAGAACTGGAAGAGGCCAGAAACTATTGTAGATTTACATGGTTTGCTGGGTCTTGCCAGATGAATTTGAAAAATTTTAAAATCGCTGGCCATTGTTGAAAATTCTTTTGAGGGGATTAGTTTGTAGAGCTGACACTCGCACCAGCAACGTATGTTCTCAATCTGAGTAGTTCCGCCTTGTGAGGGCGTGCATTTTGCCTTGTCTGGTCGGTACCCACGCAGGCGTTTGGAGCAAGGCTCCTGGATTATGGTTCTTGTCCCGGGTATGGGATTCCGGTGGGTGACCCGTTATTTGTGCCAGTGCGGACACTGGGTCTCTTGTGGACGGAAACTCTCCCACATTGACCGACAGGTATGTCACCACTTCAGTGGTTTGCGTATGAAAGGATTGGGATGTGTCGCTGTACTGAAAGGTTGAAATGGTGCCATGTGCTCTCGATTGTGAAAACTTTTTGAAATAAGTTATCCTGCTCAAAAGTGTGTGCCGGTAGTAAATGTTTTCTGAAACCAATCCGGCAGTAGATGTGTTTTCATGAATATTTGATATGGCAGCGATGAAGTTTGAAAATGTGACAGCACCATTACTTTTTGGTGTAGTGTGAATTATGAAATGTTTTGCAACCACAAAGATTTTCAAAGTGTGAAAATTTGAATTTGAGACAACATGGATAAATGAAAAGCAGTGATGCAATTAACATTATTGATATGTTAAAATTAAAGCGGTGCAGTTGGTGATTGTAATAATACCGGAACAGAAACTGTTAGAATGGTCTTGAGATCTGAACCAACTAGGTCAGATAGTACAAGTCAGTTATGGAGCTGAGAAAGAGAAAGTAGTCTGTAAGCGTTAATTGAAGAAGCTCAGACACAAGATAGACGAGTTGAGACTCGAGAATGTAAACCCAGTATGCAACTTTGCATAAGGACGATGTCTTTTGGCTGTAAGACTTGTGATTGAATACAACTCTTAGGTATATGCTGATTATGAAAGTTGCAAAAAAAAAAAAAAAGTTGTGTGCTTAGTAAGCGTACATAGAAAAGGATAGATTGAAAGTCAAGAATGATTCCCTGAGATAAAAATGTTCAAATTTCGAGGACGAAATTTATTGAACAGGGGGAGAAATGTAATATCCCGAATTTTGGGCCTATAGACTTGAAAATTAGTCTATTTTTAGAAGACTATTAAGCCCTATTTTTGAAGTGGCGAATTTAGAGTCAATATTTTGTGGCTTTTAGAAATTAATTGAGAAAGAAGAATCCTTTTATGGTATTGAGGATTTATTTCAGATGTATGCAATTAAATGAAGAAAAGATCAAGTTGTAGACATAAGTCTTGTAGGGAGTTAGGGAAGATTAAATGGGTTATTTTATGAGTGGACCTATAACACCCGGACATAACAATCTTACTTATATTTTATCTCCATTTGTGAATGGGAACGCAAGATATGGAGTCAAACTTAAGTCCACTCATGTTTGCCACTTTCAATCACCCTTTGGCATTATTTGGCAACACATCATATTTGTTTATTATAGTGAATGCACACATAACCCTTCTTTTCTCCGATAACCCCACTCTTCCACTATCACTCCTATACATTCACATGCATCCATTCTATTTTCCATAAGACAACTCCCTTCCTCATCTCTTCACGGGCTCCATTCATGGATAACACAAACACATGAGGACAAAAGGCATATGACAACACATTTCATTCACTTTGCTTATTCATTCACGGGTGGATCCTATGCAATATGTTCACTCTTTCAATTATATTGGAGAGCGTCTCTCCATTTCATTTTCGGTGAAGACACCGAATAAGAGAAAGAGAGCTCAGAAGAGAGTGAGAGATTGAGAGAAAGAAGTCATATGAGAATCATCGATCCACTTGTACAACACTATTATTCTGGAAATTCCGTAAGGCAGTTGGGTTCATGCGATATTTTGATCGGCTAAATGACTTCATCTGACTACAAAGTTTGGTAAGAATAAAGTACACTTCTTAATCTTTCAAATGAGTGCTAGAACGTATTAATCCGACGTCTAGAACTCTAGTTATGATTTTCTAAGTTTGGTTATAAAAACTGGAAAATCCTGCTTTCAGATTTAAGTTACGTTCACTTTTCGAATTTCTGAGAATTATACAGCTATTAATTGGCTTGATGAATATTTTTCTTATAAACTAGACTTATAGAACTTCAAATAGAATTTTGAATCACCTTAATCGGAGTTCTATAGAATTAGTTATGATTTTTCAAAGTTAGAAGTTGAACACTGAAAAACGTTGGTTTCCTGGAATGAACAGTGATTTTCGGATTTACTTTTAAAATAGTAAACATTTGAGTTTTCCTATGAAAATTTCCAGAATAAAAGTAGACTTATCAAGCTTTAATTTGATAGGTCACAAGCCTTAATTGGATTTATATTCAGGGAGTTATGAATTTTTGAAGTCAAGTATGAAATTTGGGACGTTTTCTGAAACATCTTCTGAACAGTGTTGACATTTTTGAAATCTGGGAATTATTGGAGTATGATTAAATGTTGAAACCAATTTTCCTAGAAACTAGACTTAATGAGGAGTTCATGGATTTTTGAACCACCTGATTTGGACACCTAGAACTCCAGATATGGATTTTTCAAGTTCAGCATTAAACCTGGACGTTTTTCTGGAACAGTGATGATGAATGAAAATTCTGGGAATAGTTTACATATATTTGACAGTCAAATGTATTTTCTTCTGAAAATAGATTTAATAAGGAACACGTGACTTTTGGAATCACCTTAATTGGAGTTTTGTGCAATTAAATATGAATTTTCAAAGTTAATTGGAAATTCTGCCAGATTATGGAGTTTATTTGGAAATAAGAGAAATAGAGAATTTGGACAAGTAGTAACTTGCCAACCATGAATATTTAATTATAGGATTCGGTATTTATCTGAGATGACCAGAGGATAGAGAACCGGATCAGGATTTGGAAAGGCTATCAGGTAGTAACTCTAATCTTGCATTCTTTGTATGTCTTTATATGATTGTATGTACCATTCAATATGTATAAATATGTACTGTATGAATTGTTTGTGCTGTATGTGCTGAATGTATATGTGATGGTTATCTGTCATATACTGATCTATGCTTAGAATGTAAGATTAACATGTTACTCTGGGAACCTTCGGGGTCCCAGTATTTGTTGCTACCTGTGGATAGTTCAGTTTAGAGAGCGAGGCTCACAAGGCAAGGCGGTACTCATTGTTGAATAGTGATGCTGGGATGGACCGATAAATGCTATAGGTTATTTTTATTAGCCTATTTTAGAGACTAGAAATTTATTTGTATAGTTGAATGTGGATTTTGTTATGTAATCAGTATTTAATATCAGTATTACTATGCTAGAATGACTATGCTCATTAGGCTGTGCGCTACAACTCTGATAATAATTGATATATCAAGGGGTGTTACAATTATGTGTATAAAAAAAAAAAAAAAAATCTTCGTGAAGATTATCAAGCTGAAGTATTATGAAATTAAAGCTATGTGAGTGTCTTTATTTAAAAAAATTTATTATTTTTATTATTATTATTATATTTATTTATTTATTTTTGGCCCGGGGGGGGGGGGGGATGGTTAAAACAGAGTGTATACTTTGTACCATTGTTGGACTTATACAAAAGCAGCTTGTTATAGAATAAAATTAAAACTAGTTCAGTCCAAATACCACCAAACATAGTTGAAAGTTAATTTGACCATATCATTTTATTCTTGGCTAATATAATAGTCAGTAAAAACAATGAGAAAAAACATAGTTGTAAGTTTATGAACTTGCATGTGGGGAACTCGAATCAAAGATTTTATAATTTTTTTAACTAAGAAATTAATCTTTTAGTTGTCGCCTGGAAAGCTTTTTTTTTTTCCCCTTGGTAGAATACATGTGGTATCCCCTAACTGATAGCTAAAGACTAATCCTTTTGAGGCATAGAAATCACTGACGTGAGTTTTACCTCTCCCAACAAAGTCTTTCTCATAAACATGGCCTAATATATATATTTTCAAAGGCTTTGTATAAAGTTGACTATATATGATTGATAACTTTAAGGGTTGATTTTTCCATGAAAAATTACAGAGATCTTGATGATGCCGGTCAATTATAACTTTAGAAGGGAAAAAACTTTTTTTTTTTCCCTTACTGCAGATACCTTGACGTACATAGAGGTTGACCTTCATTTTGTCTCCTGGTGCTTTATGAAAACAACAATTAAGAAATCTTTTATTTGAATAAAATCTTGGGTTCAAGCTTTAATTTTATATTAATAATTTCAACTTAAAATCTCAAACTGCAATTCTTTTAATAATTTTGTGCTACGTGACTAACTAAACAGTACTGAATCTAAAAAAATCTACATGAAAGTTTAATATTCAACCGACAAGTTTGCAGGTACAACGATATTTTTGGATATATATTTAAAAATTTAATAAAATATAGAAGGTGGCAATGGGATCTAAAAGTATGCTTTTGGAAGAAAGTTAAAGAATTGACGTATACTTATTAAAAATTAAGAATTAGGGTGTAAGCACGAATTTATTGGCTCGGGTAAAAGAAGCATCTAACTAATTAGTTATATTTATTATATATATATAGTAGTTGACAAAAAATTTATTAGTGTGGGGTTTACCTGCAAGTCCACTCTTGATATATTATGAGAACAGGTCCAAGTAATCCATCTAGGTAAGTGAGGTTTATCAAGCGAATAAGTAATTTATGTGATTTTAAAATATAATTCAATCATTAAGAGAAAGAAATGGGTAGAAGTTAATTACCTTATAACTTAATGGCGTGGATACTTTTACATTAGTAGAAGATTATAAATTCAATATTATTCCTAATATTCACAACCTAGCTCATGTTAATTAAAATGGTAAGTGTCTCACATTCATAAAAAAAGATAGTACAAGTTTAAATTGTGAGAAGTGCCTTTTACACTATAAACCTTGAAAAGTATTAGTCTTAAGCCCAAATTAGTATTATTATATATTCACGTTAGACAGGCGTGTATTATTATAACAATTAGAATTAGAATGCAGGTGATAGTTATTAAAAATCTCTCATGCTTCATGTTTGGCCATATTCTGTCCATTTCTGTGATTACCTAGGAACCACAAGTTTCTAATACATATTTTTAGAAAGTATAGTACAAGAATAAATTAAATTAAAGAGATAGAATAATGAAAAATCTATTAATATCAAAATGAATGTCAGTGTCATTCTGATATCAAAGTCTAGATAATCTCTAAATTAATTGCCCATATAGTTAAATTGGATATTAGTTAAGTTAAACAACCAACACAAAGATTAGAATTATCATATATACAACAAAATATAGGTCAATGCACAAGCATACAGCCTTTTTCCCCTGCTTTTTGGATCATATAGACAAGTTCAAGACACATGAAACTAACAATAGGGTGGGAATAGGTCAGGCTGGCCCCTATTATGTGGCTTAAAGCCTGACCTGTTTAGGGCATGGTCTGGTCTAATCTGTTTGTTAAAAAGGTTATGCCAAGACCTATTTGAAGCCCTAAATGGGTAAATAAACTAGGCTTATTTTGTGAAAACCTGGCCAGTAAGCTTTCAGGCTTAGCATGTTTACATATTAAATAAATATAAATATATTTATATCATATAAATAACATAATATTTATTGTTTTCTATTCTTATATTTTATTAAAAGCCTATATTTATATAGATTTTGATAGATTTAAAATGCACAAAGCCTATTTATGGCCTCGAAAACCTGCAATATAAGGCCTTTTTAAAGACCTATATTGTAAGTAGGTCTTTAAAAACCTTCTGGCTCGACTAGGCCTCTGAGCCTTAAAAAAAGCTTATATTCAAGCTTTCTAACTCCATTACAGGCTCATGTATATCTAGCTAAAATCTGACCTATTTCCATTCTTAATTGACAGTAAAAAGAATTTATATCTTAACACACTTTTTTTTTCCCAAAAGATAAAAGACTTTTGGTAATTATACAGAGAGAGACTCTAAACATCCTTCTATTTTGCTTTTACTTTTCCTTTATATTGAAAACACACATCTTAATCTAGGTCATTAATATTGTTAAATAATATTCTAAAAGATTATAAAAGTATTTCTTTTAATTAAAATTTATATTAGATCAAAATAAATCTTATTTACTTTCTAATTTAGACACAATTTATCTAATATTGATTAGTTATTCATTTAGTATTTTATTATTTTTAGTAAATTTAGAAAAAAAAAGTAAATTTAGAAAAAATTAATTAGGTAGTTTTTACTTTGAAAAATATCAACAACTTATTAAAAAGTTGAGTACTTTTCTAAATATACATTTAATGAAATATATTTCTTAAAAAATTATATAAATAAATGGAACAAGTCATTTGATAATAGAAGTTTTTGCAATTCAGATTAAATGGAATGAACGCGAGCGTATTTTTTCATTTCCACCTACACTTTCATTTTCATCAAAGTTCTTCCTTCGTACCAAATTGCCAATTGGCATATATTCTTATCAGTTATGAAAAATAATAAGTGCAGGTAACTATCTACTTGGCTGAACAGAAACAAAAAAAAAAAAAAAAAAAAAGCTATACCATTTCCCAGGGCATGTGACGCTTAGTTCAAATTGAAAAATCAAACAATATAATGAGGGAAAATGATTGATGATACATGTATAGGACTGATTCTACAACTAAAATACAATGTAATATTTCTCAACTGATCCAATATAGTAATAAATCTCAATATATTATTTGTACTTAAAGCACACATATCATCAGTTTCCCAGGGAAGCACATAAGGTACTTCTCCCTTATGTGCTTCTTACATGCTTCTCCCTCTAATTAGAAGGGACAAACAATTTTTTTAAATTTTTTTAAAATTTTTTATATATTCTATATATTTAGATTAAATTATATGCTGCTTTCTGAAATTTTTTTTGGCACCCAGTATCTCAAATTAATTAGTTTTCAGTATACTGATGTTGCAGGACATATTTCTGAATACAAAACTGGAAACTAATTAATTTGAGATACTGAGCGCCAAAATTTTTTTCAGAAAGCAGCATATAATTTAATCTAAATATATAGAATAAATAAAAAAAATTAAAAAAAATTGCTTGCCCCTCTAATTAGGGGGGGAAGCATGTAAGAAGCACATAATGTGGACCCGTTTCCCAGTATCGCAACAGTACACAAAAACCAGAGATTTTATGTGTGTGTGTGCGCGCGCGCGCGCGAATTGAAGCTTCTTGTCTCTTCGCATCGTCAAACATGCCGGTATGATGAGCTTTATTACTCTCTATAGTGATTTATGATCACACACACACACACATATTAGTTGATTTTATATATTTGTGTAACGCGGTATATGTGTTTCGTAATTGGTTCAGAAAAAGATAACCATAAAGGTGGAAGTCAGGAATGAAAAAGGAAGAAGCAAGGTCATGCAAATTGCATCAGGGAGGCCAGGTATAACTTTGAATCCAACATTTAGTTTTATTCTTCATTTCATTATCTTGAATTTGTTCAAAACGTTTCTGATTTTAATTACCTTCAAAAGTGATTCCAAGTTCCCATTTTAAAGTAATAATCATGAAATATATTGATTATAATAATACTTATAGGGCACAGAGAGTATTGATCTTAGAAGGGGATAATATATAAAGGGAAAAAATTGTTAAAGCTAGGTGCCTCTTTAGAAATTTTATTGCCTAGAATGATCTCAATTCGAGCAGATGCATAACTCTTCTTCAGCTGTGTACAAAATATCTTTAGCTATGCGAAAATTACTTCCATTTTCAAAACTTGTACACATAGTTCAAAATAGGCTGTACAAAGCTCAAAAGAAGTTGCACTTGTTGAAGGTGAGTTACACCAAGTTCCCCTAGTTAATAAATTGAATAAGGAGTAATAAGAATTCTAAGATACAGACAATTGAGTTGGACATTAAATCTAAAAACAAAAGGCTATGATTTTATATTCATTATATAATCATGTTCATCTGACATCCCAACAATATCGTACGTCTTTAAGGAGTAAACTCGGTGGCAATGGAAGGAGACGGAAGAGACCAACGGGGGAAGGAGTGGACTCGGTCAAGTTGACGAATTTGTTGAGGAAGAGGCTAGGGCATGCCACAATTGTGAGTGTGAAAGATGTGAAGAAGAAGAACAAGTATAACGAAGGGGAAGATGATGATGACAAGTCATCACTTGAATATTTTCGATATTGTTATAGTCGCTATCCTCCAACCCCTCACTGCTATCAACAAGTCGTTTATGATCCTCAACCTTACAATTCTTGCTCTATCTTGTGATGCCTGAATGTATTCCACACTACCAAAAACATTTGTGAATGCTATGTATTACAGGGAGTGCCTGGTAATTAAGTCGTAATAAATTGATATATTTCATAAGCACCAGTTGTTAGCGTCTCTTTATCACAAAGATAGCATCAAGATGTTTCTTTTTCCTTCTTGTGGCTTTTATACACACACTCAGACACACACACACACACAGAGGCTGCCGGGGAAAAATAGTGACCAAATTGATTTGATTTCTATATATAGTAAAATATATATAGAACGTGTTATATGTTGCATAAATTAATATATAAAAATTGAGTACTGATGTCACCTAAAATTATCTGAGATAACAGTGATAGGATGAGAGATGTAAGTAATGATTAAAAGTTGAGATTATTTTAATATAAACAAGAAAGTAAAAGTTAAAAGCAAAATAAAATTCATGTCTATTCATTCTAGTTTTTATATAATTTGTTGGGAAAATGCGTTTAAGGGCCTTTTTTGGGGAAAAAAAATCCTAAAAAAGGTCCAAGATTTTGAAAATCCCAGAAAAAACCTTTGGGCCTTTTCTGGGATTTTCAGAATCTAGTGAGTTGTTAATGTAGCTGATATAATTATTAACTGGGGCTGATATTGTTGTTAATGTAACTGATCTACTTGTTAAAATATTGTTGTTAATTTGACTAATTTAATTGTTAAGGAGGAGGAGGAGAAGAGGAGGAAGAGGAGGGTATTGATTTTGTTGTTAATTTGGTTGATTTAGTTGTTAAAATTTAATAAATTTCTCGAGGAGGGGTATTAATTTTGTTGTTAATTTGGTTGATTTAGTTGCTAAAATTTAATGAATTTATACCAGAAACGGCCCGAAGAAGAAGAAGAAGAAGAGGAGGAGGAGGAGGAGGGTATTGATTTTGTTGTTAATTTGGTTGATTTAGTTGTTAAAATTTAATGAATTTATACTAGAAACAGCCCGAAGAAGAAGAAGAAGAAGAAGGGTATTGATTTTGTTGTTAATTTAGTTGTTAAAATTTAATGAATTTATACCAGAAACGGCTCGAAGAAGGAGAAGGAGGAGGAGAAGGAGGAGGAGGAGGAGGAGGAGAGATTATACACACACACATACATTTACACATAATAAAAAATTAATGTGATGCAAGTTTAATGTAATGCTCGACCTTTATAATTTACCAAAATTTAATTCTGATATTGTAAGTTTAATTTTACACTATCATTTTGGTCCTCAAGAAGCAAAATTGTCAAGGCTTTTATTGAAATATTAGGACTACTGTTTTATGCGGAATGAAACTTGAAAGACCGAAAGACATTGTTTTAAATTATAGGAACCAAAGTCAAAATGATGTCAAACTATAAGGACTAAATATTATATTAACCCTAAAAAAGGATAGAATTTAGTTAGTTGTTTTAATAATATTATGCTATTAATTAATCAATAATCTTTTTTTTTAAACCTAAGAGTTTACCCCTGAAACATGATAGTTGTACTATTTTTTGATTCACATGTTTGCTAAACAAGCAATGTATGTCGACTTAACAACCATTAATGATCTGTTTGCAATATTTTAGAACCTTTATGTGTACTTTTACTAACACAAAAACATTACTAGTGTCATTGACCATGAAAATATAATCATCACTTATACAATATTAAGTTATTAATGACTCCAGCACGACTTTCCACTAATAATCACTTCTTCCATTTTCTTAATTTAATTATCACTTATACAATATTAAGTTATTAATGACTCCAGCACGACTTTCCACTAATAATCACTTCTTCCATTTTCTTAATTTAATTACAAGAGGTATAACATGTGAGGGAGGAGGAGGAGGAGGATGAGGATCAATTCAATTAGAATCGGTTTTGAAATAATTCATTACATTGATGTTTAGAAAATCCAATATCAATAAACCCATTTTACCTATACTATACTCACTAGGTAAATCGAATCTCTTGTTCCTTAATCTCAACTTGTTTTGTTAAAACTCATATTGTGACTAGCATTTATTGGGAATCACAATAGGTGTGCTAGTGATTGTATGGTTAGAAAGAGAAATATCTGTAGGGATACAACAGCGTATTGGACCTGAATACGTCGGTCCTTTGGGAGTTCTTCAAGCTCTAGCAAATGGAACAAAACTACTTTTCAAAGAGAATCTTATTCCATCTAGGGGAGATAAGGAGGAGGGGACTAAATATTATATTAACCCTAAAAAAGGATAGAATTTAGTTAGTTGTTTTAATAATATTATGCTATTAATTAATCAATAATCTTTTTTTTTTAAAACCTAAGAGTTTACCCCTGAAACATGATAGTTGTACTATTTTTTGATTCACATGTTTGCTAAACAAGCAATGTATGTCGACTTAACAACCATTAATGATCTGTTTGCAATATTTTAGAACCTTCATGTGTACTTTTACTAACACAAAAACATTACTAGTGTCATTGACCATGAAAATATAATCATCACTTATACAATATTAAGTTATTAATGACTCCAGCACGACTTTCCACTAATAATCACTTCTTCCATTTTCTTAATTTAATTACAAGAGGTATAACATGTCTGTGATCTGGAGCCAATAAGAATGAAAAGGTTGAGTTGTTGGAGTTAGGACTTGGAGCAGGTAGCTACGGGCAAGTTTTTCTTTTAAATAAGGAATAATTATGCATATAATCATGTGAAGTTTTTCTTAAATAGAATAGTAAATACCAACAGCGTGAGGTTATGAATAGGATATAACAGGACAGAGAAGCTTTCATGCCATTAGGTTATAAACTCATTGGCATATTCATGTGAAGCCAAACATGTCAACCTACTCGCATACAATAAAAAGTTAATATTGGTGCTGGTTAATTACAGAGATCTTGATGATGCCGGTTTATTATAACTTTAGAAGGGAAAAAACTATATTTTTTTCTTACTGCAGATACCCAGACGTACATGGAGGTTGACCATCATTTAGTCTCCAGGTCTTTTATGAATACAACAATTAAGAAATCCTTTATTTGAATAAAATCTCGGGTTCAAGCTTTAATTTTATATTAACAATTTTAACTTAAAATCTCAAACTGCAATCCATTTAATAATTTTGTGCAACATGACAAACTAAACAGTACTGAATATAAAAAATCTACATGAAAGTTTAATATTCAACCCACAAGTTTGCATGTACAACGATATTTTTGGATATATATTTAAAAATTTAATAAAATATAGAAGGTGGCAATGGGATCTAAAATATGCCTTTTGGAAGAAAGTTAAAGAATTGACGTATACTTAATAAAAATTAAGAATTTGGGTGTCTGCACGAATTTATTGGCTCGGGTAAAAGAAGCGTCTGATTAGTTATATTTATCATATATATAGTAGTTGTCAAAAAGAAAAAAAAAATAGTTATAGTTATTATTAGTGTGGGGTCTACCTGCTATCAAGCTCACTCTTGATATATTATGAGAACAGGTCCAAGTAATCCATTTGGGCAAGTGAGGTTTATCAAGCGAACAAGTAATTTATGTGATTTTAAAATATAATTCAATCATTAAGAAAAAGAAACGGGTAGAAGTTAAATTTTGAGAGGGATAAGGGTCTTAAATGCCATGAAAGTTTTCATTCAGGAGCACTGGTAAGACAAAAGTTTTTTTTTTGGATAAAAAATGCCACAAAAGTTTTCGCTGAGGAGCAATTTTGCCCCGGAAGTTTTCACTAAGAAGTAATTTTGCCCAGAAGTTTTCACCAAGGAGCAATTTTACCCTTCTGTCCCTAAATATTAAATTTGACAATTAAATCAGTCAAAGACCACACATATGATGTCTTAAAAAGGTCAAATTTGGAGCCAAAGAATGAAATCCTTGAAATGTTGAGCTTAACGCGGCCAGAATTTATGAAGCCGAATTGGTTAAAGGGACTGAAAGGTCGACTGTCACAAAACCCAAATGAAGCATCACTTATGATCTAAGCAAATGATTAATTTATACAAACGTTGTTTTGCGTTTCATTTGCGTTTTCTGACGGACCTTTCAGTCCCTTTGACTAGTTCGACTTCACAAATTCTTGCCACCTTGAGTTCAACATCTAAAGGATCTCCTTCTCTAACTCCAAATTCAACCTTTTCAAGGCATGACATGTGTGGTCTTTAATTGATTTAATAGTCAAATTTAATATTTGGGGACAGAAAGACAAAAAATTGCTACGTTTTGTAAACTTCCAGGGCAAAATTGCTCCTTAGTGAAAACTTTTGGGGTAAAATTGCTCTTTAGTGAAAACTTTTGTGACAAAAATGATACTTCTGGAGCAAAATTGATACTTCCTGTGAACTTCTGTGGCTTTTTTTGTCAAAAAAAAAAACTTCTGTCTTACCAGTGCTCCTAAGCGAAAACTTCCATGACATTTAAAACCCTTATCCCAATTTTGAGAAGCTCCTTTTACGTTATAAACCTTGAAAAATATTAGTCTTAAGCCCAAATTAGTTTTTAACTCCATGCCATTAACATCTGTTCCTTTGAAAACCTTAAAATATATATATATATATATATATATATATATATATATATATATATATATATATATATATATATATATATTTATTTATTTATTTATTTATTTACGTTGGACAGATGTGTATTATTATATATATGTTTAACAATTAGATTTAGAATGCAGGTGTTAGTTAGTGAAAATATATCTCTCATGTTTCATGTTTGACCATATTCTGTCCATTTCTGTGATTACCTTAGCAACGCAAATTTCTAATTCATATTTTTAGAAAGTATAGTACAAGAATGATTTTTTTTTCTTGGTACTAGGGCCAGGGCATAGCTTTAGGCTCAAAGAGCGCTTATAAAGGTACTTACAGATTATCTACCAATGAGGCTCTCACATCGACGAGCGGGCATCGAATCTCCTCCCTTTTAGGATGAAGACCGACGCCTTAGCCAACCATACTAATCCTCATTAGCATAGTACAAGAATGAATTTAATTAAAGAGATAGAATAATGAAAAATCTATTAATATCAAAATCAAGGATAGTGTCACTCTGATATCAAAATCTAGATAATCTCTAAATTAATTTCACATACGGTTAAATTGAATGTTGGTTAAGTTAAACAGCCAACACAAGGATTAGAATTATCATATATACACCAAAATAGAGGTCAATGCACAAGCATACAGCCTTTTGGATCATATAAACAAGTTCAAGAAACGTGAAATTAACCGCGAACAAAATTTATATCTTAACACACTTTTTTATACAGAGAGAGAGAGAATTACTCTAAACATCCTTCTATTTTGCTTTTACTTTTCCTTTATCTTGAAAACACTCACTTTAATCTAGGTCATTAATATTGTTAAATAATATTCTAAAAAATTATAAAATTATTTATTTTAATTAAAAAATATATTAGATCAGAACAAATCTTATTTACTTACTAATTTACACACAATTTATCTAATATTGATTAGTTATTTATTTAGTATTTTATTATTTTTAGTAAATTCAGACAAAATTTAATTAAGTAGTTTTTACTTTGAAAAATATCAACAACTTATAAAAAAGTTGAATACTTTTTTAAATATACATATAATGAAATATATTCTTTTTTTAAAAAATCATAGATATAAATGGAACAGGTCATTTGATAATAGAAGTTTTTGCAATAATCCGAGTGTATTTTTTCATTTCTACCTACACTTTCATTTTCATGAAAGCTCTTCCTCCGTACCAAATGGGCATATATTCTTCTTTGGTTATGAAAAATAATAAGTGCAGGTAACTATCTTCTTGGCTGAACAGAAACAAAAAAAAAAAAAAAATGCTATACCATTTTCCAGGGTATGTGACGCTTAGTTCAAATTGAAAAATCAGTGGGGGGAAATGATTGATGATACATGTATAGGACTGATTCTACAACTAATTAAAATACAATATAATATTGCTCAACTGATCTAATCTGGTAATAACTTGTGTAGCAAGAGTTGGTTTACTTTGAAGTCAATATAAATAATGTAGTAAATCTCAATATATTACTTCTACTTAAAGCACATACACATATCATCAATTTCCCAGTATCACAACAGCACACAAAAACCAGAGAATTTTCTTTTATATGTGAATTGAAGCTTCTTCTTTCTCCAGATCGTCAAACATGCCGGCATGAGCTTTATTACTTTCTATAGTGATTTATATTCACACACACGCACAGATATTGGTCTATTTTATTTGTCTAACGGGGTATATGTGTTTTGTAATTAGTTCAGAAAAAGATAACCATAAAGGTGGAAGTCAGGAATGAAAAAGGAAGAATCAAGGCCATGAAAATTGCATCAGGGAGACCAGGTATAACTTTGAATCCGACATTTAATTTTCTTCCTCTTTTCATTATTTTGAATTTGTTTAAAACGTTTCTGCTTTTAATTAAAACCTTCAAAAGTGACTCCAAGTTTCTAATATAAAGTATGATGAAATAGATCGATTCTAATATATATTACTTATTAGGCACAGAGAGTGTTGATCTTAGAAGGGGATAATAAATAGAGGGAAAAATTAGTTAAATGTGCCTGTTTAGAAATTTTATTGCCTAGAATGATCTGAATTCGAGCATGTGCATAACTCTTCTTTATCTGTGTACAAAATATCTTTAGCTATGTGAAAATCACTTCCGTTTTAAAGACTTATATATACACATAGTTGAAAATAGCTGTACAAAACTCAAAAGAAGTTGTACTTCTTGACGGTGAGCTGCACCAAGTTCCCTCTAGCTAATAAATTGAATAAGGAGTAATAAGAATTCTAAGATACAGACAATTGAGTTGGACATTAAATCTTAATCTAAAAACATAAAGCTACGATTTTATAGTCATTATATAATCAAGTTCATGTGAGATCCCAACAATATCGTGTTTAAGGAGTAAACTCGGTGGCAATGGAAGGAGACGGAAGAGACCAATTGGTGGTAACCGGGGAAGGAGTGGACTCGGTCAAGTTGACGAATTTGTTGAGGAAGAAGCTAGGGCATGCCACAATTGTGAGTGTGAAATATGTGAAGAAGAAGTGGTGTATGGAAGGGAAAGATGACGACGACGAGTCGTCACTTGAACATTTTCGATATTATTGTAGTCCCTATCCTCCAACGCCTCACTATCAACAAGTCGTTTATGATCCTCAACCTCACAATTCTTGCTCTATCTTGTGATGCATGTATGTATATTCCACACTACCAAAAACATTTGTGAATCCTATGTATTAGAGGGAGTTTCTGGTAATTAAGTCGTAATTAATTTATATATTTCATAAGCTCCACTTGTTAGAGTCTCTTTATCACATAGATAGTATCAAGATATTTCTTTTTCCTTCTTATGGCTTTTATGCACACACTGATCTGCTGGGGAAAAATAATGACCAAATGATTTGATTTCTATATATAGTACTACGTATAATATATTGAATGTATTATATGTTGCATAATTTTTTTTTTAAAAAAAAAACAATTGAGCACTGATGTCACCAAAAATTATTTTAGATTACAATGATTACTACAAAAAAAAAAAAAAAAAAAAACTGTTTTTTGCGATGGAAAAATTCCCTCGTAAAAAAGTTATTTTCCGTCACAAAACTGATTTGCAGCGGAATTTGCAACGTTACAAAAATCGCCCTCACAAACCAATTTTCTGTCGCAAAAATTTTTTTCCCTCACAAGTTCCAAGATTTACGAGGGAAGAATTTTCCCTTGCAAATCCTGGAATTTGCACAGGAAAATCCTTTCCCTCGCAAAATTTTGGATTTTGTGAGGGAAAAGTGTGTTCCCTCGCAAATTCTGAAATTTGCGTGGGAAGCTTGTTCCCTCGGAAACTCCTCAATTTTGCGAGGGAAACATCATTCCCTCGCAAATTTCATCATTTGCTTGGGAAGATGTTTCCCTCGCAAATGCCAATTAATTTTTTTAAAAAATAAAAAATCAGAAAAAATAAAACAATTACATAAAAAATTATTAAAAATTAGAAAATAAAAAGACTTGTATATCATAAAAATAAATTAGAACTATCATAATAGTTTACATAGCAAAAACAAAATATTACAAATTATAATGTTTCGACCAAAATGAACTAAGAAAAAGTTTAAAAGGCAGCAGTCTGATATGAACAAATTAGAGCTTTGAACTCCACAAAATAATGTTTTAAACAATTTGAGACCATTAAAAACTTCAAAATCAGACCCCAACGCCAAGCCCCAACGAGTTGAACAAAAACTACAAGTTTAAGTTCCAAAGGTGCGGATTTTCAGTGTTTACCTGAATCGGAGGTTTCATTAATGATTCTTAGAGCTTGAACCTTGCTTTGGCTGTGGAAACTTGGCTGAAACCTTCTCTCTTCCCTCTGCAATTTCTTGCTCCTCATGGTTTATGAGAAAGAGAGCTTTTGTCCTTTTAAATAATTAAAAGAATCCAAGCAGTCTGAAATATCTAGAGTAAATTCCTATTCAGTAATTAATGAATTTCATCTGGCTTTTTGACTTAATTCTCAAGAATCTCCAGAGAATTCCAGAAGGGATACATGTGGCACATTCTCATCCAAGTTTGGCAGTTTTTTACTTTTCAAATGGTGAAAATTACTTATTTTGACCCAAAACACTTTTTGACCAACCGGTAGGGCCCACATCCTGTCTAATGGACTGGTTGGCTTTACTTTTTCTCCAAGAAAAATTCTAGAGGGTTCTAGGTCTACCAAGTGGCATGCCCCTTCAAAATATCTAAATTTTTACTTTTCATTTGGAGAAAATTACCTACTTTGGCTTGGAATTTATGAAAATTACTAATTTTGGCCTAGAATTTCTTTATTATTCTTTTCTTTTGCCCCAAGATTTCTAGACTCTTCCTAGGGCTAGGTGGCGTCTTCTGGACCCCTCAAATCAAATTCTATGATTTTATTTTTATTTTTCCTAATCTATCTAATTAATTTCCCTTTTTCCAGCAAGTGGGTCCCGCACTTTGACTTTTGCACTGATTTTTCCCTTTCTTTTTCTTCAAGCACTTTTTAAATAATTATAGGGGCTGGGTGGTGTCACTTTGGGCCCACCAAATATGCCCTCATGCATTTGTCTAGTTTTTCCCACTTTATACAATCCAGTCTCCTTCTACTAGTCCTTACTGAGCCCAGCTGGTCAACCGGGTGCTTTCCTTTATACTTTTCTTCAACTTTTTAGATATTCTCCCCTGAATGGACTTACATATGTGGCGTCCCCTTGACTACCCAATATGGCCCCACACTTGTCTCATTCTGTCTAAAAGGAACCCCTAATTGGTCCCTATTGGTCCCCTTTCTACCGGTTGACATCCTGTGGGACTCGTATTTTGTGTTTGGGCCATAGTACGAATAAAATCATCTGATTTTTCCTTCTCTCTCCAGGGTGGACGAAATTCAATGCTTAAGGGGTAAGGAATTGACTTTTCTATTCCTATAGTAGCTTTTTAACCCCACAGTGACACGTGTCCTCAGGTAATCATTACGACTAACTTTTCATTCTTATTTCTTCAAAAAAAAAAAAAGAGTAGGAATTCCTTACCTGACTAAAAAATGTCATGTGCACATGTATTTTAGCACATTTTTGCTTAGCTAATCATCCCATACTTTAGGGCATAGCTAAATAACATTTTTTTCAACTAATTAACACCATATAAGTCTTCTGTGCCCCTTTTCCATTGACATTTTAATTCAATGGTTTATACACATTAGGTCCACTGATCTACATAATCGAGTTACTTAGTTCCTTAAAGGCTTTCTATCTCTCGTCATTCTTGCGGCTCTTCCCAAACTAGGCTTAGTGGTCTGCATACTTTAAGCTTATTCTCAATTTTCAGGGTCTAAAATTCAGAATATTACAATTAGAGGCGGACCTATGTGTTTAATAAAATTTGAGACTTAAAAAAAAAAAAAGGGCTCATATAGGAATAGCTGTCAAATGTGTATATTCAGCATATTCAGGAATAATACATGTTTTTCATTCTCAAGGTGCAGCCTTTCTATATTTGGCAGCTATTCCTATATACCAGATTTCCATTAGTATTAGTATTATTTGTCTACTTTCCTTGAATTAATACATGTTTTCCTATATTTGGCAGTTATTCCTATATGCTGGATTTCCATTAGTATTAGTATTATTTGTCTACTTTCCTTAAATTAATACATGTTTAAATAATTGTCTACTTTCCTTGATTGTTTAGTGCCTTATATTGAAAAATATATATTTGATAGCATTGATAATAAGACAATTATGATGGAATTCTAAAACATAAGATCTAGAAGGATGACATTGTAATTATTTTTATTGTAATATACTTTTTTATTAAAATTTATGTACTTGAACTTACATTATCAATATTTACTTGATTTCATAAATTTTTTTTCCTTATTTATATTCTTTTGTTTTTTACGCATTTA
This sequence comes from Acacia crassicarpa, assembly GCA_034222035.1. Taxonomy (NCBI): domain Eukaryota; kingdom Viridiplantae; phylum Streptophyta; class Magnoliopsida; order Fabales; family Fabaceae; genus Acacia; species Acacia crassicarpa. The sequence goes on from JAWXYG010000003.1 coordinate 55,610,758, forward strand.
TAACTTTTCTTGAAAAAAAAAATATCGAGGGCAGCCCCCAAATCCCCCCACCACTTATGCCCCCCATCTATAATTTCCTGGGTCCGCCACTAATTACAATGTTCTCATTTTGTCATATATGAGATGTATACATGGTTCTGACTTTGAAAAATTTATCTTTCGTATTGTAAGGAAACATAGTCCTTTATGTTGTCCATCATCGCAACATGATTGGGAGATTCTGTGAGGTACATGTACCTGGTTTCACGTTTGTATTTAGGAGGTTCACAGTCGAGATGGGCCAAAACATCATGATTTGAAGATAGTCATGGAAACGTTCACTCAGATTGAGTTGCTAGCATATGTTATTAACCTAGAATGGCTAGAATGGTTTTCCACTGGGTTGAAATTCATTTTTGATCTAAAGGAATTGAAAATTCAAAAATGAATTTCTGATCATGCGATGCGTTTTCAATTAATGTGGAAATGAATGTTAACCCTTATTACTAGGACAAAGATTTTTTACCATTTTAAAAACAATAAAGTATGCAATACTGCGCTGCCGGACCATTTGCTTCGAATGAGAAAAATAAAAAATAAAGGCCACCAAGCGTTATTGTGAAATATGTTTGCAATTAAAAATTTTGAAAAATGAATACCACAGTGATCTAAACGCTTGCAGTTACTTCGAATCTAAATTATTTATTCTTTTGAAATCCTATATTTTGACCATTTTAAAACATGTATTGAATAATCCAAATTATCCATACAACAACTGACATTAAAAAAATGTTTGGTTATTCCTAATTAAAAAAAATTCGTTATATTATTCAACGATGTTTTAAAGGACATTAATTAACGAAGGAATTAGGCTTCTCACATTTCATTATTGTGTGATACCCCTTTAAGCCAATCCGGGTTAGTTTTTTACCTGGGAAGATGCAATTGACTAATGACATCAACTTCCACTTCCAATACCTGAACAATCTCTCCACACTCGTGATGGTTGTTGTAATTTCAAAGATGTCAGTTTCATATTTATTAAGATTTAATGGTCACTGTGATTCTGAATGTATCACAAAGATTGTCACGCGTGGAGTTTGTATCAATTAATGCTTCCAATGAGTGTTTAGATCACAAACATGGCCCACCGTGAGATTAGAATAAATAATTCATGCTTTGGCTGTTACTTTCTAAAAGCTGCAGGGAACAATGACTAAATGCACACGAGCGTTCTTTCATGTGCTCTGGCAGAAGGATTTTCAACACCACCGACTCAGGAGGCCAGCATGCTGCGTTATTAATATCGTGACATATTTGCTTCATTTCAGAAATTTTTACACAATGGTGCCACGTGCGAATCATTTCCAACTTTAAATGATTCTACATGTGTTGCTCATTTATGTGGAGCAATGAAGGTCAGACCTTTTTTTATATCCCATTGGCTAAAAAATAAATAAATAAATAAATAAACATTCCACATATATAGCACCATTTAATATACGCACAGTTCCCATATTTTAAGTCTATTCCCCATGCATCACTGCTTTTTTTCCAGCAGTTTATTTGAAGATGAACTCCCTCGTTGGCTGTACTCTTCGGTCATAGTGTTAAAGCCACATAATGGCCTTTCATCATTTCTAACACCATTCATGGGATATATTTGATTCCTGCTCCCTTATCACTTTCCTAAAGATTCGTCTACCCAATCTAGCAACAGGCAAAACAGTGATGGGATCATAATCACCATCTAACATGGCAGTTTAAAGGTTTAAACTATCCACGTCAATCCGCAATTATTCTTTCAACACAAAGGTCATTGAACGAGCAGTCTAATGTTTAAACCCAATTGGGCTTACACATGCGTATCATGCGACAACATTTATTGCTCTACACATTCCCTACGTCCCCCTCTTTTGTCCAATACACTGTAGTCAACATTTGCATAATCCACGTGAATGAGGATATGCGTGGCTATCTCTGATTAATTTTCAGTGGCGGTCAAAGTTTTTCCATGGAACCTTTCCATGGCCAGGAATGAATACCTAGACCTACATAAATCACCTGGAGAAAATTTCCTCTCACACTCGTCCTTCATCAAAATTCCTTTTCTTCCGGATAATCAAAGCCTCACATAACAAATTAACAATGGCGTCATGGGCGGTGTAATCTTTCACCAAAGTGGATGATTCTCACAACAGCTAGATCATTTTCACCAAGGATATTGAGTCTTTTTCGGACGTCCCTCATGCTGGAAGTCGTTAACATATCTCCAACAACTAGTCAACATATGTATATATTGCAAGACCGCCGAAACCCCACAAGTACATCTAACACGCACACCCACTATCTCCACAAACAGATGCAGACGGTACATTCACAGAAATACGTCCAACGCATTCGTCCGGCAAGAGAGGGTGAGAGAGAAAAAGAAAAAAAGAAAGAGAAGAAGAATTGCTTGGTAATGAAGATCTGAATGCCTCAATGAGATCTAGTTGCTGTTTTGGAATAAGCAAATAAAGGAATAATCCCAAAGAATAAAGTTGCTATGAAGATGCTAGAATTAAATTTATGGCCTAATTTAGAGACTCTAAATAAGAGTTTTCGAGTAACTCTTGTGTTATTTTTTATAAGCTTGGAGTAAAGATAACCATGCTTATTTTTTTATATACTTGTCAACTGTGTATGTATATATATATAATAAACTGTTTGGGATTTGTTGTGCTTATGAAGGGCTTGATTTGGAATTATATATTTAACTAAAATTATATTGATTAAATGAGAAATTTTTCAAGCATGCTTGATGTATATTAGAACTTATGGTTATGTACTCTAAAAACTTTTTAAGCATGCTTATGTATTGTAATGAAAATATTATTTATTTTATTGTGATGTTATATCATTGATGCATATGAATGGTGGTACATTTGTGATGAGTTGGAGTAAGGAGAAATTTTTATGATGAGATTTCTTTATGTCATCACTCGGTGCATTGTATGGTACTTGTCAAGGCCCCTTTTCCATGTCTTCCTTTAGCCGGCATTACATATTGGAGTTGTGGGACATGTGACACCTCCTTAGTTGTGTTTAAGGAGGGGATCCATAGTCTAGACTTAAGCTCTATACCTTTGGTCAGATATATCTTAAGATCTGGTAAGCTTGGGACAATCCAGTTAAATGGATGGGTTTATGTTGGACTATCTGTTAGCCTATGGCTCCAGGCAGCGATATAAGGATGAACAGTAGTATAAGGGAGGCATATTGTATATTGCATATTGGATAATGTATAGTATATTATGTGAAATCTCTTGTAAACAATATTTGAAAAATAAATTAATGTTCAATCGCTTTAGAACTCCTTTTTTTTGGGGGGGGGGGGGGGGGTTGGTAACCAAGTCAAATACTAGTTTGTGAAAGGTTTTATGTTGATAATATTAATCAAATTATTATGAGCTAAACTTGATTTTGAAACCGTATGTTCTCAATCTTGGTTTGCATGTATATTTCTGAATAACCAATAGTTATAGAGATCTCTGGATCTCATAGTTACTATATTTATTTTTTTCAGGAGACTAGTAGGGAACAAGGGAAAACACCTATAGAGTAAGTCTTAAAGGCTATTTCATAAACCTGCGGTATGTTTTGTCATTTGTATTTTCCATGACGATGAGACTTCCGCATCTTATCAACTCTAAAATATTTTAGAAATATATTTTGACACTGAAATCATTTTGTAAGAATTTTGGGAAATTAAATCGTCCCTTAAAAGAAATGGGTTTTTTATGGTTGGCAATGTATAATTTAAATATTTTAGTTAAGTATTTTGTCATTTGATTTTTGTGGTGTTACGTTCTGTGGTGTGCTGGTCCCTAACTAGGTTTACGTTCATCTTCTAATCTTTTGCATTTTGTCGAAGATGTTATAGGACTTGTATCTGGGGGTTTTTGGAAATGAGTGATATACGTGCCATAGGGAGATCGACTAGTGGCGGAACTACTTGATGGCTAGTTGGGGCCATGGCCTCAGTCGGCCCGACTGATCTTATAAAATTTGTGAAAATATATATGTATTTATTATATGATATTTTATTTGGCCAAAAATTTGGCCCCAGCTTATTTTTTATCTTCTCTGTCAAGATAATGTTTGTTTAATTACTCATTGGGCTGTGAAAAGAAAGTAAAATTCTTGTTTGAGATACCAAAAAAGTTAGTATCATCTTACATATTATTTTGATTTATAATTATCAGTTATTATTTATTTGTATTTTCAAGGTTATTTAATACTATTTAGTAAATACTCCCTCTGGTCCTTATTTAAGGAACCAGCTAATAATTCTCACAAGTCAATAAAAACAATGTAAGTCATTGAATTTGTCTTAAAATTTACGTAATTTTCAATATTATCCCTATTAATTATACTAAACTCTAATATTATATTAATTATTACTCTCACTCACTACCTTTTTAATTATGGGTATACATAAAAATATTTAATTCTATTTAAAAACAAGCAAGTGCTTTATAAAAAGGACTAAATATACTTGTTAGTTAGTGCATTATAATAAGAACTAAAGGGAATAGTTCAATATGTTTATTTTTTTGCCCGGGCTAAAAAATTTTTCTGGTTCCGCCGCTGAGATCGACACTGTTTCGGTTCAACTTTGAGGTAATGGATGAGTGGTACAAGTGAATAAGGAAGCTCACCGCATATATTAAAACAATGAATTAACATGAAGTTAACAATAGATTAATAAATGTTTAATTTCTTTTCTTTTTCAGCGGGATCCATTTCACTTTTGCTTTAGAGGTACCCAGCATTTTGGGCGTCCATTAACTCTCCAAGAGTTCAAGACAAGGACAATGTTTATGTTGCTCTGCTCTAGGTTATGATAGAGAGCCTTCAAGGTTAATGTTGATCAATCGATCAATTCTGCCTTGTCATGATTATAGTTCCTGGATGTTAAGTTCTTTCTAATCTTAAAGGTGGAAAGACCATATTCAGAAGTCATTGTGACATGTTTGAGGCCATTTTTAACTACAACCATTTTGCTGTTGATGATTTCCGAGCAAAGCTTTATCACCTTCCTACAAAGGAAGCTCAAGAGTTGGAAGGAGTAATTGATGTTTGAGTCAACCTATCTTGTTTATGTGTTCGTTGCTTATGTTTTCTCTCAATGAATTCAAACCACTTAAGTCTCTTATTGCCTAAGTTTTAGTATTGTACTTTGTCCATCATCTTCTGTTATGCGATCTGAATGTAACCTTGAAAATTGTCTATCGATGTCAATCTTATGAGGATGTTTTGATTTCAATATATGCAATACTACCAAGTTACTTTTTCATGATCTCTCCAAGTCTCCATATAATACATAGTAATGTTTGCATGAGCTACCTTTTTCATACAAATCGAACGTGAAATAAAAGTGTCATGGAATTTAAAATATTCAATGCATTATATAAATTAGTATCAAAACCAAGTGCTTATACATCGTCAGAAACTATGCAACAACATTCCAGTAGTTACGTTTTAAATTTTTAAATGTTTGAGACATTTGGTTATTTAAAAAAAAAAAAATTTGATTGTCATTGATACATTTATAGTTTCGATTATATATACCATGTAAATGTTGTGGGTTTGTTAAAAAATTGATTCATACTTATTTTAACCACTTTAATTTTATAACATAAAGCTTTTTTATTATCAATTATTTGGAAAATGTAGATATTATTATAACTTAATTTAATTTTAAAGTGTAAGGATTTAATAAGTGTTGCATTTATTGATTTAATATAATTCCTTTAATAAATTCATTATGTTATGTAAATTAGTATCAAAACTATGGTTATCAAACCAAGATTAGACCGACCGGTTTGGACTAAAAACCAACGAATCAGTCGTAAAAATTGTCCAAAAAATCATAGAAATTGGGGTTAGTTTTTTTCTCCCTTAACGTCGATTAAAGCTCTTTGACATGGAAAGAGAGAGAGATGGATAGAGCCCGGCAACCAGGGAAAGAGGCAAGGAGTTGATTGAAATTTAATCAAAGAAAGAAGGACAATGACGTGACTAAAAGCTTATGGAAGGAGTGAAAAAACAAGTCACTAGTCACTCCCTTTTATTTAATGGACATTTAGTGTAATCAGATATATTTTTAATCAGAGGGTAATAGCCATTAAAGGAAATTATTTTTTTTATAATTTTATATTAATAACCATAAAATCTTCACTTTCTCACCGTTTGACTCCGATCTAATCTACTGGCCCTTGATCCAATATCCCAACCTGTTTAATGACCAATCTGGTATTAATAACCTTGATCAAAACCAAGCATTTATGCATCATAAAAAACTGTGTACCAACATTCTATTAGTTGCCTTATATGTTTTTCAATTTTTGAAATATTTGTTTATTTTTAAATTAGTTGTCCAAACAAAAGATCAAATGAGTACGTCGCAGGCAGTTCAAACAAATTTTTCCAAACAATAATCACTCTTTTACGGAATTATCTACTTGAATGATTAATGAACCTTTGGTGCATTATAAGTAAAGATGACTGAAAGAATAAAGCTTACAAAAAATGTTAAATACAATTAATCAGGGCTGTTAACGGGGGGAACATTGTTATATTTTTAGACTTCCAAGATAACATTGAGACAAAAAAAATTTAGAGCAAAATTGCTACTTAGCCTAAAAAAAAGTGAGAAAGATGTCACATAAACAATTAATTTAGCATAATGGGGTCAACTAATATTTGAACATTAGGGCTGTTAACAGAGCGATAACATTGCTATGCTTTTAGACTTCTGGGGCAACATTGCTCCAACAAAACTTTCAAGATAAAATTACTCCTGGGCGTGTATTTCCAGAGCAAAATTGCTACTTAACCCCATTTTATTTTTATTGACACATTTACTGTTTCAATTATACATCTTTTGTAAATGTTGTTTGTTTGTTACAAAATTAAGTCACACTTATTTTGACCATTTTGAAATTTTAAAAAGCAAGCTTTTTACTCCCAATATTTTGGAAAACATATATATTATTATAACCTTATTAGTATTTAAGTGTAAGTATTTAATAGTTGTTGCATTTCTTGATGACGCAATCACCAAACTTTGAGTTTCCAAGACTTGCCTCTTATCTTTTCATGTTAAGATTTTGTATTATTAACATTTGTTGTTTATATAGACTTTAACTCTGCTTTCATCGACATCATCCATTTATACATAATAAACATCACAGAAGAAGCCTCATAATAAGCAAATGTAGCACTTGAATTACCGTCAATTACTTAATTTAAGTAGGATAACAGTGGAGTCAGGTAGCAGTAACAGTGTTGAAAAAAATTGAAATAGGGGTTAAGTAGCAATTTTACCCCGTAAGTATACAATTAGCAGTAATTTTTCCCTCGAAGTTTTTTTTTTTTTTGAGCAATGTTGCCCCGAAAGTCTAAAAATGTAGCAATGTTGCCCCTCCGTTAACAACCCTAACGGTCAAACGTTAGTTGACCCCATTATGTTGACTTTGATTGTCTACGTGGCATCTTTCTCACTTTTTTTTTTTTGGTTAAGTAGCAATTTTGCCTCAGAAGTACATACCCGGGAGCGACTTTACCCTTGAAGTTTTTTTTTTTTTTTTGTCTTAGTGTTGCCCCGGAAATCTAAACATGTAACAATGTTTCCCCTCTGTTAACAGCCCTAATTAATTGTATTTGACGCTTTTTGTAAGCTTTATTCTCTCAGTCATCTCTGCTTACAATGCACCAAAGGTTCGTTAATCGTTTGTGTAGATAATTCTGCATGCAAGTGATTATTGTTTGGAAAAATTTGTTTGAACTACCTGCAATGTACTCATTTGATTTTCTGTTTGGACAAATTCAATCTTATTTTCTTGTTTGATTTGTTCAAAACATTTTTTCTAAACAAATTTTGCAGGCGAGTGATTATTATTTAATTTGGAAATACCTACGATGGAAGATGCTATTGGCTGCGGAAGAAGGAGTAGGCTATGTTTACTTTTTAAAAAAATAATAATAATTGCCACCGCTACTTTTTTATCAGTTTTTTTTCTTGAAGAAATTAAGAAAACTAAATAAGTTACTTAATTATACTACCTCCAGTCCTAATTATAAGAGTAGGTTGACATTTTTTGGAGAGATTAAGGAAGCTAAATAAATTATTTAATCATATCATATATTTTTAGACTTCTGGGGCAATATTAAGACAAAAAAAAATCTTTTAGGACAAAATTGCTCCTGAGTGTGTACTTTCGGGGCAATATTGCTACTTAAAAAAGTGACAAAGATGTCACGTAGACAATCCACGTCAGCATAATTATGAGCGGACCTACATGAGAGGCGAGGGGTGGCCTCCGCCCCCCCTAAAATTATGATTGTTCATGAAATATTCTATGGGATGAGTTTGATGGTATAGGAGAAAATGAGGAGTAAGAATTTTTGGGGTTTGGTTGTATAATCCAAGGCAATTAGATCCAAAATCATAGGCATATCTGAAATCTTAGCCATTAAATGTATAGGAGTTGGAGTTTTTTTTTTTTTAAAAAAAAATCTGATATAATTGTATATTCTCGGATTCATTTCCTTATTTCTAGGCTTCATTAATCGAATTAATTGGTTTAACCTCTATTAATTGGCATCTTTTTCTTTATTCTAGTCGCATTCTTCTTCTCTAGTTTAATTTCTTCCTTCATTTATCCCTTTCCCTTTTTGTTCTTTGTGTTTTGCCATGATACCTCACTGATCTGATGATGAAGAAAATGGAACGGGACTAATCACCATTTGATCTTGTGGTTTATAAAGAGATGCTAATGGTAAATATTTCATCTAGGTTTTGAAAATTCAATCATTTCTTTAGGGTTTCTTTCAAATCTTTGTGCTCAATATAATATGCCTTGAGATTAAATACTATTTTTATTGTCGGGTTTTATATGTATAAAGAACTTGATAATTAGTCTCTATCTATCTAACCTTGTTTCAATTAGGCTCCTCCAGAGTGATCCATCCTCCAACCCTCGCCTTCTCAACTCTTACCCAGCTCGTGGCATCGTTTGTTAGCTCGGGGGAACTCGTCTCGCAGTCTCACTGTCAACCAGCTACATCTCGCCCCCCATCATTAAAATTCTTGGGTCTGCCCCTGCATAATGCGGTCAACTAACGTTTGACTATTAGGGCTGTTAAGGAGAGGCAACATCACTATATGTTTTTAGACTTCCGGGGCAACATTGCTCCAAAAAAAACTTCCAGAGCAAAATTACTTTTGGATATGTATTTCCAGAGCAAAATTGATACTTAACTCTTGAAATAACTTTCTACCTACGTATTTAAAAAATCTGTTCATTCTTTCTGTTACAATATTTTACTGCCTATACACGTGGTCATTTTTGTAACTTACGACCCAAATGGCAATACCTGTATATTAATTAATTTTACATACAAACAATGTTATTATTATTTTAAAAAAAAAAGTCCAGAAGATGACTTTGAAATGATTGAATACGTCACCAATTTTGTGTGTGCAAGTGTCCTACAGGCCAGATTATCACATTTGACTAAATCAACATGACAACCAGTAGTAGATGACTGCATGAATACCGGCAAGTAGGTGGCTTTCAGACTTGGCTGGTTTCATAGGTCTCCAATAGGTCGACCAATTAACTTAATGGCCAATGCACTAGTTGGTAAATAGTTATTCATATGGACGGTTCAAATATATTATTTTTTTCAAAAACAAAAAAAAACAAAACAAAAAACATTACCACTTATTCAATTCCCACCAAATAATGTATATTTAACTGGAAGAAGTTGCTAGAACAGAACCTGCAAATATCATCATAATTTGCAAGGTGCATAGCTGTTATTCCGTTCCGATTTGTAGTAAGCCATCTACTTGCAATTTTATATTCATGAACTTGTAATCCAATGTATTTGAATACTTTTGAAATGCTAACCCAAGTCTTAAACCTTTTACAAGATGTCAAAGAAGGATTTATAAAGGAACGTTAAAATGGTCTAAGTTAAGGTCCTAAGAAAGTGGGTTGTCAGGAGGAAGGCTTCCTCATATCCCATTTAAAAGATTGGAATGATATCAATGGACGAAGATATTAACTCAATTTCAAACTTTCCATTTAGGCCTAGACAACTTAGTCTAATTAGTTTTTATGGACATTATGCATTTACCACACTTAAATATAACGTCCCTAAAATAGTTTTTTTTATCCCTAGATTACTAGGGTTGAGGTTAGTGTTACAAACAAGAATATGCTTCAACGTCTAAGGGATGTGTAGTCGAGGTGATTTTAGGCAAATATTGCTGGTTATACCAAAGGGTGGTGGAGCTGAAATTGTTGACTTTGCCATCAATACATCTCCCCTTTGGTCTAAGTGCAAGATACTCAGTATGACAAAGAACTTGAGACTCTAGTCATCCTATGATCCTGAAAAACATAAGAACTTTAAGGCTTTCTCATAGCGGTTGTTAAAAGTCGATGATGGAAGTATAGGACTTCCCCATGATGTATTACTGACATAACTATACCATCAGAGTTATTGTTGCACGATGAGTCCAACCCAATGAAGTCCATTGTTAAGTCAACGTAACACATCCAAATTTATTTGATCGTATTGGGGAAGATAACTTCTTAAATAGTAGGGCAATACTTACTCCTACAACAAACAATGTTGATAATTTGAATGAGTACATGTGCAAACTATTACCAGGTGAAGCAACAATATACTCCAGTTTTGATTCCATCTGTCGCATAGTTAATGCAAATAAGAGTTTAAAGATCTATATGATATTGAATTCTTCAACTTAATTAAATGTTCAAGAATTCCTCACCATAAGTTGATACTCGAAGTAGGTGTATCAATAATGCTGATAAGGAACATTGATCATGCAACATAATTATGCAGTGGTACACAACTACGAATTACCTATCTTCATAAAAACTTCATGAAGGCTAGAGGGGTAAATGAGATAAATGTTGGAGAAGAGATTCTGATTCGTCATATGGACATAAATATTTTCAAATCAAAGCTAACATTCAACATGACAAAGAGGCAATTCCGTATCATAATTTCGTTCTCGATGACAATAAACAAAAACCAACGTCAATCAATGGAAAACGTTGGCTTATACCTTCTGAGTTCGGTTTTTTCACATAGTCAACTACACGTTGCACTATCAAGAGTCAAGAGTTTTAATGACTTTAAATCGGTTATATTGGATGAAAAAAAGAAATGTATCAACGAGACAACAAACATTGTCCACAGAGAAGTGTTTCAAAATCTATGTAGTTTTTTACCACTTAAATGAAACACAACCGGGCAACGAACGGGGTCGATCAACAAGGGTTATGGCTACCTCAACAATAGGTCAATTCTTACCCCTACAACAGAAAAAGTCGACATATTGAATGATTACATTTGTTCTTTGTTATGTTTCCAAGTGATGCAGTAGAGTACTTTAGTTTTGACTCTAGAAGTCATAAATATTATGCTAATGGAAGTTTTAAGGATTTATATAGCACCAAATATCTAAATGCAATTAAATGCTCAAGGATACCTCATCATAAATTGGTATTGAAAGTTGGTGTACTAGTTATGTTAATAAGGAATATTGATCAGGCAGCAGGGTTGTGCAACGATACAAGGTTATAAATCACACAACTTGGCAAGAACGTCATTAAAGCAAAGGCGTTGAATGGCATAAGCATTGGCGAAGAGATTTTGATACACACAATGAATATGAACTCATCTGAATCTAAACGGCCTTTAAATATGACAAAAATGAAATTTCACATAATAATTTCATTTGTAATGACGATAAATAAAAGCTAAGGTCAATCAATATCCAATATAGGTCTCTACCTACCGAGCCCGATTTTCTCACATGAACAACTATATGTTGCACTATTGAGAGTTAAGAGTTTCAATGAGTTGAAATTACTTATATTGGATGAGTTCAATAAATGCAGTAGTATTACAATAAATATAGTTCATAGAGAAGTATTTCAAAACCTTTTATTACATTAATAGCATGAAGATATTATTCCTTATCGCCATTGGATTATATTAAATGTATTATGTTTATGATGTAATAAAATGGTTTAATAATAATATTGTAGCATATGTTCTTCATTTTATCGCATTTATAGTTTTAAGATATCCATGCCACTTCAGGATTTAATGAACTCCAATTGTATATTTGTAGGAAAATGTGTTATTATGAGGGGTGATTTCAAGCAAATCCTACCAATTATCCCAAAATGTGGACGAGCTAAAATTGTAGATGCAGCTATTAATACTTCTCCTCTTTGGAATGAATGTAGATTACTATGACTGACCAAGAATATGAGGCTAAAGTCTTGCACTAATCCAGTTGAACAAGAAAAAATTAAATCATTTTCATAATGGTTGCTACATGTAATACCCCAAAAATCTTATTTATGATAAATACAATATTTTGATAAATAATACATATTAATTAAGGGTGAAAATGTGGTCTCAAGTTTTGTAACATTAATTATTATTTTAAGTAATTTCTCCTTGAGATTGAACAAACCAAAGGCTAAATTTAAGATCATATTTAAGGATCATAAAATACACTATAGTTGTAATATTAAATCATGATTCTTATATAACTAAAATAAGCAATAAAAGGTTATAAAAATGCTTAAATTAATTAAATGGAAATTAGCAACAATAAATGAGCAAATTAAGCTTGCATCAATTGAGATTAGTTGCATAATTCTCCAAAATAATTAGGGGCAAATTAGGATCATCAAATGAGAGCTAATTATATTTGAAAATAATTAAGCCAATAAAAGTGAAGAATTAAGCTTGTCTAATTAAGTACTAATTTTCATGATTAGTTAATAAATCAATTAACCTATATATGATATTTGTAATAAAAGGACAATTAAGAACATGCTTAAGGGAATAATTAGGCTTAATTAAATCAGCCCCTAAATTCATGAGAGAGATTAACAAATAGAAGACCAAGATTTAATCTAATAAAGCTAAATCTAAAGGTTCTAATTAATTAAACAAATAAGCTAAATTCATGTGAATGTGAATGAACCAATGGGAAACTTTAATACTAGCTATTAAGAGACAATAGAAACACACTTCGATGTTTAGGCCAAAAGATGAAGGGAGACACGGCTACTCGGATGAGAAGAAGGAAGATATGTTATTATAATTAAACTAATTTAGCACATGGATAATTAGCACATGGGAGCATTAATTAGAGGGAACAAAGTGGAAGAGGATAAGATAAGGTTTTAATGGAAATGGAAGAGGATAAGGAGAGAGGAGTGTTTGGTAAGTGGAATATGTAATACCCCAAAATTCCTATTTATCATAAATATTATATTTTGATAAATAATACATAGTAAATAAAGGAGAATATGTTGTATCTAAATTTTGGTAGATTATTAATTAGATTTTAGACAATTTTTCCTTGGAATTAAATAAACCAAAGATTAAATTGAAGACCACATTTAAGGATCATAAAATACAAAATAATTATCATATTAAAACCTTGTTCTTATTTAATCAAGACGAACAAGGAAATATTATGAAAATATTTAAACAAGTTAAAAGGAATTAACAACACTTAATAATTAAAATGATGGTATAAATTTTTATAATTAATCAAATGGCAAATTAAAAAACATCAATTAAGGATGTATTAAGTTAATTAAAAATCAAATACCAAAAGGAATTCAAGATTAGCATGAAATGAATTACTAATAAGCATAATTAACCTAAGAACTAATCACACTTTGACAATTATAAATAATAACACTTAAAATGCTACATTAAGGGATGATAATTAGGATTGAATATGGAACCCCTTGATTGAACCATATTTTTACATGATTTTTGATAATTAAATTGGGATTTTTTTTAATGCATTTTGTCCTAGTAATTGAGCTTAAAAATGTTTTTCTTGTGATAAATTGTGATTAAGAGTAAATACATTAAATTAGGGCTAAAAAAGACAAAATTGTTAAAAAATGTAATTACTCTTAATTATTGATTTTCATAAGAATATTTGAAGTTAGATTAATTAGTTTAAATTGCAGGTACTTAAAGAAATTGGACTAAATTTGAAAATGAAAATTTAAGTTTAAGTCTTAAAAGTTTCAGTTTAGTCCCTCTCCAAAACTTTTAAAATTTTCACTCAGGTCCCTGCATAAAGCTATGCGTTTTGATTATTATTAGGTTTGATACTTTGATTCTTCTTCTCCAGATTAGCTGACCCGTGAGGACCCAAAAGGCAGCTGGAATGAATTGATTATTAAAAAAAGAAGAGCACCACGAGCTGGGGGGATCGTTGAACCACGTATTCACGACTTTGGGATCTCTGATTCCTTCACGCCGAAACCTCTCCCTTCCTCCTCCTTGGTCGCCGGTGACTCCCACTCCATCCACCATTGAGCTCATTGGCGACCTCCTCTTCATCACCACCGTCTTCTCCATTGTTGCACCCTCCACCGAAGCCACGAGTTGATTATAGAGACTGGGAACCTTCACGCCTCAGCACCTCCACACTTCGACCTTCCACCACCACCATTCTCTCACCCTCACCAGCGCTTTCAACTCTCAACTCCATTAATTCCGGTGACTCTTTTCCAGATTCCGGCGAGTGTTCCGATTGCTATGGGTGGCTGATTTTCCTTGATCTTGGTGGTGAATATTGACTTGAGTTCCAAAGCTTCAAAAGGAGTTTATTTTGTTCAATCTATTTTATCTAATTGCATTTTAAATTCCTAGTTTTAGGAATATTGATTTGTATTTGTAAGACTGGGTTTAACCGGTTGGATAACTTTGTGAATTGAACCTTTGTGATTGGATCTAATTTTTGTAGCTTGTTGGATTTTTATATAAGTATTTCCTTATTAATTCAGTGAGATTGTGCTTTCTATGTGGTATTGTTAGATTGTATGATTGAATTGAATTAATTGAATGACGTGGTATCGCATTCAAATCAAGAGGAAGCAAGTTGCATTAATTTAATCCTAATCATACACTAAGTGGTTTTAAACAATATCTCAGGAAATAGTAGTTAGCTACGGTAGTAGGAGTTACTATTAATTGGGAATATTGGACTCAAGTGGTATCTTGAGATTTTTCATCTAGACTTAGTGAAAATTTACTCCTACATTTAATTGAACTAGGATAGCTACTTTTCCATTTCCAAGGGGCAATCATTCATACTTCATTCCATTTTATTAAAAATACCAAAAATATTAGTTTAGCATTTAATTAAATTGCATTTCTCTTTAGTTAATTAATTCAAAAATCCAAAACCAATTTCCCCCTTGTTTTAATTGCATTTGCATGTCATTTAGATTACTTAGGACTCAATAAAAAGCTCCTCGAGAGAGAGAACGATCCTAGGTTTGCCTATACGCAATCCTTAGTTTATTTTTTTATTGTGGACCCCAAGGCTAAAGACAAAAAAGCCCTCATCACCCCTAAAGTCATTGTGAAGGACGATTTCACATGGGAAGAAAGAGGGAAAGATTAAACAATAATATGTTCCAGAGCACATATGTTTTGAAAAATAAAATTTTCAAACAGTTGTAGGATTTTTCAACACAAATGAAAGGCCAAGATTAAATCTAATAAAGGTAAATCTAATGGTTCTAATTAGTCACATAATAAATCTTAATCCATGTGAAATTGTGAGAACCAATAGGAGGCTTGGATTTGCATTTATGAGACACAATAAAAGCACAAATTAAAAGCCAAGAAAATAGGGGGGGACACAATTTTTCCTAGCTTGAAGAAGAAGAATGAGTTTAGAATATATTAATCTAGATATTATTAAAGCAAACACATGGGATAAATGGGAGGATAAGGTCATTAATGGAGATGGAAGAGGATGAGGTACTTGAGATAAGGTTTTAATGGAAGATGAAAGAGGATAGTAGAGAGAGAGAGAGATGAGGCCACGGTTGAAGAGGGGAAAGAGGGAGGAAACTTTTTCATTAAGTTAGAATCAATGGTTAAAGATAAGATCTTGTTAATTACCATTGTTGCCATTGAACTTTCCCTATAAATAGAGAAGCCAAGCTTCTTCATTCTTCACACCAAATCATCTCTAAGAGGTGATTTCTAAGAAGTAAGAGTGAGTAGGGTGAAGTTCTTGAAGCAAGAAGGAAGAAGGAGCAAAACTCTTCAAGAGGTAATTAAGTTCTTGAGTTTAAATTTTAGTTTCTTAGTCTAATTGTAGTTTTAATCTAGAAAATTAGGAAATAAATTCCTATATTTGTTTTTAGGCCTCCTTGCATTGAAAAATGCCTAATGAGGTAAAAACATGTTTGGAGATAATTTTTAGAGTTAGCGAAACAAGATTGTGAAAATTGTAGAATTTCCAATTTTAAGCTTTTGCAGGCATCAAAAATTAAGTCTATTATTTTATGTAGCAAATAAAGTCATTAAATCATGAAATTTTACAGGAATAAATTATACATGTAGGGCTTTCTAAATATATAAAATATAAAACATTTTGATCTCTAGACAAGGAGATATGAATTTTTGAATTTAAGCCTTATTTATGGAGTTATAAACTGGGCAGCGTTGGGAAAATACTAAACTGGGAGTTATTCTTGATGTTCTAGATTTTGGGAATATTTTTTCTTGAAAATAGACATGTCAAGGGTCATGATGAATTTTGAATCACCTCATTTAGATTTTTGTAGAATTAATTATGATTTTCCAAAGTTGCTGCAAAAATTGCCCAGAAAATCCAGCACTTCATTTTTAAATAAATGTAAGGGCAAAATTGTAAATAACAAATCCACCAAGGGTAGAGAGGTAAATAGAGGTGGGAATATCTCTTAGGGTATTATTCTAAGGAATATGGTGATATGTTAGGATATCCAGAAAGTCTGGGGCCGAGTTCAAAGGTCGGGCATTTGACAATTACCCGATGAAAGGTACGTTTGCGTATAGTAACTTTGACTCTCATATGTCTTGTATGGCTTTGATATAATTGATTGATTCATGAATAATTGTTTTCCAAACTGTGAATATCTGTCATATATACTGTTTATACTTTTCATATGAGGTTAACTGTTACCTGAGGTCCGATGGGTATTGGACCTCAGATTTGTCTAAGGTTCAGGAAAAGAACTAGGATCAGAAGAGGCACCAGTAGATAGATCCATGAAAAGGCAACGAAGGGAGGAGCCAATAAGAGGCACCAGTCAAAGCAAATGCCGGAAGAGCGTCAATAGAGCATTCTTTCTGGCAAGAATCTGACGAGGTTATTTCAAACCATTTGGTGCCGAAGGCAGGGCTAGTCTATGTGGATCAGTCAATAAGTCACTGTGAACTCGATAAGACTTCCACGATAGATACCTACCTGACCAAATTGTTTGGTTAACTGAGTTAGGTTTATTGCCCCAAGTCTAACTACGGCTTGGTTGAAGATTGTATAGTTACCATAAAGATTTGTGATTATACAAAAAGCTCTGTACAAATGTATCACACGAATATTCCTTCGGGAAATTTTTAATATACCAGCATATGTCAGGGCATCAGCATATGCCTGGGCATCTTATATTCAGTTACTCATTGTCCAAATGATAATGCATGCTCTCCGTTTCTGCATTACTCAAAGTAATAGCATCTTAAACTCTGTCAATTTTTCTAAAACTAAGTGTCAACAAACACCATTTAAAGTACGAAATTTGGGGTGTTACAGAATAGGTAATGTTTGGTAGGTGGAAGAAGAGTGTTGGAACCAAACATAAGCCTTGGAATTTTCCTATAAATAGGAGGCTTCTCCTCTTCATTTCTTCACACCAAACTCAAACCAAATTGGTGAGTTTAAGAGAAGGATGAAGATCTTGGAGCAAGGAGGAGGAAGGAGTGAGAACTTCAAGAGGTAAGTTCTTGATCTCTGGCTTTTTAAGTTTTTTGTAGTTTTAGTAGAAAGTTAGTTTTGATCTAGAAAATTGTTAAAAATATTCCTTTTTATGTTTGGAAGTTTCCATTGCTTAACCCCAAAATAGTTTTTAACTCTATGCCATTAACATCTGTTCCTTTGAAAATCTAGAAAAAAATTTATTTCACGTTAGACAGATGTGTATTATTATAACAATTAGGATTAGAATGCAGGTGGTAGTTAGTGAAAATCTCTCTTGCTTCATGTTTGACCATATTCTGTCCATTTCTGTGATTACATTAGCACCACAAGTTTCTATTGATATTTTTAAAAAGTAGTACAAGAATAAATTTAATTAAAGAGATAGAATAATAAAAAATCTATTAATATCAAAATCAATGTCAGTGTCATTCTAATATCAAAATCTAGATTTAATTGCACATATGGTTAAATTGGATATCAGTTAAGTTAAACAACCAACACAAGGGTTAGAATTATTATATATACACCAAAATATAGGTCAATGCACAAGCATACAGCCTTTTTCCCATTAAAGGGGTACGGTCATGGTGAATGGTGACAGCCTTTTGGATCATATATGCTAGTTCAAGACAGGTGAAACTAACCGCGAACAAACTTTATATCTTAACACACTTTTTTAAAAAAAAAAAAAAAAACCATCTTTTGGTGAATAATCTAGGTCATTAATATTGTTAAATAATATTCTAAAAAATTATAAAAGTATTTCTTTTAATTAAAAAGTATATTAGATCAGAATAAATCTTCTTTACTTACTAATTTACACACAGTTTATCTAATATTGATTAGTTATTTATTTAGTATTTTATTATTTACACAAAATTTAATTAAGTAGTTTTTACTTTGAAAAATATCAACAACTTATAAAAAATTTGAGTACCTTTTTGAATATACATTTATCAAAATATATTTTTTTAAAAAAATTATATGTATAAATGGAACAAGTCATTTGATAATAGAAGTTTTTGCAATTCACGTTAAATGGAATGAATGCGAGTGTATGTTTTCATTTCCACCTACACTTCCATTTTCATGAAAGCTCCTCCCCCGCACCAAATGGGCATATATTCTTCTTAGTTATGAAAAATAATACGTGCACATAACTATCTACTTGGCTGAACAGAAACAAAAAAAGCTATACCATTTTCCAGGGCATGTGACGCTTAGTTCCAATTGAAAAATCAATGGGGGAAAATGATTCATGATACATGTATAGACTGATTCTACAACGTAACTAAAATACAGTATAATATTTGCTCAACTGATCTAATCTCGTAATAGCTTGTGTAGCAAGAGTTACTTTACTTTGAAGTCAATATAAATAATGTAGTAAATCTCAATATATTACTTCTACTTAAAGCACATACACATATCATCAGTTTCCCAGTATCACAACAGCACACAAACCAGAGAATTTTCTTTTATATGTGAATTGAGGCTGCTTCTTTCTCCACATCGTCAAACATGCCGGTATGAGCTTTATTACTCTCTACAGTGATTTATGACCGCACACATATTGGTTGATTTTATTTGTGTAACGGGGTATATGTGTTTTGTAATTGGTTCAGAAAAAGATAACCATAAAGGTGGAAGTCTGCAATGAAAAAGGAAGAATCAAGGCCATGAAAATTGCATCAGGGAGACCAGGTATAACTTTGAATCCAACATTTAATTTTCTTCTTCTTTTCATTATTTTGAATTTGTTTAAAACGTTTCTGCTTTTAATTAAAACCTTCAAAAGTGATTCGAAGTTCCTAATATGAAGTAATAATGATGAAATAGATTGATTCAAATAATACTTATTGAGCACAGAGAGTACTGATCTTAGAAGGGGATAATATATAAAGGAAAAAATTTGTTAAAGGTGCCTCTTTAGAAATTTTATTGGCTAGAATGATCTCGATTCGAGCAGATGCATAACTCTTCTTCAGCTGTGTACGAAATATAATCACTGCCATTTTCAAGACTTCTACACATAGTTCAAAATAGGCTGTACAAAGCTCAAAAGAAGTTGCACTTGTTGAAGGTGAGCTGCACCAAGTTTCTCTAGCAAATAAATCGAATAAGGTTTAATAAGAATTCTAAGATACAGACAATTGAGTTGGACATTAAACCTTAATCTAAAAACAAAAGGCTATGATTTTGTAGTCATTATATAATCACGTTCATTTGACATCCCAACAATATCATACGTGTTTAAGGAGTACACTCGGTGGCAATGGGAGGAGACGGAAGAGACCAATTGGTGGTAATGGGTGAAGGAGTGGACTCGGTCAAGTTGACGAATGTGTTGAGGAAGAAGCTAGGGCATGCCACAATTGTGAGTGTAAGAGATGTGAAGAAGAACAAGTGTAAGGAAGGGGAAGATAATGACAACGAGTCATCACCTGAATATTGTCGATATTATTATAGTCCCTATCCACCAACCCCTCACTATCAACAAGTCGTTTATGATCCTCAACCTGACAATTCTTGCTCTATCTTGTGATGCATGTATATATATTCCACACTACCAAAAACATTTGTGAACCCTATGTATTAGAGGGAGTGGCTGGTAATTAAGTCGTAATTAATTTATATGTTTCATAAGCACCACTTGCATCAAGATGTTTCTTTTTCCTTCTTGTGGTTTTCATGCGCGCACACACACACACTATATAGGCTGCTGAGGAAAAATAGTGACCAAATGATTTGATTTTTATATATAGTGGGGAAAATTATAATGAAGGACCTAAGAAAAATAATATTTATTAAGAAGGACCATAAAAAGTGGTAATTATTTTAAAGGACCAAAAATTAAAATATTACAATAAAAGGACTAAATTACCCTTAATCAGATTTCCTATCTTCTCATTAACTAAATTTGGAATGATTTTTTCTTATATGAGAATCTAGAATAATTAATGGATAATAATAAATAGATATCAATTCAAATAATTCTTTTTCCATTGTAGAATCACTCAAGATTATTATGTTAGAGAAAAGATAGGAAAGATGGAGCTTTTTATGGTTATAGCGAAAGGAAATAGGGATTTGGTTTCTTTAACCACGTTCTTCTCTTTTGATGGGGTTTTTTTGAGTTAAAAGCCTTTTGCTTTATTTTCTGTTTATCTGGGAATGGAACAACTGGTAATATTAAATGAATATTAGGTACTTTTGACTGCCTCAGCACAAAAAATCTCAGGTCTAACACTGCAAACAGTTGCACAACGCACGGGGCTTCTTCTGCTACAACCATAAAAAGCTCCATCTTTCCTATCTTTTCTCTAGTATAATAATCTGGAGTGATTCAATGATGGGAAAAAAATTATTTAAATTAATATCTATTTATTATTATATATTAATTATTTTAGATTCTCATGTAAGAAAAAATCATTCTATATTCAGTTAATAAGAAGATAGGAAGAAAAAATCATTCCAAATTTAGTTAATAAGAAGATAGTAAATCTGATTAAGGGTAATTTAATCCTTTTATTTTAATATTTTAATTTTTGGTCCTTTAAAATAATTATAACTTTTTATGGTCCTTCTTAATAAATATTATTTTTCTTAGGTCCTTCATTATAATTTTCCCTATATAGTATAATATATTGAATGAATTATATGTTGCATAAATTAATGAATAACAACTGAGCACTGATGTCACCTAAAATTATCTTATATAACAGTATGATTAGATTAGAGATGTGAGTAACGATTAAAAGTTGAGATTCTTTTAATATAAGAAAGAAAGTAAAACTTAAAAGCAAACTAAAATTCATGTTTATTCATTCTAGGTTTTTATATAATTTGTTTGTATTCACATATATTTTATAGTATGTTTTATTGTCCGTAATATATTTTTTTAGTAATTGAAATAATAGTAAATGTAAAAATTGTGTCATTTTCTGTGCTAACAGTTAAGACGTTGATTGATTAAAAAAAAAAAAAAAACAGTTAAGACGTCAGCTTGAGACTAATTCTTTTTGCAAAGACAAGTATGACTTTGATTCTGGTTAAAAAGAAGAAGAAGTACCATCTGACTAAGTCAGTAAGTCCGATTTCAACGTTTCAAAAGAAAAGAGTTTCAACAAACATTTATATATTTATATTTATACATCATAGAAAATTAATATAATGGAAGTTTATGGAAACTAATTCGAGTGCTTCATTATATTCTTATCCGTAAATTAAGAAAGTCACCAACAAACCTGCCCGCCAAAAAGAAACAAAGCCGCGGGCAAGACACTCGGTTTGGCAATTAAAAAGAATAATATAATGCAAGTTTAATATAATGATTGATCTTTATAATTTACCAAATTTTAATTTTAATCTCTATAAGTTTAATTTTATACTATAAGTTTTGGTCCTCAAGAAGTAAAATTGTTAAAGGTTTTTGTTGAAATATTAGGATTCCTACTTTATATGGAATGAAACTTAAAGGACCGAAAGGAAATGTTTCAAATTAAAAGAACCAAAAGTCAAATGATGTCAAAATATAAGGACTAAACATTATATTAACCTCAAAAAAAAAAGGATAGAATGTAGTTAGTTGTTTCAATAATATCATTCTATTAATTAATCAATAAACTTCAATTTTCAAACCAAACAGAGTTTACCCCTATTTGTACTATTTTTTGACTCACACATGTTTGTTAAACAACCTTGACTTAACATCCATTATGATATGTTTGCAGTATTTTACAACATTAATCATGTGTACTTTTACTAACACAAAAAACTTTACTAGTGTCATATTCTCTTATGGGGAAACACTTTATTGGTAGTTTTATAGGAAGATAACACAAAAATACCATTTGAGTTATAAAAACCCCAACATGTCAACTAAATTACAAAAAACAAAAAACAAATAGATGATCTGTTAGAAATATGAGATTTTAAAATTAGTCTTGCTAATTTCTATACTCAAGTTGTCAACACTCAAAATTAAAAATCTCATATTCTTACTAGATTACTTATTTGTCCTTATGCTAATTTAGAAGATATATATTTTGGTATTTTTGTGATTCAAATGGTGTTTTCCATCATTTTCCCTAATTTTATAGCTTATCTCTTTAAAATCTATTAATAATCATACATACAATTCACGCATAATGTGGTGTTTGTTGGTGCGGTATTAGTTTTGTTTGAAACTATAATTCATAAGCATAAGTTCACGCTAGCTGAAACAAAACTCATCTTATATACTTATTTTATAGACTGTATATCAAGATTCAAAAAGTTATCCTTGAAGACTCCAATTACTATTATGAACAAACCAATAACCTATACCATATTAGAATTTGGAAGCAACATGGCTTTTAGGGTAGTTTTGTCTCATGATGCACCAAAATACTTATTTTAGGTGCTCTCAAACCAAACTATTTTAAGCCAATTAAGTTTTATTTTTTTGAAGGCATCTGTACGTTGTTCAAATGGGATTTGAATGTGGTGTAGCGTCATTGACCATGAAAATATCATCATCACTTATACAATATTAAGTTATTAATGACTCCAACACAACTCTCCACAAATAATCACTTCTTCCATTATCTTCATTTAATTACCTACAAGAGGTATATCACTACAAAAAAAAAAAAAAACTTAAAATTAGCTACGGAATTTTTTACGTGGGTAAAAAAAAAAAAAATCCATCGCTAAATTTTCGTCGCTAAAAACACCATGGCTAAGGCTTAGCCATGGCGTTTTTAGTGACGGAATTTTTCTTTTTTACCCACGGAATTCCGTGGGTAATTCCATGGCTAATTTCAAGTTTTCTTGTAGTGATGTCTGTGATCTGCCGCCAATAAGAATGAAAAGGATGATGCAGTGGAGTTAGGATTTGGAGCAGGTATCTATAGGCAAGTTTTTCTTTTTAAAGAAGGCATAATTATGCATATAATCATGTGAAGTTTTATATATATATATAATTAGAATAGTAAATACCAATAGCATGAGGTTATAAATAGGATCTAACAGGTAGCCTTATAGTTATAAAGAAGCTTTCATGCCGTCAGCTTATAAACTCATTGGCATATTCATGTAACGCTAAACATATCAACCTACTCGCACACAATAAAAAATCAATATCACCTCCTATCTTAAATACAAGAGCTCAATAAGGGGTTTAATTTGAATCTAGATATAAGATTTCAATCCACTTCATCTCCTAAGTTTATACTTCCCCTTCCTTAATATAAAGATAATTTGGGAAATTGATTTTGGTTTTAAATATAATATGACATAGTTTTTATATTTGTCAATATTTTTATAATTTATCTCTATTGATACTACCTCAATAATAATCAACAAAAATAAGGAAATGAGAGCTTGAGGAAGACGCACGACTAGAATGTTTCAGAAAATACATGTTATTAACTAATTTAACTAACTTATTTAATCTAATCAAATTAAATGGATATGTCTTATATTAAAGTCCAGAAGAAATATTTTTTTCCCTAAAATATCCTCATTGGTGGCACATAAGGCAGTTACAATGCACACTAGAAAGGGTATTACACTAAAACCAACACATTGGTGGAATATATATAAAAGCCGACTCGTTAAGCGTCAGTTTCCATCAACTCAGAAGCCAGAATGAGTTCCACTGTCCCAGTTGACTTTTTCAGTTCTCAGGAAAAAAAAAAAAATCCTTTCGAATGTTGTAAATTGTAGTAATTCGCAACTTCAGTCTGTTCAACTACTCTAAAGCAGAAGGAGATTTCGATGTTCGCCGACATCTCTCTACTGTGACCAAGTCTCTTCCTAATTCCTATCTGACTTTTTATATTGCTGAGCTTTGTAAGGCTACCTTGAAGTAGGATCTCATAAGACCTTGTACTCTCCAATTATAAAGGCTAGCTTTCGGGTGTGGTTCTTCCTTAAACTTGTGCTCTCTATACCCGCAAAACGTCTAACATAATTGTAAAATATTTGTGGCTCATGTATAAATAAGTGTTATTTTGTTTTAATAAGAAAAGGGCAAAAAGGTAATATTGGTATGGGAGTTATTAAAAGTAATAAGGAAGCGAATGTTGATAGGCACAGTTCTCAAAAAATTAAAAGGCACATACGTTCAGAAAAGAGAAATAAAAAGAACGTAAAAGGTCAGAGTTTAACATGAAATTGTATCACATCCCTATCATAAAAAGATACAAGAAGAGAGGAGGTCAAGACTTTGAGAAAGTTTTACATCACTAAAGATCTTCAGCAATTATAGATAAAGGTTAGTATGTTTTTTTTTTTTTTTGATAACTTATGTAGCCAGAAAACACCTAGGTATTATCCATTACAAGGAGGCGTTGGAGCGCCATATCAGCATTTCGAACGATGTGAAAACCTGGGTGAGAAGACAGACTTTCTTTAGCCAAGAAATCCGCAGCAGCATTGCCCCAACGTCTGATGAGATGAATTTCCGTGTTCCATTCCCTTCCAAGCAAACCTTTTATCTCTGTGATGATACTCCAGTCAGCATGCATGTCGTTGGTCTCGTTCCTCATCAGGTCCACAGCATCTGCAGAATCTGTTTCTAGGATAACACTCCTGAACCCCATGTCCCACGCTAATTTGAGTCCATGTAGGCATCCCCACAGTTCGGCCGAGAGGCTGTCACCACCTTCTCCTTTGAACATAAATTTTGCTATCCAGTCACCATGCTCCCTCCGAAGAATACCGCCACACCCGATTCCAGGAACTAGATGCGAGAAAGCTCCATCACTATTTACTTTAATCCAGCCTGATGGTGGCGGCTGCCAAATGGCCCTCTGATCAGCTATATGGGATCTCTCGCCAGACACCATCCCAAGCCTGGTACAGGCTTCACGAAGGGAAGACATTGTAGCTTGCACATGGGCCTGCACCGCGAAGTTTGAGATACTTTTGCCATCGAAAACAAAAGCATTCCGACGCCTCCAAATCCACCAGCAGGTGATAGCGAACATTTGCCTCCATTCCTCCACTTTCTCCGTCCTTCCACTGAGGCTTATACTCCACTTGAACCAATGGTCAAAGTCCAGGGAATTAAACTTCCGCCGTAAGCCAACTGGAACTAGCTGCTACCACAGCCCATGAGTCTCTGGGCATTCTCGGAACAAATGCTGTAGCATCTCTGGTTCCGCATTACACACAGGGCAGCGATCATCGGCACACATCCCACGCTTAGCCCTGGAGACGTTGGTTAAGAGTCTCCTGTGCGCCACCAGCCAAGTGACCATTTTACATCGTTCCGGGACCTTAATCTTCCAAAGTTTAGACCATAACGGATCGGCTGTAGTCATATCATCCTGCAAAGCTTCATAAGCAGATTTAACAGAGAAGGCTCCACTTTTAGTCCATTTCCACCTCTGTTGCCCACTGCCCATATCCTCAGTACCCTCTTGAACTTTTCTCCAAGTCTTTTTAATCCCACTCCAGAGATTTGATCCAGGTTTTTTCATGTTAATTTTAGGAACCACATCAGGAACGCAGTTATATTTATTCCGTACAACTCGTACCCAAAAGTCATCCCTTCTATTTGATAGACTCCACCCAAGTTTCACTAGGTAAGCATGGTTTTGGTGTTGGGCATGCCGAAGGCCCAGTCCCCCTCGCCCCTTAGGTCTACATATGGCATCCCACGCCACAAGTGGCACTTTTCGTTGTTCCTCAGAGCCCCCCCAGAGGAAATTCCTATTACATTTATCCAGCGTCTCGCAGGTGCTTGTAGGGAGAAGAGATGTTTGCATCACATATCCTGGAATAGCTGAGGTGACCGAGGAAATAAGTGTAGCCTGCCCAGCCGAAGAAAGGGTAGGTGCTTTCCACTTTGATAGCCTTGTTGTTACTTTATCAATCACAAACTTGAAAGAATGTTTGGAAATCCTTTTATGATGAAGGGGTACACCTAAGTATTTGCCTAGGTCATTTGTGATAGAGAATCCCAAAGAGTCACAAATCTCACTTCTTCGTATATGGTTCACATTCTTTGAGAAGTAAACTCTTGTTTTTTGGTGATTCACCTTCAACCCTGAAGCTTCACAAAAAGTATTTAAACATTAATTAATCATGAGGGCCTGATCCATGGATGCTTTTGCAAATAGAATAATGTCATCTGCAAAAAATAAGTGTGAAATGGGAGGACCGATCCTAGTTAATTGGATTGGTTTCCATTCCTCTTCCTGGATAGCTGCTTGGATAAGGTGAGCCAATTTTTCCATACAAATACAAATAAATATGGAGACAAAGGATCCCCTTGGCGCACACCTCGGGAAGGGAGAAATTTCTCGGCTTTATCCCCATTCCAAAGAAGCTACATACTGGGGGAAGAAACACACTGAGAGATAAGCTCACGGATAGAATCCGGGATATGAAGTTCCTGCAAGCAGTTACACATAAAGGACCAATTAACTCTATCATAGGCTTTCTCCAGGTCAATTTCAATGGCCATAAACCCCTTCTTATTCTTCATATTTCTCATGGTGTGGATTACCTCCTGAGCTACAATGATATTATCACTGCTATGTCTACCTGGAACAAAGCTGCATTGGTTAGGGGCAATCACCTGAGGGAGAAGAACCTTCATCCGAGCTACAATGATCTTTGTAATGACTTTATATATGACATTACATAAGCTAATTGGCCTCATATCCCCCATAGTCTTTGGATGATCCTTTTTCGGGATGAGTACAATGAAGGTGTTGTTGATCTCACGAATAGCCTGGGGATTAGCAAACAGAAACTTAAAATATTTCACAACAGATGAACTCACCGTACTCCATTGATGCTGAAAAAATAGTGCATTAAATCCATCGGGGCCTGGGGATTTAAGTGCACCAGTGTTAAAGATGGCCTCCTTAATATCCTCCTCAGACACATCTCTACTACACCACTCTAAGGCGCTCTGATCAATGTTGGGGAACGTCATTTGGCACTGGACTGTTGGGCGCCCCATGCTTTCCTCAGTCAAGAGCTAAGAAAAGAAGGAGGTGGCCAAGTCTTTTATTCGAGCAGCATCAAACACCAAAGAGCCCTCATCATCCTTGATCACCTCTGCTCTCTTGGTCTTCCTTCTACTATTAGCACGTGCATGGAAGTACCTAGTATTCCGATCCCCAAAGATGGACCACTCCGCTCTAGATTTTTTAGCCCAAATCAAAGATTCTTGAAACAGCACATCTTCCAGGTCTTTCCAAAGGGCTAGTTGGAGGTCTGCATATTTAGCCAGCATGCCTTTTTGGGCTATAGCACGATTAAGCCCGTCTAGCCTTTGCAGAAGGTGTTTTTTCTTCTTTTCTGTGTGTCTAAACACATCCTTATTCCATACTAAGCATGCTTCAGTAAATTGAGCCATATTTTGAATCCACGGAGTGTTAGAGTGCCAGGATTTCTTAACAAAGTCATCAAACTTCTCATGAAGAGCCCAGGCAGCAATAAATCTAAACGGTCGGTTGGCCTCACATCTACCTCCTGAGGATTAATCTGGAGTAGGATAGGACGATGATCAGACTTGAAGAAGGACAAGTGAGTAACTGACGCATTAGGAAAGGAGCTCAAACACTGCTCATTCGCTAGGAACCGATCAAGCCTTGCTTCCGAGCTTCCCCTCTTCCATGTGAATTCGGGCCCTGCAGAACTGATCTAACCATATTTTTACATGATTTTTGGTAATTAAATGGGGATTTTTAACGTGTTTTCTCATAGTTATTGAGCTTTAAATGTATTTCTTGTGATAAATTGGGATTAAGAGTAAATATATTAAATTAGGGTTAAAAAGGGCAAAATTGTCAAAAAAAATGTAATTAATCTTAATCATTGATTTTTCTGAGAGTATTTTATGCTAGATTAATTATTTTGATTGTAGATGGTTAAAAGGATTAAATTAAATTTGAAAATAGAAGTTTTAATTCAAGTTTATGAACTTTTCAGTTTAGTCCCTCTGCGAAACTTTTACGATTTTCAGTTAGGTCCCTGTGAATAAAGCTGTGCGTTTTGGGAAAGTGATATGATTCATTCAACCTAATTATCCATCAAACACAGCAAACCCGTGGAGAAAAAGCCCAAGACGCAGCTAGAGGATCCGAGATAATTAAAGAATACAGGGAGCGCCACGAACGAGGATTTTCGGAATTATTCAATCCTTCATCCTTGATCGACCTTGAACGCACAAACCTACGGACCTTCACGCCTCAATGCTTCTCCTTCGCCTTTCATCTCTCTAGTCTCCGGCGGTAACCTCCACCTTCACCACCGTCGGCGACTTACACCCCCCTCAACCACCATCATTTTTTTCCCCTTTTGATTTCAGCGGCCATTCACATCCAGACTCCCATTCCTTTTCCACGAGAATTTTTCAGATTCTGGCGAGGTTGTGTTTCCTGGATTTTCAGAGTTCCAATGAGTGGCTAATTCTCCTGTCTGGCTTCTTGGTGGTGGAGATGTGTGCTTGAGTTGAGATCTTCAAATGGGAGTTAATTTGTTCATTCTATTAGTCTAGATTTATACATTTAGGTTGCCTAGTTTTAGGGATTATTGTGTATAAATTCTGGAACTGAGATTAATGTTTATTGTCTTTGTTAGATTGATAATTGTGATTGATTTTGGATTTTGCAATGTGAAGATTATATTTTCTTTAATTTCTTGTGGTTGCAATGAGATTAAATTAATAAGTGTGTTATTGTCTATTTAATTTAGTTAATTTGTACCCTTTGAGGGACTGTTATGTACTCAATTTTAAGAAGACTCGTATTGCATTATTCCAATTTTAATTGCACATCAAGTGGTTTTTAACAATTTCTCAAGAGATAGTGGTTAGCTATGTTTGTAGGAGCTACTATTTATTGAGAATATTGGACTCAAGTGTTATCTTGGGGTTTTTTCCTTAAAGACTTGATGAATTTTAACTCTCATAATCTTTTTGAACAAGGATAGTCATTTCTTTATCACCAAGAGCGCCATCTTCCATATTTCTAATTTCATATCATTTAATTCACTCATTCACCAATTTTATAAAAATACCAAAAAAAAATTAGTTTAGCATTTAATTAAATTGCATTTCTCTTTAGTTAATTAATTCAAAAATTCAAAACTAATTTTCCTCTTGTTTTAATTGCATTTGCATGCCATTTAGATTATCTAGGACTCAATAAAAGGCTCCTCGAGAGGAGAGAACGATCCTAGGTTTGCCTATACGCAATCCTTGGTTTATTTTTTATTGTGGACCCCAAGGCTAAAGACAAAAAGGCCCCCATCAAATGGCACCGTTGCTGGGGAGCTAAGTAATTGGCTCCCTAGGTAATCTAATTGTCAAATTTACTTTTGACAAAGGGTTTCTCGTGTGAAGCTTAATAGTTTTGCATTAAAAAAAAAATCCCATTGCACATATTTTTGGATTTTTGCATTTAGGTAACTTGCATAGCATATTGCATTGTTTTGACTTGGTAGCTTCTGTGTGGTATGTTTACATTAAATTTGATATGTTGTTGAGCTTGATTGTTTAAATTCACCATGTCTCCAAGTTAATTCATAGCATATATTTTTTTCCCCCTTTCATTTTGAAATTTCTTCTTCGTTTTCTTTTGCATTTTCTTAGTTTATTATTATTATTATTATTATTATTATTTTCTTTTTCTTCCTCTCTTAATTTTTATAGTTAGATAGTCATCTTGTGATTCATTGGGAATTAATTGATTGAACTTTCATGGCTTGGTTTAATAGTAATCAAGATTCACCATTTCAATCCCACTCTTTTGTAGGGGATTCAACCAGAAGGGAAGAGTCAATCTCTCAAAGCATCGAGTCCCTTCAACAAACAATACGGGCTCTTCAAGCTAACTTGGGAATTCAAGATGAGAATCCAATTGGTCAAGAATGTCGTGGCTCATTCCACCACTCATATCATGAACCTTACCACCAACCTCCATTTCAACCAAACCACTCACCACACCCACCCTATGGATCAAACCATGAGCCATCTCCACCACCGTACAACCCATATTATGAGCCTTCTCATAATCCTCCACTATACAACCGCATGCCATATCATGAACCTCCGCCTTCATTCCATCCCACTTCCCAATCATGTCATCCATCTCATGAATTCCTAAACCCATTTGAGCCACCTTCTAGACCTCATTCTCAACCTTGTGTGCCAAATAGAAAACCTACCATTTGTGAAATCCTTGCAAAATTGCAAAATCCTTCTAGACCTCATTCACAACCTTGTGTGCCAAACCGAAAACCTACAATTCGTGAAGTCCTTACAAAATTGCAAAATCAAGTGAATCAGACTGTAGATGAGGAGCGGTCACACAAGGCCAACTTTGACCATCAAATAGACTCTGTAATGAGACGAATGGAACAACAAGAGAAAGAATGAGAGAATGGAAAAGGAAATTGAGCGTCTCATTCAGCAGCACAAGTTTTGAAGTCTAATTTCCAAGAAAATCCTATTCCCACACATACAAAAGAAGTGGAGCAACTACAAAAGAGCATTGAAGAGTTTTCCCTACCATTTGGTAATGATCCTATCCTAATAGAAGTAGACTCTCCTACCACTTTAAATAATGAAGCAATTCATGATTTGAGTAATAATGAGGTAGATGAGGAAATTATTGTTGAATCCCCTCAAATGTTTGAAAATGTAATTGCTCAAACCATTAGTTCTAGTAGTAGTGATTCGATTGAACTTGTTGATGGTTGTGCTCTTACTTCTTTGTGTGATGCTTCAACTGTTGAAAATGTTGCTCTTCATGGTACTAGGGATGATTGTGATCAATTGAATGAAATATTTTCATGTTCTTGTCCGGAGTATCAACTATGTGTAGACTGTTATCATGAAAAAAGTCACTTACTTGTTGAGTTCCAAAAGAAAGCATTTAATGAAGTGGTTGATTCTACCATTGATCATAATGCACCCTCTTGTACTATTAATGATAGTAAGCATGTCAATTGGGAAAAGGTTGAATCTTGCATGGACGACAATGTGCTTGATCTGAGTGAGAAAGACCATAGCCTTGAAAAAAATATTTCTCTTGATTCCAATGAATAGCATGATAGTTTCATAAGGGAAAATTCGTTTGCTTTGATTGATGATATTACAAATGAAACGAATCTTTCCATATGATTCTTTCTTGTGATTTACCACCCGATATAGACAAAGGAAATGATTCTTTCGAAAATTTAAAAGCTTTGGGTGGTAACAATTTGAAAAATTCTTTTTCTTCTTCCACTCTTTTGTCTTCCATCTCTTGTGATTGCAATGTAGATGTGGTGTGCCCTAACACTAAGTTGGATTCCGCACCTTCCCTTTTGCAAACACAATAGAATCTTCCAAATAGAACTGCTTGTTTGACTCCTACTGATGGGAGTAATATTGATTTCCTTGGATGTAATAGTTACTTGGAGAGTTTAGAACTTTACAAGCCTTTAATTCACTTGAAATTTCTCCATGTTTCTATTTTTGGACGGAATACTGCTGTTTGCTTGTCTTCTTTGTAGACACATCATTGGAAAGGTCTTTTGTGGTACAACTCTCCACCGTACATTCTTGGACCTCTTTTGATTGATCCTGAGCCACCTCCATCAAGGAAAATCAATGAGGGAGAAGAATTCTTCAAAGACAAATGCATAATTCTCATCCGGGATGAGAACTTCTCCTTTAAGCGACTCAAGATACTCTAACCCAGGTTGTCTCTTTCCTCACTTATTTTCTTCCTAAATTCATATGATTTTTTGGGCTTAATTGTTGTGTGAGGTAGATAAGTATGGGGGAGGGACACAATCCAGTAGAAAAAGTATAAATAATTTAGCTTAGTAAGCAGAATAAGAACCCCCTTTGTATGCTTTGCATCTTCTTGGCCACTACCCTACTCAATTATCATTGTGCCTTGAATTTTAATTTATTTATCATTCTCTTTAGAGTGATTTTTCACATCGAGGACAATGTGTTGATTAAGTGTGGGGGAGGGAAATACATTTTAAATCCCAATTAATTGGTTGTTTTTAAATGAGAAAATGCCTAAAACTAGAAAATTTTTCAAGAATGATTTGCATTAATGCATGTCCTAAGTGGTAAAGGGTCGCATTTGCCGCTTTGGAAGTGTATAGTCTGTGGGAAATTCTTTGAACTTTCATGAGATCTAGTGTTTTGGTAACTTTTTAAAACCATATTTTGCTTTTCAAGTGAATGGGAAGAAAAATAAACCCACAATTGGATTTTTGCTTACTCCTTATTTTGAAAATGAGATGTTTATAAATCATTAGTGCATTTAATAGTTAAGCATTATTTTAACTGATTGCAATGTTTTGATTGGTTGTGTTTGGTAAGATTAGCACTTGGAATAGTTAAGCAGATGTTTTGCGATTAGCTTACTATACAATTGATTTTGTTGGAATGAGCATTGGAGAAAAACCTTGTTGGAAGGATATTTAAGCCTTAAATTCTTTTCGTGTGTGCATGATCACTTGGTTTTTCACTTTCTAGAACTTGTTTCAACTCTTTTTCGAAACAACATTTGCATTACTGTGATGAAAATGAAAGATGCATTCAATTTCAATCCCTTCACCCAAACACAAACCTACATTAATCTACCATTTGCTACCCATTTTGAGCCATTCCTATGTTGTATGCATGTCATTATTTATAGTGTTCATAGTTTTTTAAAAAATCAAAAGTGAATTGCCAATTAAAAAAAAAAGTTGAAAAATGTGTATATTCAAATGCCAAATTTATATTTAAAAAAAAAGAAAGAAAGAAAAAGAAAGGGTGAGTTAAAAAAAGAAGAAGAACAAGAACAAGAAGAAGAAGAAGAAAAGAAAAGAATTGGAAAAAAAAACAAAAACAAAACAAGCAAACAAAAAACAAAATAAAAAAATATTAAGAAGGCATTTGTTCATGATTTTCAAAAGAATTGGCAAAAGTTTGTAAAATTATTTAGATGCTATGACCTTGCTCGTTAACTTTGACTTGCATATCAACAATTCATTTTTTTAATTAATTCATTCCATCTAGCCTTTATCCAACATTACAACCCTTAAAAGTCCTCTTGATTCATTTCATTAATTGCTATTAATAGTGGAGATGTTAGAGTTGTTACAAGCCTATGGTAAGGTGTTGATTAAGTGAGCTAGAATGAAATTATCCCAATCAATGAGGTGAGATGAGTGAAATACTAATATCTTGAGAGTCCTCTTGTGCTTCGTTTTAATATTTTGAGTCGTGAAGTCAGCTAATTCCTTTACATCACTTGACTATCACTAGTATTGGCTTGAAGAATGTGATTAATTAATTTATTGGTTTTTAATTATGAAATTGCTCATCTTTCAAATGCATTAGTGATTTGAACTTAGAATTATGTGCTCGATTGCCTTTGTTCAGGAGTACAAAGGTCTAAGTGTGGAGAAATTGATCTAACCATATTTTTACATGATTTTTGGTAATTAAATAGGGATTTTTAATGTGTTTTCTCATAGTTATTGAGCTTTAAATGTATTTCTTGTGATAAATTAGGATTAAGAGTAAATATATTAAATTAGGGCTAAAAAGAGCAAAATTGTCAAAAAAAAATGTAATTACTCTTAATCATTGATTTTTCTGAGAGCATTTTATGCTAGATTAATTATTTTGATTGTAGATGTTTAAAAAGATTAAATTAAATTTGAAAATAGAAGTTTTAATTCAAGTTTATAAACTTTTCAGTTTAGTCCCTCTGCGAAACTTTTACGATTTCATTCAACCTAATTATCTATCAAACACAGCAAACTCGTGGAGAAAAAGCCCAAGACGCAGCTGGAGGATTCGAGATATTTAAAGAATACAGGGAGCGCCGCGAACGAGGATTTTCGGAATTATTCAATCCTTCATCCTTAATCG
The DNA here is from genome assembly GCA_034222035.1 of Acacia crassicarpa. Taxonomy (NCBI): domain Eukaryota; kingdom Viridiplantae; phylum Streptophyta; class Magnoliopsida; order Fabales; family Fabaceae; genus Acacia; species Acacia crassicarpa. The sequence continues at coordinate 55,645,524 of JAWXYG010000003.1, forward strand.
ACCTTGAACGCGCAGACCTACGGACCTTCACACCTCAACGCTTCTCCTTCGCCTTTCATCTCTCTAGTCGCCGGCGACTTCCACCCCCCTCAACCACCATCATTTTTTCCCCCTTTTGATTTCAGCGGCCATTCACATCCAGACTCCCATTCCTTTTCCACGAGAATTTTCCAGATTCCGGCGAGGTTGTGTTTCCTGGATTTTCAGAGTTCCAATGAGTGGCTAATTCTTCTGGCTTCTTGGTGGTGGAGATGTGTGCTTGAGTTGAGATCTTCAAATGGGAGTTAATTTGTTCATTCTATTAGTCTAGATTTATACATTTAGGTTACCTAGTTTTAGGGATTATTGTGTATAAATTCTGGAACTGAGATTAATGTTTATTGTCTTTGTTAGATTGATAATTGTGATTGATTTTGGATTTTGCAATGTGAAGATTATATTTTCTTTAATTTCTTGTGGTTACAATGAGATTAAATTAATTAGCGCGTTATTGTCAAGTTAATTTAGTTGATTTGTGCCCTTTGAGGGACTGTTATGTACTCAATTTTATGAAGACTCGTATTGCATTATTCCAATTTTAATTGCACATCAAGTGGTTTTTAACAATTTCTCAAGAGATAGTGGTTAGCTATGTTTGTAGGAGCTACTATTAATTGAGAATATTGGACTCAAGTGTTATTTTAGGGTTTTTTTCTTAAAGACTTGATGAATTTTAACTCTCATAATCTTTTTGAACAAGGATAGTCATTTCTTTATCATCAAGAGCGCCATCTTCCATATTTCCAATTTCATATCATTTAATTCACTCATTCACCAATTTTATAAAACTACCAAAAAAAATTAGTTTAGCATTTAATTAAATTGCATTTCTCTTTAGTTAATTAATTCAAAAATTCAAAACTAATTTTCCTCTTGTTTTAATTGCATTTGCATGTCATTTAGATTATCTAGGACTCAATAAAAGGCTCCTCGAGAGGAGAGAACGAACCTAGGTTTGCCTATACGCAATCCTTGGTTTATTTTTTATTGTGGACCCCAAGGCTAAAGACAAAAAGGCCCCCATCAAGAACCTACATCAATGAGATCATGAGCTTCAAACCACCGGAGAAAGTCTCGGTCGACTGAACTCTGAAAAGTGGTTGTGGACCGACGTTCACTATGGAGGAGCGTTCCATTAAAGACCCCTCCAATCAACCAGGGCCCCTGAGTTCCATCTACTAGCCGAGCGAGGTGGTCCCAAGCCATCCGACGAACCACCCCAGTAGGACTGGCATATACTACTGTGAAGTTCCAGAAACGTCCGGTTGGATTGGAAACCTGAAAGTGCATGAACTGGTGGTTACGTTCTAACACAGAAACCGCCACAATGGTCTCATCCCATAGACACCAAATCCCTCCACTATACCTCTCACAGTCTATTGCCTCCCAGTTGGTAAACCCCAGTTGGCTAATTCTTCTTGGAGACATCTCTTTTGCACACCGCGTTTCCAAGATGGCAAGGAAGTTTAGGTGGTAATGATTTTTAAGGTCACGAATGAGGGCAGGGAAGCTACACGCTCCGGTGCCTCGGGAATTCCATATCATGTAGTTCATTGAGAAACTAAGACATGGTATTGGGGTGGTACAGCCTCCCCCTCAGCTTTATCCTGTTCAATCATAACTTCATCCCGTTGACGTTGTTGTTTAGGCGTATCATCATGGGTCTGCGTAGCCACTGGACTACTCATCATAGACGAAGATGACGGATCCGTTGGTACTGCATATTGCTTCCCCATTTCTTTATCCGCATGCACATGAGACTCCACGTGATCATTGATGAGTATATATTTTATGATTAAATATGTGTATATTTTATGAGATTTAATTAGAATTATTGATATTATATACCTATTTAATTATCTTTTATGAACGTTTCCATAATTGAATGAAACTTGGGATCAAAGAATAAATCGACATAAAATCTACTCATATCCTATTTTTATTGTGCAGGAAATATTAGCTGATTTGGAATGAAGTAAAAAAGGCAATAAGAGGATATGCAATCAGTCAAATTCAGTGGTCTCATGCAAGAAAAATAGAAACAAAATCAATTGTGTGATCTGATGGAGTAAATTACAAGATATGAGATATCTTTTTAAAAAGAAAAGGAGAATCAATGACCCAAGATCTAAATTATTATAAATAAGGACAGAGGACGGAGAAGGCAGATCGGGAGACGCAGAACGAGAAGGAAGGGACAAAGAAGCAGAAGAGTAGAGGCTGAGCATTTCATTTCTCTTCATCATCCCCACGGAAGGACGGAAGGACTGTGGAGGCGACGGAGAAATTTTCTTTCCTCTCTCTTCTTCTTCTTCTTTGAACCTGAATTTTCATCTTTTTTTATGGATTTGAATAAAGCCATGTGTGGCTAATTGGTTTTGCAACCTAGAGAATCTATGAACTTGTTTGGGTTTTAGAGATTATTCCCACTTTTTAGTTTTGATTAATTTTATTTAGTTTATTTAATCCTGTGTTATTTGTTATTGCTTAGTGAGTGGCCACCATTGAGCATGTTTTGGGGATTTAGGGTTGGACTTGGAAGAGGGAATCCTAAATTGACCTTGGGAATAAATAATGTGGAATTAGGTTTAAATTTAACGTGAAGTTAGGTTTTAATCTAATTTGCGTCTAGGATAGGAATATACCTAGAAGCTCCGCATAATCAAATTAGAGTGAGCCCGATTTAAAACGCGTCTTACTTAATTGTGTGAGGCATTACATAATTAATTAAGATAGGTATATAAATGGACCGGAAGGCATTTATAGACATTAATACTCTAGATTAGCTGATTAGATTAAGTCAAAGTTAATTTAGTGGGGATAAAATCTAGGAAACAAATAAGGGATTAGTGACTCTAGGTTGCTCGTTTGATTATTGTGGTATTTTTCTTATTTTTATTTTAGTTTTGATTTCTTTTTCTTAATTAAATTCAATTTGGTTTTCTCAACTTAAATGAAATTGTGAAATCAATGCTTAACTAAAGTTGTGATACCAAGTCCTCGTGGGAACGATATCTTACTTACTCTTTATTACTTGATACGGCCCGTGCACTTGCGGAGTTTTTTTAGGCTTAAAGTTTTGCCCTATCAATCATTCGTCCGAATCATGCATTGGTCCCCATTATCCGAATGCATAGCAGCCGAGTTTATGGGTGGATATGGGCTCTCCATCTGAGTCGGCTCAAAAGAATTTGTAGTCAAAGGCTTCTGCACGGGTCCCACTTGCACACTCTTTAAATCATGGTCATGCGCACGTGCCACGTTTTTCATCTCTTTCACTTTCGATTTTCCTTTGCTAGCACTCTTTCTTTTTGAACCAACCTGTATCCATTTAGATTTAGTGGGCCCCGGGTCTTTAGCCTGAGCTCGCTCTCCTTTACTCACGGGATCCTCTTGATTCTTTTCCTTTTGCAGTCTGGCCTTAACTTTTGTCGAAATATCCTCCCCATTTAACTTGTCAACGGTACATCCTGAATTTCCATTTTTACTGTGCGTTGCTTCAGCCTTTAAATTAGCCTTGATTGGAGATCCCCTAAAATCCCGACGAAGAATCTGGAGTTTCCCAAATGGGTAATCCTTCGACGCTTCACCGCCGGTCAGAATGGTAGATCCGCCGCCAGACGATTTCGCCATAGTTTTCGCGGTTACACTTGCCTCCCCTATAGCACCCCCTGTTTCTGTACCCTGTGTGACGGTATCCTTCTCATTCGACTGGCCTTCATCCTTCTTCGGCAGTAGAGGGCAGACATCCTTATTATGCCCATATTTTCCACATGAAAAGCATACCTGGTGGAGGCCTTCATAAACAATGGGGCGCTCTTCTCCAAACACCTTATACGATGGGAGGAGAGGTTGTTGCAAATCAATCTCCACACACATTCTTGCAAACCCACCCTTGTCATATATCGATGTAGACCGGTCGAGCTTAATCATTCGACCAACCATGTTCCCAATCCTTCGCAGCGATTCTACATTATAGAACTCGAAAGGTACATCGGGAAGCCGAATCCAAACAGTGATCTTTCTTTGGAGATCAGCCTTCTATGGATTGAAATTAGGCCGCCATCTCTAGACAATCACATAGTGGTCCTCAATCATCCATGGGCCTTCCTGAAAAGCGTAATCTCTGTCGTCCTTATTCGAAAACGACACAATGTAATATCCATTACTCAGCGGGATCAGTTTCAGAGGATCTCGTGGATGCCACATTCGATTCACACGATCTCAAATGATGTATGGAGGGAAGCTTGCCCCTAGGACCTTAATGATTAAAGAGTTCATCCATTTCACACTTCAAAATTCGATCTCAATTACAATTATCAAACCAACAAAAACAACTAATATTAATCTGAGACAATTAAATTAATCTCAGTTCCAAAATCATATACAATAATCCCTAAAAGTTGGCAATCTAAATATATAACCATAGACTAATGGAATGATAGAAAATCTCCTCTATGAAGTCCATTTAGCTCAAGCATTAATCCTCATCACCAAGATCAAGGAAAATCAACCACTCATTGTCATGGATTCAAGAAGCAAAACCACATTCATGGCTGGATGAAGACAAAGGAATTCATTGACGGAAATGAGAATGAACGATTTTTGGTGAAGGTGTATGATGAGCCATGGTGGATAATGATGGAAGGTGTGTGACTGTGGAGTCAAATTTGAATGTCCATGAAAATAGTCCAAGCATCCAGGTCTGGTTCACGGCTCTACTTCTCTTGATGAAGGCTGGAGAATGAAGATGGAGATGGTGAGATGGAAGAAATTCGCTAGCCAAGATGGTGGCGGACGGTGGAGTCGATGGCCGGCAAAGATAAGGTGAAGGTGAAGGTGAAGAAGACAAAGGTCTCTCGTGTTGTCCTCTGTTCTTGCGGTGCTCACTGTATATATTCTTCACACAGGGACTTTCAACGTCTGTGTCATTGAAGGTGCAAGCTGCTGACCTAAACTTTGCCAAAATGCAGTAGTTTCATATAGGGACTTAAGTGAAAACTTTAAAAAGTTTTGTAGAGGGACTAAACTGAAATTTTTACAACTTGAGCCCAAACTTCCATTTTCAAATTTGGTCCAATTTCTTCAAGCACCTACAATTCAAACCAATGAAGCCAACATCAAATCTTCCTAAAAAACAATGAATAGGAGTAATTACGATAATTATGTCAATTTTACCCTTTTTAGCACATTTTTCATGTAATCACTCACTAATCCAAATAAATCATAAATAATACATTTTTGGCCCAATTAACATGATTAAATCCCAAATTAATCATGAAATAACACATCAAAATATGGTTTGATCAGGTCACACCCAGTCAAAGCACTTGCATTCGGATCAACCGACAGACGAACCAATTATCAGCACGAAGAATCCAGGAGAACACATCTTCAAGAGATTGAACCTCTTGACTTGATAGAATCTGAGATCAGATGGTATCACAAGACGGGTTAAGAGTTTCAAGGAAACTGATAATAGCCTGAAACTCTAGATTCTTGGTACGAGTTTGAAGATCCGTCTGCGGAGGCAAAAAGAACCTTTATCTTTTCGTACAACATCTTAAAGTCCATAAAGAAATCCTTTAAAGGATGACCCTACTACTACTAAGAGCAATAGAATCCTTTACATAATTCATGAATCCAAGTGGTTTTGAAATCTTATGTGTAAGAAACTATTAAAGGTTATTGCTTCAGGTTTAAAAAAATAAAAAACTATTTTTTGTGCTGTAGTTTTGTAGTTGCACTTTGGTTTTCCAGCTTAAATTAATTTTTAGATGCAAAGAAACCTCTAGTTGTTCATTTCTTTCAAACATTTGAAAAGCTCTGTAGGAGATCATTTGCACCTTATTGATGATGAGTTTTATAGCTTCATTTGTAAACTGTTAAATAATAACTGAAACCTGCATCTACTTTGAGATTTCATTCTTTCCATTTTTATTAAATAATAGTAGTTTTGATAGCATCAATCTCTTTGCTTGCGTGACCTCATTATTTTTAAAATGTTTAGACTCAGATTTGTTGTACACTTTTAAGGGATGAAGGCTGGAAGATGAAAAGGCATCCATATTTCTCTTCAATGTCGATTAAAAAATGCTTAACCAAATATTTTTAAGTGGTTGATAGTAATTCTAGAAATTAACTTGCTTTAATAACAGTGTTAGAATTAAAATAATAAAATTCATACAAGTCAATATCTCTTTATCTTGTACCGTTTGCTTTTGACATGTTTTTTTTCAAGTACAAAATAAATTTTTAAGTTTAAAATTCAATTAAAATTTTATATATATCTAGGTACCAATAAGATTATAAAGTTTTAAGAATCATTTTCTTTTTTAAAATTAAAAGTGAATGCATTTTAGGAAGAAATATTTATGACTAATAATTTTAACATGAGGGATGGGAGATTTGATCCCTATTTTAAAGGGCATGTTTAACCAAATATTTTAAAGTGGTTAAGAAAATTTTAATAATCAATTACAAAAAATTATATTTTTAATGGAGTTTTTTTTATAAAAAAAACAATGGATGAAAAGATTTGAATCTGTAACAGTAATTCTGAAAATCAACTCTTAGACTCTTCTTTTTTTTGGGGGGGGGGGGTGTTGATATTATCATAGAGTTTTGATATTACCACGTCGTTACAATTGAAATAATAAAATTTAACCTGAACTATTTGTATTCCATATTGTTCGGTTGTATCGTATGTATACGTGATCCTTAATTATGATACTAGTAGGATTACAAGATTGGAAGGAGTTGAAATAATGATCAAAATACGAAATATGGAAAGTGAGACTAATATGAAATAAAGAAAGGTATATATGGGAAGTGAAAAATTCTTAGGAAACAAAAATTCATTAAAGTAAAGTTATCATTTGAATATTGAATAAAGTAATTAATACAAGTAATTAATAATAAATTAAAAATAACTTTCAATTCAACATATTTGCTTGTGATCAGTTTTTTTTTTTTAATTTGAAATAAATCACCAATCAAATAAAATGAGAGAGAGAGAGAGAGAATGATTGAGTTATAACATATAAATATCCATCTAAATTAAAATTAAAATCTTAAGAAAAACATCATGAGTGATTATGAATATACTATATTTAAAATTTGGAAAAGAAATATGGAAAAGAAATTAAAAATAAATAAATAAATAAATAGAAACAGAGAATACCTTGTAAAGAAAAGACTCATTAATGTGGTTGTCTACACCTCTCAATATAATTGGGTATTAACACATGGAAAGCTCCACACATAGGGTGTTGGAAAATGTGAGTGTGCATGATATATATAAATGAGCAAAAAAGGTAGGACTCATGGATTGGTCACTGGGATAAAAAACATGTATTTGCTTTATTTTGGCAATGAATAATAAGTGCATCCAATAGTTTAGTTGTAATATGTAATGTAGGACCAATTATTATTGACTAAATTTACATTCAATTTTGGGATGTATGTAATTTATTGTATCTACGGATATTTTATATTTAATTATTTTAGTTAATAGGAATTTAAATATCAACGATAGTTTCTATTTATTCTATATGACTATAAGAAGATTTCTTTTAGGGATATTTTGTATTTAATTATTTCATATCATTGGCCCTTAAATCTCGGTTAAATTAGGATAGTTTTAATTTGATTTATTCTCCACCATGATTCTAAGAAAATTTAGAGCTACTGTAATTGGCACTAAACCTAATTTAGCCTATATTTAGACCTAAATGGGATTTAGTATTTAATGTCACGGTTTTGGAATTTGGAAAGGCATTGAAATTAAAAATAAAAGAAAGTCTACCATTGCAACAATATCCAGAGTAACCAGTAAGCAGTCCTGCTGCAAAGCAAAAAGTCAACTAAAAACAAAAAATTAGATCATATGGAGAACTATGAGACCACAATTATTTGCTCATCATTTTGGCACGAAGCTTGATCAAAAGGGAAGCTCATGTCCTATGAACCATAGGACAGCAAGCATCACATATAATTTGAATAAAATCACACTATGGATTTTTTTTTTTAATAAAAAATTTGGTAAAGGCGATTGAATAGCAAGCTAGGAAATTTATGCAAGACAGCATTAGCATTAGGGATTAACTGGGTGTATACTTTGTACCATTATTCAACTTATTGGCGGACCCACACATGTTTTTGTGGGTGCAAGTACACCCATAAATTTGAAGAAGATATATATATATATATATATATTTTTTTTTTAAGGGACTTTGCAATAAGTTGTCTAGGTGGTGTAGTGGTAATTTCACTAATCCCACAGCAGATCCTGTATTCAAACTCATGCATGGACAACTTTCTTACCTATTTTAAATATCTTATCACATATGAGAAATCATAATAATTTTTGCTTGCATGTTGCTTTGGAATTTGATTGTATAACATCTGAGTATTTGTATGCCATGGGAAAAGAATATATTATTCTATTTAAATTGATTTCCTTGAAAATACTTTTCAATTGAACCCAATTTCTGATCCTAAATTTTACGAAGGTGTGGATTGCCTTTTATCCTCCTTAAAAAAAAATCCCCGGAATCCCACTATTAATTATGCACCCACAAACATTATATACTGGATCCGCCATTGATTCAACTTATACAAAAACAGCTTGTTATAGAATAAAATTACTACTAGTTCAGTCCAAATGTCACCCAACAAAGTTGTAAGTTAATTTGACCATATCATTTTATTCTTGGCTAATATAGTAGTCAGTAAAAACAATGAAAAAACATAGTTGTAAGTTTATGAACTTGCGTGCGGGGAACTCGAATCAAAGTTTTTTTTAAAAAAATTTAAGAAATTAATCTTAGAGTTGTGGCCTAGCAAGCTTCCCCCCCCCCCCCCCAAGAATCCAGGCTACATCCCCTAGTCTAAGTAGAAACTAATCCTCCCAAGACGTAAAAATAATGTCAATGATGTGAGTTTTGCCTCTCACAACAATTTTATACACATGGCTTGGTATATTTTCAAAGGCTTTGATTAAAGTTGGCTCTATATAATTGATAACTTTAAGGGTTGCTTTTTCTATGAAAAATTACAGAGATCTTGATGATGCCGGTTAATTATAACTTTAGAAGGGAAAAAAAACAATATTTTTTTTCTTACTGCCGAGACCTTGACGTACATAGAGGTTGACCTTCATTTTGTCTCTAGGTCTCTAGGTATGAATACTTTTATGTCGGAAGAGTATAAATTCAATATTATTTTTAACTTATCAACAAGCTAATGATTAAGATGTGCATTATCATAACAATTAGAATTAGAATTAGAATGCAGGTGGTAGGTAGTGAAGATCTCTAATGCTTCATGTTTAACCGTACTCTGTCCATTTCTGCGGTTACCTTAGCACCACAAGTTTCTATTCATATTTTTTAAAAGTAGTACAAGAATAAATTTAATTAAGAGATAGAATAATGAAAAACCTATAAATATCAAAATCAATGTCAGTGTCATTCTAATATCAAAATCTAGATAATCTCTAAATTAATTGGACATGCGGTTAAATTGGATTTAGTTAAGTTAAACAACCAACACAAGGATTAGAATTATCATATATACACCAACAAAGAGGTACGGTCATGGTGAATGGTGACAGCCTTTTGGATCATATATACAAATTCAAGACACGTGAAACTAACAGGAAACAAAATTATCTTAACACACTTTTAAAAATAAAAATAAAAGACTTTGGTAATTATACAGAGAGAGAGAGAGAGAGCGAGAAATACTCTACACATCCTTCTATTTTGCTTTGACTTTTCCTTTATCTTGAAAACCCACATTTGTTGACAAAAAAAACACACACACACACACATACATTTTAATCTAGGTCATTCATATTGTTAAATAATATTCCAAAAAATTATAAAAGTATTTCTGTTAACTAAAAATTAAATTAGATCAGAATAAATCTTATTTACTTATTAATTTACAGACAATTTATCTAATATTGATTAGTTATTTATTTATTTATTATTTAGACAAAATTTAATTGAGTAGTTTTTACTTTCAAAAATATCAACAACTTATAAAAAAGTTGCGTACTTTTTTAAATAAAAATTTAATGAAATATATATTTTAAAAAATTATATTTATAAATGGAACAAGTCATTTGATAATAGAAGTTTTTGCAATTCAGGTTAAATGGAATGAATGCGAGTGTATTTTTTTCATTTCCACCTACACTTTTATTTTCATGAAAGCTCGTCCTCGTACCAAATGGGCATATATTCTTCTTAGTTATGAAAAATAATAAGTGCAATAAGTATCTACTTGGCTGAACAGAAACAAAAAAATTAAAGCTATACCATTTTCCAGGGCATGTGACGCTTAGTTCAAATTGAAAAATCATTGGGGGAAAATGATTGATGATACATGTATAGACTGATTCTACGACTAAAATACAATTTAATATTGCTCAACTGATCTAATCTCGTAACAACTTGTGTAGCAAGAGTTGGTTTACTTTGAAGTCAATATAAATAATGGAGTAAATCTCAATATATTACTTCTACTTAAAGCACATACACATATCATCAGTTTCCCAGTATCACAACAGCACACAAAAACCAGAGAATTTTCTTTTATATGTGAATTGAAGCTGCTTCTCTCTCCACATCGTCAAACATGCCGGTATGAGCTTTATTACTCTCTATAGTGATTTATGATCACACACACATATTGGTTGATTTTATTTGTGTAACGGGGTATATGTGTTTTGTAATTGGTTCAGAAAAAGATAACCATAAAGGTGGAAGTCTGCAATGAAAAAGGAAGAATCAAGGCCATGAAAATTGCATCAGGGAGACCAGGTATAACTTTGAATCCAACATTTAGTGTTCTTCTTCTTTTCATTATTTTGAATATGTTTAAAACGTTTCTGCTTTGACCTTAAACCTTCAAAAGTGATTCCAAGCCCCTAATATAAAGTAATAATGATGAAATAGATTGATTCTAATAATACTTATTGGGCACAGAGAGTGTTGATCTTAGAAGGCCGGGGATAATATATAAAGGGAAAAAATGGTTCAAGGTGCCTGTTTAGAAATTTTATTGCCTAGAATGATCTTAATTCGAGAAGGTGCATAGCTCTTCTTCAGCTGTATACAAAATATCTTCAGTTATGTAAAAATCACTTCCGTTTTAAAGACTTGTACTCATAGTTGAAAATAGGCTGTATAAAGCTAAAAACATGTTGCACTCGTTGAAGGTGAGTTGCACTAAGTTTCTCTAGCCAATAAATTGAATCGCGAGTAATAAGAATTCTAAGATACAGACAATTGAGTTGGAGATTCAAAAAAGGCTATATATGATTTTATAGTCATTATATAATCAAGTTCATTTGACATCCCAACGATATCGTACGTGTTTAAGGAGTAAACTCGGTGGCAATGGAAGGAAACGAAAGAGACCAGTTGGTGGTAACGGGTGAAGGAGTGGACTCTGTCAAGTTGACGAATATGTTGAGGAAGAAGCTAGGGCATGCCACAATTGTGAGTGTGAAGGATGTGAAGAAGAAGAACAAGTATAAGCTGGAAGGGGAAGATGATGAAGACTGCAAGTCACCACTTAAATATTTTGGATGTTATAGTCCCTATCCTCCAACCCCTTACTATCAACGAGTCGTTTATGATCCTGAACCTCACAGTTCTTGCTCTATCATGTGACGCGTGCATATATATTCCACACTACCAGAAACATTTGTGAATCCTATGTATTACAGGGAGTGTCTGGTAATTAAGTCGTAATTAATTTATATATTTCATAAGCACCACTTGTTAGAGTCTCTTTATCATATAGATAGCATCAAGATGCTTCTTTTTTTCCTTTTTGTGGCTTTTACACACACACACATATAGGCTGCTGGGGGAAAAAAGTGACCGAATGATTTGATTTCTATATAGTATAATATATTGAGTGTATTATATGTTGCATAAATTAATAAATAAAAATTGAGGAATTTAGTGACCTAAAATTATCTTAGATAACAGTGATGGGATGAGAGATGTGAGTAATGATTAAAAGTTGAAATTCTTTTATCATAAGCAAGAAAGTAAAAGTTAAAAGCATAATAAAATTCATGCTTATTCATTCTAGTTTTTATATAATTTGTTCGTATTCATGACATATATTTTATAGTATCTTTTATTGAGCGTAATATATTTTTTATTAAGTGAAATTAAATCAGGAGAGACTAATTCCGATATGTAAATGAAAAAATTATGTCATTTTATTCTGTGCTGTTAACAGTCAAGACGTTGCTTGATCCAAAAATAAAAAAATAAAAAACCGTTAAGACGTCAGCTTGAGACTAATTTTTTTTGCCAAGATAAGTATGACTTTGATTCAGGTTTAAAAAAAAAAAAAAAAAAAGAAGTACGATTTTGACTAAGTCAGTAAGTCTGATTCCAACGTTTAAAAAGAAAAGAGTTTCAACAACATTTATATATTTATATTTATACATAATAGAAAATTAATATAATGGAAGTTTATTTAAACTAATTCCAGTGCTTCATTCTTATCCGTATATTAAAAAGGTCACCAACAACCGCCGACCAAAAAGAAACAAAGCCGCGGACAAGACACTCAGTTTGGCAATTTGAAAAAATAATATAATGCAAGTTTAATATAATGCTTGATCTTTATAATTTACCAAATCTTAATTTTGATCTCTATAAGTTTAATTTCATCACTGTAAGTTTTGGTCATCAAGTAGTAAAATTGTCAAGGTTTTCATTAAAATGTTAGGACTACTGCTTTCTATGGAATGAAATCAAAAGACCGAAAGGAATTGTTTCATATTATAGGAACCAAAATTAAAATAATGTCAAACTATAATGACTAAACGTTATACTAACTCAAAAAAAAAAAGGATAAAATATAGTTAGTTGTTCTTTTTTTGTTCGAAAAATAAAGGGAAAAACATTTCGCATGTTGTAGGAGAAGTGTTTTCTCATGTTACACACACATAAAATGGTGGGACCTACACATTATATGTATATGTGGGTCTCACCATTTTATGTATGTGTAGGAATCTTTTTTCTCTCATGCAATATGAGAAAAGTAAACCCCATTAATTAATCAATAAACTTTAATTTCTGTTTTCAAAACTAACAGAGTTTACCCCTAAGACATGATATTTGTACTATTTTTTGGCTGACATGTCTGTTAAACAACCTTGACTTAACAGCCATTATGATTTGTTTGCGGTATTTTACAACATTCATGTGTACTTTTACTAACACGAAAAACTTTACTATTAGTGTCATATTCTTATGGGGAAATACTTTACGGGTAGTTTTATAGAAAAATAAATAAAAATACCATTTGAATTACAAAAATCCTAAAATGTCTATTAAATTAGTAAAAGAATAAACAAGTAAAACTGTTAGAAATATGAGATTTTAAAGTTTAAATGTTAACAACTTGAATATAGATAATGACAACTTCATAATAAAGCAATTTAAGTACATAGAGTGACCATTTGGGGGTTCAAAATTTGTCGTCAATCTCTATATCTAAGTTGCTAATTTCTAAACTCAATTTGTCAACCTCCAAACTTTAAAATCTCATATTCCATTCGAGCAAAAAAAGAAAATCTTTTAATTGAAACCGTGTTTTCTGTCATTTTAATTTCCCTAATTTTACAGCTTAGCTCTTTAAAATCTTTTAATAATCATATATACAATTCATGCATAATGTGGTGTTGATTAGTGCAGTATTAGTCTTGTTTGGAACTACGGTTCATAAGTATATGTCTATATAAACTAAAATAAAACTCATCTCTTACATATTTATTTTATACACTCTAGATCAAGATTCAAAAAGTTATCTTTAAAGGCTCAAATTACCATTATAAACAAATTAGTAATCTATATCATATTAAAAAATGGAAACAACTTGGCTTTTAGGGTAGTTTTGTCTCATGATGCACCAAAATACTTATTTTAAGTGCTCTCAAACCAAAATATATTAAGCCTATTGAGTTTTTTTTTTTTTTTAATAAGGCATCCGTTGTTTATAATTAAATGGGATTTGAATGTGATGTAGCGTCATTGACCTTGAAAATATCATTATCACTCATACAATATTAAATGCATGTTTGGCCTAACTTATTTTTAGCTTATCTTCTACTTATAAGTATAAGTTAGGCTAAACAAGATTTTACAAAAGCTCTTATAATTATAAAAGCTTATTTTATAATGAACAAAAAAGAGTTTGAGGAGCTTATTTAAGCTCTTTTTTTTTTATAAGCTCTTCTTTAAAAAAATAAAATAAAAAGAAAAGAGAACTCGTAATTTCTCGATTGAACACTATTGTCGTAGCCGCCGCCACCATCACCGTCGCCGCTGCCGCCACCACCACCATCACCACCACCACTACCACTGCCGTCGCCACCTCCACCACCGCCACCACCACCCCCCTTTTATAATATACCTTTTATGATAATTTTTATTAGAAAAAGTGCTTATAATAAAAATTTTGTTAAACAACTTATTTTTTATTTTAGCTTTTAAGCTAAAAAAATTATATAATCACCAAACAGTTTTTAGGTTTTTTTTAAAAGCTCTTTTTTTTGTTAATTTTAATTTAAAAGTAACTTTTAAACTAAAAATAAGAGAATCTAAATAGAATATTACTGATTCCAACACGACTCCCCATTAATAATCACTTCTTCCATTTTCTTAATTTAATTACGTACAAGAGGTAGCATGTCTGTGATTTGGCGCCAATAAGAATGAAAAGGTTGAGGCGGGGGAGTTACGACTTGGAGCAGGTAGCTACGGGCAAGTTTTTCTTTGTTTTTTTTTCTTAAAAAAAAAGGAATAATTATGCATACAATCATGTGACGTCATGAGGTTATAAATAGGATCTAGCCGGTGGCCTTATTTATATTTATAAAGAAGCTTTTCATGTCATTGGTTTATAAACTTATTGGCATATTCATGTGAAGTTAAACATGTCAACCTCCTAGCCACACAATAAAAAATTTAATCTTATCTTCGATCCTATATACAAGAGATCATAAACAAGAGGTTCATTTTGATTTTAATATAAGATTTCAATTTAGTTTATCTTCTAAGTTTATACTTTACCAATACTCAATATAAGATATATTTAGAAAATTGATTTAGTCCTAGATATAATAAGGCATATAGTTTTTATATTTGTCAATATTTTTTTTTAATTTATCCCTATTGATACTCCCTCAATAATAATCAAAAGAGAGAGAAAATGAGAGATTAAATAAGACGAGTATTTTAAAAAATACATGTCATATTTACTTCTTCTTTTTTTTTGATATAATCAAAGTTAGTTGATATATCTACATGAAGGTAGAGAAAGAATGGTCCCCAATGTTTCTATTGATCGCACATGGTTTGTATCAAGGCACAGTTACAATGCACACAAGAAAGGCTGAAAGGGTATCATACTAAAACCAACTCACAACTACCGATCAACCCAACAAACAGTTGGAATCGAAACCGACTTGTTAAGCGTCAGTTTCCGTTAACTCAGAAGCCAGAACTAGTTCCACTGTCCCAGTTGACCTTTTCAGCTCTCAGAAAAAATTCCTTTCGAATGTTGTAAATTGTAGCAATTCGCAACTTCAGTCTGTACAATATAATGAAGCATGCTATGTTCTTTCTCGTCATACTATTCTTCTCCAATTTGAGCAACTACTCTAAAGCAGAAGGAGATTTCGATGTTCGCCAACATCTCTCTACTGTGACCAGGTCTCTTCCTAATTCCTATCTGATTTTTTATATTGCTGAGCTTTGTAAGGCTACCTTGAAGTAGAGTCTGATAAAGCCTTACACTCTCCAATTCTAACGGCTAGCTTTCGGTTGTGGTTCTTCCTAAAACTTGTGCTCTTTAATTATAATCCCGTAAAACGTCTGACATAACAGAGTCCTTGTTCCTCGTTGATCCCAAGTCATAACAAACAATGAGATTTGTGGCCTATAAAGTCTAAGTTTGTCAGTAACAACAAATTGCTGCTTATAGTAGTACCTCCTGTCATCAATATAAGAACTGAGATTGGATTTGGTCATTCGTGTAACACTTCAATCCACTTTGACTCTCAAATGTATAATTTTTTCCCAAAATATCTATATTGCACACATTAAAGAGTTCATACTCAAAGATATATAGTCATGAGGAACAATAGTATTTCAGGAAAATAAACCTAAATTTGTTGTAAATAACCAGCATAACTAACTTCCTCAATCTACCCAAATTAGTCAACTAGATCTTGATTATATGAAGGACCACAGGTAGTATTAAGCATGACAATGGAAAATTTTCCTAGGCCTTTCGAATATTGTGGTTCAAGGAAAGCACTGTGATTGAAAGCTTCTGCTTACTAATTCATGCTATAGAAACAGCTGGTTTTACTACTTTAGGTTTATTTTCTTTGGGTTTACTATCACTTAATTGGCTGTTGATACTTAAGCTTACTGTTGTAACGTGCTCAGATAAATAAACAGAGTTTTGAAGAGATGGAATCTAGTGTCTTGTTAAGTTTTTGTTGTTCTTTATTCATCAGCGTTGGAAACACGTATGGAATTAGCTTGAATTGGCATGTATTCTCTCTTGTCCTTAACATAAGAGCCATATGACTATTTTTGGAGAAATTAAAAAGCTAAATGAACTATTTAGTCACAGTATATATTGTACATTAGATTAGATATAAATACTTTAACGTAACTTAATTAGCTTCCTCAATCTTTCCTAAAAAAGTTAACTCGCTCTTATATTAAGGACTGGGGTAATAATATTGAGTGACATGTCCCAAAACATTCTGTAACATATTGTTTGATTGATCATTGATTCTCATCACTACAGATATGGAGTTGTGAAAGACATTGTTGACAATTCCTTTATCCCTTCTGTTATTCCTGAAGGATGTGTTGCAATCCACTTAAATCTTGTGGTAATTTTCCTTAAAAATTGTCAAGCTTCCGATCAGTTGGATGTTGAATTGAAGGTATATAACGTTGAGATAGAACCTTTGCTGATGCTGGTGCCCCATAATTCTTAGGCAAGACATGGAACTCGATCTCCTACAAAGAAAAGGATAAGTGAATTAGATGGCTTGGGAGCTCGTCTGAAATTACTGATAAGCGATGCAGAAAAACAAAGTTCAGTGTTGGACAGAATTCCTTCATGGTTGCATGGATGGGAATCTCCTTGGAAAGGACAGGTCAAGGGTGGGGAATTAATAAGAAAAGGAGAAGAAGAATTATTTGATCTGGGAATCAGTACTAGGGAAGGTTTTCCATATTTGTTTGATGAGGAGTACCATCCTGAGATATATACTATAAATGCTACTCAGGTTAGTTTACCCTAAAATGTCTTTTCGTAATTGTTCCTTTGTTTTATTAATACGACTACGGTTCTTATTATAGTCCACCTTCTAGAAGGTGTTTAAGGTCCCTTTTTATTAGTCATTTGATAATTTTAAGGAGTACTAAACATGTTTTCATATATACCCATGTTTAATAAGGGTAGTGAGGGAATGTAGAGATTAATATGATGTTGAAGTTTAATATAGTTAATAATGATAATATTAGAAATCACTTAAATTTTATTAAAAAAATGATTTTAGCTGTTTTTATTCATGCATGAGAATCATTTAGAAATTTTAGAGTGTTAAGAAGATAAAGGGCAAAAAAGACAAGCAACAGGTATTCAATTCTATATTTCTCATTGATATAAAGGAGTTCACATTCCCTGCTAAGAATAACCTGCTTATTACCTGCTTAGACTCAAAACGCATCGTTTCAACCAAAAGCACCTCGTGGAGCGACGCTTAGAACATGGACGGTGGGACCCACACCAAACTCTCTGGCTTTCTTGCTCCCACGCACGCACGTCCCCCGCCTGTCCTGCTCATCCCATCCACCTGTCACCTTTCTCTTTCTGACCATAGCTCGCCGGAGAAATACTAGTTTTAACAAGTGACGATCCACTAGTTTCAACTTTGAACATTGATTCATATAAGCAAATGCTAATTATTTAACTGTTAACATCATAGTATTATTCTGTTGGCAATTTATTCTGATTTTGCTTCTTCATTTAAGCTGGCGTCATTTCAAGTTCTCTTTTTTAACTCCACTCATATATCTGATCAAAAGGAAGAACCCTGCTTCTTACAGATTAAACCAGCTGATTCTCCTGAACTCTTTCGCATGTTATTGGATGCGTGGTGTTTATAGAATTGAGTAATAGGTTGTTCTTTTTTGCGAGCTGATCAGGCCAAATCTGGGGGATTTATGGTAGCCTTTGTTGGACAAAAATATGCAGCTAGGTCACCACCAATCAAGTTTGCTGACCAAACTCACACGATCATGAGTCTCACTTTGCTGACCAAACTAACTCTATTTTTGTGCACCTCAATAAGCAAGAGAGACTCTGTTTCAATGCAATGGTATAGTGAATGGATGGAGATTTCTAAGACTTGATTTATACAGAGAGAGAAAAAAAATTGATAGATGTAATTTCATGCTCTACTATATTTTTTAGGGTTAAATCAGACATCATCACAAGTAGAAAACAAAAGGTTCAATGTTTTGGCCAAGGAAAACATTACAGACAGAAGTAGTTCCCCAGGGAAACGAGTGAGCCGTGCTAGCTAGCACTCAATTGAAATATTCCATTGTTCATGGCAAAAGATCAACCTTGTTTTCACAAAAAGAAAAGGCCAAACTTCAGGCCAATCTCAGCACAAACTAGGAAAATATACACCTTGGTCAATAATGAGCTGCTCAAGTTCCATTACCTCCATCCAATCAACTTCTCAAGTACTCAAGAATGATCACACTAGGGCCCCTCCTCCAGCTAATTAATCTCCTCTATTTCAGGGGCTGGTGGTCCTTTTGAGCGATAAGTTCGGATGAGATAATGTGCCACAGATTTGAATCCTAATTCTGACACCTTTGTAGACAAAATTAAGAGGACGAGAGATGGGAATGTATCAGTTCCAGAAGCAGGCCTCGTAATGTCATGGGGCTGGGGCTCATATAATAAACAGGGACAAGAATGACTATGTCTTTATTCAAATCTTTCAAGATATGAAAGAACCTGAACTGTTCCAACATAACGAAGTTTGGTGTGGGTTCATAGTACTCTATTGGTCCCAAGCTCTGTATTTCTCCGGCGAGCCATGGTTAGAAAGAGAAAGGTGACAGGTGGATGGGATGAGCAGGAAAGGCGGGGGACGTGCGTGCGTGAGAGCAAGTAAGCCAGAGAGTTTGGTGTGGGTCCCACAGTCCATGTTCTAAGCATCGCTCCACTAGGTGCTTTTGGTTGAAACGATGCGTTTTGAGTCTAAGCAGGTAATAAGCAGGTTATTCTTAGCAGGGGATGTGAACTCGATATAAAGAGTGTCAATGTATTGTCTTTACAATGAGGGAAAAAACGATTCTAGAATATTCTTTAGGACTAGCTGTACAACAAGTATCTGCTACAAAATATCTCCTTAATTAGTCCTGAGCCTCTGGTGAGCCTTTTCTAAGGTTGGGTTATTTGTTGTGCAAACATCCCCTCACCAGACTAAAGGTAGAGTTTGGACATATAGACTCAATCGTTAACTAGAGAAGTGACTTATGTTTAGGATTGAAGTGATATAATTGGAAGTTTGGGGTTGGCGATCATCAATTTATTTCAACAAAGAAATGAATTGTTATTTTGAGTTGATGGATAAATGCTATGGACATTGACATGGGCGCAATGACTTGACAAAATTTTTTAGTGTTGATATGTACTTTGAAGCGTCATGTCTTGTTAAGCAAGTGTATAGAATTTTTTACCTTACAAAACCTGTGCAATTATATCTCCTCTATCAAACAGGTTCCTCGAACAAAAGCTAGTGCTCTGGCATTTGCAACGGGGCTTTTCAATGGTAATAGAAGCGATGAACCAGGAAAACAAGAAGCTTTTGCTATTTCAAGTGGAAGTAATGGCAGCGAAATAATTCTGAGATTCTTTGATTATTGTAATAACTACAAGGTATTTTGTGGCCAAGATCATATAACTCTATTTGTCACCCTGCTCATGAACTATTCTTGATATACTTTTTTCTGATAGTACTGCCCCTACATTTAGGACCGGAAGAGTATATAGTTTATACTATCTGCTGCATGCTGACATTAAGACATTGTACTTTGTATATCTGTATAAACATTGTAGGTTGAATATGAAAGTTTTCCTTTTCTTTTCTGCGTAGTTTATTTCTAAAGTTCATGCAAGATTATTATATTAATTAGTTGGGGGGAAAAGTTCAAGGAATGGGATTATTTATAATTTCTTGATCTGTCAAATATCAATGCAGAATTTAAAGAAAAAGCAGGAGCCTGTTGTTAATAAACTCAAGGAGCCTTACTTGGATAACATTACTTCTGCGTTAGTTAGGCGCTATGGGCTGAATTTTACAAGGCAGGATATATCTTCTCTTTGGTTTCTGTGTCAAGAGGTGATCCCTTATCTTTGTGCCTTGCCCCTTTTTGTTTAAACGTGAAACAATTACTTTTGATTTTGGGTGTCTGCAACTTACTATATTTGGGGAGTTGATGTTGGTTTTAAATATAAGACATATTTCATATTTGTCAGTTTTTTTCTAATTTATCATTATTGATGCTCACTCAACAATAATCAAGAAGAAGAGGAAATAAGGGAATTGAGAAAGATAACTAAGGTGTTTCAGAAAATATATGTCATATTAACTAACTTCCTTAATTTTATTAGATTAGTGAAGCATGTCTTATATTAAGAACAGGAAGGAGTATATTTTACTAATGCAATGGAGGTTGCTTTTCTCGTTACAATTACCCAGTTGGTGGTTGATCTTGGCAGGAAGCATCCTTGTTGGATATAACAAATCAAGCATGTGGACTTTTCATGCCTTCTGAGGTATATAGTGTTCATGATATTGCAATGTAACATGAGACCTTATAGTAAAGATTTATTCTCTGTCTTAGATGTCTTCTATATATCCCTATACTATTCAATGTTTATTGAAATGTTGGTTTTGCTTGTGTGCTTAGATTACTTTGTTAGAGTGGACAGATGACTTGGAGCTGTATATATTGAAGGGTTATGGCAACTCACTAAATTATAGAATGGCTACACCATTACTTGAAGATGTTGTTAAATCCATGGAGCAAGCTATTCAGGCTAAAGAAGGTAGTTTGTTTATATATATACATACATATAAACTCTGTTTTCTTGGTTGAGTTTTTTTGTTTGGGCAAAATCTGAAAGGAAACTTGGTGTCTCTGTAGTATATATATGGTTCCTCTGCCTTTTGAATGATGTGTGTAAGAAATTTTCCTTTTGCTGGTTATTTTTGTAGAAAAACGAACTCCTGGAAGCTATGAAAAGGCAAGACTTCGGTTTGCCCATGCTGAAACTTTAGTTCCTCTCTCATGCTTGCTTGGTCTTTTTCTTGAAGGATCTGGTGAGGCTCTTAAAGTGATAGCTTGAATAACTCATGGATCCTACTATCTCTAGCCCTAAATATAGAAGTAATTCACTTTGTCTTCTAAATTTATAATTTTTTTCCCAAAATAACTATTGACTACACGGAAGGGAATTCTCATCAAAGGTTAATTATACAGCAAATAATCAGTAATGGTATTATAGGGAAATCAACATACATTTGTTACAAATAACTAACTTTACCCACTTCCGCAAATTAGTTGCTACTTGCAGTGTGGTTAGAGTCACTGTCTCTTTCGGTGTCTGCAGAATCTGAACAGATTCAGGAACAACCTTGGAAGCTCCCTGTTGACCCTCAGATAAGAAAATGGCGGGGAAGCATTATGGCACCTTTTGCTGGTAACAACATGTTGGCCCTCTATAGCTGTCCAGCTACACACAAATCCACCAGCACTTACTTTGTGCGACTGCTGCATAATGAACATCCCATTCCAATGCCTGTAAGTTTCTGAATCCACTCTAAATCCCAATATTTTTAACAAGTTTTTGATTTGAAAAGGCAAGAAAAATAAAAGTAAGAATTCAAATATTGTTCTTGATTTCTTTAATATCTATCAGACGTTTGAGTTGCCTTGAGGGTTAAACACACCCGAGGTCCATATAGCTTTAATGAGTTTTGATTTTGGACTTTGTACATAAGCCACATATCCGTTCTAGTCAGTAGTCCATGTCAGCCTACTTAACAATATTAACGCTGCATCGGCAAAGTTAATTAACATCGTTTAGCTTACATCCATGCCCTTATGAAACTGCAGGGAAAAAATAACAGGAAAAAGAGTATAAGAACAAAAACCAAAATTTTGTTAGAAGTATAGGGATTTGAAGTAGGCTTAACTAAGTTTAAATAGAATCTTAGCTGTAGTTTAAAATTTTCTTATAATTTTATGCTGTTTGGAGGTTATAGGATTTCAATTTTTGTGCATGAAATTCTATTTAAACTTGACATTGTTAATTTTGTTATCATTTGTGATTTTATTTGTACAGGCTTGTAATGGCTCTGATTTCTGTCCATTTGAAGTATTCAAGGTAGTTGAATAATCCTGCTTTTAATGCTTCACTTGTGGAATCCTTGGAGTATTGTAGTATTCTGATTTCTGTATTGTCTTACACAGGAAAAGGTATATGGGCCTTATAAGAAGCTTACGTTTGATGCAATCTGTAATGGGAAGGAAGGTGATAACACCCCCAAAGATGAACTTTAGTCTCTTTACTGTGAAGAGAAGAGCCAGATTTTAATCATGCGAGATTGCTACTATAGCGTCATTGGTTAAATGGTTTACTCTACTTGGTCATAATTATAAGGCAAATATGAAAGTCCTAGTTAGTTTGAAGTAGGATAAAAATGTAGTAGTTAAATTTTTTCTTCATTATATATTACTCCTCATTATTTGAATCAAGTTATTATTATGAACATGTTTTTAATTCTTACACACTTTATTGTAGTCAATATTTTTAATAAAATATAATTTAAATAAAAATATATCATCAAAAGATAACTTTAATAAAAATAATATTGAAAAATTACATATTTTTCTAGAAGTTAAACATTTTAAGCTACCACTCCATACAAAACTAACTATGCTTTATAATTAGTATGAGGGGTTTTCAATTCATTATTTACTTTTTTCTAATACAATAAAAATTTAATTAATATTTTCTGGCAAAAGAATACTCCCTCATGTCCTTAATATATCACATATTTTAGGAGTTGATCTTAATCATAAGTATAAGACCTATTTACAATATTGATCATTTCTCCTCTAATTTATCCCTATTGATGCTCTTTCAAAAATAATCAAGGATTAGAGGAAATAAAAATATTAAGGAATATGATCATGGTGTTTAGGAAATACATGTCATACGAACTAAATTATTTTCCTTAATTAAATTAAATCATGTAAATATGTCATATATTTAAAACTAAATGGAGTAATTACTACTACCACAGTTAACAAAATATAAGTTATTTTTTAACAATTATCATTATAATTTTGTAACCAGCCTTAAAAATTAGGTTATATTTATTACAAATAACTAACTTAACTAATTGTTTCAATTTGCTTGAATTAGCTACTCCCTATTGCTCAAATTAGCTACTTCCTATTGCTCAAATTATCTAATTTGATTAGATTAAAGAAATTGATTAAATTAGTTAATATGAAATGTTTTTTCCTAGAACACTGCAATCATACAAAAATAACTATGCTTTCTAATTAGTATGAGGGGTTTTCAATTCATTATTTATCTTTTTACTATAAAAATTTAATTAATATACTCAGGGAAAAAACTACTACCTCATGTGCTTAATATATGATATATTTAGGAAGTTGATCTTAATTATAACTATAAGACCTATTTACAATATCGATCATTTCCCCCCTAATTTATCCCTTATTGATGCTCTTTCAAAAATAACCAACGATGAGAGGAAATAAAAATATTAAGGAATATGATTATAGTGTTTTAAAAAATACATGTTATACAAACTAAATTATTGTCCTTAGTCTAATCAAATTAGGCAAATATATTATTTATTCAAGACGAGAGGAAGTAATTAACACTACCATGGTCAACAAAATATAAGTTATTTCTTAACAATTATCATTATAATTTTGTAAAGAGCCTAAAAAATTAAGTTATATTTGTTAGAAATAACTAAGTTAACTAATTGTTTTAATCTGCTCAAATTAGCTACTTCCTATTGTTCTTAGTGTAACATTTTTTTTAATCTAATTTGATGATTAAATTAAGGAAGTTTGTTAAGTTAATTGATGTGAAATGTCTTTTCCTAAAACACTGCAATCATATATCTGAATTCCTCCCGTTCCTCACTTATATAATTATTTTTTGAGAAGTACAACAGGACTAAATTAGGAAAATACGTATAAAGATGAGAAATGTCTCTTTGCATATTTACAACCAACATTCAATTACATCCTATCAGGAGGAACCATTAAAATTTTCTTAATGTTTGGGTTAGCGGTTTGAGGGCCCAAACGTATGATAAACGCATAAAAGCAAGATGAGATGACCTATTTGGGATGGCTTAAAATTTAAGCCCAGCCATCTAAGCTATGGTAGAGTATAGTGGCTTTGGGCTTATACAATTAGAGCCTGTTTGGATTCAGAATATAACCCCCGGAGTTTCAGCTATTATCCTTTTTTATTCCCATCTTTTTCTTCATTTTGGTCGTTGGATTAAAATCTGGATAGTTCAGATTTTTTTTAATATTTAAATTGTTATTGCATGCGATAAATTATTTTAAAAAATCTGAGACATCCAAATTTTTATCCGACGGTCCAGATGAGAAAAATGGGAGTAGAAGAGAATACTAGCCAGACCCTTAAAGGCAGTGAAATCCAAAAAGAGATGGGTCTGTTTGGGTTGGCGGTAGAAGCGGTGGCTTAAAAGCTATCTGACTTTAGAAAAAGCTCGGTAGAAAAAAAGCCTGTGATTTGTGTTTGGATTGTCTGTTTAACTTTTGTAGTAGTGGCTTTTTTTCAAATTAAAGAGTGTTTGGATTATTATTTAGAAAGTGGGTTGAGATTGAAAATTACTGAAAATGGTATAAATCTTGTTGAATACTACATATATAGATATATATTAGTTGCATATATTGTGATAACTGGACATAAAAATTTTAATTTTAATTTATATTTGAAAAAATAAATGATAGAAATTGTTTTTTTAAAAAAAAGGAAAAGAAAAGAATTAGAGTAAAAAAAAATTTGCAGTGGGCCCACACTGTCATTTCCCTCTCTCCAAAACACCCCATATATATAAATCCCATAAAAAACAAAACCGATGGACCCCACACCAACCAAATGTCCAACGCAACGCACTCAAAGCTTCCCTCCCCAGCTTTTTATTAAATGGGCGTTTGTTTCAGTTTGTGCAGTGAAAATAAAGCTTCTCCAAACACATCTATATGGACTTTGGCTTAAAAGTCAACGCTACTGGGCTAAATGCTCTGTAAACGCTGTCACCAAACAGGGCCAAGTGCAATGAGAAAAACGTTCAGCAAGGGTGGCATTTGGGTTGAACGTTGACAGCACTAGGCTTCTCCACTGAAAGCTCGGTAAGGAGGAGGCCAAATCATGGAGCTTTGGGGGTTGGAAATCACGCCTTTCTCTCCCATGCCATTCTCTCTTTCCTATCTCACACCACCACAGGTCAGTTATGGATTCATCATCATCGTCCTATCTATCTCCGTCGTCAGTCACCGGTCAAAAATTGCAGAAAGAGAGGGAGGACCGCGGGGAAATTTCCATTAATTGTGGTGGCTTGGATGTGAGGAAGGAAGAAGGAGGAGACTGTGGTTTGGATGGCGGTCTAGGTCTGTTCTTGGTGAGGTCGATTGTGGTAGTGCATGTTGAGGAAGGAGAGGAAGCAGTGGGGTGATAGCATCGAGAAAGAAACGAGGGATTGGGTTGAAAAATGAAGAGGGTATAATTGTCAATAGATTAAATTATAATGGGTATAATGGTCATAAAAATTATTGTTTATGAAAAAGCCAAATAAACAATCCAAATACAAATCATATCTACAACTTGATTTTTTTTTTTTTACTGGACTTTTGCAAAAATTAAATAATAAATAAGCCACAATTAATTCAAGTTGGATCTGTCAAAACGGGCCAGACCTATCGAGCCGGCCCGTTTAAGCCCTGGCCCTTTAAGGACCGGGCTTGGAAATTGGAGGAGAGAGGTGATGTTTGGCTCTAGAGGGTCAAGGGATTACACGGGCCGGCCCTGGAGGGTTACGGGCTGGCCCATCGGACCATTCATTTTTTTTTATTCTTTATTTTTTAAAAGTTGAACACTTGTTGAAATTGAATATTTTAATAATTTATATGTATTTTTTAATTTTTATAGACAATAATAAATGATCAACAATCAAATTTCACTTGAAATTGATGATAGTGGCGAAGATGATGACAATAATAGTCATTGTACTAATGTCGCTTAGTAATTAATAGTATGCTTTTTATGTTTTATATGAGTTATTTGTGAACATAGTTTGCTTTTGATTATGAATTAGTGATTGTGTTTATTTGTTAGATGATTTATGTTGTAATTTACTAATTATATTTCTTTGAAAAAAATGGAGGAAAAATAATTAAAATTTGGAATAGTAATTTCCAGGCCCTGCGGGTCGGCCCTGGTCCTGGTGCTCTCGGGTCAGGCTTTGAAAAACATGTGTTTTTCTTACTCCGGGCCTTAGAAGGCCGGCCCTGTTAGGCCTTGACCCTTCATAAGCCGGCCCTAATTAACAGCTCTAATTCAAGCAGACTCGCAATAAGCAAAAGAGGAGAGAGAGGGTATTAAAACGAAAGAAAATGTGATTGCATCACAATAAGCCAAAAAGGAGGGAGGGGTATAAAAACAAAAGACAAGGTGAGAGGTGGGTGAGAAATTTTAGAAGTTTCAAGTTTTTTTCAATAATAATTAACTATTTTTTATTTTTTATAATTATAATTATAAGTTTATATATATATAATGGGAAAAGTATTTCTCCAGTCACTAGAGATAACTTTATCTCCAGTGATCCCAAAATTACGTCGTTTTGGATTAATAAAGGGTGTATTTGTAATTTTAGGTGATTAATGAAGGGCGTTTTGATAAAATTCATATGATAAAAAAATAAACAAAATTATGGAAACACCCTTCATTAATCCAAAACAACGTAGTTTTGGGTTCACTGGAGATAACTTTATCTCCATTGACTGGAAAAATCCTTTACCCATAAAATTCACATCATTTCTACTAATTTTACATCTAAACTTGCTTTTAAGATAACTATCCAAACAAGTTTATGTTTGTTTTTTTTTAAAAAAAAATCACTTCTAATACCACTAATTCAAATATAAATAATATTTAGAGTAAATACCCTATTTGGTCCCTGAAAAAAATCACGGACCCCTTTTTGGTCCCTCAGTAGAAATAACTCATCCCGTAATCCCTGTAAAATCCAAAAACCGTCCACGTTAGTCCTTTGAAGTGGACACATGCAGTGAAGTGTCCCAATGTGGTCAGGGATTACGGAATGAATTATTTTTACGGAGGGACCAAAAAGGGGGCCGTGATTTTTTTCAGGGACCAAATAAGGTATTTACTCTAATATTTATAACATGAGTCTATCTTTTAAAAAAAAACCACTTCTATTACTAGTAGTCTATTTATAAGTTTATTTTAACTAAATCTCACATACTAAGGAGAGGTCGTTAACTCAATGATTATAGGATAAATTTTTAACTTTACCCTCATTTATAATTGAGTATTTTTAAAATGTTTCTCCTCTCAATATCTTTATGAACACAATTAATATAGGTAAAATTATAAGATTTTCATAATTTCATTTATTACATGAAATTGTATACGAATTTTTTTTTTTTAGTCAAAATCAACTTATAATCACAATGGTAAAGTTGGATGCGCCAATTGCTCGGCCGGAAGCCAAAACACGCCCGTCAAATAAAAGCCGACTCGTGATGCGTTCGGTTTCCGGTTCTGGCATAAATTCGAAGCTAGAACATTCTCCACTGTCACTTTTTACTTCTATGAAAACGTTCCTGTCGGTTATTGTGGATTGTAGTGATTCGAAACTTCAGTCTGGACGCGATTGTACGGTTTAACTGCAGCAACAATGAAGCATGCTATGCTTTTTCTCGTGATACTTTCCTTCTCCGAGCTTAGCTCCTACGCCAATGCAGAAGGAGATTTTGATGTTCGCCAACATCTCTCTACTGTGTCCAGGTCTCTTCCAAATTCATAACCTGATTTTTCATTTAATCCCGTTACCGTTGCCCTTCCGACATTTTATATTGTTATTGATCGGTAAAACGCCTGACATAATGGCGTCCTTGTTTCTCATTGACCCTAATTCGTGATTGTCTTCAGCGTAATTGGTATTAGACTGGTTTATTTGATAAGACGCTCACAATTATGATGGAAACGAAACGAGCTCTGCATTCCATTTCACTGCTCATGTCTTACACTCGATTTTTATGCCTCTGCCATATCTGAATAACTTTAAAGGACGTCCTTATTTGATTCATAATATTAGGAAAATCACTGGATTTAAAATGCGCAGGGCGCAAAAATTCACGCGCTTTTCAATAACTAAGGACTTTGTGTCGAAGTTTTCAAAATAATTGTAAAGCTTCCCCTTCCCTTAGTAGGGCTCCTCGACCTACATGTTTGAACTTCAATTAAGTTCTGCCAGATGTAGAGCCTAAACTTGCGTACTAAAACGTCGCACATATAATAATGGAATGCTGAAGGTTGTGAAATTGTTGTCCTTTTGCACTCTTGTGAAATTATTTTTAGTTATGATTCTGTTTTTTCTCTGAACAAGTGTTATAACTTTTCAAGGACTGCCAGTGCTTCGCTGAGTGATCATCATAATGTTTTACTCTTGCAGCTTAAGCATTAAATTTTGACTGTTGAAGTTTTCATTTGTAACTGATGTTTGATTGTTCATTGATTCTCACTGCAGATATGGAGCTGTGAAAGACATTGCTGACAATTCCTTCGTTCCTTCTGATATTCCTGATGGATGTGTTCCAATCCACTTAAATCTTGTGGTAATTTTCCCTACCAATTGTTGAGCTTTCCACTGATACAAATCACCGTGTCATAGTTATAATAGCTTAATTAGAAATAGGAGGAAAACTTTAGATAAATAGTTTGCTTTGTTACAGACTTTCTTGCCTTTTAAAAAGATCTATTTGTGACAATTGGTAACTAAAATTGTCTGTCAATTTAACACAATGGAAAATGGATGCTAATGCTGCCTTGTATTGTATCCTTAGGCAAGACATGGAACTCGATCTCCTACAAAGAAAAGGATAAGAGAATTAGATGGTTTGGAAGCTCATCTGAAATTACTGATAAGCGATGCAGATAAACAAAATTTACCGTTGGACCAAATTCCTTCATGGTTACGTGGATGGGAATCTCCTTGGAAAGGACAGCTCAAGGGTGGTGAATTGATAAGCAAAGGAGAAGAGGAATTATATGATCTGGGAATCAGGACTAGGGAAAGATTTCCAAATTTGTTTGATGAGGAGTACCATCCAGACATATATCCTATAAAGGCTACTCAGGTTAGTTTGTCCTGAACTTTCCTTTCTTTGTCTAGATTGATTTGTGTTGGTATTCCCAATTTGTTTCCTAGTCTGATTAAAACAGCTGGAAGTTTGGGGTTAGCCAATATCAGTTTATTTCAAGAAATAAATTACTTGTTATTTTGAGTTGTGGATAAATGCTATAGTTTGATGATCTAATCTACTGCAGCTGCAATTTAAGTTGTGAATTAGGATGCATGGATACTGACATGGCCACAATGACTTGACAAAATTTTTAAGTGTTCATATGTAATTTGAAGTGTCATGTCTTGTCAGACAAGTTTTTGGCCTGTGTCAAACACAAACAGCTCCTTTTATGAAGTGGATGGGCTTCATAGGCTGTGAATTAAGAAATGAATTTTCTACGTTCTGTATAGAATTTTTTACCTTAGAAAACTTGTGCTGCAATCTTCTCCATCAAACAGGTTCCTCGAACATCAGCTAGTGCTGTGGCATTTGGAATGGGGCTTTTCAGTGGTAATGGAAGCCTTGGACCAGGGAATCACCGAGCTTTTGCTGTTACAAGTGAAAGTCGTGCCATCGACATACATCTGAGATTCTTTGAGTCTTGTAGTAACTATAAGGTATTTTGTGGCCTCAATTCAGTTTGTATAGGACGTGTAATATGCAATTTAGATGCGTGCTGGGCTGAATCATATTGTTTTAATTATCTTATGATATATATTTACACATATTAATTTCTTTATGTACATATGCTTGTTATGCATTATAATACCATATATAACTATTCAAACTCTACCTGTCACCACGGTCATGAACTATTATTGATATCTTTGTTTCTCTTTCAAACCCCCCCCCCCCCCAAATAATAACATCATAAAGTTGTTTATCTGGTCGGTGATCAGAAATTAGTGTTGGATTAGCAGTGTATGTGTTCATTGACAGTGGAACGTTGTCACCTAGACTAAGACACAGCTGATAGTGTATGGTTATCCTATCTTCTGGATGTTGACATTTAAGACATTGCACTTCGTACATCTGTATAAATATTGTAGGTTGAATATGAATGTTTTTTTTATAAGGAGAGTATTGGAGGTGAATCATAGGCAGCATAGTCTTTGCTAAAAGTTCATGCATGATTATAATAAGATTAGTTGGAAAAAATTCAAGAAATGTTATTCAAAGACTTGGAATTTACCTTAATTGATATTATTTTATGGTGTTAGAGTCTGTTTGTTATAGAAACTAGTATTGTAACCCTAGGGACTCAATTGTAAAACTATCTCTATCTCTAGGGGCTTAAGTGAAACAAACATAACTAGTGGGGAGGCTATCATTTATAAATAGCCATCCCCTTCGAATGTACAATCATGTTAGACATGATCTTGCAGTATTCAGTTGTATGAGAGTCAAGATAACTCTCTTCTCTTCTAATCCCTTCTGTGAGTCTTCTCTTCTAACCTCTTTTATGTGTCTTTTCTACTTCTAATCTCAATTCTATCAATTCTATATCAATATCCATAACAGTGGTATCAGAGGAGTCTTTCCTTGGCTATGTCTATTGGTTTTGTCTCACCATATTTTGTTCTCTTCAAAGAAACGAAGAAAAAGATTACTGTTCTGCCTGTTCTGTTCTACTCTATCTGATCGAAGAAGAAGAAAATAATAAAGACCTTCGCTGTTACGTCAATACACTACAGCCAGTCCTCGTCGTCTCTGTCTGAAATCGAGAAGCATTGGGTAATCGGCATTCATCAAGAATTCTTCCAGAAAACATGAAGACTCGGTCTTGTGTTCACAACTCCTCTGTTTTGGCATTTCTGACACTTCTGCTCTGCTTTGTTCTGGTTTATGTGAAAACAGGGGGGTTCATCGACTCTGGGGGTCCCTTTTTAATTGCACCAACTGGTCCATCTGAGCTGGGTTATTGTCGGATTGATGCGACTGGGTTAATTCGTGGTGTCACGAGGATTTGGGCTTTGGTCGACTGGATTGTAAGTAAGGTGTCGGTGCATTTATTCAATCTTGAATAGTGTATTGGTGAATTTTTTCCATTGAATTGTCGGCATAATTCATTCCGAATTGGTGCCCATTGCGTCTAAATTGGCTGTCGGTTATCAGTGGAATACTAATTGTGTTGTCGGTGGATTTTCTGTATTGGGTGTCGGCTGTTTCTGATTAAATTTTCAGTGGGCTGTCGGTGGACTTCTGACGTGGGGGGTCGGCTGATTCTGACTAAACTCTTGACTTCGGCTGTTGTTCTGCCAATTCATATCTGGTTTTGGTTTCTTGGTTTGGTTTTCATTTCTATCAATCGCTCACATGTCTTTCCTCTTCTATTCTCTCTTGCATGGTTGAAACAAGGCTGCAAGAAAGGTCAAGAATGGCGGAAGAAAGGTTTCACACTATTGAGCAACAACTACATACAATGAATACCACATTTGAGCAACGACTACACACAATGGATACCACATTACGAGGGTTGTTGGAAGGATTTAACACCGGTTTGGCAAATTTACAGCAAGAAATGCAAGAATTTCGTGCTACTGGACAGCATGGTCCAAGAAACCATGATTACCTCCAAGAAAGATACCAAGAACGTCGGCAAGGACAACCACAGTACCGTAAGCCGACCCATTATGGAGTTTCCTAGATATTCCAGTGATGACATACTGACTTGGCTCCTCAAATGCGAGGGATTCTTTGAGTTAGATGACACACCGGAAGAAAGCAAGGTAAAAATGGCTTCTCTCAACCTTGATGACAAGACTTTTCAATGGCATCGTGCACTTGAACGAAGACTCCGCAACTGACTGCCTCCTTGGGATGAATATGCAGTCCTCTTGCAAGATAATTTTGGTCCAGCATTCGAAAATCCCATGAGTGATCTCGGGATCTTTGGTGAATTACAATGCAGAATTTGATTTTATTGTTGCCAAACTAGATATTGCTGAAGATTATTTAGTCAGTGCATATGTTTCAGCGCTTAAACTGGAATTGGCTGGCTCGATTCAGATGTTTAACCCTAAAACACTAACTGAGGCAAGATGATTGGCAAAAATGCAGGAGATAATCGTGGACGGTTTAAATAAAAAGGTATCAACTAAAAAACCAGAGAAGAGTGAAGCAACTCCAACCTCATGGTCTTCATTGACTCGTTCAGGAACTCTCCCCTCCAATACATATCGTTCGGCGTTGCTGACTAATAAACCCCCACCTATTGAAAAATTTGTCAGTAATGCATCCAAAACGCTGTCTTTAATACCTAAAACTTCAACCAAGACGTTCAAGCCTCTTACCCCTGAAGAAGAATTGGAACATAGGGTGAAAAACCTGTGTTTCTACTGTCATGCTCCTTTTCCCCGTGAGCACAAGTGTCCTCAAAGGCAGAAATCTCAGTTGCACTAAATTAGCCCAGATCTGATTGAAGAAAATATCAACAGTGATGAGGCTGATCCAGAAACTGAAGGAGAGGATGATTATGCCCCTTTGATCTCTTTACATGCCATCAATGGGGTCGACACTTGTGATTCAATGTGTATTCAAGGGAGTGTGGGCAAGAGAGTCATTCAAGTTTTGATTGACAATGATAGTACCCATGATTTTTTGGATTACAATTTGGCGGTCAGATTAGGATGGAAGGCACCAGCCACTCCTATGGCTGCGGTTCAGGTAGCTGGGGGAAAGAGTTTGGAGGTTTTTGGTGTGTGGCATGGCTGTGGAAAATGCAAGGTTTGGATTTCATATGTGACCTTCGGATCATCAAATTAAATACATTTCATATTGTATTAGGGTTAACATGGTTAAAGACAATAAAGAGCGCCTTGTGGGACTATGAGAAGCTATCCATGCAGTTTTACTACCAGGCAGTTGTGTGAATTACGAGCAAGTCCCACAAATGCTTTAAAGGTGGTTCCCTCCTCCAAATTGGAGTTTAATCAGCATACTGAGCCACAAATATACCTAATTCAGATGCTGCAACCATTACCAAAAGGGGGTGGGACTGATCTGACAGCACACCCAATAATTCCAAATCTCCAGAGGTCATTAGAGAGATTTGAGGGTTTATTTGATGAGCCTAAAGGCCTACCTCCACTAAGACCAGGCCATAACCACCCAATTGTGCTTTAGGAAGGTACAAATCCTATAAGCTTGAAGCCATATCGATATTCGGCTGCTCAGAAGGATGTCATTGAGAAGCAAGTTGCTGACTTGCTCCAAACAGGGGTTATCCAGGAAAGTAGTTCACCCTTTTTAGCCCCTATTGTTCTAGTGAAGAAAAAGGATGGAACTTGGCGAATGTGTATTGATTTTCGTGAGTTGAATAAGAAAACAGTAAAAAATCAGTACCCCATTCCGTTAGTGGAAGATCTATTGGATGAACTACACGACGCTAGATGGTTTACAAAGCTGGGAGATGGACCTTGAAATTGCAGCCCTCCTAACTATAGTGAAAGAGAAAGATGGTGAATTTTAAAGGTACTCGTGGGATGGTAATTATTTCAGGAAGAACAACCGTTTGGTAGTGGGCAATGTTGCTGATCTGAAACATAAATTGCTAGAATGGCTCCATTCTAGTCCTCAAGGAGGCCATTCAGGTATTCAAGGTACTTATTATAAGGTCAAAGGTTTATTTTGGTGGAAACATCTCCATAGGGATGTTGAGGATTTTGTCAAAGGTTGTGACACATGTGCAAGATGTAAATATGAAACCGTTGCTGCACCTGGGTTATTGCAACCTCTCCCTATTCCAAGTAAAGTATGGGAAAGTATCTCTATGGATTTTATCGAAGGGTTGCCTAAATTAGGAGGTAAGGAAGTGATATGGGTCATTGTTGATTGAATGACTAAATATGCCCATTTTATCTGGCTTTCTCATCCTTATTCAGCCTCTACTTTGGCACAAGTGTTTTTGGATCAGGTTTATAAATTACATGGTACCCCGGCTGAAATTGTGAGTGATAGGGATCCACTTTTCCTTAGCAACTTTTGGAAGGAATTTCTGAAAATCCTCAAGGTTTAGCAACACCTTTCTTCCTCTTACCATCCTCAAAGTGATGGCCAAACAG
This sequence comes from Acacia crassicarpa, assembly GCA_034222035.1. Classification (NCBI taxonomy): domain Eukaryota; kingdom Viridiplantae; phylum Streptophyta; class Magnoliopsida; order Fabales; family Fabaceae; genus Acacia; species Acacia crassicarpa. Next base: position 55,680,244 of record JAWXYG010000003.1, read on the forward strand.
AAGTGCTCAATCGGTGTTTGGAGTCTTTTTTGAGATGCATGAGTTGGGAAGTTCCAAAGGAGTGGAACCAATGGTTACCTCTAGATGAATGGTGGTATAACACTAATTATCATACCTCCACTAAGGCTACTCCTCATGAGCTTCTATATGGCCAGAAACCTTCGGTATATGTTCCTTATATCTCCCGGTCAGCTATAGTTGAAGCGGTTGATCGTAGTTTTGAAGCAAGGGAGCGAATGATTGCTGTTTTAAAGTACCATCTGCATCGATCAGCCAATACTATGAAACAAAAAGCTAATCTAAAACGGTCGTATAGAGAATTTGAGTTTCAGCTGCCACTAGAAGCAATCAAAAGCTTGCGCCTCGTTTTTTTGGACCTTACAAGCTGCTGGACAGAGTCGGTCCAGTTGCATATAGGCTGGAATTGCCTCCGGAGACTAGAATTCACTCTACCTTTCATGTGTCTTTGCTGAAACTCTATCCTGACCCAAGTGTTAGGCAAAGACATCCACCAATAGAGTGGCCAACAGTCCCAAATTCGTTATATCCTCAGCAAATTCTGTCACGTGTTGGTAGAAAGAAACGAAGGATTATTACTGAAGTTTTAGTGCAATGGCAAGGTTATCCAGAGGAAGAAGCTACATGGGTTTCATTGTTCAGCTTGAAACACCAATTTCCAGAATTCCCATTGCCAAACCCTTGAGGACAAGGGTTGTTTTAAGGAGGGGGGGGGGGGGCATTGTTATAGAAACTAGCATTGTAACCCTAGGGACTCAATTGTAAAACTATCTCTATCTCTAGAGGCTTAAGTGAAACAAACATAATTAGTGGGGAGGCTATCATTTATAAATAGCCATCCCCTTCGAATGTACAATCATGTTAGACATGACCTTGCAGTATTCAGTTGTGTGAGAGTCAAGATAACTCTCTTCTCTTCTAATCCCTTCTGTGAGTCTTCTCTTCTAACCTCTTTTCTGTGTCTTCTCTACTTCTAATCTCAATTCTATATCAATATCCATAACACTGCTCGTAATCTTCAGTGTTACTTATAGATACTACAGCCTGCATATGTAACTTTTTAGCTTTGAATTTGTTTTAATTATTTCTGTTTTTATTTTTATTTTGTTAATTTTTCATAATTTCTTGAGTCATCAATGCAGAATGTCAGGAAAAGCCAGGAGCCTGCTGTTGATAAACTCAAGGAGCCTATCTTGGATGAGATTACTTCTGCATTAGTTGGGCGCTATGGGCTGAGTTTTACAAGGCAGGATATATCTTCACTTTGGTTTCTGTGTAAACAGGTGATCACTTGTCTTTGTGCTTAGCTCCCTTTTCAATTAAACGTGAAACGGTTACTTTTGGTTTTGGGAGTGCACAACTAATATTTTACTGATGCAATGGAGGTTGCGTTTTTCTTTACAAATTACAATTACCCAATTGGGGGTTGATCTTGGCAGGAAGCATCCTTGTTGGATATAACAAATCAAGCATGTGGACTTTTCAGCCCTTTTGAGGTATATAGTGTTCATGATATTGCAATGTAATATGCAACATTGTAGTAAAGATTTATTCTCTGTATTATATGTATTCTGGTATTAAAGATATTTGAAATGATTTTTGAAATTGAGTTAACTTCAACTTAATCTTATAAGGCCAATTCTGACTTAGTCTTTCCCTCTTGATATAGAACTGCAAATCTCTTCAACATATTGATGCTGTTGACTAGCAATAGTAAAACAGAAGGAAAAATTAATAGGTTGATGTGCATACTTAAATAACAAGAAAATTAATGTTTGAGTAGGCATATAAAAAATTGATGAGATTTTTTGTTGTGTAAATTGATTAAGGACTGATCATTAGTGACTGCTAATAACGATAGTCTATAAATACTTGACTAAAATGGTGTTTTTGCCCTTTATGAGATAAGACTCCCCACATATTCATCTCATACAGTACAAAATCACTTAAAATAAGGCTATTGTAAATCAGTTTTGAAGTGAACGACGGATTAGCACCATCCTGGTTCTGAATTCTCTCTCTTTCCCTCTTCTCGTTCCCATTCTTTAACAATGCCTATTCTGGTTACAATTTCCTATCATTTCCCTACCTAGTGCTCAGTAATTTTCCTCTCTTTTTTTAATTTGATATCTGTTTATCCCTTTACAATTAAATGCTTATTGAAATGATGGTTTTGCTTGTGTGCGTAGGTTACTTTGTTAGAGTGGACGGATGACTTGGAGGGGTATATACTGAAGGGTTATGGCAATTCACTGAACTATAGAATGGGAGTGCCATTACTTGAAGATGTTGTTAAATCCATGGAGCAAGCTATTCAGGCTAAAGAAGGTACTTTACACACACACACATACTTTTCCGGTTCTAATAAGACAACATTTGGGAATTGATCTTGGTCCTAAATATAAGACACAGTCTACATATTTGTCAATCTTTTCCTAATTTACCTCTATTGATATTCCCTCAACAATAATCAAAGAGGAGAGGGAATGAGGGAATTAAAGAAGATGCCTAGGGTGTTTTAGGAAATACATTTTATATTAACCAACTCAACTAACTTCCTTAATTTTATCAAATTAGGTAAATATATCTTATATTAAGGACCGGAGGAGTATATATTATTTCAGACACTTTGGGTAGGTGGTAGGATCCAAATAGGTAGAGAGAAAAAAGGATAATGCTTTATTGAGTTATAAAATTATAATCTATCTTCATGAATTAATAAGGATGAAGGAAAATCTTTGGTAGAAGATGAGTAAGGATCTTAAACTCATACAACTAATAAAGCCTAAGGAGAATCTCCAATAATAAGTTCAAATACTGAATTAATTTCTCAATAATTTCTACATGTGATGAGCCTCAATATTTATAGATAGGAAAATTACTATGATTCCCTAGAATTTAGGCTCACTAAAGCATGACTTAGGAAATTACAAACCTCAACATGTTTTATTAAAAAAAATTAAAATAAAATATTTGACTCAGTAAATAATCCTAACGGACTTCATTTGCTCCTAAACTTGTGCTTCACTTAACTAACCACCAAAATAAATATTAATAAAATAAAATCAGATTAATTCAATTTCACAAATTCACTGCACGTGACGTCATACTTGTTACTCTATCAGTTGGGTGGTGCCTTCCACGTTATTGATGGGACCAAAGTCACAAATGAATTTGCACAAAAGATAGTTTTTGTGGTTCATTCCGTGATAGTTTTTCATTTGTATTTGTGTTTAGAGGTATATTACTCTCTATTTTGGTATATAAATCAAGGTAGAGAAGGTTACAATATATAGGCTTTAGTGGAGAAAGCCTTTACATTAAAGAAATCATAACAAAATGCAGAAAACAGGGATCCCTAAAACAAGGAGAGAATCAAGTGATATAATCCCTGAAATAAGGAATTCTGTTTTATTCTCCTAATATTCTAACACTCCCCCTCAAGCTGGAGAGTATATGTCGAGCAATCCCAGCTTGCCACAGAATCTCTCAAACTTCGTTCGACCAAGTGGTTTAGTTAGGATGTCAGCAATCTGTTCTTCAGATCTTATGTGAGACAAGGTCATAATGCCTGCTTCAATCTTTTCTTTAATGAAGTGTCTGTCTATATCAACATGCTTGGTTCGATCATGATATACTGGGTTCTTCACCATTTCAATGCTGGCCTTGTTGTCGCACCAGAGTTGCATTGGTCCCTCATGTTGAATCCCTAACTCCTTCAGTAATCTGATGATCCACATTCCTTCACAGACGCCTTTGTTGATAGCTCTCAGTTCTGCTTCTGCACTGCTGGGTGACACCACTGTCTGTTTCTTGCTTCTCCATGTAACCAGATTTCCCCACACATATGTACAGTACCCTGAAATTGACCTCCTGGTCTCTCTATCCCTTGCATGGTCTGCATCAGTGTAGATTTCAATGTTTCTGGTGGTATTTTTCTTAAAGAATATTCCTCTTCCAGGATTAAGCTTCAAGTAGCTCAAGATTCTGTATACAGCCTCCATGTGCTCTTCTTGTGGTTGATGCATAAATTGACTTACTACTCCGACTGCGTAGCTAATGTCAGGACGAGTATGAGTCAAATATATCAACTTACCCACAATTCTTCTGTATCTTTCTGAATTAGCTGGAACACCTTCTGGTTTGATCTGTAAGTGACATCCCTCTTCCATTGGTGTCCCTTCTGGTTGAGTGCCCAGCATACTTGTCTCATGTAACAGGTCTAGTGTATACTTGCGTTGAGATATATTGATGCCCCTTTTTGTTCTTGCCACCTCCAAGCCTAAGAAATACCTCATTTGTCCAAGATCTTTTACCTGGAATTCAGTGGACAAGTCCTGTTTTAGTTGAGCAATGGATTCTTCATCATCTCCGGTAATGATTATGTCATCAACATAGACGATCAATATGGTGACTTTGCCATTAACACGTTTGGTAAACAACGTGTCATCTGCTCGCCCCTGAGTATAACCAAGTTCTTTTACTGTTTTGGTAAATCTACCAAACCATGCCCTTGGAGATTGTTTCAGACCATACAATGATTTTTTTGAGTTTACACACAGAGTTATTAGGAGCTAGAACTCCCTCTGGAATCTCCATGTATACTTCTTCCTCCAAGTTCCCATTCAGGAATGCATTCTTCACGTCCAGTTGGTACAGGGACCAATCCAAGTTCGCTGCAAGTGATAACAGAACTTGAATTGTATTGAATTTGACTACTGGAGCAAATGTCTCCTGATAGTCGATCCCGTACGTCTGAGTGTATCCTTTTGCAACAAGCCTAGCCTTGTATTTGTTGATGCTACCGTCAGGATTAAATTTTGGAGTGAAGATCCACCTGCATCCGACTGGTTTCTTTCCTTTAGGAAGGTTTGTGATCTCCCATGTTCTATTTTCCGTGAGTGCCCTCAATTCCTCTTCTGCAGCTTGCTTCCACTTTGGATCAGCCATAGCTTGTTGAAACGTTTTTGGAATGATTATTTGTGCACTGTTTACAACAAAACTTTGCATTCTTGCAGATAGATTACCATATGAGACAAATCGTTGAATAGGATGTTGAGTACACGATCTTACCCCTTTTCTCAAGGCAATAGGCCAACCCAATTCTTCAGGATTTAATCCCGGATTGGATTCATGGTCGTTCCTTTGAATGGGAGAGATAGTTCTACCGTTGTCTGGCTCAGGTTGAACTTGTGAGGTGGACTCTATCACCTGTTGTGACTCTTCATCCATCCCAGAATTGATCTCAACATGAGTTTCTAGTTCATTGGATTCAGTCTGAGGTGGAATGTGTGTATTAGGCTGGTTTGTGGGAGCAAGTGAGTCAAGAGAGGCTATAAGGTTAGGAATTGATGATGATGTGCTAGGTGAGTTAGAAGTGTTGGCATTAGGAATTGATGATGATGTGCTAGGTGAGTTAGAAGTGTTGGCATTAGGAATTAGCCATTCAATATCAGAATCCTCCCCCTGAATGGGTAATTTGGGGTAATAAGCTTCATCTTCAGAGAACACTGTATCCCGGGAGACAATTAGTTTCTTGGAAGAGGGACAATAGCATTTGTACCCTTTTTGAGTAGATGAATAGCCAAGGAAGATACATTTGTTAGCTCGAGCACTAAATTTGTTGCCCTCCTTTTTGTGAACAAAGACAACACAGCCAAACACCTTGGGGGGTAATGAATTGATAAGGGGGCAATTTGGGAAGCATTCTAGGAGTTTTTGAATTGGAGTGTCGTATGTGAGAACTTTAGAAGGCATTCTGTTAATGAGATAAGCAGCGGTGAGGATGGCATCGCCCCAGAATATGGTAGGAACATTTCGTTCCATTAGCAAGGCACGGGTAACTTCCAATAGGTGACGGTTTTTCCGTTCGGCTACCCCATTTTGTTGAGGGGTGTAGGGACAAGAAGTTTGATGATGAATTCCATGATGATCAAGAAAGTCTTTGAAGGTGGTGCTCATGTACTCCTTGGCATTATCACTCCGAAGGACCTTTATGGATGTGTTGAATTGGGTTTGGACAAAGGTATAGAACTTTTGGAAAACTTTGGCGACATCAGATTTATTTTCCATTAAATAAACCCATGTGGTTCGAGTGTGGTCATCAATAAAAGTAACAAACCACTTGGTATGGGTTAGAGTAGGTATCCGGGCTGGCCCCCAAATATCACTATGAATCAATGTGAATGGGGAGGAAGGAGTGTAGGGTTGTTTGGGATATGAGGATCGTGTTTGTTTTGCAAACTGGCAAGTTTCACAATGAAAAGGAATAGAATTTTTATTGAACAAACTAGGAAACACATGTTTCATATAATCAAAACTAGGGTGGCCTGACCGACAGTGCCACAACAATATATCATTATTTTGTGAATTCAAGCTAACCAGTGCTCGTCTTGCTTTCCACACATTTTTATTCGTTGAGGTGGAACCTTCAAGATAGAACAATCCATCCCATTCTCTAGAAGTCCCAATCGTCCTCCTCGTTCTTAAATCCTGAAAAATACACATACCATCATCAAAAATCACTCGACATATTTGTCCTCTAATCAACTTACTCACAGATATTAGATTACATGTGAGTTCAGGTACAAACAGAACATTGTGTATTGTCAAGTCATCGGATAACATGATTGTACCAATACCCTCAACCCTTGTATATACACCATTAGCAACTTTTACTTTTAGGTGGTCATTACAGAGTTTAAGAGTGTAGAATAAGTTTTTGTTACCGGTCATATGATCCGTAGCTCCCGAGTCAACAATCCAGGTATCATTACTAGTCATCACAGCATTGAGAGCAACAATAGATTTACCTGATTGAACAAGATTCACACTGGGAGTAGAGGTAGACTTATTCTGTTTGTCGAGTATTCTGCGAAGTATCTGTAGTTCTTCCTGATTCAGGCGATCCTCACTTTCAACCTTTGTTTCAGCTGTAGTCATGTGGCTTGAGAAGTTTGATTTTGCTCCAGTAGGTTTCCCATGGAGCTTCCAACATTCTTCCCTAGTATGACCCTTTCTCTTACAATAGTTGCACCATTTAGTAGTCTTTCGTTCCCCTCGTGGTCCCTGAACTGCAAGTGCGGAGCTTTCAATTTGACTCGATCCACTTTGGTTCAAGAGTTTCCTACTCTCCTCGAATTGCACAAAATTAACAACGTCAAAGAGTTGTGGAAGTGGCTTCAGTCCCATGATTCTGCCCCTTATCTCTTCAAAAGTGTCATTTAGACCCAAAAGGAAATCATGTATCCTTCCCTCTTCGACAATTCGTTTGTACAATTGCGCATCTTTGAGACTTTCCCAGGGGTGAACTTCAAATAAGTCCTGTTGTTGCCACAATTTTAACAATGCATTATAATAGTCAGTTACTGACATATTACCTTGTCGCAAATCTCGGAGTTGTCTTTTCAAGTGGATTAAGACAGCGGTGTTTTCAAGGGAGGAGTAGGTCCTCCTAGCAGCATCCCATATTTCCTTTGCCGTGTGAGCAAGTAGATATCCCTCGCTGATTTCCAAGGTCATTGAATTACACAACCATGTCATGACTTGGTTGTTTTCAGCAAACCAGGTATCGAAATTGGGATCATCTGGAGCTGGTTGAGGGGCAGCCCCATTAATATATTTCTCCTTTCTCTTACCTCTAATATACCTCAGCACACTTTGTGACCATTGGAGATAGTTCCTGCCATTAAATTTATGGCTAATAGCCATAACTTGGTGGTCTGAAAAATCTGAGGTCATTTCTGAAAGTCTGTGTGGTACTGGGTTAGTGATTGTAGAGGGAGAAGAAGGAGAAGATTGTTCAAGTTGAGAGGTGGTTCCGGACATAAAAGCTATTGGGAGTGTTCCGGTTAGATTTTCAGGGATTGAGCCAAACTGAGGAGGACATTGTGAAAAATCCATGTTTCGTCGCCGGAGTCACTGTTCACGGCCGCGCGTGGTGGTCACGCGCCGGTAACAATGGTGGCGCGTGGATGTCACGCGCCGGTCAAATCGTCGGCGTTCTTCAGGGTTCCGCCGATCGGCACCTCGCGACTCCGTCTGTGGTGGCGGTGTGATGACACGCGCCTTCTTCTGGTCAGATCGAGCTTCGGCTTCCTCCTCTGTCTGTTTGCTCTCTCTCTCGTGATTCTTAGTCAGGCAAGGGTTGTCGTGGGTCTGGGAGGATGAACAACGACGACAGAGGAGTTCACGACTCTGTCCCGTACAGATACGAAGTTCTTGTGTTTTGAATAGGCCTCCACCGCTTGAAACATTGCTGCTGAGTTCTTGTGTTTTGAATAGCTCAACACCATTTGCTGCTGAGCTCATTTCTGGCGCTGCTCTGATACCATATTTGTGTTTAGAGGTATATTACTCTCTATTTTGGTATATAAATCAAGGTAGAGAAGGTTACAATATATAGGCTTTAGTGGAGAAAGCCTTTACATTAAAGAAATCATAACAAAATGCAGAAAACAGGGATCCCTAAAACAAGGAGAGAATCAAGTGATATAATCCCTGAAATAAGGAATTCTGTTTTATTCTCCTAATATTCTAACAATTTGTATTTCATAATATATGGATTTTACACTGAATGCTTTGTAATGCTAAAATTTGAACTTTCTTCTGTTTTATTGGTTGACTCTTGTTTATGCAAAGTCTGAAAGGGCGACACTTGGCATCTCTGTAGTATTAATGGTTGCTTTGCCTTTTGAATGATGTCTGCATGAAATTTTCCTTTGACATATTTTCTTTTTGCTGGTTATTTTTGTAGAAAAACAAACTCCCGGAAGCTATGAAAAGGCAAGACTTCGGTTTGCCCATGCTGAAACTATAGTTCCTTTCTCATGCTTGCTTGGCCTTTTTCTTGAAGGATCTGGTGAGGCTTTTAAAGTAATACCATGAATAAATGCAAAGTAAATCATGGATCATATTATTTTGGAATTGCTATTTTCACTGTTATAGTCACTGTCACTTTGGTTGTTTGCAGAATTTGAACAAATTCAGAAGGAGCAACCTCTGCAGCTCCCACATAAGCCTCCACAGAAAAGAAAATGGCGTGGGAGCATTGTGGCACCTTTTGCCAGTAACAACATGTTGATCCTCTATAGCTGTCCCTCTGCAGACACATCCACCAGCGGCTACTTTGTGCGAGTGCTGCACAATGAACATCCCATTCCAATGCCGGTAGGCTTTTGAAACTCATGTGACAGTGTGCAAGTTGCAGTTGGATCTTAGCTACAGTTTATACTTTATATAATTTTATGCTGTGCAGTGGTTTTAGGATTTCAACGTTGGTGTATGAAAGCCTACCTAAACTTAGCACTGTTAACTTTGGCATCATTTGTGGTTCTTTTGTACAGGCTTGTCACGGATCTGATTTCTGTCCATTTGAAGTATTCAAGGTAGTTGAATAATCCTGCTTTAATGCTTCACTTGTTCAATCCTTCAATTGTAGTATTCTGATTTCTATGTTCTCTTACACAGGAAAAAGTTGTTACGCCTCATAAGAAGCATAAGTTTGATACCATCTGTAATGGGAACGTAGAGCTCACAGGCGACGAGTTTTCTCAAATGTCGTCTTCACGAGGAAAAGGTGATGACAACCGCAAAGATGAACTTTAGTGTGTTTACTGTGAAAAATAACCATAATTTTCTTTATCTCTTTTCCTTGTTGGTGCCACTTTACAAAATTCAGCATGGGAGGTGCCCACTTGAAGAAAGATTTTGCAGCCTGCAGATTAATGCCTTTGTTATCTTAAGATTGCTGACTGATTCCACCTGATGTAGAGAATTCAGCACTGCACACACATTGTGCTTTAGGTATCGTCTTTGTTATGCTTTGCTCAGGGATTTTGCTGATTCCACAACCACAAAGGTGTGTGAGTGTTGCTAAATAGCCTATTTTCATCTGTTCTTTAAGCTTCAATTCTGTCATTATAGAATCGGAGAGATATCAGCCGACTTTGTGACTTGCATTGTAATAGTCCTATTTATGTTTTGCCCTAGTTGCTGTAGAAAAATGATATAGGGTATAATGGGAAACGAATAGTTGGGTTTATGATAATGGAATTGTAGAACAATGTTTCCGTTAAAATAAGATTTTAAAAATGATTAGAAATACAAAAGAGGGAAAGAAATACTGAAACAATCCTAAAATTATAGAAGCATTTTATGCATGTAAATTGAAATTGACTTTAACCAAATAAACTCAAGTGGGGATAGCTACAAATTATAATATTTTTCCCCAAGGGATGGATTAAAGATTAAATTTTTTTTCAAATGAGAAAATTAATCTTTTGGTCTATGTCATTTTGATTAGGTTGTAATTTAGTATCTATAGTGATGAATTGGCTATAATTCAGCTTCTATAGTTTTAATAATTTAGTCTTTATGTCGTAGAATAAAAATGTGGGACTATATTATAAAATAATAAATGTGACAACTTGGGAAATCAAAGAAAGACTGAGCTGCATCCAAGTCAAAATTATAAGGACTGAATTATACCGAGTCAAAACGTAGGGATTGAGTTATAACACAGTGAAAATCACATGGGTCAAAAATTTAATTTCCCCTTTGAAATTGAGAATTATGGTCATCAACCGTACAGGAGTCTCTTTGGGCCTTTTAAAGTTTGAGTTGAGCCCATCTTGACCCAAATGTCTTGGAAGGACAGGATCCGGCAAGACGGACCCACTGAACTATTGGACAATTCCCTTTACTATAGTTAGATGCAAGGTGCGCAGTCTGGGTCGAATCAGAATTAATCGAAGTGAAATTCTAGATAACGAATAGGCAACCAAAAAAAAAAAAAATCGATTATCCAAGAAAGTCAAATTCCAGGTAAGCTCTATTAAAAACAAGGGGGTGAATCCGTAATTAATGTTATGATTAGCTGGCAAAAAAATTAATGCTATTATTAAGGACGCTGTCAGTCACATGGACATGTCATTATATAAAAACAAGGCATTGTGGAGACGGCAAACACAATTTCAGGTCAGCATCTTCAGATGGGAGTGGGACCATGCTGATTTTATTTAAAGAATTTTAATTTTAATTTCAATATTAAAATTTAGGATGACTCTCCTGGTCAATATAAACTCAATGGTCTTATTTCATGTATTAATATTTAATATTTAATATATACAACAAAATTTATCATAAATTGGGATTGCTGTCTTGAAATTTTTCAATCCTATAGCAGTTTCATTAATACCAAGGCACGGGTGGGCCTAAGCAATCCTACCTATATGCTATTCCCCACTCCTAAGTTATCCCTAATCACTTGCTAAACAATACTTCCTCCGATCATTTATGAAAGGTAGGTTGAATTTTTTTTTTTGAGAAATTAAGGAAGTTAAATAAATTATTTAATCATATCATATTTTGTGTAACCTTATATTATATATTAGTATATTAGTTAATCCGATGAGTTTGGAGAAAAATAAAAATATTTTACAGTAATTTAATTGATTTCATTAATCTCTATAAAAAAATCAACTTTATATTATATTTAGGACAAGAGAAACTCAAAATAGGAAACGTCAATACTAATCTCAGTATTAACAAAATGGGATAGGATATTATCACTACCAATTTTAAGTCACTACCACTTTTTCGCCGTTAGATCAAAATCTCAATAGAAGAGATAAATGATAAAAGTATATGAGATTCTGATCTAACGGTGAAAAAGTGATAGTGACTTGGTAGTGACATAAAATTGGTAGTGACAATATTATATCCCTAAAAAAATATTAATCTCAGTATCATCACTCCAAGTACCAGGGCCAATAAGGTTGTTATGGGACAAATGAAAAGTTAGGAAGGTTTTTAATGTCTTCTCAAAATAGACTATAAGATTATTTCAACCATTAAAATTATAGTGAGTAGTTTTAACAAGAGAATGAACATGGTAAAAGTTTAACATTATGGTTCATTCTTTTCCTCCACCAAATTTTAACTCTTTTTTTTTTTTTGGATATTTTATTTTACATTAAATATTGAAATCCCACCCCCTAGCATAACATATCTTTATTTATTTATAATCACAAATAGTGACCAAACCATTACCCAAATTTCTAACAACATGAACATTAACAACCACCCAATCCCCCCTAACTCCAACCATCCCACTAAACTGTACACACACTATTCAGAATGCCCTAGCTAATTACCCAAACTTGATAATATATAAATTAATTGTTCCAAATTCCAATAAAAAAAATTACTACTTCCGGTCCTAATTATAAGATCTAATTGACCCTTTTTTTTAGAGATTAAGGAAACTAAATAAGTACTTAATCATTTTATATGTTGTGTCTCCTTAGATTATATATTAGTTTATTAATCAAACTAATTAGTTTGAAGAAAAAATAAAAATAATCTAAAGTCATTTACTTAACTTTCTTAATCTTTTAAAAAAAAAGTCAATTAATTCTTATAATTAGAATAAGAAAGAGTATTATCCAATCTAAAGAATTACCATAAAATTTTAGAATGGCTATTCTAACAATTAAAACGAGCTGTTATCCTAATTATTTGAAACTGTAACTTTGGCCACAAAATAATTGTAAATTTTTTTAACAAAGTACATTACAGTATTTTTTAAAAAAATCTATTAACATGTTAAATAAATTTAAAATTATGACTAATAAATATTTAAGATAAATTCACGTGGGAAAAAAATAAAAACAAAGGATGAAAATTACTTATAAATATGTAAATTAAGTTAAAAAAAGATTATGACGTAATAAAGCCCAGCTGTGCACGTTCTGGACTACTACTATTTGTTAATTAATTATTAATTATTAATAGTTATTATTAATATAAGTAATGTTGAAATGGAATAACCACATTTGTTATCGTTTTTATTGTTTTTTGTTTTTTGAATAATCCTCGTTTCACCTCTCACCTTTCTCTCTCTGATCGGCGATCGACTGAAGCTCCTATCCATCGCCGCCACATCGCCCCGAACTCGGATCGGACCCACTTCCAAACCCGAATCTGGGAACCTGCACCTCGCCACTTTCTCCTTATCTTTTCTGTAAAAAAACGGCCTTGCCTTTGAAAACTTTATCGTTTTAGCGCACTTTCACTTTGTACTTGCAAATTGGTTTGCGTTTCCACGATTTCAGTGTCTTCGTGAGATTCGCAGTTTGCTCTGTTCATTTTTGCTTCAGCTGCGATCCCAAGTACAAGTGGCGATCTAGGTCTTCAATCCCCAATCCTGCTCCAACCTCTGTGACTGTGAGTTTTTATTTTTCTTTTCCTCTAGTTTCTGCAATAGTAACAGTAATTTTATTTCGATCTTTTTTTTTTTTTACAAAAATGAATAAATTATGGATGGAAATTTCTTCGGACTCTTTTGCGAAAATCTAGGTTTCGATCTGTTTTTGTTTAATTAGGTTGCCGATTGAAAGTTTGGTAGTTTTCCCCTTTTGGAGGGTTTCGACTTTCAAGGGATTAGATTGTTTATTTGTGGATTGTGGAAATGCTTGGTTTCTGGAAATTTTCACCAATGGAGTCATTGTTTTTATTTTTTAAAAAAAATCGCTTTTTTAATTTTTTGAATAAAAAGTAAAAAAAGAAAATATGTCGATGAATATTTTGTATTTGACTGACTGATGAAATGAAGCTCATAGGGTGAACTGCTCTGTTTTGAGCAAAAAAAAACTGCTGTGTTTTTTTTGGAAGTGGCACATTTGTAAATAATATGTCACTTTCAGGGTAGTCTTGCTCGCGGCTTTTTCCCAGATCTCTGTCGCCGCAATCTCTGGGCAGATCTGTCTCTCGCCTTCCGACTCCCTCACTGTCTCACTGCTCGTGGGTCCTCGTCGTCGCCGTTCTCTCGCCACTCTCAGGTGCTCGGCGCTCTCACTCACTCTCAGCTTCGTCTTCATTGTCTTTGGTGAGCTAGTCTTTCTTTATTCACTTTCAACCTTCATCTTCCTCTCTGGTCACCCCTTTTATCTCTCAAACTTCGATCTTTCTCAGTTATTGTCACTTTGTCTGTTATTTTCTTCTGTTTGAAAACCAGCATCTTCACTTCTCGAGGTAGAAGCAACTGTACATGGTTGCATCTATTCTGCATTATTTCTTCGATGCTTAAAGCTTTATTAGCATCAAAGTGTTTTATTTATGATATTTTCGTGACCTTTTGTTGGATCAATTTACTTGTAAGTTTTGCTGCCAATGCATATTTTCCTGTTTTATTTTGGTTGACGGTCCCCCCCCCCCCCCCCCCAAAAAAAAAAAAAATTGAATTTATGCTGAGATTTGAGTATTTGTTGGGAGTATTATGTATATTTGCTCGTGGACGTCAGATGAAAATTTTGTTAGCCTTAAAACTAAAACTTTTCCCTTTTCTCCAAAAACTTTAGCTGACATCGAGGCCAGATGGGAGGATGGAAGCTTTGTAACGGATGATTATGTTGGCGGGTCATAGCTTTTGTTAGAGAGAGTGGAATTCTGAAGTGCCCCGGGTTCCTACATGGAAGCAAGCAAAGAGGAGGCGCTTAAAGCAATAGAGATTGCTGAGAAGCGATTTGCTCAGAGAGACTTTTCAGGTGCCAAAAAATATGCAATAAAGGCAAAAACATTATGTCCTGAATTGGAGGGAATACCTCAAATGGTGGCCACATTTCAAGTTTATGTAGCTTCTGAGGCAAACTATAATGGCGAACTAGATTATTACTCAATTCTTGGAATAAAACCTTCAGCAGATAAAGAGACTGTCAGGAAACAGTATAGGAAGTTGGCTGTGTTGCTTCACCCGGATAAGAACAAATGTGTGGGAGCTGATGGGGCCTTTAAGCTGGTATCTGAAGCGTGGACATGGCTATCGGATAATGCTATGCGAAGTTCTTATGATCTCAAGAGAAATGCCCAATTGGTTGCTGGGGTCAATCAGACTAATTTGTCATCAGTCCATTCTGCAGGAACTGCAGGTTATAACAAATGCTTCAATTTGTCAACTTCTCATGGTAGGCATGATACCTTCTGGACCATTTGCACCTCTTGTAAAGTCCAGTATGAGTATTTGCGCAAGTATGTGAATAAGAGGCTTTCATGTAAGAACTGTCGGGGAACTTTCATCGCTGTTGAAACTGGGACAGCCCCAGCAAATGGTTCTTTCCCTATTACTCCTTGGTCGTATGTGCCAGGCAATGGGTATGGAGGTCATGCATTTGATAACATCACTTATATGCCTACCAGTACTACCTATTTCAATGGCAATGGCGTCACTGGATATCATTCTCCACATGGATATGAGTATGTTTCAAATGTTTCATTTCAGTGGAGTCCTGCTGGAAATGTCAATGGAAATGGTTCAGCTACACTATCTTCTGATTTTGGTTGTAAGGTCAACGGAAATAGGAAGAGAGGAAGGCCAAGAATCAAACCACCAGTTGAGCCGAGGCATCAAGTAGCAGAGACTGCACCCAATGTAAATTCAAATGTATCATTCTACTGTAATGAACGTCAGGAAATTAAGCCCACTGGACCTGATAAAAAACGGAAAATTGTTGTGGCAGCCAGTTTCCGAAATGGGTGTGAACAAAAGGAATTGAGATTTGCTTCTGAATCAAGATTGGCTGATGGGAATGAAAACATTATACGTGACCAGAAACTTCCCTCTGCAAGTGAAGTTCAAACTAAGCAGTGTTCCATGGCACCAGCATTTGATGCGAGAAAATTACTGATTGAGAAGGCCAGGGCAGATATTCAGAAGAAACTGGAAGACATGAAATTGGCATCTGATACTGCTGCTGTTCGGGAGAAAGCAAAAACTCGAGCAGAAGTTGGTCAAGTCAATAGAGAGGTATATAGTGGAGCAGGTCTTAGTGTTTCTGACCATCAATTAGAGCTTAGGAAAGCTGCTTCTGTCACAATAACTGTCCCGGATTCTGATTTTCATGACTTTGATAAAGATAGGTCAGAGCAATGTTTCAAGCCAAAGCAGATATGGGCTTTATATGATGAGGAAGATGGCATGCCTCGTTTATATTGTCTAATCCGTGAGGTCATCTCTGTCAATCCATTCAAGATTCATATTAGTTATTTGAACTCAAAAACTGATAGTGAGTTTGGCCCAGCGAACTGGATAGAATCTGGTTTTACCAAATCTTGTGGAAATTTTAGGGCATACCATTCTGATGTTGTTGACCAGGTAAATATTTTCTCTCATGTTCTATCACGGGAGAAGGCTGGTCGAGGTGGTTGTATCCGCATATATCCCAGATGTGGAGATATTTGGGCTGTTTATCGAAATTGGTCTTATGACTGGAACAGATCCACTCCCAATGAAGTGAGGCATCAGTATGAAATGGTGGAGGTTCTTGATGATTACTCTGAGGAGCTTGGTGTTTGTGTTAGTCCCCTTATAAAGCTGGCTGGATTTAAAACAGTCTATCAAACAAATACAGACAAAAAAGCCATTATATGGATACCGAGAAGAGAAATGTTACGCTTTTCACACCAAGTACCTTCTTGGTTGCTGAAGGGAGAGACGAGCAATTTGCCAGAAAGGTGTTGGGACCTTGATCCGGCAGCAACTCCTGATGAACTTCTTCATGCTGCAACAATTGCAAATGCTTCATAGGCATCAATGAAACACTTATTTGGTTTCTGATTAAGCATTTTTCAACACTATTCTAGATTTAACTGTACACTATGCCACACTTGGCTAGAGATCATCAGACATTAACTGCTTTTGTCTTTTATGAGGGGGTGAATTTTACTTTTAAATGTGTATAGGTTCCAAATCTAGGATTTCGTGTTCACTAAGGTTTGCTTCTTACCCCCCTAGGAGCCATGTAACTCGTAAGAATTCAGGACAGATTGTATCTGCCTGCCTGTAATTGTAGTTCTAGCCAGGATTGACTGGCAAGGAATTTAAAGGGTGCGAGTCTTGCTAAAATCCTGACCATTATTAATTTCTACTCTGACTCTCCATTCATTAGTTTCAAATTTTTTACTTATTTTTTTCTCATCCGACGTCTTATTAATTTTACACTTTTTTCAACAGTTTTTCGAGGATGTGGGCAAAAGCTGGAGTTATTTGACGTGATATTGTATGTCATTGCAAAACAGCTTCTTTGAGAAGGGAAGTTTACTAGCTTCCCATTCTTGAATGTGATTATGATATACTCCCTCCGGTCCACAATATAAGTCATTTTAAAGAGTAAATAATGCATATTTGTCAATTTTTTCCATGTGGTTAATGCTTAAATGTGACTTTTTCTATGTTCTTTCTCAGTTGAAACCTAATTTAATATGAGTAAAGTTGGAAAAAATTTCAATTTAAAACATATTTAATGAGTTGACTATCATTTCTTAATTTTGATGAATTAGTTGAATTGCCTTATGTTATAGTCTTGTAGATGTGAGGGAGTTTTGACCAAAAAAAAAAAGATGTGAGGGAGTGGATGTGTTGGTTAAATTGTTCAATGCTTTTATTGAATGAAAGTGACATGTAAACATAATAATTGAAAATATAGCCGTTAGGCTAATTACAGTTGGAAAGCCAGTCAGTTAGGGAATTAGAAGGGTTAGCTAGTTTAGCCTTAGTTTTATCATTAAGTCAGGCTAGCCTATAAATAAGGGCCTAATCCCCATTGTAGTCGGCATTATGATTGATGATGGTATAATAGAATTCTCTCTAGGTTCTGTTTCTCTCTGTCTTCTTCTTCTACCCCTCTATTTTTGGTTTCTTCCCTCTCTTTATCTCTTTCTTTCTATACAGAATTACAATTCTGTAACAGAAAGTGTCAAAAAAGCACTAATGACACTATTGATATTAAGTGTATTCAAATTTTTGGGATTTGTATCTATCTGTCTGTGAAGAGGAAGAAGGCCATAGACCAACTACTCGTCCCCTTTCCTAATAGGGCATTTATTCAATTTGAGCTGGGGGTAAAGTTGTACTTTCAAGATGCATGGACCTTGGTGTTGTGATTTCTGTTCACCCATTACTAATGCACATGGCTTTCATGCTTGTCCTCTTGCATAAGTCTTCTGGACATTGTGGGTCTTCTCACAATGGGTTTATATTCCATCGCCAGAGTCCTTTTCACAAATTTCAACCCCTAGCTGAAGAACATAACAGGTATTTTCAACTTTACTTTCTTCAATGTATATGCTTCACTCCAGTTTTGTTCCGTTACCAATTTGATGAAGCAAATTTTGTCTTATCTCTCTGGTAGCTTGGATTTGGATATTTATGACAATGTTCATTTCTTTGGGATATTGGGTTCGGTTCATTCTATCTGGTTGGTGTTCTCAGTAGATAACCCCTTAGATTTGATTATGTGTAACGGATATGCTTACAATATGGAGCAAATTGAATACTCTCTATTTTTTAATATAAGACATATTTACCTAATTTGATTAGATTAAAGAAGTTGGTTGAGTTAATTAATCTGACTTGTATTTTCTAAAACACCCAAGTCATCTTTTTTAATTTCTCAATTCCCTGTCCTCCATGATTATTGTTGAAGGAGCATCAATAGGGGTAAATTAAGAAAACGTTGACAAATATGAAAATTATGTCTCATATTTAAGACCAAGATCAATTCTTCAAATATTCCTTATATTTAGGACCACAAGGAGTATTGTTTTTTACAAAGATAGAATTCAGAATACAAATTATATGCACCCAAAAGTTTCAGTCTGTAATACTAGGCTTCTCCTCAACATATGTTTATGTGGTATCATCTTTGATGCTCTTGTTAACCTGTAGGAACATGCCATGTAACTGAAGTGGTCATCTTTGGTCCACCAGTAAATGATCTCGGTTGCTTCTTTTTAAGCCTCTTCAAAGTGATATACTCAGTTCCCTTGTGTTGGAATTCTATAAATCTCTTTCTTCTGACGCCCAGATACTTCGCTTTCTTTTATGTATGTTACCAAGGAAATCAATGCATTAGATGGATTTCGCTTACATCCTCACCTGTTCTTGCAAGATATGGTCTCCAGCTACATAAATACATTCATTGCATATATTCAGATAGGGTCTTGGCCATGGTACCCCCAACCCCAAGCTTCTAGTCTCTTGTTGGGTTTCAGGATTGAAGGCTTTTGGCTCCGCGCTTTTTATTCAACATTCAATTTAAGTGAAATTGAAGAAGTTAGTGTAACTTCTTCAAATTCACTTAAATTAAACGGTGAATAAAATTAGTGGCGTTTATCTTCATTAATTTCTTGTTGATGGCTTCCTCTGTATGCAGAAAATACAACACAAGGATTTTTCTTAGGGTGTGTTGTCGTTGAAGAAAAACAAAACCTTATTATCATATATTTTATTTTATTTTTATAATTGGTTAAAGTGGTCTCTTAACTTTACAAAGTTTACTTTTAGTTCTATAATTCTAACATTATTAATGTTGTTAATAGAAAATGCTGACACAACAAACTTAAGTGATCACTGCGTACTTAAATGCTATTGATCTTAAATTTAATATATGTGTGAACTAAAAAATATCTAAAATCCTACTAAAGCCTTCAATATCAAAACATTGATTATATTAAAAAGATTTAGTTTAATAATCTAAATATACTATATTAAAAATTAAAACTTAAATATGTTTTGTTAGTTGAATAGTCATTACTTGAGTTTGTTGTGTCAATATTTTCTAAGGAAAATGACAGTCAGCTTCTAAAAACCATAAAAAATAGCAAAAGAGTTTCAACATAAATTCACATATCATGGACTTTTTTGATATTATTTATATTAAAATAAAATCCTAGTTTTTAAATTTTGTTGTAAATATAGCACTTCTTATTATGAGTATAGTTTTTTCTGTTGTGAATGGCCAGGTTTTAAATTTTGTTGTGAATATAGCACTTCCTGTAGTGAATCTAGTCTTTTTCTGTTATGAATGACTATTGTATGTTTAGGGACTTGAGTTTGAAACAAAATTCAGGTGTTTAAATGTTGTTGTGAATATAGCTTTTTCTATTGTGAATGACCAGATTTTTAAATTTTGTTGTGAATATAGCACTTCCTATTGTTAATACAAATAATATCAAAACCCTTCTATTGGGACTTTTTTGCTATTTTTTATGGTCCTTGGGACCTAACTGTCATTTTTCCTATTTTCTATTAGCAGCAATATTAATGGTGTTAATAATATAAGACCAAAAATATACTTCATGTAAAACTTAAAAAATTAAAAGTATACTTTAAAAATAATGTATATAAGTATATGAACTAAGGGAAAATCCCTATATAATACCTTGTGAACTTTGAAATTCTCAAAAGGTGTTATGAATAAAGAAAAGGACGGAGTGTAAAAAGTATGACTATGGGGGCCTATTGACCAAAATAATTAAGGAAAAAAAAATAATTACCGGTTTAGTGTACTGTTGAAACTATTTTTCAAAATAAGGCTGACGCCTCTGGAGGCGTGAGAGGGCCCCACGCCACTGGTAGTGGCATGAGGCTCTGACACGCCTCCAGAGGCGTGAACCACTCTCACGCCTTTTGATAAAAAATTAATTAATTGATTAAAATATTTTAATTAAATATATAATTAATTATAAATAATAATAAATTAAATTAATAATTAAGAAAATTAAAATATCTAAAATTTATTATAAACTTTAGGAACAAGATTAATTAGTAAATTAATTAATTAATTATTATAAACCTCAACATAGATGACTAATTATTTAATATTTTGTTCATTAACAATTTGATATATAAAGTATCCATCTCAGATAAGATAAGTTTAAATAGAGAATAATAATTAGTCAAATAATTAATTCACTAATTAAAAATTTACAATAATATAATGGATGATCCACACTTTACGCGGTATGAGATTACACGGTATAGTATAAAAGATTACGCGGTATGAGATTACACGGTATAGTATAAAAATGATACCGTACCCGTAATCTTTTAACTAAATTATCGCGTAATCTTTATACTATACCGTGTAATCTCATACCGCGTAAAGTGTGGATCATCTATTATATTATTGTAAATTTTTAATTAGTGAATTAATTATTTGACTAATTATTATTCTCTATTTAAACTTATCTTATCTGAGATGGATACTTTATATATCAAATTGTTAATGAACAAAATATTAAATAATTAGTCATCTATGTTGAGGTTTATAATAATTAATTAATTAATTTACTAATTAATCTTGTTCCTAAAGTTTATAATAAATTTTAGATATTTTAATTTTCTTAATTATTAATTTAAATTATTTATAATTAATTATATATTTAATTAAATATTTTAATCAATTAATTAATTTTTTATCAAAAGCGCTCACGCCTCTGGAGGCGTGAGACAGCCTCACGCCTCTGGAGGCGTGTCAGAGCCTCACGCCACTACCAGTGGCGTGGGGCCCTCTCACGCCTCCAGAGGCGTCAGCCTTATTTTGGAAAATAGTTTCAACAGTACACTAAACCGGTAATTATTTTTTTTTCCTTAATTATTTTGGTCAATCTGCCTGACTATGGGATATTAAAGTTTGACTAAAAAGACTTAAATATCCTTTACATCCATCCTCACTCTCTCCTCTTTCCCTCTTCTTCACCGCCTTTCCATCCAGATCCCTTTCATACACCACTTCGCCGGCCAAATTCCGACCACCACACCCTTCTCTTTCTCCTATATAATCCCTCCCTTTTTCCATTTTGTCCTTTCCCGTAAGAGTCTAATGCAGTTCCTTCCCTCCCTCTCTCAACTCCCTTCTTCAACCTTCTTCTTTTTCTTCACTCTCTTTCCCTCTCTTCATCATTTTGCCAAATCCAAATTTGACTATAATACTTGTTTGAGAAGTGCCATCGCCGCTATTCTAAATTGTTCCGACGGAAAACGAGGAACGACGGTGTTGCTCCCCGGTTGCAACATCAGATAAAAATTCTACCCATTTTTCAATTCTATACCTTTTTCTTCGGCCAGTGGTTCTCGTCCCTCAGGTAAATGGAAAAACGAGACATATATTTCTTAGTCTCAGTCGTTTTAAGTGATTATTATTATATGTATATTTACTTTACTTGAGATTTGGGTCTGAGTTGCTAACTTTTCCTCTCTCGTAGTATTGTAGAATTCTTCAAAAATGAATAGATGAGAGTAACAACCTTGAAGTGTTAAGAAAAGCTTGCTTAGAATTTTTCAGCAGTTAGCATGAACTCCGTCAAGGACTACCAAGCAGCTCGCAAATAGAAGGTGGGTGGGTGGATAACAGAGGAGGTAGTGCGGGTTTTCTGAATGTGATGAAAAAGCAAAACTGAAGCAGGAGAGGATGAGCTCTGATTCTTAGCTTTTAGTATGGAGGAGGAGGAGAAGGCTGAAGAAGGGAGATGAGATTTTCTGGGCTCTGATTCTTGGCTTAAAGAAGGTTGAAGAAGGGAGTTGAAGGGATATGTAAAGGGAGAGGATGAGCTCATTTCTTAAAAGTTCTCTCATGGGCATTTCCGTCTTTTCAGTTAAATTTTGGTATCACATATTCCTACTCTATCACCAATCTATCCTTGATATATTGACATCACCTTCTAGGAAGTTTAGAATTGGGATTTTTAACTAAAATAATAACAAAAAAAAAAAATATTTACCAATCTGAAGCACTGTTCAAACTATTTACCAAAATAAGGTTGATGTGACAATGGCGTCAGAAAGTACGACGCCACTAGTGGCGTCGTACCTTCTGCCACGACTAGTGGCGTCGTACTTTCTGACGCCACCGTGTCATTTTTTTTTTTTTATAAATATTGAATCATCAGACTGTGATTGGTCCACCGGGCACGCCACGTCAGTGGCGTGGGATCCCCCTACGCCACCAGTGGCGTGAGCCTTATTTTGGTAAATAGTTTTGACTGTGCATTAATCTGGTAAATATTTTTTTTTTTGTTATTATTTTGGTTAAAATCCCTTTAGAATTGGGTTGATATTTTAGAGGGATTTTCCCTTGAACTAATTAGTTTTTAAATTAAATGAATAAATATAGATATATTTATTCACTTAACACCCTTTATTGCTTGTTTGAGAAATCTACAAATTATAGTTTTAAAAACATTTTTACGTAAATCGAAATAAAACTATTCTCATATACTTACATCTTAAATCGTAAAAGCATATTACTCACACTTCCTCATGCAACTTCACTTGAGCTCTTTATTTGACTCCTGATTTACCATAACCCCTTCATGGGGCTTCTCCTAAAATCCCTCTATCTGGTTTAAGTAAATTTCATATGCTGCATCTCTACTTCTTAGTCTCGTTTTAATAAACCAAACACATTTTAGGCTGGGGATTCCCAATCAAGTGTTTGCCCTTTGCTTAATATGAGAGGGAAGACTATGAAAACTTAATATAAGACATTTTTATATAATTTAATTATATTAAAACAAGTTAATTGAGTTAGTTAATATGAAATTTATTTTTTAAAATGTCCTAGTTATCTTTTTCAATTCCTTCATTCTCTTTTCTTTTTTATTATTGTTGAGGAAACATCAATAGGGACAAATTAGAAAAAAACTGAAAAATATAAAAATTAGATCTTATATTTAAAATCAAAACCAATTCCTTAAATATGTTATATATTAAAGAGACGAGGGAGTAGTATTTATTGTGAATGATGTTAAAAAAATGTAATTATTTAGAATGAAGAGATTTAAAAATGTTAATTTAAAAATACTATATTTTCCTGAATCTCTTATTCAAATTAAGACCGTCAAAAAACATCCATGATAGAATACGTCAGGTTGATAAATTATGCAAACTCCTTTCACAATTCGAATGGAGTTTCCATAATTTGCTTTTATAATAAAATAAATTTATGCAAGGTTAAGAAATCTATATAATGTGAATATATATTGATCATATGATTATCTCGATGCTAGTGAATAATAAAAGTTAAAAAGAATAGTCAGCGCCTTAGTAGCACAGTGACATGGGAGCCCGTATTAACTTGCCTCCCTTCCCTATGTCTAGGGTTTGAACTTTACCCCCTCCCCTACCATGATGTATCAAAAAGAAAAGTTAAGAAGAACATTCTGAAATGTGAATATATTTATCATATGATTACGTTGAAATCTTAGAATGGGTGATTTTGAAGGTTTTTTAATTTTGGAGGAGAATTAAATTTAAATTTGTTTTAACTTTTAAAATACAACGTAACAAGAGATTAGAGAAAGTATGAATTGGGTGATTTAATATTTTTAAATTTATATTTAGTCCTTCTAAATAATTATATTTTTAAGGTCCTTTACCATAAATATTATTTTTCCTTGGTTCTTTCTGTATTTTTCCTTTCTTTTTTTTCCATCAACTAAAAAAATCTATTTTCTACTTTTTTATAGAAAATATATTTCCTATCACTATTATATAGCGTGTGTATTTTAACTAACTTATCAAAATTAATATAAATTAATTAAACGAATAAAATTGTCTTTAACATTAGGAAAATTTTAAATAAATACCAAATGAATTTGCAAAACCCCTAGAAGTCCGTTGAATTTGCAAAAAGACTGAGAGGTGACAAGGACTTTTAGGGGATATGCAAATTCGCGCGAAATGACCATTTTGCCCTTAGTTGTAAATCATTTTTAAAAAAAATACCCCCTGGCGGTGGGCCCCACCGCCAGCAGCCACCACCCCTGCCACCAGCCGGCGACCACCACCTCCGGACGGAGGTGGTTTCCGATCACCGGCCGCCGGCGGAGGAGGTGGCCGGCAGTGGGGCCCACCACGGGGGGAGGGGGTATTTTCTTTTCTTTTTTTTAATTATTTACAACTAAGGGTAAAATATGGTCATTTTGCGCAAATTTGCATATCCCCCAAAAGTCCTTGTCACCTCTCAGCCTTTTTGCAAATTCGACGGACTTTTGGAGGTTTTACAAATTCATTTGGTATTTATTTGAAATTTTCCCTTTAACTTTTTACTAGCCAGGAAAAAAAAATCCCTTAACTTTATATTATTATTTTTTATCCTTAATATGTAAAAACAACGCAAATTGTGGTTTAGGGGGGAAAAAAAAGGAACGCAAATTATGTGTAATTGTGAAAATAATTACATGAGTATATCAATTCAAAATTACTAAATAATTAGTTGATTTTATAGTGCTTTATTTATAAGAATTTGTTCAAAAATACTTATAACACCGGAAAATTCCTTTAAAAGGTATATGAAAAATCCAAATTTTGCATCACAAGACTTAACAAATAATTATCTTGTCCACATAAATTTAGAAAGTGGGTCAAACTACCCATCTCAATGGGTTATTTATAAAAGTAAGTTCAAGTGTGTAAGTTTTTAACAACACTTTTTTCATAAAATGCCTATTTAGATATTGTGAGTATCGAATTTGAACTTCTTAATTTTAAAATGGTTATTGAATTATAAGATGTTGTTCAAGTGTGAAAATTAATCTCCAACCTCACTGCAGATCCTGAAATATTTTCCTTAATAGAGTTCACCAGCTTAGTATGTCTAATAGACATTATTAAGACAAATAAAGGGATTTGAAAAAAAACAGGAATTAATAAGAATATTTTGACCATTTATAAGATAAATAAAAGAATTTACAAGATGAATAAGGATATTTATAAAACAAATGAAGATATTTACGAGAGAAATAAAAGGATTCGAAAGAATTCATGGAGTTAAAAATATTTTGGTCATTTATAAGACAAATAAAAACATTATAAAGGCATTTATTATTGTTTGGGATACTGGTGGGAAAAATGACTTATGGAAAAATCAGATTAGGTAAAAGTCAGATTCTAAAATATGATTTATGTTTAAATTGACAGTAGCATAAGTAGCTTTTGTGATTTAAACTTATAATCAATCTAAAATATTTTTTAGAGTACTGACTAATACTAAAAATATACTTCAGAATATGAACGATACTAAAAACAAGTACTTCAAAATCTTTAAAATTATTTTAGGATCTTAAAAAATTTATTGTTAGTATCGTTCAGTACTTTAAAATATTTTTAGGGTATTGAATAGTACTAAAAATATACTTCAGAATATTAAACAATATTTTTTAAAAAAATCTAATGATATTGAAAATATATTTGAGGATCTTGGAAAAAATATTTTTAGTACCAGTCAATACCCTAAAATATTTATTAGTGTACTGAATGGTACTAAAAATATATTTCATGCTACTTTTCAAATAAGTGAATTTTCAAAGAGAGAATTCCAATAAAATACCATATGAATTTGCAAAACCCCCAGAAGCCCGCCGAATTTGTAAAAAGACTAAGAGGTGACAAAGGCTTTTCAAGGTTATGCAAATTCGTGGAAAATGACCCTAATGCCCTTCCTTCCTTTCTTCCTCTTCCCCCTTCCTCTCTCTCTCTGAACCAGAACCACTCGCCACTGCACGTTCATTCGCCGCCTTCTACCTTCGCTATTGACGCCAATGCCGCACTCTCCACCTTGGACGCCGCACCCGCCTACCGGCATCGATGAAAAAGAAAACGAAAAATTGAAACACGAAAACGCGAGAAAACGAGAAACAGTAATTTTTTTTTTTTATCGGTCGATCCGGACAAAATTGGAAGAAGAAGACGTGAAGGAAGGAAGGAAGGAAGGAAGGAAGCAGGAAGAAGGAAAAAGAGAAAGGAAAAAAAAAACAGAGAATGCCCAGGGCATTCTTGAAAATGCCTTTAATGCATTCTGGGCATTCTCCAGAATGCCTTAACGGCAGTCTCCAAAATGCCTTTAAGGCATTCTAGAGAATGCCTTTGGGCATTCTCTAGAATGCCGGGCATTCTTGCAGAATGCCTTTAAGGCATTCTCGAGACCAGGGCATTCTCGAGAATGCGAGAATGCCTTGGGCATCTTTGTTTGTTTGTTTTTTTCTTTCTTTCTTTCTCTTCTTCCTTCTTCATTTTTCCTTCTTCCTGCTTCCTTCCTTCCTTCACGTCTTCTTCTTCCAATTTCTTCCGGATCGACCGATAAAAAAAAAAAATTACTGTTTCTCGGTTTCTCACGTTTTCGTGTTTCAGTTTTTCGTTTTCTTTTTCATCAGTGCCGGCGGGCGGGTGCGGCGTCCAAGGTGGAGGGTGTGGCATTGGCGTCGACGGCGGAGGTAGACGGCGACGAAAGAACGTGCAACGGCGAGTGGTTCTGGTCAGAGATAGAGGAAGGGGGAAGAGGAAGAGAGGAAGGAAGGGAATTAGGGTCATTTTCCACGAATTTGCATAACCCTGAAAAGTCTTTGTCACCTCTTAGTCTTTTTACAAATTCGGCGGACTTCTGGGGGTTTTGCAAATTCATATGATATTTTATTGAAATTCTCTCATTTTCAAAACCTTCCCAAAATAACTTTTAGTCCATAAGTCCTACTGAAAAAAAAAATCTCATAAATCCGATTCAATCGGGACATAAATTTGATTGGAGGCACCCATAATCGTACCAAACATGCAAGTCTTTTCACACATACCAAAAGATTGCGTGTGTTGTGTGGGGTGCGAGAAATGATGGAATATCCCCCAAACCATCAAGAATTTTCTTATATGCTCATATCTCTATATTTATATAGATTTAGATTATATATTGTTTTTTGATATAATTTTTTTTATATTTAGTATTCTAAATTAATTAGTTTTTATGATACTGATGTTATAGATAAATATTTATGAATGTAAAACTGGAAACTAATTAATTTATAATATTGAGTGTAAAAAATGACAGCATATATTTTAAAATTAAGTAAATATAATATATAAAAAAAATTAAAAAAAAGAAAACATAAGAAGCACATAAATAAAAGGTTGTTCACATTGATATTGATAGCGAGCTTTCTCTAATTTTTCGTTATTTTTATTTTCAAATTTATCTTCAACGGATGGTTCAACGTGTTTCAGGCTTTCAGCATCGGCCCCCAACCCGTCCGGTTTCTCTCATTTTCTTCCCCTTCCCCATCCCTCCCAGGCGCATCTCGACCGTCCATTCCGTAATCCAACGGCCAAGTTTTAAAAAAAAAACCAAAATTTTTGTTTTTTGTCTTTTTCGAAAAAGACAAAAAACAAATTTTTTTTTAATCTCGGCCGTTGGATCACGGAATGGACGGCCGAGATCTGACTGTGAGGGATGGGGAGAAAAAGAGACAATGAGAGGATCCGGTTCCAAACCTTCCTGCGTCCGGTTTCTCTCATTTTCTCCTCCCTCCCCATCCCTCCCAGGCGCATCTCGGCCGTCCATTCCGTGATCTAACGGCTGAGATTAAAAAAAAACAAAATTTTTGTTTTTTGTCTTTTTCGAAGAAGACAAAAAAAAAATATATTTTTTTTAAATCTCGGCCGTTGGATCACGGAATGGACGACCGAGATCTGACTGTGAGGGATGGGGAGAAAAAGAGACAATGAGAGGATCCGGTTCCAAACCTTCCCGCGTCCGGTTTCTCTCATTTTCTCTCCCCTCCCCATCCCTCCCAGGCGCATCTCGGCCGTCCATTTCGTGATTCAACGGCCGAGATTTTAAAAAAGAACAAAATTTTTGTTTTTTGTCTTTTTCGGCCGTTGGATCACAGAATGGACGGCCGAGATCTGACTGTGAGGGATGGAGAGAAAAAGAGACAATGAGAGAGGATCCGGTTCCAACCTGCCCCCGCCAAAATTCCTTCACCCCTCTGTCGGTTCGCCCTGCTGCAATGGCGGCAACAATCTCAGAGTTTTGGCAATGCCAATAAGTTCAGTTGGCGGTCCAGCGGGTAATTTGGACTTTATCGAGATCCCGAGATCTGATCGGGATCGTATCCGAGGGTAAATTTGTATTTTTAAAATGCGCATCACCTCTTTTGGTTGGTGGTTTTGCACGAAGCATTTATGCTCGTCCTCTTCTTGCGTAGATCTGTAGGGCACAGTGGACCTTCCTTCGTATTCCACATCCTGAGAGTCTTTTTCACAAACTTCGATCTCAACCCTAACCAACCCCACAGGTAACTTCAGCTTTACTTGCTTCAACGTTTAAGCTTCATTCTAGTTCTGTACCGTTGTTGATTTGATGAGAAAATGTTGTCCCTCCCTCTCTCTCAGGTTGCATTTGGATATTTATGATGATGTTCATTTCTTTGGGGATGTTGGATTTGGTTCATTTTTTCTGGAATATGAAATTGTTTTCATTTCCTCGTTTGTCTCTCCTTTCTGATTCTGTCTTAGGAAGCACTGACCAATGACCATTTCATGAGTTTCAGTTGTTGGATTCAGATTTATCTGTGCAATGTTTTAATTATTAGATTGCTTTGTAAGGGTTTGGACTTGATATCTTGGTGTAATATAATATATGCACTTTATTCTGTCTAATGACAGTTCAACTTTCATACTTTACTTTTGGGATTAAACCATTTAAATGTGCTTCTAATGGCCTGTTGGTGGAGCTGCAAGTTTTTGTTTATCTAAGAAGTATAGAAACAAAATACTAGTGTACACATGGCCTCGATGAATGAGATAAAGCAAAAGATTTCTTTGCAGAAAGTTATTATAAATTAGATCACTAGTCGCAGTGTAGTGCTTTTTGAATCAAGTGAAGCCATTTTTTATTTTTTTCCCTGCTCGGTGGATAAATACATGGTACCTCCCATTGGTTTATTCCAAGAGAGCATTAGATCTTTCATGAATGATTAAGAATAAATTATTGCCATTTGACCTTTGTTGCATTATATTCCTGACCTTACATGCAATAGTCAATGGTTTCACCCTCACCATAGACTGGTGTTCTCAGTAGATAACCGATTAGGTTTTATAATGTATAAGGTATATGCAAGAATTTTGGAACAAATTGAAGTTTGTTAATGAAGATAAAATTGTGAATACAAACGAATAATGATATTCAACCAAAAGTAAACCCACAGTTTTTTTGAAAAAATTAGATTGGAGAGCCACCCATTCATCTTCTCAACATATGTTTATGTGGTATCTTCTTTGATGCTCTTGCTAATCTGTAGAAACATGCTAAAGGTCCCAGAACATCAAGTTGCCGGCCATCAAGCCGTAGAAGGTCATCTTGGTCCTCTAGTAGATGATTCTGGTCGCTTCTATAAACCTCTTCAAAGTGGTAAACGTGGTTTCCAGGAGGTGGAATTCTACGAATCTCTTTATTCTGATGCCAGGATTCCTGATCACATCCGCAGATACTTTCCTATCTTTTATGGTACCCAGGAAGTCAATGCATCAGATGGGTCTGGCTTGCATCCTCACCTGGTCTTGCAAGATCTTACCTCCTGCTACAAAAGTCCATCCGTCATAGATATTAAAATTGGTTCCAGGACATGGTATCCACAAGCTTCTAATGACTACATCCAGAAGTGCATGCAAAAAGATCTAGAAACCTCTAGTCTCTTATTGGGTTTTAGGATATCAGGATTGAAGGCCTTTGTCTCTGAGGATTATGGATTCTGGAAGCCTGAGAGGAAGTTTTTGCAAAATCTACCTGCAGATGATGTTAAATTGGTTTTGAAGAAGTTTGTTTCCTCTAATGCTCCCACAAATGATGGCGTGCAACCTGATTGCCTTCTTGCATCCGAGGTTTATGGTGGTTCTTCTGGAATTTTAGCACAGCTCTTGGAGCTCAAGGCATGGTTTGAGGTTCAAACGATTTTCCATTTCTATTCTTGTTCTGTCCTTATCGTGTTTGAAAAGGAATCTGTGCTAAACAGAAAGAGTTCAGGTGCTGCCGTTAAACTTGTTGATTTTGCACATGTGATCGAAGGAGCAGGTGTGATCGATCATAACTTCTTGGGTGGGCTTTGCTCTTTAATAAAGTTCATTTCAGATATTGTAGCCTCTCCAATTGAAAAGTGCATTTCTATTGTTAATGATACTAAAAGTGAAAAATGTTTAGATGGGTCCCTCTCCTCTGTGAAAATTATGCCCTTATCACTTGACTCCAAGGAGGATTGAAGAATCTAAAGCTTAATTGGTGTTGTTGATTCCAAAAGTATCAACATCCAGACTCAATATTTGGATTGAATAATGCCCTCTTAGGCATCCCTAATTCTCCAAGTTGCTTCTTCCATTATTTAACTTCTGATTCTGAATCTTAGTGGCGTCAACCATGAGTACAAGTTGATTCCATTTGAGATTGTGAAACTAAATGTTTCTTTTGGATTATAGTCGTGCTATATGCTTGTAGTGATTGAATCAATGTTTCTTTTGGTTAGAGAGATTTATTTCTTTGCTGCTTTTCTCTTCTTCCTTCTTGAGTACCAGTTTTGTTAGTCCGCTGTTACTGGTGATTTGTTTTCATTTCTGTGCTCTGACGGTTTTTGTTTGAGACATTCTTGGAAAATGAAATAATCCAGGTTTGTAATTTCCTACACTGATGCATATTTTATTCAAGAGAGAGGAAAACAACTGAGTCGAAGTGTGCAGGGGAGTTACTTCCTTTTTCTGCCTATTTCTGGTTTGTTTTTCTTTATATACACAGCATGAACTTAGTTTAAAACCGATGACTCAGATCTAATCAATCTAATGATAACCTATGAAGCACCGATACACAAAATATTTTTTCCATTGTATCAGAAACACCATGTCATAATCAAATATAAGAATCAAGCACCAATATTATTTGAAGTAACGTATTAATGTCCCGTATCGGAAACGCCGTGTTTGGTGCTTCATAGCTGATAACATTGCCTTTGCATATCCAATTTTGTGATTTTTAAGATTATTACCGTAATCTAGCAACTGAGTTATACTAATTAATAGACGACCCTTCTAATTATTCTTCTTGAAGTTTGCAAGTGGCTTGTAGGGGATGATATATATATATATATAAGATCAAGTATCGTGCCATTTAGAGAAAGGAACACTTACCTTGTAGCAAAAACCTCAAAACCTCATTATATATGTCATCTAAAGTCATAAAAGTTACCAACCAACTACAAAACCACCTCTCTAATCTCATTATATGATACTTATAAGAGGAATATGTTCAGGGAATTCTCTTTAATCAGGTTCAAAGCCTCAACTGAGTTGTTCTATACCTTTTTGGCATTCCTAGTTTTCATTTTCCATCCTGAATGAGGCATCTGCTTGTATCTTCTCTTGTTGAGATGATATATTCTTTGCTCATCCATTCTTCATTTCCCTATCGCAGCAAGCCAAAACTTTCATGGACATGATTTTCCCCTGTTCATGGAAGATTAATGGAAGAAAAAGAAAGGAAGGATTAAGAAGGCAGGGCTATTCATAATGATCTAATCATTATCATTATCATCATCGTCATGATGAAGGTCTGCAAAATGTTGCAGGGGAACTGCAAGTGGGTTGCTGTCAGAATTGAAGATCAGGTTCTCAACTATGTTTTCCCAATGTAAACAAATTATTCAATTGATTTGAACCAAAACATGTCATGTTTTTATTAGATTGGTTATGAAAGGTTTTGTAATTTATAGTTTGTTTGTATAGAGTTTAGGTGACAGATCACTGTCCAAAGGGACAAGGCCCCAAGTGGGTGAGTGACTTAGAATTTGAACATGTAATGTCCCACGTCCTCCTCAGTTCTATGAATTTGCCTTCATTCGCAAATCATAAATGGAGACACTAACGATGAGATGTTATTTCTTTAATCTTATCCTTTTGGCATTCACATCTCTGCTTTGCAATGTGTTGATATTCTACCCTTTGTATGGAAATTAAATTGTGTATTTTGAATTAATAAAATATTTTTCGGTTGAATTAAATAGTAAGGACTTGATACATTTCGGATTAGATATTTAAGTGTCACAAATAAGGGGGAAAACGTGCTGCTAACTGCTAACAAGTAACTACTTAAGAGATATTTCTCACTTATGAAAACCAACTTTACCCTAATTCAAATTAGTAAATAATATCAAATATTAGATCATTTTGTCACTAAATAATAATAATAATAATAGAAGGGATTTTGTTTATTAAATAATATTTAGTTTTAATATGAATTATACTGCTTCCAGTCCTAATTATAAGATAATATTTGGAAGTTGGTTTTTGTCCTAATTATAGAACAAAATTTTAATTTTTATTAATTTCTTTATAAATTACTCCTATTTTATTCTCTCAAGTATGTTTGGTTTTTTGTGCGTATATGTATATGGATACGTAGATTCTTCTGGTTAATGAAACTTTTAAGTTGTTGGATTTTAACTTATTTTTTGATCAACTAATGTTAATCAATATATACACACACACACAAATATATATATATATATATATATATATATATATATATATATATATTTGTTTTTGATAATACAGGCAAAGCCAAAGCTTGAAAAAGTAAAAAGGGATTAGATTATAAGACTCTAACCCTTAATACAACAAGAAAGTACTAAGAGTGATAGGATCTTTGATCCTTCAAAACCATATCAAGGCATCCTCTAAGGATGGTTAGAATCATAACCGCATCGGCACCAACGACAATGCTATGGCCCTCATTGGCCATGTAATCAGAACAAGAGATGTTATTTCTTGGAGTATAATGAAGTTCCACGACCCAGTCTCGGAACAAAAGGTCTTTAGTCTTCCCGATAGTATCTTTGAGGGTATGATCTGTATGACAATCTCTTATAAGGATACTGACGGCATCAAAAGAATCGAAATAGATAACGATTGTTTATAACAAGGGCAATCTGTAACCCTATCATGAAAACATAAAGTTCAGCTTCAATAACAAAAAGTAGGCCAAGGGATTCATAGAAGCCTATCAACCATTCTCCCTATATATATGCACGTCTATATATATATGTGTGTGTGTGTGTGATATATACATATATGTATATATGTGTATCTATGTGTGTGCGAGCGCACACACATATAGCAATGTCATTATTTCAATTAAAAAGCGTGTTAAAAGGAAAATTCTATATCAGAGAGGTATGTGGTAGAGACTGTTGATTCACTTTTACTTATATCATTTTAAATTTATATAATCGTATTTTAGGAAAATGAGTAAAATTAATTAATTTAACTGATCTCCTTAATCTCTCCAAAATCAGTTTTATATATCCTATTATTAGGAGAGGAGGGAGTACTTCTTTTTTTATAGCAATATTATTTGTATTTAAGGAAAATGATGGAAAAAATACTACATGAATTTCAAAAACTTTAAAAAGCCATGTGAATGAGCAAAAGCATGGATTAGTGAGAGAGCATCAATATGTGATTTCAATGTTTGGATCAAAAGACCAAAATATCCCTAAAAGTACCCACAGACGGAGTAAAAGACAAGGAGGCAGTTGTTGTGGCATGGAGGGAGAGGATTCTGCGTCCATTGAATTCAACTTGTGGTTCCTTGTAAGTGCTTGTTTGGGGTCATATTCAGATCCGCAAAAGTTTTTTATTTACATAAATTGAGATAAAACTCATCTCATGTATTTACCTCATATATTATAAATCACATTGAAATGATATTTTTTAAAGGCTTCAATCGTTATTCTAAACAATTTCGTGAATGTCCACCAAGGAACCGCAATGCTTTCATATGCCGACTCCACACCTGCCCTCAAACATCAAAGCTCTCATCCTATCGCATCTCACCAGGGATGACACGTTGTCTTCCATCGTTATAAGCAAGTGCTGCAAATTCCTTAAACTGAATGTAATTAATTCACTTCACAGCAAATTTGCCATTAGCTATAAAAACGTAGAAAACTCCACAAACAAGTGGCCATAAAAGGTGAGGTGATTAACCAACAATAATTCAAATAAACAAGGGTCGTACCTCGATTAAATAGGATCTATGATCAGGGGTGGAAACAGGTCAAGCTCCTATCAAGTGGCCTATAGCCTGGCCTATTCAGGGCTTGGTCTGGTCTAGCCTGTTTGTTAAAAAGGTCAGACCAAGGCCTATCTAAAGACCTAAATGTGTAGTTAAAGCCTAGCTTAACCTATTTACACATCAAATAAATATAATTATATTTATATAATACAAATAGGGTTAGGATATTGTCATTACCAATTTTATGTCACTACCAAGTCAGTACCATTTTTTTTACTGTTAGATGAGAATCTCAATAGGAGAGAGAAATAATAAAAATAGATGAAATTCCAATCTAATGGTGAAAAAGTGGTGGTGACTTGGTAGTAACATACAATTGGTAGTAACAATATCATATCTCATATAAATAATGGGAAAAACACTTCTCATGTTGTAGGAAAAGTGTTTTCTCATGTTACACACACATAAAATAGTGGGACCCACATATATATATATATATAATTATATATAATTAGCATTATATGTATATGTGGGTCCCACTATTTCATGTGTATGTGGGAATCTTATTTTTCTCATGCAACATGAGAAGATTAAACCCCATAAATAATATAATATTTATTGTTTTTATTCTTATATTCTACTAAAAGCTTACATTTATATATTTTTTTAGGCTTAAAGTGTTTATGGTCTCCAAGGCCTACAATGTAAGGCCTTTTTAAAGGCCTACATTATAAATAGGCCTTTAAAAAAACTTTAGACCCTACTAGGCCTTACAAAGGCTCAGGCCTGAGCCTTAAAAAAACCTGCATTCAGGCTTAGGCCTAGGCTCGGGCCTTCCACCCCCATTAGGTCTATTTAGCTAAAATCTAACCTGACCTATTTCCGACCTATTTCCATCCCTATGACTATGATAATGATTTGAGGGATCAACCAACCATAATTAAATATACAAAATGTTCTTAATTATAACTTTTATTTGAGGGTGAAGTGTTTAAGTGAGAGAGAATAGCAATTCAACGCATGGGCAGTTTGGTCTTTTGACCTAAACATTGAAATGACATATTTCTAGCCTCGCACCAATCTATCTTTTACTTATTCACTTGACTTTTTGGGACTATAAAATTTAAGAAATATTTTATGGGGATTTTTTCTATTATTTATGCTTTTTAATATAAATAATAATAGAAGTATAGTTCACGTCAAATAATGATATTTATAGTAAATATTGAATATCTGAAATGCAACGAAAAAGAATGATACTAAATAGAAGAATGAATCAAATCCGTAACTTTTGTCTTTCTTTGAGAAATTTATTTGTTACGTCAAAGTCGTTTTCCAACTATTGAGGAAAAAATAAAAAAGTCGTTTTCCAACTTAAGAATTAGCTCACTTTTATTGGACAGTGATTAATTATATTGTTGATTTTAAATTAAACCACAAGAAAATTCGTTTGTTAATCTCAATTCTTAACTCTAATTTACCTCCAATTATGCCTTTCATAATCTACATAAATTTTAGTAGGCCCCTTTATTTACATTTACTAGCATCCATTTGTAATAAGTAGATCTTCACCAGGTTTTTAAAACCCAGTCCGGCCTAAAATTGGGGAACTAGTCAGTAAACCGATCCACATAAATTTTAGTAGGCCCCTTTATTTACATTTACTAGCATCCATTTGCAATAAGTAGATCTTCACCCCGCTTTTAAAACCCAGTCCGGCCTAAAACTGGGGAACTAATCGGTAATCTCATCCAAGGATTAACTAGTTCACTTTTATTACTATCATTTTCTTTAGAATTTCATTTTTATAACCCTGAAATCTTCAATATCTCATCGGTTAGGCCCGAATTAGCTCCAATTTAGCTCTAGTATGACCTTCTGATACTTAACCAAATATCCCGACCGGTTTAATGCTGGTCCGGGTTTAAGAACCTTGAACATAAAGGGGATACATATTTACATACATTATACAAAAAAGGGAGTGTATTTTTATTTTCCCTATATTTAAAGGGTATTAATATCACATGGAATTAAAACAGAGGAATTCATTAAAAATTTGAACATGTTGAGTATATTTAGGAGTCATGGAAAATTTTGGAGAAAAACATCATATCGAGTTGCATCAAACGGAAGAAGAAATAAAGTAAAAGAGGCTTCAGAAAACAGACAGGAACAAAGGAAATAAACATAAACAAACAAACAAACTGTTTATATTCATCTTGTAGCTTTTTCCAAAGTTCTTCATTTGGTCACTTTCCATTGAACTCAAAAGTCAGTCAAACTTCATGTTTCTATAGCCTACATGGCTTTTTTATTTTGGAAAAAAAAAAAAAAGCAATATGTGAACGATAAGTTGTCTTTACGGCATTGCTATCCGACACCTTGTGATGAAATAACGGTTTAAACTTGATATTGACGTATTTCTTACTTAACAAAAAATATTTGTTTCTCTTTTCTTTTTATTTTTAAAAAAAAAAACTAGAAGAAGCTAATTTTGTGAAGGGAAAGTGATACATGAGAAAGAACCTTGCACATGAAAATTAAATCGTTTATATTTAATTACATACTTGAAGACATTTTTACATTAAAAGTCATGATTGCATGTGTATTTTTTTTCTTATAGTTTTTAACACATTAAATTTTTATTTTTTTTCGAACACACTATATATTTTTTATCCCCCTAAATATGAAAAAATCGTGATTGATTTAATAAATTGTGTGAGGAAAAAAAAAACTTGTATGTATTTACAAAAGTCATGAATGAGGGTGATCACATTCCCAGCCACGTGGATTAGGTCAACGTTGGCAATGTGGCCCCAACATGAAAGCCGCAAGGCAACGTAGGCCAAGCTTCTCTACATGTGCTCCACGTGTACACCTACTCCAATTTTCCACTTATTTAATCGTTAAAATTATTATTTATAGAGATAAATGTCATTTTTGTTATAAAAGTTTTTGCTTTGGAAGAGCAGTGAAAATTCAGAAATTTTCTTAGAAATAATTTCATTCTGAAAGTTTACAAAACATAGAAATTTTATTCTTGACGTCCTCTAATGTTAATTTTGCTCGTTAAACATCTAGCATTGCATGCCACCTTATCATCCATGTCAAGTGCTGAATAACTAATGTTTCCTCCTTTCAATCTTAATATGAAATTTAATTGACTTTTTTTAAAAAATTAATGAAGTTAAATAAATTACTTTAAAGTATTTATATTTATCGATTTTCTAACTTATAAGCTGATATATAATTTAATGACATACATAATATATGATATGATTAGATAATTTATTTAAATTTTGTAATCTCTAAAAAGATCAGCTAATTTTTAGATTAATGAAAAGAGAGAGTTTTTTTTTTTTTTTTATGAATACGAAGAAAATTGTGGATTTTCATCTCCCTTCAAGTAACTCGCAATATTCTACCATTATCCTACTATTGTAATTTATCTCCACCATCACATTTATGGCCTTTATTATCTATTACTCCCTCCCTCTGGTCCTAATTATAGAAGCTATTTACTAGAATTTGGAAGGATCAAGGAAGGAAGTTAAATTAGTTAATTATATATTTTTTTCCTAAAATACCCTTACCCAAAATTTAAATGACATTAATGAAACACTTGTTAAAAGGAAGATGTTATTGTAGAGTCAAGCACGTTGCCCAAAACTATAGTTAGTTGGGGGTGTAAATCTATTTCTTTAAGCTTTTCCAAGGTTATGACAATTAAAAAAAGTTATTGACAGTCAAAATAAATGTATGCAGCCGGGCAAATATATATATATATATATGGCTTATGATTGGTTTATCCTACATTAAATTTTTCATATCAAATTGCAAGAACGATATATTGAGAGTAAACTAAAGAAACTTATGTGGCCGTGTAAATGAAACAGGAATCTAAAAATAGGAACCCATCACGCAAACAATTAATTAATTATTGTGGAAGAAATATTAGTAGAGGTGATATGGGAAAAATATGACAAAAATTGCTCAAAATTATTTTATATAAAAAAGTATAATTTAGGTGTATATAACATTAATGAATTACAAACATTATTTACTTTATAAAATATATAGGTGTATTATTAAATTATAATTGAGAAAGTATAAATAAGGGTATTATAGGAAAAAAAATTGACAAAAGTTAAAACTTACTTTTATAATTAGGATCAAAACCAACCCCAAAATTTACTCCTATAATTAGAACCAGAGGGAGTGCTACCGAATATGTAAGGCTATGGCTATAAATATTAAATAGAGCATGTGATTTGTAATGAGATATTCAAGAATTGATCTCTATTTTCTCTTACTCTACACTTCTATATTACTTTTTGATTTAGTATTTTTTTGGTCATAACATATTTTTTAAGTGTCTTTAATTTAAATATTATTACGTAATCATGATAGAGAGATAGACAAAATTGGGTTTACAACTTATCACATGGAATTAAAGTTTTTTAATGTTTGAACGATATGTTAATTTTAAGAATATTAATTAATTTTAACGAACTTCTTTAATTTATATGAATTATTCAAATCTGATTGTAAATAGAAATAGATGTAGGAATTTATAATCAACCTGTTGTACATTAGTCAAAATGGGTAGTGATATATTCCATGTCAGCACTCAATTTTTATGTTCACTAGTTGAAATGTTGTGTTGAAAGTTATATGGGTTGTGTAATAAAATTTCATATAGGTGAATTTGTTGCCACTTATAGGAATAGAATAGAATTAAAGTTAATGAAGATGAAACTTCTATTAAATACAATAGATAAGTTGATTTGTTTGGAGTAATATTCAAGGATTGTATTGTAATGGGTGTTTAATGAATCTGTCTTGTGTCCCTTGCAAGTCTTTCTCATTATATTTTTCAAATATAAGGGGTCTAATATAGGCAAAAGCCACAAATCAGTATTAAGGTAATACAGTAAATAAAACTTTGGGAATTTTTGCAGAAAATGTTGTCTTACCTGTTATCTCAGCTAATTTTAACTATTAATTTATTAAATATGTTGAGCTGACAGTTCACTTGTTATCTACTTTATTTTTGTTAAGGTTCAAATTTACCCTATAAATTTTAAATCTAATTTTAAAAAAAGATGAAGTAGATTACATATAGATTTTTTGCACTAATTTTTCATATTAACAAAAATTAACATGAATAGCATATGGACTATTAACTTAGCATATTTAATTAACTAATGATTAAAATTAATCAAACAAACGCCAAGGCAAAATTGCACTGTGAGACAAAATTGCCCCTCTATGAATATTTTCAGGACAAAAATTCCCTTAAAACCCTAAAGCCTCTTACACACTAGAAGACGGGGCAACATTGAAGGGTGATAAACAAAAGGTAAAAATGAAGTAAAACAATTAGGGTTCAATTTTGTTTCACAAGTTTTGGCATAGAAGTTGTAGGTATTGACAAAATTAATCAATATCCTATAGGAAGGAAGTGTTTAAAAATGAAGTGATGTTCCCTCTAGTTGTTAAAAATGTTAATGATCCAAATTAATTTTTTAATTAGTGATGAAGACTTTTTGTCTTTAGCTTTGGGGTCCACAATCAACAATTAACCAAGGATTGTGTATAGACAAACCTAGGATCATTCTCTCTTTTTGAGGAGCCTTTTATTGATTCCTAAGTAATCTAAATGTCATACAAATGCAATGAAAACAATGGGAGATTGGGTTTTGGATTTTTGAATTAATAAACTAAAATAGAAATGCAATTTAAATGAAGCAAAAATAAAATAGAATATAAGAAAACGAGATTAATTAGATTAAAAACAATTAACCCAGAATTGGGATTCCATAACATTCATCGGAAAAAAAAAACATAATAACCAAACTCGTGATTGATTATGGACAAACCGAAATCTCTGCGTTTGTCTAGAAACTCTTTCGACTAAACGATTACCTAGCATCTGATTAAACACATGGAGAGCTCGCTATGCGATCGCACAACGCTCTTTAGAACCCGATCCGACCTATGTCCTTGGGATATCAATATGGATATTAAATCTAATACCCAATCCGCAATCATAATCGGATCCGATTAAAATAAACAAAAACAAATTACGTTATTGATTGAAGTGCGGGTCCTCTGGATTCGTGGAACCCTCAATCCATGGGTCAACCAAAGAAGCTTAGCCAAGCATAGCTAGGCAAAATACAGAAGAATAGATGAAGAACGTGAAAAACATGATGAACAACTCAGAGAAAATAAAAAGCTTCCAATTTAATCCCATAAAGTGTAATTGAGAATATGTTTATAGCCACCATATAATTTTCCTTATATAGGAAAGATGACTAAAAAAAGGAACCCTTAATAATAGGAAACCTCTAATAAATAGGAAATTTCTTAAAAATAGGAAACCTCTAAAAATTGGTCTTTTATTACAAAATTTGGGCAAAATAAAAATTCAGAAAAATGTGTTTGTCTTTAGCTCCAATTTCGTCTACCTTCTTGTTCGAATTAGTCTTCCGAGTCTTCATAACAATTGTATCTCTCTGAATCATCTAAAAAAACAAAAGAAGAATGAGGCTAATCCGATATATAGATCAAAAGTTATGGCGAAAATAGTAAAGCATTGTAAATCTGGAATTTTATTACCAAAAACGAATTTAGTCTAATTGAAAGCTTAAAGCTCAATTAAGTAATAAAACCCATTATTTCTCAATTAGACATTCCTAATTTATTAACCAAGAGATACAAATAAATGAAATGATATTCAATTATCAATTAGCAATAGTTTTTTAAATGGTTAGGGTGACTTTGCTCCCTTTTAAACATTTATAGTAAAATATCGATCCTTTTGTTTTGGGAAAAATCTCATATAAAGTTACTTAAAATAGAAAAATTCTAAATCAGGTTGGTAAATTCAACAAATCATTAATTAAGTCATCATTCCAATTTAGGATTTCAAAATTCGTGTAAAATAACTTTAATGTCCCTCCTATTTTTTTTACCAGCCTTTCTTCTCGCCCCTCTTAAAAGAATGTCATCGCTTTATGACTTTATATAAAAGGAAAATTAAGAATAATTCAAGTATGTCATGCCATAATAGTATCATTAATATCAATTAAATATATTTTAATTGAAAGTTAATTAATTGTATTAATAATTAAAAAAATGTGAGTTTTTTTAGAGAGAGAGAGAGAAAGTTGTTATTTTTATCGGATGAGATTAAAAAAAATGCATATCCTATGCCAACTTCACCCTTCACAAAATTGAATTGAAATAAAATTCATTTTTACCAATATTAATTTAAATCAGAATAATTTTCCTTAACACATAAATGTGAGTTTTTAGATAATAATTCAGTTAATATTTGAATTTGAATTTTTAAATTTTTTAATATAAATCAGTAATATTATTTATGTTTTTTTAAAAAGCAACGTTTAAGTTTCATATACTTCTATGGATATTTCAGAAAAAAAGATGTAAAATGCACTTAAAATTTCATAAAACGGTTTGCATCAATATAAAAATTCCACCCAAAAAAAAAAAACTATATATATGTGTGCGAAAAATATAGAAAAATTCACACTTAATTAATATATTTACCAAAATATGTCCTTTTATAGTGACATATATGATACGTTTTCTTTTTTAAAAAAATTGTTCATGCTAATAAAAAGAACTCTTTGCTGAAAATATTGTAGATTTTTATTCTTATAATGATATATTTAATATATTTGAATGAATCATATTTTGTTGTATTAAAATTAATTTTGATATATACATGAGAAACATAAGTTGGGGAGTAATAAAACTCATAAATGATGTTATTAAAAAAAACTCATTAATGAGGAGAGAGGGGAAGATATTAAAGTTATTTTACCAATATTTTAAAATCCTAAATTGGGTTAGTGACTCAATTAAAGATTTATTAAATTTACCAACCCAATTTAAAATTTTTCTATTTTAAATAGCTTTATATGCGATTTTCTCTTTTGTTTTTCTGAATTCTCAAAGTTCTTAAGCAAAAATTTTCAAGGTAAAATTGAATCTTAGCTCACAATAAAATTAATTACTACTTCCGATCATAAATATAAGATATTAGGCCTGTTTGGATTTACATTTCCCACGCCATTTCAGGCAAAAATATTAACGTGGTGTTGGATGAAATGCAAAGTAAGAAAAAAAGCCAGAAAATAATGGTTCTTTTTTTTGCCCAAAAGAAAATAATGTTTGGATCAGCATTATTTGTAATAAACTTTCCCCCTTAATGCTCATTAATCTAAATGCTCCCTTTTAGAGCTTTTCTTACGTTAGTGTTATCTTCTTCTGCAGGTGGGGCCCATTGTGGAGCAAAATTGGGGTTCACAAAAGGGAAAAAAAAAAAGTCTAAACGTGGGCCCCTCGTGTTTTTATTGACTTTCCCACTAATTCCAGCTTTTCTTTAAAAGAAAAAAAAAATCTTCAAAAGTCAAATAGGCAATCCAAATACAAATCATATTTACAACATGATTTTTTTTCCTACCGAGCTTTTACAAAAGTCAGATAGCTTTTAAGCCACCATTTCTACTGCCAACCTAAACAGGTCTTACTTGTAGTATAAATTACACTACAAACTTATCCTATATTTGGAAGTGAAGGAGTAACAACTATGTGCGTCTACATGCCTCTAAACCTTGGTTCTCTATAAAAATGAGTTGGTGTCATATTTAAGATGGTGTCAAATCCGTAGTATGTCAATAACCTTGTAATCTGAGTAGTAATAAAATTTCGTTGTGAGTGAGAAGTAACGTGTAGAACCTCGAACAGATTTTAATTAAAAATAGCACCAAATACACTGAATTTGATTCAATTGCCAAACCCCCCTCACAATGCAAGGTACTATAAGTTTTCACCATTTGATTATTTGGCGTGTCAGCATTATTTTTATG
Organism: Acacia crassicarpa; assembly: GCA_034222035.1. Taxonomy (NCBI): domain Eukaryota; kingdom Viridiplantae; phylum Streptophyta; class Magnoliopsida; order Fabales; family Fabaceae; genus Acacia; species Acacia crassicarpa. The sequence continues at coordinate 55,723,823 of JAWXYG010000003.1, forward strand.
AAAAAAAAACTCCCAAAAATTATGAAATAACCCTTCTACTCTTATCAGTGGCGGACCCAGGATTTTATATTTGTGGGTGCACAATTAGTTGAGGGATTTGGGGGTTCAGGGGCAGCGCTCCCGAATTTTTTTTTTATTTGAAGGAAAGTTTTAAATGTATTAAAAAATAATTGACTAGAGAACATGTTGCAACCTATAAGCTAGTTCATCTCAATACTTCCTCTATCAAAACTTATAACATTGTATATTTTTTCATACAGGGACATTAAGCAACTAAAGCTATGGTTTACAATTCCAAAGCAACTTGATCACAAGAAATTAAAGAATGAAGAATTATAATGTAACCAATGCCTTGTTTGATTGTGCTTATGAAAAAATTACCCCCTTCTCTGAGCAGGAGGGGGTAAAAGATCCAGAGTAATTCCAATAAAGTAATTTCCTTGCGTATTAACCCGTGTAAGAATCCCAGGCTCAGTGCTGTGTGTGTGTTTAATGACTCAGTCCAGGCAGAGGCTAACAAGTGAAAATAGCAGAGTAAATAGAAGCAAAGTTCTACAAACTGATACACACAATTGAACTAGGCACAAAATAAAGAAACTGGAAGTGCAGTTGAGCGCACCTGTCCAGCAGCAAAGGCATGATTTGTGTTAAGGGTAGCATTTACTTCTGCATGACAAACATAACTACAAGTCTACAATGGAGATATTTAAATTTGGTCAGATTTGATGAGCAGTATGAAAAGATATAAATACATAAGAATTAATATGAAACAAGAAAATTATGAATTGAATATAACATGTGATGGCTTTAGCAAGAAGAATATATTCTTCAACCATATAAGAGATCTAAGACAGAAGGCATTCTATTCTGAAATATGCATCCTGCTTTTCAGACTTGCTGGAAAAAAATGAACCACTTTTCCTTGCACTAAAATTACTCTATCTTTTGGGAAGAAGGAAAGGATACCATGTATTTGATAGCTGAACCGAATGAACTTACCAAGAATTATACCACCTCGACTCACCAAGCATGCCCCACCTACAAGATCATTACAAAGGCAAGCTCCATCAGTTTTAGCACGCCAAATAAATCTGAATACTTATGCCGTCTTACTGCATTGTTAAAGAACATCATTTAGCTAACCAAAAGATGTGAAATAAGACCTGCCTATTAGGATCTTTTGGATCCTTCAGCCGACAAAAATGCAATAGCCATGAAATAATCATCCCAGGACAAATATCTACTATCAACAACCAAAGAAAAAAATAGAATTCACGGTCCCACACGAAAAGGGATCCTAATTCAAAAGCACTAACAAGACTACAATAATTTCAATAAGTGAGAACCGTTATACCCTACTAGCCAGAGGAACACAAATACAAACCATTTACAACACGAGAGGGGGGGGATGCAAGTCCAAAAACAGCTAACAAGGCTAATAACTTAAATAAGGGGAATCCCTCAAAGGCTCAAACCCTACTAGAGAATCACTAACTCTTTGCGTTTGGCCGGAGGGATCAAAAGCATCTCTGCGAGTACAAAGGTTCTTTAAAACTGTTCCATTTTGCGAAGAATTGAAATTGGATCGATGCTACTTTGGAAAGAAGAAGAAGCCGAAGGCAATTGCGGAGGCCAAAGCACTAAAAACGCTAGCGGAGGAGAGTACAGCAACGTCGTAAGAGTTCATGGAGTTGGAAAAAAAAGAAAAAGGGATAAGGAATGGGGAAGGTTCGAACCAGCGACCTAGAGACTAAGGCTGAAGAGCTTTAACCAGCTACACCACTGGCAGATGTTGTGATTAAATTCTTTCAAATTATATATATTTTCTAAAATTTGTGTCTGCACTTGCCCACAGGGGCACAGATGTGGGTCCGCCACTGACTCTTATGTTGTATTTGGTTTGAAGGGAGGGAAGAAAGTAGTATGAAAAGTTAGATATTATCATAAATTCATTTCGTTTTCTGCACAAATATTTTATATCATAGTCATATCTGACTTTTCACATCAAAGAGAGGAGCTCCCCTTCCTCCCCTCCTTTTAAACCAACCACAGTCTTTAGTCACAAGAAAAAAGCCCTTCCTTCCCATCCTCCTTTCCCAACAACACATTACCTTCAATCCTTTGACTCCAAATTTATAAATTTTTTAAAAATATTTTTATTGATTACGCATAATCTAAAGGTAGTGATGACAAAAAATGATATTTGAGGAAAACCAATATATATTATTACAAATAAGCAACACAAATAAGCATCATAATATACCTAAATCAGTCAACTAGCTCTTATATTAATGATCTAAAGATAATAAAATAGCTCGTCAAAGAAGCTAGTGGCGAGGTAGATGAAGGTTAGCTAACACGTGTGACAGTGTTTGGGCAAGTAGCTTGAACGAAGGTGAAAGAAGAGGATAGTGTTGTAATTTTAAAGATGGTTGTGATAACTGAGATTGTCAAACTCACGAGTTTAGGTAAAATCATGACAATGACGTAAACTCGTATCGTGAACTCGATCATAAACTTGTAAAAGTTTATTTTTACTATTAAATAGGTATTAATAGTGCATAATAAATAATTAAAATATAGAAAAATGACATCAATTTAATTTAAATATATTTTAAATCCAAATAATTAAAATTAAATTCATCAATATTCAAAATTTACCAAACAAAGAAATTTTTGTAAAACTCACATATAAAGCTGCTGAGCATGATCAAATAAAAAAAAAGTTAAGAAGAGTTTAAGGGTGAATTAACACGTTTTTGTAAGTTTGAAATGTAAAAATGATAAACTCGATGTATAAACTCGTAAGTTTAACTGAGTTTACAACGATCACGAGTTTACTAGTAACTCGACTCGATTTGGTAAACTAGAAATAGTGATAACAACAGTAAACTCACGAGTTTGATAATAATGGTGATAATTAATAAGGATTCATAAGACTCCTAAAAATCTGGATTGTCATAACTTCTATGATTATGATTCCCATACATTATATTAAAATCCAACATTTGGTGACGCCTATTGGTTACTGTTTGGGATCACTTTTAGGGTCTCAAAAATGCTTATTCACATTAATTGAGATAAACTTCTCTCATATAATTATTTGCAAATCACGATCAAAAAACTATTTTTGAAGGCACCAATCATTATTTCGAACAACTATTTGAATTGATTCTAAATATAAGAAATCATTTCTTTTTATCTTCCAAATTTATAATTTTTACCTTAAAATATTGTTATTGCCTGTACATATTATAATAATGGTTCAATAAATAATTCCAGTCACGGGATTAAGGATGACATTTTAAGGAAATTAATACTCATTCATTTCAAGTAACCAATTCAACTAATTTTTTAATAGAGTTAATGGTCAATTTTGCTTTAGAAGTGTTAGGCAATTTTGTAGTGACCGTGGCGGTTATCCTATTTGATTTGATTTAGGGTCAGTTTGGATGGACTTTTTGATTTTTTTAAAAAAAAAACACTTTTTTAATGTAAAAAAATGCTTTTTTAATTAATTTATGTGTTTAGATGATATTTTTTAAAAAAAGTAAAAGTCACAAAAAAAAAAGAAGCTAAAATGCTCCTTTTTTTTTCCCTAAAAGCTCCAATTTGGAGATTAAAAAAAAACACTTTTTTAAAAATCTCATCCAAACGGGCCCTTAATATGCTGAGCTGACTTGCATGTGTCATCCATGTCATTTTTTTTATGGTGTAAATTTTTTCCGAAACTTTTAAATCTAATTTTGAAAAAAAAATAAATATTCAACATGTGAACTTACTAGGAAAATTTGCACCTTAACAAAAATGACATGTAGGTTGTTGGCTTAGCATATTTGGTTAACTAACAATCAAAATTAATCGGGATAAGCTAGTTTAAAATTGCTCATTTTTTAACACTTTCGAGGCAAAATTGCCCATCGAAAAACCTCCAGGACAAAATTTCTCTTTAGTGAAAATTTTCGGAGCGAACTTATCCCTTAACCTTATTTAATATATGCAAATTATTTATTTATTTTACCTGTTACGGATTAGTTATTTTACTCTTATACTAAAAAAAAAGGTTTTCTTCCATTAAATTTAATCTTGAAATCTTAGCCAAAAGTGTCACATTTTTTATCACTTAATAGTTAATGCTTAATACAGGGGTCATTGATAGTGCTTCTCATGTCTATCAATGAACCACACCGACTAGTAAATAGTGAGAATGTGCATTAAGAAAAATATGTATAATTGCCTAGCGCTTCGTAGCGCTTTGGTATTAGTGCCAGCTCTAGGAGCTTGGCCACCCCCTTGTACTACCCTCGAGCCCGCTCCCCCTCCCCTCCACTTGGAGTATCCAAAAAAAATATGTATAATTTACCTTAAGAAATATAGAAAATTAAATTTTAGTAAGCAATACTTTTATCAATGGTGTAGAAAATTAAAAAAAAAAGAAAAAGAAAATGTTACTCCTTCCGATCCTAATTATAGGACAATATTTAAGAGTTGATCTTGGTCCTAATTATAAGATAAAAGTCTAATTTTTGTCAATTTTTTCCCAAAATACCAATGCTGTGTTCATAATGATTGGATGTTTTACAAATTTGTAAGGGACGCTAGAATGGAACAAAACAAGGCTCTGAACCGGAACGCTACACTGGGGGATACTAAGGAAAAGGGGAAAAAAACACAGAAACAATTTAAAATAAGGGTATTTTAGGGGAAAAATATAATTTAATAATTTAACTAATATCCTTAATCTTTCTAAAATTAAATAAATATATCCTATAATTAAAACTAGAACAAGTATTTGATAAGGATAGGTCATTGTTGTCATCTTGTTTTACCCTAATCCTATCCACTGAGGAAATCAAATGGTTTGGACTTTGGAGTACTTGGCGTTTGGAGGGGACAAGGTAGGTGCGTGCGTTTGCAATGTAGCGGAGTCGCGTGAGGTAGAACAAACACAGAAACGCGCAGCAGGTATGTAATTCCAAGCCGAATAGGCAGGTTGGCCATAAAGAGACGAGTGGGTATTTCTCTCTCCTTCTCCCTCGACTCTTTTATTTTATCGCTTCTCTCATCAGTCTCTCTCTTTCTCTCTCTCTGTCATTGTCTGATGTCTACTTACTCTCAAATGGAGAATTTCTCTGTTGATTTTTGACTGTATATCCATCCCTTCGCGCACGGTAAAGCATACTCAGTACTATCTGCTACTCCTTCAATTTTTGTTTAATTTGGTTGGGAAATTGAGTGCTTGAGATCTTGCTATTGTAATTTTTATTTTGATACAGGGTTCTCTACCTTTCCAGCGCATCCGTCTGCCAATTTCTCATCTGGGAAAGTTTGTGAATTTTCTCGACAAGCGTTAACTTTGTGGTTTTAATGCGCCTTTGTTTAGGTCTATTTCGTAAGCTTGATTTGGGAAATGAGCAGGGGTCAGCAGCCGGAGCCTCTAGATTTCTTCATCTGGACTGTTGAGGTCAACACTTTCTCCCTCTCTTTCTCGATTCCCTTGTTCAGACTGTGTTGGATTTTGTTGGGATCTTTTTCGAATAATTTCTGACCAGACGCCCCTTTAATTATTTGATTTCGACGGAAACTATATAGTTAGATCTTGTACTGGTAGAATAATTAGTAGTGCTTCATGATAATCTGGGTTGTGGTGTTAATTCACTGGGGTGATTAATTATTTGAACGATGTGAATGGTTCTCCATGATCTAGTGCTTCTCTTCTTTTCTATTTTGTCCTGCAATTCGATTCCCATGGCATGTTAACAGTGTCTTGTTCTTATTTGCTTTGTCTTATTGTTTTGCATTTTAAAGTCAGACTAGTATGAGTACAAGATTTCAGTTCTTATTAATCATGAACAAAGTTTTAATTAACTAATCAAAGAAGTGATAAAGGTTAAATACAGCTATTGCCGTGCAAGTAGGTAACTTGGTTAGCTGTAGTCAAGGTTCATCTCATCATGTAGGATTTGATAATTATGCTTGCGTGGACACTCACTTGGAACTCTCATCATCAACCATAACTTTGATTCAGGTTCCCCAGTCATGCAAAGGTGACTTTGTTCAGTATTCCAATCGAAACCAGTAATTGCTTTTGTTTTGCAAATATATAATCTGATAGAAAGTGGTTGAATTTTCGGATTCAATATACTCTGGCATTAAACGAAAGAACATAGCTTTGGATGAAGATCCAACCATTGGATTCGTAAAACATCAATCGTGTGGATGGTTATAATAGAACCAACAATTCTTGTATTGATGTCATTTTATACCTGCTGTTCTGTTATTTTGCTGATGAAAATTTGCATTTTTGTTAGACTTGTATTGTATAAACAATATATATGCCTTGCTATAAACATTATCTTGTCAGTTAGCTATAAGAATTGTTGAACATTAAATGATTATAGAATGGCTTATCGGAAGAATTGGTAGGGCATAATGGTGTTGTGCAGTCCTTGCAGCTGATCCCTAGTGGGATGGAGCTTTTGTTGTTGTTGTACTTGATTCTAGAAGTTTTCTTGAAGCCTTGTGGCATTATTTTTTATTCAAAAGTTTCTTAGGGGACCTTTTCTTTTCCATCAGTTCAGAGTTATCAGCTCAATCTTATATTTTATTCAAAAGTTTCTTAGGGGGGCGTTTCTTTTTCATCAGTTCAGAGTTATCAGCTCAATCTTATATGTTCATCTAAACTTAAAACCAAGGGAACTTGCTCGGACAGAATTTCTTTTTGGATAATGGCAAATGGATTTTCATCAAGTTGGTGGCAGTTTCTCTACGAAAAATCAAGATAGAAGTATATTGTCATAGATAGCAGTAGACTGGATTCACAAGCTATCACCCTTCTGTTGCAAAGTTGCACTTGTCTCTAAAGCTAGCAAGGCAGCGATGAGACTGGGTGGAGTTCTGCTAATTTCTTGAATTCTTGATAAATGTTAATAAGTGTTTACTTGGTTATAATGTTATATATATTAGGTATAAGATTATCTTCGGCATTTGTTTCATTGTGGTTAATTTCTGTTTCCTTTTGTCAAATTCGTCTGTGATTAACTGTATCATGAATAGCACAGATAAAGTAAAACTTATGTTAAGAGGATCTGATCTCGGTGAATATGACTTTCCTTCTTCATTGGCAGTGTTAGACTGTTAGTAATAATGACCTATAAGCATCTTTTCTGGAAGCAGTGTATGATATTTAACACCCGTGTGCATGTCTGCACGCATTTGTATTGTAGATAAGGATGAGGATGTATAAAATATGAAAAATAACACACTTCTTGTGCGTCTTCTTTCTGTTTTCCAGGATGTCGGTTTGTGGTTGGAAAAGATAAATCTTGGTAGTTACCGTCAAATTTTTAAAGAAAATGGTGTTAATGGAGAATACTTGGAAGGAATGTCAATGTTCACTACAGAGCAGATTCTTCGCTTCATAAGACGGTGCCACATGAAATGGGGAGACTTCATTACATTGTGCAAGGAATTGAGGCAGATCAAAGGTCTCTCTTTTCCGCCTCTAGCTTTTCCCTCATCCCTCTCACCTTCCTCACAAGCATTTAAGTGTATAAACATGCTCGTTTTATCTCTCCTGATTAATAGCTGTGTAGACAGGGGGAGCGAAACAAGATTTTCTAACCAATAGATTTTTGTATTATGTTGTTTATTGTCATTTAACAATCCAAGGAAACTTAAGTTAGGCGTAAGAATAGACATAGATATTTTAGCACTGGCATGAGCCTGTGAAATCTATCCAGAAATTAGTATTCAACCACATTTTATAGTAGTCACTTCACCTGTTTACTAACCACTAGTAGAGTTTCATTTCGTGGTTTTGTCATCTGATTTGTGAAAGACAGTTATAAATCCACATTTTTACGAAATACCCTTTGCCATAGATGCAAAATTAGTTCCTAGGTTTGAGCATTGTTGACAGAAAATGTCTGATTATCTTCAAGTTATTGTATCGTGGATGGATGAACATGCCTGATGAATTTATCTAAGGAGATATGAATGTCATTCCTTTATCTTGAAAATTTTTCCTACAAGTGGGCACTGTTGCCACAATAGTTACCAAACTAAATTGAATGATAAAAATTCTTTAGCGCAGAATTGAAGCTTTCTTTTCCTTGAAAAACATGCCAGGCATCTCTAACTTATCCGTGCAAAACTCTTCATGTCTTCAGTGGCTTGTCTTAAAGGGGAGCAAAAGGTTCGCCGGCCATGGTGGGCGCCATCTTGCCTTTCTGTATTGTTTGTAAAGGCTGCAAAACGCAACAGACAATCACGAGTTGTTTCCTTGAAGCTGGAACCATAGTAGAACCTCTGCTTATATGTACGTATAGCAAATATCTTTTTTGCTTTAGAAAACATAAATTTAGGAAAGGACTTGGTTGAAGCCCTTGTTTCGTCTGTTTCTTTTTTCGCTTTGGTGTCTAAATTCACAAGAGGGTTGTTCCTTCTCCTCTGGAGAACTCTCTTATATACAAGGTCGCTGTCATCTAATCTTTTTCTGTTGTAATTAATATTTCCTGCCATGTGAACGAAAATATGATATATATGTGGATTCTGATTAGTTTGAAGTATTGTTTTATGCTCAAACTTTATGTTTGTGTGTGAGCAAAACTTTATATTGTGCGTGATCCTGTGCCTGTGCTCTCCATCTTATCCTATTTGGCAAGTGGAGCCAAAGTAATAATATGAGCACCAGCACAACCGACAATGTATCATGAAAAAGGCACAAGCTGGGCAGGCAGGCCATTGAATGAGGGATATATTGAAGGAAATTCAAACATGGCCGTTCCTTTTATTCTTATTCTTTGCATAAAAGGGGTGTTCAGTTGAGCACTACCTTTATATTTAATTCTTTTAGTTTATCTGCAGCTTTGATTCCCATGATTACTTATTCAATAAAGCTATTAGTGCTTCTCATAGCAGCTTATGTGACACTAGTCTTCTAATTTCAGGGTGATAGGGTTGTTTATTGGGATAGTCATGGAGTACTGCCCTCACCCCAAAAAACAAAAAATCAGAAATTGTTGTGAAAAGAAATTTTCTTTTGTATTAATTACCTTTTGGGGATACAAATGGGACATAAGATCTTCAAAGTAATGATTATGTTTATTGGGAGTGACCTGATACTGATACTGATACTGATAAAGAGAGATTCCAAGGTGTTTTTAAAGGGTTGTGTTATCTGTGTTAACTCTTGTTAAAAGATCTCTCTTTTGTATGGAAAGGTAGAAGGTAAATGGAAATTTCATTTACTCAATCTCATACACAAGATTGAGTGGTTGAAAAGATGAAGCATGTTCATGGATGTAAAGTGTGCATGTGACTGATGAGACCCCATACCCCAATTAGCTTCACTTAAAGTGGTTATAATGTTCCAAATGCTACTCTACAAAGGCACAACCTAAAGCTTCAACTTCCATTTCTGTCTCTGCATTTTCGTCCTCCCCTGTAATAATTTTATCCACACACCTTTCACTTCACATTTTGATTTTTCTATTTGGCATTTTGTGAAAAAGCTTGCGATTCCATTTCTGCTGTGACATTTTTGAATAGCTAGGAATGATAATGATGGACAGATTTAGGAGGCATCAACTATAATTTATTATACAATGTAAAATATAGGGTAAATGGCAATTATATTTTTAACAGCTAATTTAATGGCAGTTAAATTCTATAAATATGTAGCTTGGAGTTGGAGGAACGGTTTTTAAATCATTTAAGTCACTCTCAAGTGTTTTAATTTGGATATGAGAACTGATAGGGTTGTGGTGAACTAAGATTCGAATTCTTATTAAGAGGGGGTGCCTATATTTAGTGATTGACGATGTCTTAAATAAGGTGCTTCCAATTGGAAGATGCCTGCACTTAGTCGCAAAAGAAATGGATATGAGGACAATGATCCAGTAATTCCTGCATTTGTTATGTTTTTTAAAGCGGCACGTCTATCCACTGAATATATCTTTTTCTTTGTTTTTTTAAAGCTTTTTTTTTAACAGAAAAAAAAAATGAAAGTAAAACTCCAAAACAGAGGAATTTGAAGGTTTTCCTATATGCAATACCAGTGAGAGCCTGGATTAGGTGTACTCTGACGCATACACCATTTGAGTGAGATTTCTAGCATATTTAAACATATCAAATATGTCTCACCTAACAAAAATTTACAAACTATGTCGTCAAAATTGAGAAAATTAATATTTAAGGACTTCTAAAATATTAATAACAACTAAAAGTTTTGAAATTTTGAATTACTTAAAAATACCGTGGTTTTTTTTCCTAGAATTAAAACTTTTTTAAGTTAATCTTGGTCAACATTTCCCCTTAATATTTTAGTACACATCTGCCGTATTAATATTCGATTTTTTTAAAAAAAAAATAATTATATTAGTCATATTATATATTTTCAATAGTGATCTTTCATCTTGGCAAAAAAAAAAAAAAAAAACTAGTGATCTTTCATCTTTTTATTACAAAAGATATGGAATGAGTGTTTAAAAAAATAAATTAGATAAAATTTAAATTTAGTAAATTAAAAAATAAAAAATCTTAACTGCCATGAATATTTTTAGAATATCCTTAACATGTTTGGTTTGAGGGAAAGAAAGGAAGGATATTGACCAAATTATCATTCATGAGAAGAATATATATATATATATATATATATATATATATTTTGGATAGTGTATTTTTGAAATATTGAAAATTTTTCATGAGTAATTAAAAATTTCTCTCCCCTCCACCTTCTCTTTCTTCGTCTCAAACCAAACACACCCTTGTCATCCCCTAAAATGGATGCATTATAGCTTTAACAATTTGTTAGCGTTCTTTAGAACCCAAAAAAAAAAAAAAATTCTGTTAGCGTTCTTGGGATTCTCTTCTCATTTTTGGGGTGAGCAATAAGTAGGCCCATACTCCATTAGACAGGGTATTCAGAATGGATATTGACAGTTGATAGTTTCATTGTTTTATTCTACATTTTTTAAAAATAAAAAAGACATTTAAGAATTTAAATTCCCTCAAATATTATAAAAACTATTCAAATTTGGTGAATATATATATATATAAAAGAAATCAGACTCTCAAATGTGAGTAAAAGATAATGCCAATGAAATAACTGCAAAGAAGATACTCCTTCTAGTCCTTATTATAAGGCACCAACTAAAGAATGTATTTAGTCCTTTTTATAAGGCATTTGCTTGTTTCCAAATAACATTAAATATTTTTTTCCATGTATGTCCATAATTAATAAAAATAGTGGGTGAGAGTAATAATTAATATTATATTAGAGTTTTGAGTAATTAATAGAGATAATATTGAAAATTATTTAAATTTTAGGATAAAATTAATGGCTTTAACTATTTTTATTAATTTGTGAGAATTGTTAATTGGTGCCTTATAATAAAGAGCAGATAATGGCCAGAAAAGTGGAGAATAATCAAATACCTATATTGGACTTGTGGCATGCATTTGCACAGAACTTTTAAAATGAACTTCATAATTATTTATAACTTTGAATTCTATTTATGATGCGGTCTATAACTTTTATAAATATAGCAATGGTCCAAAGTCTTGAAGCTCTTTTTTTTTATTTCTTTCTTTTTTTAAAAAAAAAAAGATTGTGCAAAACTAAACTGATTTACCAGAAAATACACTAATTATCAAATCTTAAAATTCTTGTTGGAAAAAGAAAACTTTAATTTAGGGATTTTTATGCATCCTCACAACATTATATACCATGTGAAACACAAAGTTGCTCATAGTCAATGAACAAGTTTTTTTGCGAAAGAACTTATAGTCTAAATGACATGAAAGCTCCCTATAAGTAAAAGATCGCGGTTTAATCCTGATTATAATCTCAAGCCATTAATACCTGTCCCATAATTTTTTTTTTTAAAAAAAGAATGTTATTCTCTATATCATATGTATTAATCTTAGGTTCTTCTAATCACCACATTTCCTACATTAATTAGATCAGTGAGAAAGAAAAAAACTTTAGGTTCAGAAGCATCTTTGTTAAAGAAAGCTTTAAACTTGAAAATGACTGAAGAATAACGTTTCTTTTTTATACTTTAAAACTTCATTCATATCATTGTACGTGCTTTGCATGTGCCTCACCCTGATCCTTCTGCACATATCACTGCCATGGATCTGAAATTGGCAAGTTGGTTGTTTAATTAAAAGTTTATGCTCATAATCCCATCTTAATTCTCACGTCGGGTCGGGTCCTCTCCTTTACACCTCTATACTATAGTGAGCGTCTAAGAAAACAGAAAAATACCTTTTATCAAATTGAATCCAAGAATATTATACACTAGGGTGCTACCAAAATGGTTCCTTTAAATATTATTTATAAATTGAAGTATCTGATGTTTCATGATAAGGAAAAGTGAAACAATGAGCTGGAAGAACAGGAAAAGGGACAAGAAAAAGATTAAAAGGAAATCTGAAGAAGGAAATCTGTCATTCATAAAACTTGCCACTAGAACTTTTCTTGAGTTATATAACCAACAAAGTCTCTCACTGCTTCCTTTATCTGCTTCAAGTGCTTCAACAACAATGGCAACTACATTGATACTACTGAAGCTAATGGTGCTGATGCTGCTGCTTTTTCTGTCAATGTCTACGCCAAAAACAGGTAAACAACACACAAGCTGATATAATCACTCACACCCATAGAATCTCAAAATCAAACCTTACATTATTATTTTCAGCTCTGATAACCTTCACAGTTAGATTTGGTTCATGTCAACAATAAGCTACCTAGTGGTGGAATCGGTTTCCCTGTTAAGCAAACTTGCTTAGCAGGGAGAGCTAGGCAGATTTGGCTGGAGTTAGGCAGATCTAGGTCAAGAGATTTGATTTTAATGTTCTAGATATATATGATTTTTTAAAAGTTTATATTTTAAAAAAAAAATCATTTTAATGGATATTAATTTTTTTAAAAAAAAGATAATCTCTTAACTACTATACTATATGTTGTAAAAAATGATTTTTTATTTAAAAATCATCATTTTAAAAAAACTCAGTTCTGGACGGTCCAAATTTGATTAATCAAACTCGATATTAACATTTTTATGCGAGTGTTTGAATTGATCGTGATATAACAAAATGAAGCGTGTTCTTATTCTCAGTGTATGGCGAAGATGAGGAGTGGTGCATAGCAGATGAGCAGACACCAGATGGAGAGTTGCAGGCGGCCATGGATTGGGCGTGTGGGAGAGGAGGAGCAGATTGCAGTAAGATTAAAGAGAAGCAAAGTTGCTTTTTACCAAACACAGTGAGAAGCCATGCTTCTTTTGCCTTCAACAGCTATTACCAGAAGTTCAAGCATGCTGGAGGATCTTGCTACTTCAGAGGTGCTTCCATTATCACACAGGAAGATCCCAGTATGTACATCTATCACTCCCACCATTAATTATCATTTTCCCCCTTAATTTCTCTCACTCCCTCCTCCGGCCATCAATCTACAAGCTAGATAACTAATTTATAGGGATTAAAGAAATTAGTTAACTTGGTAATTTTTAAGAAATGTACTTTGGTTTCCCTTAGAAACTCCATTTAATCATTTACTTTGTGAATTTCTTATTGATAAATGCAATCAATAGAAGTTTCGGAGGAAAAAAAATATATAAATTTAAAAGACAAGTTTATGCTATTACGTTGAGGATCAAAGCAAATCTCTTAAGTAGTTCCAAAATTTATGACTAAAACCAGTATTTTCTTTTCCTATTCTCAAACCCATCTAAATCTCTATACGAATAAGATAAATTACATAGACCTCCATTTAGAACATAATTTAAGAAAAATATGTGTAATTAGATTAGGGAAAAGTTTAAGGTGTAATTTATTGTTTATAATTTATAAACAATGCACTTTCCTAAGGGGGAAAAAAACACAGTTATAATTTACTTTGATGGAGATGGATATTTTTTAATGTAACATAATGTAATGTCCCTTTGACAAAATTTAAGAGTTATTTGTGTTAGTCGTATAATTAAAAAAGAAATCTAAATTATTTTAATAAATTTCAAGAAAACCCTATGTAATGTACTCCTTAGAATATAATTATATAGTATCCCAAAATGGTGTTTGGTCAAATTTATAATTATCCATTGAACTAGTACTCCATCATTATTAACAAAGTGAGAAGTTTTCTTAGATACTCCATCATTATTAACAAAGTGAGAAGTTTTCTTAGATTTTGTGGCAACCAATCCTAAAGACACTCACTCCTATCTTCCCCATAAGCTTAAGTTAATATAAATCTTTGATGTTATTAAAACAAATTTGTATATCACTTGGCATTGAGATCAGCAAATCAAAAGGTGCCCCCATGTGCACTGAAAAAGTTAAAGCATGTGATGTGATCAGATTGTTTATTTTAATGACTATTTAATTAGCCTTTAGAAATTATAATGGATGATTAAGATGACTTGGAACTAAATATATTAGGGATAAATAATCTTAAGTATAGTGCTACAAATATAAATTGAGTTTTTTAGGTATTGAATCTTAAAGGTATAGTATAAAAATAGCCAAGTCAAGTAACAAATAAATTTAGGGGTTGTTTGGTATGAGGGATTTAAAGGAGAATGGAAAATTTTTATGAGTTGGATTTTAAAAAGTTGAAGAAGTGAGGTTAGAAGTTTTTAATTATTTTTTTTTTTACTTTTTTATTTTGCATCTTATCTTGATTAAAGTTTTATAACCCTGCCTCTTCAATTTTTTAAAATCCAACTCATAATTTTTTTTTCCTCCCCTTCATTTCTCTCCTTCCAAACAGACACTAAGGAAACTAAATGTTTAATAAGAGTGCTAATTATTATATTAATAGTTACAATTTTTAGTGCTGTTTTAATTGGCTGAAACTAAACCAGTCCACTTATTCCTTTCAACTTTTTCATGGTGCCACTAATTGAATTAAATTCATGCTCAATAACCGAGATGTATTAAAATTATTGCAGTAAATTATAAATATAATACTCAATTGGCTTTTTTTATATGATTAAGGAAGATAATTAAAATATTTATATAATCATATATAACATATGATATGATTAAATAACTTATTTAATTTTTTTTAATCTCTCTAAAAAAGTCGATTGGATCTTATATTTAGAAATTAAAATATTATTATGCTTCTTCTTTTTATCCTTTTGATTGGTGATTGCTTAATTTTTGAATGCAGGTTATGGTTCCTGTCACTATGACTTTATTCCCTGATTCAAATGATGAACTGGCTTGAAATGGCTTCCCCATAGTTTTTGAATTGCTTGTTGAATGAAACAGAGGGCACTATTGTAGTTGATCTTAGCCAAAGGCTGAGCAGTTAGAATCTTTTCCCTCTAAATCCTTCAGAGCCTGCAGGATTTAAGCGATTTCAGTTTTGAACTTTGATGTATGGAATTGTTAGTATAAATTAACATATTTTCCTTAAGTGACAAGATTCTTGTAATATACGAGTCAACTTTTAGAACAACGAAATAAGCCTCAAGATAAGTATGTAAAAAGAGTTTTGTCTAGATTTATATAAATAAATAGGTTTCAAACATGATCTAAACAAACATTAAAATATTACACTATTCAAATCCCAAGTGTAAGATCCTCTTAATCAATTTAGAGAATTAAAAAAAAAAAGATAAATTGATTATTTGTAATTAATATGTAGAATTTTTTATATTTTTTCAAAAACAACTCTACCATTTAATGATTAAAATTTATTGCTTAAAAATTGAACGTGCCTGATTAAACAGCGATGCTATAAAAAAATTAATGAGATAAGAAGGAATAAAACCTTATATTTAAGGAAATAATCAATTGTTCCTCATTTAAAGCCTTTAAAAATAACTTTTCAATCATAATTTACAATATTTAAACTAAATATATAAGAAAAGTTTTATCTTGATTTATATGAATAAACACAATCCTAAAGATGATAAAACTCTCAAATAAACTTTAACTTTTGAATCATTAGTTCCTCTGGTGCAAGTTCAAATAAAAACGAGTTATAATGAATCCCAAATTCGGCTGTGGTAAAAGAAACATCATTGCCAAGGCCAACAAACTGTTTCTCATAATCTTTTCCAAATTTAGAACATGTGAAGAACACATTGATTCAACTTGGACCAACACATTGGCACAAATGTTATCGAAAGTGCTTGAAACTCTCGATAACATGAAAGGATACCAGTTCAGACTCTCATGATCTCTTTCTATAGTTCCCTCCAGATCAAAGAACAAGCACAGTAAGACCAAGAAATTTAAATACATATACACATGATCAAGACAATGAAACAGACAAGACTTACCTAAACCATGTGAGCTCCAACTCAACACAACGTTAACCTATCTGTAAGGCACTTAATTGGCTTTCATTAATGGTCTGAACAAACTTCTACCTAACACAAACACAAGTCATCATGCTTATCTATCACTAAACAACTGGAGCTGCTGCCTCCAGCAGAAAGCACTCGGTCTTCACTTTGTTACGAGATTCCCGAACACTTCTCCCAGTTTCCATGGCAATTTGTCCATTGACATAGTGAAATCGGCAAACAGGCATGTACACGTCAGCTCCACCAATCAGTTCAGTTTGTGTCTCTTGTGTCTTCCTCCATGTGAAGAAGGCACGTTTGCCACATAGGTCACAACGAGCTGTCAACTTAGTCACTGTATCAGCCAATGGGATAATATGAAGCACTGAACCGAAGTTTCTCCTAAAGATAGAAAAACAGCCATCATGAGAAGAATATTACTAGTGCTTGAAAAGAACTTATCACAACCAACTAAAAGCATGAACGTAAAAGCAGCTAACAGAATAGTGAGCAGTAAGGTACAGAGAGAAAGGGATCAAGGAAGTGAAAATTCCTTTTTGAACTGTACCTCAAATAGTCACCGTCTAGACCAGCAACTATAACAATTTTACCATCATTGTCAGCAGCCTTGCAGCAGAAATCATAGAGATCGTCAAAAAATTGAGCCTCGTCTATCCCAATCACATCCAACTGCACCCACAAAATCAGTAATATAAAATCAAGTCAAGACCAGGATTCGCTCAAAATATGCCCTTTCGACAATTCAAATATTTTTACCAATCATTACTTAACCCTGTTCCATTATTTAGATAGAAACAACCATAAAACCCACAAAACCATAATTATAGTAAAAACATTCTAAAATAATGTTATCGTCATTGCCTTTTACACTAAAGGCTAACATCAGGTAGAAAGAACAATCTCTTTCAAGCCTGCCTCATCATAGATTCATAGTGAACAATTTTCCACCAGATCATCTTTGCAGGCCAAAAAAAATACTCAACTCACCGGGAAAATACAAGATAAGTAAAGGCGCCAAAACAAAGGAAGAAATGTATAAACAGCTAAGAGAATTCTATCCTAAAAAGTTCCCCGGCAGAATATAATCAAATGAAGGTTACTGGAAGACCATATTTACACAGCATAATCAGCGGTAGCTGTATTACCTTTTCATAAGAATCTTCACCATACTTTGCTCTGAATGATGACAGATCTGGCAACGCCCAGCATGGGAATTTAATCCCATCATGTGACACAACCGAATCAGTTGCATATCTGGTATCTTTGCTGGATTTTATCATCGCAACATTTCTTTACATAAATAAACACAAAAACGAAAAGTTAGAAGAATCTAATCCTTCGAACCAAGATCACTTATTCAACAAAAGGGCAAACGGAAATCTGATCGCTAACAATTCATATAGAAACGTAATTCACACAATTTTCCGATTTCATTCCTTAAAGCATGATTGGTTTAAAGTTTGCGGTAGCAGAACTAAGATCCAAAATCAAATCTACCTGCCATTTTCAGCCTCGGACTTGACACGACGGAGCAGAGAAGTAGTCTTGCCAGCAAACATTGGTCCCACAATAACGTGAACCTCGCCAGTAGCGCGAGGAGCAGATTGGGAAAAATCACTGGTACGGATGAAGGAAATTGACTTGTTGGAAGAAGCCATTGATTTGAGTAATGAGGTAAGAGCAGAAGAATTGGAAGTGGTGAAAGAGAGATCTGGTGAGATGGTAATGAAGGAGGGTCATGATCGGAATATATAGGGAAATCGGAATTCGAATTCGAATTCGAATGGTGGCTCTGCTTTGTTTGATTTTTGGTTTAGAATTTGAAAGATTTCGAAATTGTGGAGGGAAAGATTTTAAGAGGTAGGTTTTTGGAGGGAATGAGAAGACCAAAGCTTGTTCAACAATTCATTTCGCATTTAATAATTTAATTTAATTCATTTATTACCCACTTGGGCTTTTGAAGAGTTCGTGGGACGCTTTCCCGTTGTCCCTCGAATCTCAATCACATCAATTTTCAATCCCTTCCGCTGCAAGCTTTTCTGTTTGAAACTTTTTTTTTTTTTGGTAGAATGGGCCTATTATATCTAAATAATATAAAATTTCGATGAATATTGGTTATGGTCATTTTAAAATTTTTAATTAATTTAAATACTCGGGGTCTTATATTATCATTATAAATTTTATCTAGGGAAAATTAAATAAAGGACCTAGAGAAAATAATATTTATAATAAAGGACCATAAAAATTATAATTATTTAAAATGACCGAATATGCTAATATAAATTCAAAATCACTAAAATGTCCTTAACCAAACCTCATGTATTTTCTCTTATATTGATAATTAAAAAAATAACTAAAATGAAAACTAAAACTGTCAATCATAATATAATAGATTACTTATATTATCAAGTTACTCGATTTATAATTTTATATTATCAATGTTATTATCAATTAAAATCTTTTTATATAAATAAAAGCTAAACTCATTTTACATTTTTCAAGATATAATAGATTGCTTGGATTTTTCTAAATTTTATTAATAAATTTTTTAACCAACATAAATTTCTTAAAAACAAAAATAAATCATATAAACATTATGGCATAAATGAAATTTTTGTTGATTTTAAGAAAATTATAATTTTTTAAGAAATGTGTAATTTTTTTCAAAGATATATGTGCAAGTTGTGAAAAATGAAAATTGTGACAACAATTATTTTATTTAGTGAAACTTATAATTTTATATTAGTTTTAAAAATAGAACGTGGGAGAGAATATAGGAGTGGATGCAAAAGATTTTGTCAAGGTCATTCTGGTATTTTAAATTTTGTATTTAATCAAAATCTTATATAAAGACGATTGAAATAAGAAAATCCTATATAAGGTTGGTAAACTCAACAAATCTTAAATTATGTCAATGTCTCAATCTATAATATTTAAATATTGATTAATTTTCAATAATACCCTTGATCCGTCTAAAAAAGAAAGAACGCCTCGAGGACATCAGCCAGTGTGGGAGGCAATTGGAGCTGATCCATTGCCGAAATTTCTAATTTGATTCCTTTGTTTCAACGTCAAGATTCTCACTCTTCTCTTTCTCCTCTACAACTACTGATGCTCTGTTTTCTTGGTTCGGGGGTGTGTGCCGGTGATTTCTGGTTCTTCATTTTGGGGTCTCTTATTTGCTCCAAATCGAAGTATGGTGAGAAGAAGAATTCCAGTAAGAATCAAAACGGGAGAGAGGACGAGTTTCCAGAAAAGGTGAGAAAGATAAAGGAGACTGAGAGTGCATATGGTAATAGTAAATGAAAATAGAGGATGTGGGAACTGATAGAAAAAGAAGACGAATACAGTGATCAAAAGTTGTAGGTAGTGTGCATTGCATTGTGGGGTTTATAAATATTAGGCTTTTGGCGTGAGAAGAAGGCATAGAATAAGGTAAAAGCTATGGTGGTAAGGTAAAAGCTATGGTGGTCCTGTACTATGCAATAACCAAGACGATCCTGGAAGTGTTGATTTGCAAATTTAGTCGCATATTATTAAGTTCTGATCTTGGTTTTTGTTCAAAGGATCTACTTTTAATTTTGTGGGAAAATCGAAGGCTTCGGCTCCAAAAGACGATAGGTTTATTTGCAAAATGGGTAAACGAGAGTTTTGATTTGATGGGTCAATTTTTTATGCTTCAGAACAGAGGTGGGCTGCTAACATAGTAATGCTCTTGAAGAATGTTGTTATTACAGTGATTACAATCCCACTTGAAGAATAAACCTGAAGCAGCAGAACCAAAATCCAATACCTCACAAATCTGCAACTGCAGAGCAACGTTAGTTTTAATAGAGAGAGGTGTGGAGGTGGGGGAGGGATGGAACAATTGCCGCAACGCAGGAGAGAGGGATAACTTTTGAAAAATGAAAATTGTTGAGGAGATAGTGTAATTAATAAATCTTTATTTTAATAAAAAAATTTAAATAATATATATATAAATATTCAAATCGAGGGATAATAAAGTAAAATGATCAAATTTTAAAATCATATTTTAGGTCATATGACTTGATTTAGAATTTATTAAATTGAACAACTCAAACTAGAATTTGAATATTTCAACCATCTTTTATAAGGATTTTCCCTTTAATCTTTCTAAATAATTATTTTTATCATCCCGATCTCCATAAATATCTTATCTCCCAAGTCTTTCATTCTAATTTTCCTTTATATCTATCCACTTTTATTTTGGGATCATGACAACTCAATACCTGGTGAGAGTGTTAATATTATATTAAAACTTTTTAAAGGATTTTAGTACCCGAAAATAGAAAAATAAGCTCTGAATTTATAAACTTAAATTGTAATGAAATCCTGATTTAGTATTAACCTTCTTATAAGGTTTTTTTTTCCTGTCATTTGTCATTTATTTATTTTTTTTAAGAGATCCTTAGTAATTAGCATTGAGACCCTTCAACTACATTGAGCTGAATTATCCAGGTAGCTTTAATATTTGTTATCTCCTTGAACCACATCACTATTGTTGCATATAAGAAAATTTGCCTAATGGTCTTATACTCTTATTCAACCCACATCACCACTCGTATCTTTTCCAGTCACTCTTTAATCTAAAATTGGTGTATTACTAATCCTCTAAGACCCTACTCATTATTTATATAAAATTGATTATTTTATAGAAAAATACACATAAATATAAATACCGTTTGAATTTAGAAAACCCTAAAATAATTGTTAATACATGGATGGAATGGACAAATATATCGTATGGGACTGTTATGGAATTTAAAAATGGTGTGTTTTTACCAAAATGTGTAACACCCCTACAGTTATAATTCCCGTACTTGTAAATATTGTGGGACTAATAAGAAGTTTTATTTCCAATTATCGTCATTATCGGTATTATTTTATTTTATTTTTAATTTGTGCGATAATAATAAAAGTAAGGGTGAAATGGCCAATTTTTTAACCTAATAATTTCCAATTTGGTTACCATGAAAAGGAAGAGGAAATCAAGTAATTTAGGTCATGTTCCAGCTAAGACATGTCATACGAGTTCTATAGGCGAGTAACCGACAAAAGGGGACCGATAGGGACCGATTAGGGGGTTCCTTTAGACTGAGTAGGTCAAGTGTGGGACCATATATGAAGTTTGGAAAGTATTGTGTAGGAATGTCTATTCATGAGGGAAAAGTTTGGCAAAGATAAAGGAAAGTGCAAAGAGAACCGTCCGGATGGCCGGCGGGACCCACACGAACCGATAGGTCGAGAACTAGACCGAAAAGTGAGGAAAAAGGGAATTAAATATCAGAGACCCGATGTGTGGAGCCCCTTAGGCGTCACACACTCCCTTTAATCAATGAAAATATTTACTTGGAAGAAAAGAAAGAAAAGTCAGTGTAAAAGTCAAACCGCGGGACTCGCATTAGGAGAACAAGGGTAAAATGGGAATAAATAGGCAAAAATTGATTTGGACAGGTATGTGGGCCCAAAATGGCGCCACATGTGTCCAAGAAGGGAAGACAAAAAGTTGGGAAAATTTTGGTAATTATTAAAAAGTTCTGGGCCAAAATTGTAATTTCCAAAAGTTTCGGGGCAAAACGCGTAATTTACCCCAAAAGCAAAGAAAAATCTAGATATTTTGAGGGGTGCTGCGCCACATGGCAGAGCCCCACAACCCCATGGATTATTCTGGAATGACTTGGAGATTAAGTCAAAAAAATAATGATTAAATTACCCCCTACCAGTCAGAAACTTACGCTAGTTAATTCCAGTTTAATCGGATCAGATTCACCATCATTAAAAAGGTGTTTTAACCCCATTTTTCCACATTGGCCACGAAATTTCCAGAGAATCCAAGAGAAATCCATCAGCCACCATTGCTAGGGTTTCCAAGCTCAAGAATCCCAAATTCCTCATCGCTTCTCCGAATCCAGGTAACACCGACAACTTCATTTCTTGAGTTCTTGTGGAAGTAATTTCGTGCAAATAGTGGAAGCATGGTTTTGCGGTTGGATTTTTGAATTTTTAGGGTCTTCAAAGGCTCTGGAATGAAGTTTTGTATAGGGTATAGCTATGGTTAAAGTTTCCGAAGTCGAAAATACCGAAAACCCCATGAGAGAGCTTGCTGCTAGCTTCAGCAAATCTGGGCAGTGATCCTTCTAACGCGTTTTTAAGGGGGTAAACGAAATTTTTTCAAGCTGTCATTTTTGATGGAGAAACTAGACATTTGGGGCATGAGTTTACATATATAATATGTCAGATTTGGATAAGATTTACATGGTGAAATAAATAGTTGAAAAAGAAGCTAGGACAGTGATGCGAATCTGGACCAGAGGAGATAAAGCAAGCAACACGCCAAAATATTTGTACTTTCATGGTCTGGATATATTTTTCATGTAAAATAGACTTATTAATGGTTCGAATGGCACTGGTTTCATGTCAATATGATTTTTTTGGAATTTATGAAAAATCCCAGAAGTTGGGATAGAAACAGGGACCTTCTAGAAAACTCATGAAGGGCACGGATTTAACAAAAAATAATGTAAGGGCATTTCTGGAAATACTAAAAATGATGTATTTTAATGTTTTAGGTCAAGGTACTTTTAGAAGGGCCACAGAGCAAAAAGGTAGTAAAAACGATATCCTCCATTCCAGATAGTAACCTCTTTACTCCGACACTTTTATGTGTTTGTTGTATGTACTTGCTTGCCATATGTGTGTTTTCGTATTGTTGGCCAAATATGCATACAAAACATGTTTGTGATTGTGTCCCTAGCGCTGAGGGTGCCTGTTGGGGTCTGCCTACGTGGCGACTCTATGGAGACAGGCTTGTGATTCCGGTAATTCCGGCGTCTGCCTTGGTAAGGCGACCCAACGGTGCGAAGACGTGATGTTGATGTGATATTTGTGGCTGTTTGCATATTGTAGCATGTTTATTACACTATTTGCTGTTACACACACTCCCATGGTTGCATGCATACACATTTCACATATAGTACATGAGTATTGACGGTTACTCTGGGGGCCATTATTGGACTTCAGGAGCTTGTGGTGACACAGGGGATCGAGTTTGATATAGAAATGCCTTTTTGGAGAGGTATGGAGAACTGGGCTGTGAAGGATAAGGGATGCCCTATCGTATTTTGTACTTTATATTTTGGGATGACTGTACTTAATATCTAGATACTTACTGCTGGTTGACTGTCGCCTAACCCTTCGGAGACTTTACTTTTTGTTGACTTTTACCTTTTACCAGTACGTAGTTTGTCCAAACCGATCCTGTGCTCTGCTACGCGTACTCTGATTTATCATTAAACGAACTAATAACGAAAGAAAGGTAATTATAAAAGGAATCCCCTCTAATCTGCCACCCGAAAGGGTGAGACCGATGGAGGTGTAACAAAATGCTCCTACAGTTTTTTTTTCCTTAAAAAGAAAAGAAAGAAACCTCATTACTCAAATTGTCATTGAAGCTCCAACAGCCAGCCAGCTTGGCAAAACTCCAGCGCCATTGATGTTTTTTTCCTTTTAACAAAAATTCGAGTGGCATCTTGATAAAAGCACAATATTTCAAAATTTAGAATAGTTGCTTGATGTTTATTTATCCTTTTCATATGCTAAAAGGCTTTTTGAGACTTTCTAAATTTAAATTATATTTATTTATAATTTTCTCATTATTCTAATTTTTTTAAAAAAACCATAATAGTAGTGAGGTAAAAAAGGAGATGAGGTATCATTGTGGTCAACAAAAAATTGGGCCTTTTGTGTAGTGTTTGAGGTGGGCCCAAATTCTCTTATTATAGTTACTATAATAGGCCTCACATTATGGTATCATTGGTGAAGTGTGAGAGATGAGATGAGAGAAGGAGACAAAAGAGAAGTAATGGAGGCACACAAGATTGGAACTTTGGTGAAGAAGGGAAGGGAAAATGAAGAAGATGAAATGCAATAAATTGAGGGACTTTACCACGTGGTGGTCTCCCACCTAAAAAGCTATCTACCTCTATCAAAAAATGATTTTTTTGGCATTAGGCTTCTCTACATTTCCTTTTCCCTCTATTTTCTTCTCACTTCCCACCTTGTTTTTTGGATCAAATTTTGAGTGATTAGTATTTAACATTCTACAAATTGTTTTATTAACACATGAAATTATGAAGGAAAAAAAAAGATAGAGTTTCAAATAACCTAAGTAGCCTATAACTATAGTTAAGAAAAAATATATAAGAATTATTTTATAAGATATTAAATCCTGACCTTTCAAAACTTAACTCAAGAGTTGATAGCACAAGAAGGGAGTGGAAAGGAGATGCTAACAAATAGAGAGGAGTGAAAAAAAAGAGAAAAAAAAATATTTAGAAATAATCAATATCTCATTTATAAGGAAATCCTTTCTCGTGAGTTACCTTTCAAAACACGAAAAATATGTTAATATGGTCGTGACATTGTAATATGAAAACTCCTATTTGTAAATTGAACTCTTCCTAAGATGCTAAACTATTATTGTGTTCTCAGAATAGAAAAGAATATGTATGTAAACTATTTTGTCATTCCTCTACCAATATGATGCAAACTATTTTATTATTAATATAATTTTACCTTTTCTTAAAAAAAGAACATGCGTGGAACATGATTTTTTTTCTTCCGATTTCCCATTTATATTTTTAAATTCTTTTTTCTTTCACGCTATTAAAATTTCATCGAGACATATTTTTATTTTATATGAAATTTGAGAAAGTCATCTGACATTATTTATAAATAGTATAATTAGTTATAATTTTAATTATATTCATTGATATATTAATTCTCATCTCTTTAGTTTTTACCCTTCAAATCGAATCTGAATTTTAAACACTATAGGCCACTGGAACCTTGCTTACAACCTAGACTAGGTTATTTAATGGTCGTGTTTATAATATTATATTCATTGATGGTTAATCCGAATAGAATTAAATTGAACTAAGTAAAAAATATGTGATGTATTTTAAATAAGTTCTCATTGTTGAGGTTTACACGTACATAAACAAGGGAAAATAATATTAATATCTTAATTAAGGAAAATAATATCAGAAAAATTTCATAGTTTGTTAATAATAAGTGAAAGAGTAATAATAACAGATAAATGAAGGAGCTACCATTAACGAGTTTTAAAACTTTTCTGATATTATTTTTTTTATTAAGACTTTAATATCATTTTCCAATTAAAAAAAATGTCAAAAGAGGATGCTTTTGGATGAATTAGTGTTTAAACATGTAAAAAAGAGGGTTTCTTGTTTTCCGATTTTAAAAAAATGTTATTTTTTTTAACGCTAAAAAAAAATGTTACTGTTAATTAATTTGTTTATTGTTTATTTGAATATAAGCATTTTAAATCTCAGGCCAAAAAAAAAGGGTGAAGATCTTCATGAATTTCTATTTCCATGGTCCCTATATATTTCTTACACCAGCGATTTTGTTGCTTCTTCTTCTTCCGTTGCCTTCTCTTCACACAGCTTCTGTTCTTACCGCAGTCTGTACATACATAGATTATTATTATTTTTTTCTTGCCTATCGGTTTGGTAACTGAATTTGCATTTGGTAATCTAATTAAACACAAGTGGAAGAAGAAGAAAAGAGTGGGGAGGCATAGGTAGATAATGAACTTGTTCTCTGTTCTTAATCTCATTGTGCCTCCCCTCAGATCTTAGTTTTCTCCCAGATTTGGCATCTCGGTCATCTTGAATCGGTGGGTTTGGACGAAATCTGGATTGAAGTTTTGATCTTTGCAAAGTTTGATGTGCCTTTGGATCTCGATGAAATCGCTTATTGAAAATACTTATGGTTTTTCTGATAAGTGCGTAATTCTGGGTTTGATGTACTGATAGGTGAAGATCCGATGTTTCATAATCTAATCCGGGAATTCTGTATTGACACCATAAATACGGTTTCTGAATTTGTCATAATTAACGGTCTCATTCATACTGTTTTTGTCGATTCTCTTAACGCCTTAGATGGCGTAACTAGAACTATATGTACTTGAACAATTTCATAAATGCTAATCTTTTGGTTTTATTCTAACCGAGAATACGGTTTTGGTTCAATTGTTTTTTCGGGTTTTGTTATCTTATAATTCTGGAATGAATTGGATCCTCCACGGACCTGTTTTTTTCTATCATCCAAATTTGGTGCTTGGTTTATCCTTTGGAAGCTTGTTTTTATCCTTTCCGATGATGCTTCCATCTGCATCTGTAGCATTTGAACTTAGTAGATGAACTTTTTCTTTTGTCTGTAGATAAAATGCAATCGGATAATGGCAAGTTATTTATTGGTGGAATATCATGGGACACAGATGAAGAGCGACTGAGGGAGTATTTCAGTTCTTATGGGGAGATTTTGGAAGCAGTGATAATGAAGGATCGGACAACTGGTAGAGCTCGTGGATTTGGTTTTGTAGTTTTTGCTGACCCAGCTGTTGCAGATAGAGTTATCAAAGAGAAGCACAACATTGATGGAAGGATGGTAATTCTATTTATATTCTCCTTCCAATTCACGCTCTACATAGTTTTCAAGCAGTTTTTCTTGTTGAATTGTGTGATAGGAATACTCCATTCTCTAAAACGGTTATTATATCTTTTTCCTGCTTTAAATGATGTAGGGAAGAATGAAGTGCTTTTCTTTTTATATTTTTTCTTTACTTTTAATACTGATTGGTATATCATTTAGGTTGAGGCAAAGAAGGCTGTCCCTAGAGATGACCAGAACATTCTGAACAGAAGCAGTAGTAGCATCCAGGGTTCTCCTGGTCCAGGCCGCACTAGAAAGATATTTGTAGGAGGTCTAGCACCAACAGTTACAGAGAGTGATTTCAAGAAGTACTTTGATCAATTTGGGACCATAACAGATGTTGTAGTGATGTATGATCACAACACTCAGAGGCCAAGAGGCTTTGGATTTATCACTTATGATTCTGAGGAAGCTGTTGAGAAGGTCTTACTTAAGACATTCCATGAACTGAATGGTAAAATGGTTGAGGTCAAGCGGGCAGTTCCTAAGGAATTATCACCAGGACCAAACCGCAGCCCACTCAGCGGATATAATTATGGTATGGGTAGGGTCAATAGTTTCCTAAATGGCTTCACTCAGGGGTATACTCCAAGTGCTGTTGGAGGCTATGGACTGAGGATGGATGGTAGATTCAGTCCTGTAGCAAGTGGTCGAAGTGGATTTGCTCCGTTTGGATCTGGTTATGGAACAAGTATGAATTTTGAGCCTGGCTTGAACCCTGGATTTGGTAGGAATGCAAACTTCAATAGCAATCTTAGCTATGCTCGGGGATTAAATCCTTATTATGTTGGCAGTTCTAATAGGTTTGGGAGTCCTATTGGGTATGATGGTGGTAATGGAGGAAACAATTCTTTCTTCAGCTCTGTGACTCGAAATTTGTGGGGGACTGGTGGTCTTAATTATGGAAGGGGCTCTGCAAATTCTAATAATGCGTACATGGGATCGGGAAGTGGGAATACGGGAGGAAACTCATTTGGGACTGGAGTGAACTGGGGTTCTTCAGGAGTTTCTGGTCAAGGTGGTTTGAACAATGCACCACAGAGTAGTGGCAACCTTCGCTATGGAGGTGGGGATGGTTTGGGGCCTGGAGGGAATGGTGGCAGCAGTATTGCCCCTACATCATCATACTCCTCATCAAATGGTGTGTTTGATGGGGCCTTTACTGATTTTTACAATAGTAGTTCAGTTTATGGGGATCCCACTTGGCGATCTTCGAACTCTGAGCGAGATGGGTCCGGTCCCTTTGGTTATGGTCTTGGCAGCGCAGCTTCAGATGTTTCTGGCAAAAGCTCTCCTGGTTATATTGGTGGTTATACTGTTAATAAGAGACAGCCAAATAGAGGTAAGAGCTATTGTAATTATATTTTCTTGCTTCTCCTTTCTCTTCCTTCTCCGGAAACACTTGTGTGGTCTCACTGGATAGGAGCAAAATTGGTATAACTGTTACTCCCTCCAGTCCTAATTATAGGATACTTTTGTAGTGCAAACTGCACTACAAAATTATCCATATAATTAGGATAAAACTGGAGGTAGTACTATATATCTAAGATAAATAGGACAAGGCAATGTTTAACTGTTATAGTGTTTATTTTAATATAGCCTGGATGAATAGGTGAACTATTTTCTACTAGTTTACTGACTTAACTTAGTGTTCCATGATCTGCTGCATGGCTCATGAGTTAATTTCAGATTCATATTCATTTGATCTCTGACTACTGGAAAATTTGTATATTTTTCTTTTCATTCATCCACGCAGTATCACATTGATTTAGTGTCTAGTTTGGAATATAGTTTGAGCGTGATTAGATGCATGTTAAGGCATTTTGTTGATATAAACAGAAAGCTATATTAAAGCAATTTTCCATGCCGAACCCTATTAATAAAGAGACTGTTTCAGTATGATGTAGGCTTGTAACTTGGACAGGAAAGAGGAAGAGATGGAAGAGAGAGGAAGAGGGAGAATTGAGAGAGAATTAAGAGAGAAGAACAGAGTAGGTTGAGAGAAACAGAAGAACAGTGACTGGGTAATGCAAATGTATTATTCACTACATAATCTGAAAATACGGGTAGGTTAGTACATCTATTTATGAGCAGTAATCCTAACAGCCATTTTCTAATATTCCTCTCACTTAACTAACTTTTATAACTCCTCACTCTGACATTTACAACAGCATCCCCCCAAAAGAGACCCTTGCTCTCAAGGGCCGTTGATCACAAAATCTGAAACTTCTGTTGAAACTGGAATAGGGGCAACCAAGATGCTTCTTTATCCGTTAAGTGTTTCAATTAAACCAAAATTTCAGTGATAATGCGTCCCTTACACCTACCAACCCTGTTATTCATAATCTTTTCTGGTCCTGAGCTTGTAGGGAGCTCTGGCCAATCATTGGGAGGATGCCTTTTCTTCACTGAAGGATCTGGACGTTATTTTAGTGAGGAGACATGAAATGTTGGATGGACTCTTGACTCTGGAGGTAGTTATAATTTGTAGACAACAGCACCTTTCCTGTCCAACACCTTATATGGACCAAAATACCTAGGAGCTAGTTTCTGACAACTTGAAGCTGTTGAAATTTGTCTATAGGACTGTACAACTCTTTGATCTTGTTTCTCATTTGACAGTTCTGTTTCATTTTATACCCCGAGTTAGGTATCAGTCGTGTTATCAATGTACTTCCCATATCTCCGTACAACTCTTTGGTCTTGTGATTTCCCTTTTTCCATGCGTTTTCATTTGAAATCCTGCTGTTCCTCTTTCGGATTGTTTTGTATTGCATCTTCTTTTTTCCACACTGGGTTTATGTGAGGCATTGTGAAACAGCCATATGTGATAGGACTTTCTACTGAATGATAGTCCACAGAAAAAAAGTTTGTTGATCAAGGAAGCATACATTGACACGTGTCAGATTA
Organism: Acacia crassicarpa; assembly: GCA_034222035.1. Taxonomy (NCBI): domain Eukaryota; kingdom Viridiplantae; phylum Streptophyta; class Magnoliopsida; order Fabales; family Fabaceae; genus Acacia; species Acacia crassicarpa. The sequence continues at coordinate 55,753,603 of JAWXYG010000003.1, forward strand.
TGGACTGCTCCTTTCTATCCACATCCTATTGTATCCTTTCTCTCTTTATACACACTATACACGCAAGGATTTCGGATCCTTTCAACCCCTTTAGTTGGATTGCTCTAGTAGCGCTTAACTCTTAAGTGTGTGGGGTTGGTGTCTCACATGGATTCGTTTTATTATTCAGCCCTTTGCCACTCCCCTTCTCCCAAGGCATCTGTTCATTTTATTCTAACTTTATTTTACATAATCAAATAACTTGGATAGGAAAAACAGATAAATCAAGTTTCCTTGAAATATGTTCGTGATACTTTTCTTTTCTTGGCTGAAATCTTAATTGTTTGTTGCCAGGTACAAGTTAAGCAACTCGGTATGCTAACACCGAAACTTGTCTCTTTGCTTCAGAAATTGCTAAATAGGAAGATCATTTTGAAGACACGTACGAAACTGTAGGGGAAGAAGAAACAGTGAAGCATGTGAACTGTTTGAAGTTTACAGATCACTGGTGTTAGTGTTTTTCCGTTAAAAGACACAAGTTGTTTGGTTATGTAGGCTAACAGGAGCGCCTATTTTGAGGATCAGAGAGATAGGGATAGAAGTTACAAACGGAATGTCAAGGAGTGAGTTTTGAGTTTCTGCTAGATTTTTTTTTTTGGTTTCAGTTTTTGGGATTGGAGTGAGATGTAAAATAAGATTGCGGGATATAGTGGAAGTGTATCATGCGTTCGCATGTGAGAAAGCAGCAATATAAGGATGACCCACAACATCTCTTCATTTTTCTCTATTTTTCTGGTTAGATTTTTCAACTGTAATGTCTGGCAAAGTTGTGGGTTCTTCTTCTGATCAGGAATTGGTTGTTTCTTTACTCTTCATCATTTTTGTTTTGGTTTTTTAATTTGTCAGCAGATTGTACCAAGGTTATGTTGAGTACTAGTTAGTGTGAAAACCTAAAGGGATGCCATGTATGGTCCCACGAATAAGTTACAAATATATTCTTATTCTTTTTGTTAAGGGGAATATTTTATGCCCCAAAGTAGAATCTATGTGAAAAATGTTGTTTTCTTTGCCCATTTGATCACACTGACTTGTTAAATTACAGATGCAACGTCAAGATTAGAATGGAGCGATTGGTTTGACAAAAAAACCAGCTATATTCTAGTTCAGACATTTACTAAAATCGAGTGAAAAGTCAAGCAGGTCAAGAGCTGGTGAAAAATCATTGAGAGCCCGTTTTCTTTATTTTCTTAAAATTCTGCAATAACTTGAAATTATGTTTTTTTTAAAAAAATTTGTCTTATGGTTAATTTTTCTTTAATTTTATATAAATTTAATAATTTATTGGTTGGATCGGTTAATTATAGAAGATTATTCTAGTTTAATTGGACAATTAAATATTGTTAAAGTTATTTATTTATTTGTTTTTCATATGTATTATTTAAAATTAGTTTAATTAAATCAGTCCGACCACAATTTCTTAGTGAACCAACGTTGGGTTGTATTTGATAACATTGGAATAAACTTGGATGAACACAGAAAAAAAAAACAGGGAAAAAGTTTGACGATCCCAGTCAACGATGTCAAAAGGTTGCTCTTAACTGTCGTTTTTGAAGTGTGGCAGTTACAGGTTGTTGCTGTTTTTTATGGCGTTTTGTGGTGACTGCATATCTTTCTGGGAACTGTGCTCTCTGCATCCCTCCTACGTCATCGTGTGCCTCCCTTCTATTTCTTCTTCTTCACCTTCTTTCTCTAGTTTTCCATTACTTTTTCCAAGTTTGGAATCCTACTATCATTATAGACAAACTATCATTATACTCCTTCTTATCCTTATTACCACTCTGGTCCTATTTATAAGTCCAGTTTAACTAAAAAAATGTGGTCCTATTTATAAGTCCAGTTTCAGAAATAAATGAGATTGTGACAATTTTACCCATATTAATTGCACTCATAAAGATAGAGAGAGAATAAACAATAAAAAAGTACTCAATCATACATGAGGGCAAAATTGAAAATTTACCCCATAATCATTATGTCAACTTACTTTTCTTGGTATGTGAGATTTGGTCAAAGTGGACTTATAAATAGAACCAGAGTAGTACTCCATAAGGCACCAACTAACAATTCTCACAAACTAATAAAAACAATTAAAATTAATAAAGTTAACCTATAATTTAAGTAACTTTCAATATTACTCTTACTAATTGTACTAAACTCTAATATTATATTAATTATCATTCTTACCCATTATCCTTATTTATTAGGGGCATACATATAAAAGAATAATTAATGCTCATTGGGAACAAACAAATGCTTTATAAAAAGGACCAACTAAACTTGTTGTTAGTACTTTATAATAAGGACTAGAGGAAATACTACTTAAAGAGGGTGTAAAGAATAACTTCGGGAGAAAAAGGGGTAAAAATGATTTTTCAAAATAGATTCTATAAAAAAAGTGATTTTGACAAAATTGTTATCATAATAGTTTTTTCACTCTTAAACTTACTAAAATGACATTAGCTTTTGTTATAATTATATATATAAGATAATGTTGTATTTTAAAGATTTTAACCTTAAATTTCATAATAAATACCAAAAATTACATAAATTTTTATTTTTTTCCCTTTCTTCTTTATCCTTTTTAGTTTTTTCTCTCCTTTTTAAATTTTTTTTTCTCCCCCCCCCTTTTCTCTCTCTCCAGCTTTCTTCCCTATTTTTTTTAAAAATGTTTTCTTCTACTTGGGAGAGGAGCACTTGCACAACTTTTGATTTTTGAAGGTGAAAGTGAATAGACTGAGCTTTTCCAAAACCATGATTTTGAAGAAAAAAAGGCTTCTACATTTTGTTTAGATGTTTGGCTGAATTATTTTAAAACCATGGTTTTGTTTTGAAAAGCATTTTTTCCCCCCTTTTATCCAAGCAAATACTTAGTGTCTATTTACAAATCACTTGTGCCCAACAAGTTTTATTCAAAATATAAGTCAATTGTAGGATACTAAATGAAATATTGTTAATTTTACCCATGTTGATTTATATTAATAAACATTTAGTGATGATTAGATGTGAGAGAATGTGAACCTTTTCATAAATAAAGACAAATTTTTTTAAAAATTATTTATTTAATACTTTTCTTGGTTTGTAAGAATGAGATATAAAGTGACTTATAAATGAGCGCACTAGGTGGTATACATTACTTATTTAGATTAATACCACATTTGCTCCTAAATATAATACCTAGTTGACTTTTTTCTTGAAAAAGTTAATAAATAAGTTACTTTAACATATAGTATATTGTGTATGATTAAATTATATGTCAGTATATAAGTTAGACAGATTAGTTTAGTAAAAAAGATAAATGTAAATGCTTAAAAATAATTTAATTAGCTTATTTAATCTTTACAAAAAAATCAATTGGGTCTTATGTTTAGGACGGAGGCAGTATAGTTTTTTTGTCCCTCAAATTTACCCTTATTTTAATTTTGGTCTCTTAAGGTACAAGTTTTTGTTAAATTATTACCAAGGGTAACATAAATGAAACTTAAGGGATCAAAACTAAAATGAAAGCATAATTAAAGATTATATTGGCCTTGATTATTTTTTCCCCATCCTTACCTTCGAGTTGGACCTTCTTCCTCCATTGATCACTTTTATTGCTCTTGGGTCTCCCCCCCCCCCCCCCCCCCCTTTTTTTTTTTCTTTTCCTCACACACACACACACACGAAACCTATTTTTGCAGCGAAAAGGGTTTGGTGCTTTCTGTGGCTTGAAAGGGGTATGTTGATGGGATAATGTTACTATTTAAGTTTTCCCCCTTTTTTCTACATTTATATCATGGAAGCTTGTGTTTCAAACCAAACGATATTTACTTTTACTATTATTATATTAACATATACCTAACAAAAAGCCTTGCTTCTTCATACCACAACCATCCTCTCCCTCATGAATATCGCTGTTTTATTTCTCAAACATAATTTATACAATGTTTTCATCTTTTTTAACAAGTGCATGTTCCGGAATTCGAATTTGTATTATTCTCTTAATTGAATAAAACCGTTTATCATTTTAGCCAACAGCTTGTTGGTATGTACGACGCTAACTATTCTCTTAGTATATATCATACCCACCCTTTTTAGCTATTTTATCATTGAATGTTGTGTGTGTGTGTGTGTATTCTCAGTTGTTTGGTGGATCTCCTATACATGATGTGTTGTAATATTTTGAAGACTTCAAGTGAACTCTTCCTATTGCCTCCAAAGTTGCTGGACTTCCAAGATTTCACTTTGGTGGGAGGATATACGTACAGTGGAAGAGATCCAAGTCAATGTTTCATTTCATATTTGTGATGATGAGCATTGTGTGAATTTAATTAATAAATAGAAATGGTGGGAGATTCAAATTGTTGAATTAATTTAATAGATATAGATCAAACAAATCATAGACGACGAAGCTCTCATGATTGAGCATGATTTATAAACCAACATTCATTTAATTGAGGTTACTTCCAGTCCCATGTTACTGTTTAGTTTTCTCTGTCTCATCGATCTTTTGGTTAACATAATCAATCATTAATATAATTTTTGCTCCTCAAGTTTTAAATCATATATTTTTGTTCTTTAGGTTACATTCATTTTGAAATACTACTCTGGTACTATTTATAAGTCCTTTTTGATCAACAAGTTTGGTCTTATTTATAAATTCCTTTAGACCAAATAAATGAGATTGTGACAATTTTACTTATATATTGTTCCAATAAAAATAGAGAGAGAATAAAGAGTTGAAAGGTATTTATCCATAAATAAGGGTAAAGTTGAAAATTTACCCCATAATCATTGAGCTACCTACTTCTCTTTGATATGTGTAATTTGATTAAAAAGGACTTGTAAATAGGAATATAATGGTATTAGTCACCATGGCTCAGTAAAAATTTAGACTATTTTATTCTTAGAGAAATTAAAACTAAAATGACGATAAATTTAAGGGACTAAATATGTTATTAACCCAATAATCAATCATCATCTCCCATAGAACCATCTCTTTTATATTTTAGTTTTATTCATATAATAACAAAATATGTAGGCAACAACAAGTATAGGAAAAATCAGCAAGAACTCTCTATTTAAAAATTTTATTGACAAAAAAAGATTTAAATTTGAGCACCAATACTTTCTATTTGCTCGACCTCATACCAGTCAGAAGCCTCCATCTATAGCCCCTTTTTGTGAATATTGTGCTCCCAACAAATGCATCAATATGATAAGCACAAATCCAGTTTGTATATTTAAATTATTTTACTTATATAAATATGATTTGTTGTGTTATAGCTATATCATACTTCATAAGTCATCCCATTTCATGAACTAGGTACTCAATTTAATGTATTATTCACATACTATAAGTATGAACAACATAATACCAAAAATAAATGATTAATGTGTAAATTTATTCTAAAAGTTTTCGCAGATGAACAATGTTATCCTACAATTTTTTTTAGGTTCAAAGTTACCCCAAAAATTTCAAAATATTGCAACGTTCTCCATACGGTTAAGAAACTAATGTTAGTCATTAAAAAATTGACGTTGACAGTTAAAGTTATAACAGTAAAGAGTAACATTGTTTCATTTTAATACTTTTAGAGTAACATAGGATGTAGTAAAACTTGCAGGAAAACATTGTTATTTAACAACGAAAACTTTTAAAGTAAATTTACACTTTAGTCTAAAAAAAATTAATATTAAATTACATTATTAAGCTATTATAAAAATTTTGGGGTATTCTCCAAATTTGGCAGAGAAAATAGTGATTGTAAAGTCAAATTTTTTTCCTTAAAACATGTTTTGATTGAACAAACGAGGTTGGATCATTAGCTGGTACAGCTAATCTGATTCCTTCACCCAACAATCTGGTTTGTCAACTTGACCCAAACAACTAGCTCGCTCGATTTGATCGAATTTAATGTTTAATGCGTCACAAAGCACCATTAATCACGTCGTAAAAAACAAAGTCATGAAGATCAAAGGCTGTAACTTTAACATCTCTACGAAAGTGGTGGGACACACAGCTAGTGGGCTTCGATTCCATACATTCATGAAGACGCAGAAGCTGTCTTCATACTTTCCAATACAAACGTTTTTACTCCATTAGGTATAAAAGGACTCCACCAGAACGCAAAGCAAACAATGCCGGTTTACATTATTATTATTTTTTTAAAAGAACGAGGAAATGAAAAACATCCCTGATTCCCTTTTTGTTTCTTTTTTACCATTGTCGTAATTTCAAATTAATTTCGTTTTGTTTGTGTTTTTTTTTTCTTTTAAGAAAAAGAAGGAAAAAAACATCTTCCTCCATTTTCAGTCCCTATATAATTTACACATCAAGCCTCTCGCAGTTTCTTCTTCGCCTTCTCTTCATCAAGCTTCTGTGTTTGCCGATAGTTTGTATATATACGTATTCTTCGAATCGGTTTGGTGACTGAATTTGCATTTGGTAATCTTAATTTAACACAACTGGAAGACGAATAAAAGGACGGGGAGGCATAGGAAGATAATGAACCTTCCCTCTGTTCTTAAGCTTAAATTGCCTCCCCTCAGATCTTAGTTTTCTGCCAGATTTGGCGTCTTCGCTGTTTTTTGAATCGGTGGGTTTTGGACAAAATCTGGATCCAAGTTTTCATCTTTGGTAAAACTTTGCGTGCCTATGGATCTTGATGAATTCGCTGATTGAAAATATTTATGGGTTTTTTTTTTTTCCAGGAGTTGCTTAATTCTGGGTTTGGTTTACTGGTAGTTAAAGGATCCGATGTTTTTTGATTGAATCCAGGACCATCTCTGTATTTCTGTAGTAAATACAGTTTCTGAGTTTGCCATAATTTAAGGTATTACTAATATTGTTGTTGCCAGTTCTGTTAATGTATTTGATGACGTGGTTGGAACTATATATGCTTGAACAATCTGATAGCTGCACCGCCATTAGTTTCCGGTTTACTCCATCGTGGGATGCGCCTTTGTTTATTGTTTTTTATGGTTGTGGTTTGTATTTATAGTTATGTAATGAAATGGATCCATTATGGACCTTCCTTTTCTTTTATCTTCCAAATAAGGTTCTTGGTTCATTATTAGGAAGCGTTGCTTGATCACTTCTGATGTTACTTCAACTTGCATTTGTGTGAATTTGGACTAACTGGCTGAAGCAAATCTTGAATGTAGATAAAATGCAATCCGACAATGGTAAGTTATTTATTGGGGGGATATCATGGGATACAAAAGAAGAGCGGCTTAGAGAGTATTTCAGTTCTTATGGGGAGGTTGTGGAAGCAGTGATTATGAAGGATCGGACAACTGGTAGAGCCCGTGGCTTCGGTTTTGTAGTTTTCTCAGACCCAACAGTTGCAGAGAGAGTCATAAAGGAGAAGCACAGCATTGATGGAAGGATGGTAATTCTTGTTTCGTCATCCATTTAATTCCTGCCTTAAATTTTATGGTTGATGTTTTCCTTTTGAATTCACTGCCACCAGAGCTTTTCCCTTTTTAAAAAGTTTTGACATTGATTTGTACTGCAAATTTAAGAATTTGTTCTATTATTGGTGTTCGTTTAACTATTTATTTTAATGAAACAAAAGCTAGTCTTTCCTGTAATACTCTTGCTTGTTTTTCTTTAGTTTATGATTCTTTCTATGACAGATTGACTTGCCCTATGCAATTTTTCTGCACTTTGAATTCTGTTTCGTCTATCATTAGGTTGAGGCCAAGAAGGCTGTTCCAAGGGATGACCAGAGCATACTGAGTAGAAACAGTGGTAGCAACCATGGTTCTCCTGGTCCAGGCCGCACAAAAAAGATATTTGTTGGTGGTTTAGCATCTAGTGTTACGGAGAGTGATTTCAAGAAGTACTTTGATCAATTTGGGACAATAACAGATGTTGTAGTTATGTACGATCACAACACTCAGAGGCCAAGAGGCTTTGGATTCATCACTTATGATTCTGAAGAAGCTGTTGAGAAGGTCTTACTTAAGACCTTCCATGAACTGAATGGCAAAATGGTGGAGGTCAAGCGTGCAGTTCCTAAGGAACTATCACCCGTGCCAAACCGAAGCCCACTTACTGGATATAACTATGGAATGAATAGGGTCAATAGTTTCCTAACTGGTTTCACCCAGGGCTATACTCCAGGTGCTGTTGGAGGCTTTGGACTCAGGGTGGATGGTAGATTCAGTCCTGTTGCAAGTGTCCGAAGTGGGTTTTCGCCATTTGGATCTGGTTATGGGATGAATATGAACTTTGAGCCTGGTTTGAGCCCTGGATTTGGAGGGAATGCAGATTTCAATAACAATCTTAATTATGGTCGGGCAATAAATCCATATTATATAGGAAGCTCAAGTAGGTTTGGGAGTCCTGTTGGGTATGATGGTAATAATGGAGGAAACAATTCTTTCTTCAGCTCTGCAACTCGGAACTTGTGGGGAACTGGTAGCCTCAATTATGGAACAAGTTCTGCTAGTTCCAATGCATACACAGGATCAGGAAGAGGGAATATTGGGGGAAATATTTATAGCAATGCTGGAGCCAATTGGGGTTCTTCGGCAATTTCCACTCAAGGTAATATGAACAATGTGTCACAAAGTAGTGGTGGTCACCTTGGTTTTGGGGGAGACGACAATAGTTATGGTTTGGGAACTGGAGGGTATGGAAGAAACAGTGGTACAAATATTGCTCCAACATCATCACACTCTGCATCAAATGGTGGTTTTGATGCAGCTTTTGCTGATTTATACAATAATAGTTCAGTTTACGGGGACCCCACCTGGCGGTCTTCAAATTCTGAGCTAGATGGATCTGGTCCCTTTGGTTATGGGCTTGCTGCTGCAGCTTCAGATGTTTCTGCTAAAAGCCCTCCTGGTTATGTTGGTGATTATGCTGTTAATAAGAGACAGCCAAATAGGGGTAAGTACAACTACTATTCTATTTCATTTATGTTTTTAACTATTACTCCCTACGGTCCTTTATATAAAACATATTTACTTAATATGATTAGATTAAAGAAGTTAGTTGAGTTAGTTAATATGTTATGTATTTTCTAATGTACTCTAGTCATTTTTCTTAATTCCCTCATTCCTTCTCCTCCTTGATTATTGTTGGAAGAGCATCAAAAGGGCTAAATCAGGAAAAGATTAACAAATATGAAAACCATGTCTTATATTTAAGACCAAGATTAACTCCTTAAATATGTCTTATATTAAAGACTGGAGGGAGTATAATATTTGTTCATACTCTTGACCATCAGAATGCTTTAGTTATTTATTGTATACAACTAAAAACACAATTTTGGGGGAACGGCATGACTGTGTTTGACTTTTATTTTTGAGAGACTCTTGCACCCAATCTTTATGAAGAGGAAGATTGCTTTCTATTATTGATTGTCATGATTCTCCCCTGAATCATTCAAATGCTAACAAATTAATGTTGTGTTCCATGTTCAACTCTTTATGCTGGTTTCACATTTGACCTTTCTACTTACTCTTCTTTAAACCACTTATTGTATGCTTCCCATCATGCTTTAGAACTACTGTTTTATGTTGAGTAAATTAATAATTTACTATAATCCCTGAAAAATCACTCTTCTTTTAATTTAATCATTCAAAGCTGAAACTCCTGAGTTTAGTTCCAAAGTGAAGCCTCCTCTTAATTTGGTTCCTCAAACATAAGGCCTTTCTGTTTCGTCTCCCAAACATTTCCCCCACTACGAATATTATGAACTTGTGTTGTCTTCAAGCCCTCCAGAAATGACACCTTTTTTGTTCCGGTCCTAGAGATCTGTGCATTGAGAGTCATAAATGCTTCTTGGAGAGATCACTTTGAGTAAGTATTTTTTGAGGAACGTACACCCATACTCCCTCTAGCTTTCTTTTTTGCATAAATCTCCCTTCTATGGACAACAAAGCTTATACGCCATCAACCTTTCTCCTAACAACTTATAGTAGCCTAATTTAATGCAGTGAAAGTTATTAAAGTGCTTCATTAATGGATATGAAAACTTCAAATACGGGACCTTAGTGTAGTTTATTTAATACCAGGAAGGGTGTAAAAGTAGATTTTAGAAATTTCAGGTTTCAGGGCATGTGTTAGAATAATATTTCAAGAGAGGATGTCTATCTAAATTTCAGTAACATCAAATGGGTTGGATGTAATTGATTCATTTTTATGTATAGGATGATATTGAGGTTGCTTGCAAAGTCGAAGTTAAGGTTGTGGCAATGAAATGAATTAAAAAGGACATAACAATGAAGGATTTTTAAGTCTTAGTTTTTCTGTTTTATTGATTCTTCTGTTCCCAACTGTACCAATCATATCTATCATATCAATTGTCGCCTTTTGGTGGAAAAGGCAGGCTTTCTGAATGGTCACCCATGTCCTTCAGTAGAAACAATTGTTATTCAGATGCTAGGCACTTTAGTTCCATATGCACAAACTTGGGCAGTTTATCTGGAAGGGATCTTTCCTTTTTCAAGTGATGTGTAGATATATATTGTTAGAATAACATGTGCTTCTTCTCCGTTTATTTACTCTCCTATTTGTTGTCTGCTTTTTTTACCCTTTTCCATTTTCCTCTATAATCCTTTTGTTCATATTTGGACCTCTTCATGCATTGCATGTGCTTTCCATAGATCTACTTGCATAGTTTAGTTGATTTCCTTGATTATCAGCGCTGAATGTATTTGCTGTTAAATATGCAGCAATATCCATTTCTTTGCATGGCGTTGTTTTCCTCTTGGGCTAAGATATTTGGGGCATCACCTCAAGTTGAAGCTTCCTAGAAAAATTCTGAAAAAATTGCTTTACCAGTTACCAAAGATTCTCTTTCTTTGTTTCTTCATTTTTCTACCTATTTTAGGGCATGGCATTCTGCTGCTGCTGCTGATTTCTGAACTTGCTTTGAAGAATGTTGATATTGGCTATGAAAATTTAGAGGTTGTGTGGGTATGGGTCTATGGGAAAGTAAAATGATGGAAGATGGTGATTTATTGAGATCGCTGAAATAGAATTACTTTTTAAGAATAAATTATTTTGATTGGAGAGGTTGACCAGTAGGAGGTTGAGTGAAGTGTTGTAGTAAGAATCCACTGAGATGTCGGCTCTTGAGCGGGGTGCAATGTAACGTGTCTCACATAAGGCAGGTTACCTTGAAAGAGGGGACTTATAAGGCCTTAGGTTCTCAAACTCCAACAGATAGCTTTTAGGGTGCGGCTCTCCTAGGGACTATGCTTGTTACACAGTCCTTGAGGGAATGGAGAGAAAAATGAATCATGAACACGGATCCTTTTCTAGTGTCCATGCGTCATAGATCTTGATGTATAAGGATAGATTATATAGAAAAAGAATAAGGAGGGAAATGGGAAATTATGTGTAGAGCAGAAATTAAGAGATGCTCACTGAACCTTAGGAGAATGAGACGAAAGGGTGACAATTAAGGACTCATAAATTGCAACCCTCCAGAAGCCTATTGGTTCAAAAATTTGTTACTCTATTTCTAGTCCTTAATACTAGAGCTAGATAGCTAATTTGCATATATTAAGAAAACTAGTTGAGTTAGTTATTTGTAATAACCGAGTGTTGGTTTTATTTAAATATCCTATTTAATTATGTGCATTAGAACTACCTCTTGATGAAAACCCCCTTAGTGTCTACAACCAATAGGGATACTTTAGGGCAAAAATTGGAAGATAAAGTGGATTAAGGCCTTATATTTAAGACCAAAGTAAACCTCATTGTCCATCTCTTTATATTTAAGGACAAGAGGGCTTATGATATAAAGTGTTTACTTGACAATTGACATGACTCTTGCGCAATCATGACTTGGATTAGATAATTGAGAAAGTGATAATTGAGGACCCATATTAATGATGGTTTGTTTTCTGGTTTAACTTGAGTAGTAATTCTGTTATGCCAACACTGAAACCTCTTCTTTGGATGTTTGCAGGAATTGCCACATAGGAAGGTCATTCTGAAGACACGAACGAAAATTGTAGGTGAAGATAAAGCAGTGAAGCAGGTGAATTGTGAATTTTTGCAGATAACTGTGTTACTGTATTATTTTTATGAAAGGCCATATAAGATGTTTGGTTATCTTATCTAGAACTAACTGGAGTGCCTATTTTGAGGAGATATCAGATCAGATATAGAGATTATAAAAAAAGTTACAAAGGGAATGTTGTAAGGCTTTGAGAGTTTTTGGGTTATTTTGGTTTTATTAGGATTTCAGTTTTTTGGGATTTGAGAGTGAGGTGTAAAATCAGATTGCGGGAAGTAGTTGGAAGTGTATCATGCATTCACTTTTGTGGCTGCAAATATTAAAAGATAAACAACACTTTTATTTTTTGTTTTTGGGGTTATTGTTGGTAGATCAATAGGTTGTGTTTGTTCCTTGAGCATTTTGTTTGTTTTTTGTTGTTAGAATGTAGCAAGGTTTTTATTGATTTCTAGTGAGAAAGCGTTGAAGGTTTTTCATCTTTGGGTCTCCAACTCTCTCCATGAATAAGTTGCAGATATATTCTGATTATTTTCCTTAAGGAAAATTAACATGTTATGGTGCTAGCCAGAGCTTTATGTGCGAGAAATTTTGGCTTGTTTTATCCTGTCATATACTTTTATGTTATCAAAACAATTGAGTTAAGTAGTAAATTTGTTCTGGAAGTATACACCTAGGAGTAATGTTGCTCTGGAAGTTTTAGGTTCAATGCTCGATAATATTAAAAACTCACGTTGACCGTTAACTTTTTAATTAGAAAAAAGGCAACATTACTACAATTTAAAACTTTCAGGGTGACATTTACGGGTCTTGAGTTTGAGACGTGGGAATGTAGTGCGTGGGTGGTAAAGGCTTCTCCCCGAAAGGGGCCAACCTGGTCTCGGTTCGGATTAGTCTGGGGCCGTTGATGTGTCTGAAAGATGGCCTGCCCTGGGAAACCGAATGCTCTAAACAAAAAAAAAAAAAACTTAGGGTGAGATTAAATTGAAAAAACTTGTAGAACAACATTGTTCTTAGGTGCATACTTCCGAGCAAATTTCTCACATAACTTAACAATTTGTAGAGAGCTTGCTAATACAGGTTTCGCCAAGCGATTTTTTTTTTAAAAAAATATTTGAATTATTATTTCTAGAACTATATCTGAAGTGGTAAAGTGAAGAATGAAAAAATGATTTGTTTTGTTGACATAATTATCATTAATAAAAATGTGATGTTTTTAGAATAAATTTTAACTCTTATTTTGGCGACATTACAAATTTGGTGACTTATTATGTTTCCAAATAACCAAAAAAACTCTTTCAAGGGGAAAAAAAAAATCTTTTTGCCAAGCATGGCCTTAATGCGAAGTATTTTCAATAATTAAGAAAATCCCACCCCATCCAAATAAAATATACAATTGGTTAGTTTCTGAAAATATTTTTTATTTATTAATATTAAATCATCACTAATAAAAATGCAATGATACTTGGTATTTATAAAAATACAATATTTACATAATTAGTAATACGGGGCATGTTTTAAATTTATAAAATTACTAGAAGGAAATTGATTATTATAAATGTTAAACATTAAAATTGAATTATATAAATATATATTAATGTTCATAACTTTGGCCCCCAAAGGCTTCCGGCTGGCTCTATCTCTGCTATTATCTTTTTTTTTTTTAAAAAAATGAATTAATACCAGTTTATAAATATATATATATATATTGGTCGAATATATAAATATTACTATAAAGGGGTATAAGAAACAGGACAAAAACATAATACTAGCATTCGTGGGAGACAGCATTTTTGAGAGTAGTGTTGAATCAGACGCCTGGCACCCTATTCCTTATTATAAGTTTATTGTAAAAACCAATTTAGAGCTAAAAATGTAAGTCCACTTAGCACGTTTTTCAATTTTATCCTGATTTAGTTATCGTCAAAAAAAGAAAAAGGGTAGAGAGGTGTGAGAATTTTTTTGGTAAAGGTTGCAAGAGAGAGAGGGAGAGAAAATTTTAATAAAGGGAAAATTTAAGAAATTTTTTCAATTTAAAATATATTTAATAACTTAATTATATGTTATTATACTTGAGAATTAGTTAAAATACACCACTACTTCATGTTTTAAATATAAGATTGATCGGGTTGACTTTTTTGAGGAAATTAAGAAAACTAATTGAATTAATTTAAAATATTTATATTTATCGTTTTTTCTCCAAACTTTTTTATTTGATTTATAATCTTATATATAATTTAATTATACACAATATATGATATGACTTAATAACTTATTTAGCTTTTGTAATATTTTCAAAAAAAGTTAATGAATCTTATATTTAAGATCACAGGTAGTACCTCTAATTCTTAATATAAGAGTCAACTAACTTTTTTGGGTCCAGATTAAGAAAACTAATAAGTCAATTTGACTTAATCCTAACATATGTTGTATATTGTTAGATTATATATCAATTTATAATTCAAATAAATTAGTTTAAAGAAAAACGATAAATATAAATATTTTAATGTAACTTATTTATTTTTCTTAATTTTTTTAAGAAAATCAGTTAACTCTTATATCAAGCAGAAGAAACGGTACTTAACAATTTAACATAGTACTGTAGTACAAAGTGATATTAGTGTGATTGGACAATTGATATACTCTTTCCGATTCTAAATATAAGATATAGTTAATTTTGTTTAGAAATATTAAAAAAGTTAAATTAATTAATTAATCATATTTTATGTTGCGTATCTTTAGATTATATATCATTTTATAAGTTAGCTAAATTAATTTAGATATTTTAAAATAATTTAATTAGTTTATTTATTATTTCAACAAAAAAGTCAAATCTGTTATTTGGTACAGGAGGATTTGCTTTTAGTTGGGCGTACCTGAGGAAACTCCATGTGGGGCCCACTCATTCACTCTGGAGTGGCCGTGGGGGACTCCACTGGTTCCCAATTTGGACAAATCCATAGGACCATGTACCTCCTTGCTTCTTCTGAATCATATCACTCACTTTTTTTTTTTTTTTTTAAATTTCTTTATTTATTTCCTGTTAAGTTTATATATAAGAGGTCCAACTATTGATATACTACCATCGGTCCTAATTATAAGACCTAGTTGACTTTTTTTGGAGAGATTAAAGAAGCTAAATAAGTTACTTAATCATTTCATATGTTGTGTATCCGTAAATTACATATTAGTTTATTAGTTAAACTAATTAGTTTAAAGAAAAAAATAAAAATAAAAATACTTTAAAGTGATTTAATTAGCTTCCTTAATCTTTCCAAAAAAGTCAACTATGTCTTATAATTAGGAGGGAAGGGAGTAGTTATTTATTTATTTACACCTCATTAATATTCCACCCTTCTCATATTAATCCCAAGTTGGTTATTTCTGGTCAATTTGAGGTGTATATATATGATCACATATAACATAAGTTTCAACACACACACACACACTCATAGCTACCTGGTCACAAGGTGATTTTTCTTTTAATTCTTCTCTTCCAATTCTTGCAACATTTTCAGAGAGAAAATGTAACAAAAATTCTACATGCGTGTATCTTTTTTCAGCTCTTCCATATATATATTTAACAAAATTTAAGAAATTAAAACTCAGGAGAACAAATTAAACATGCATATACGCCAGAGCCATTTGCCTCAATTGACATCAAACACCTTCTTGAGTCTTGATTGGAGTAAGAGATTGTGAGTTTGACCTTCCATAAATATGATTGATACATGAATTCCTTTCGTCAGCAAAAGATGACGACAAAAAAAAAACATATATGAATCAATATAGTTGGTCAAAATAAAAGAAGGTAAAAAATTATTTCCCCACTTTTCAACAACAACAATAAAGCCTTATATCTCACTTTTCACCGTCTATATTATATAGCCGGTCCTAATTAAGTCTGGATAAAGAAGGAGGGTTGTGTTAGGCACTCGACAACCAAGATAAAACCCAATTAAATCTCTAGTGAACATGGATTTCCCTACTTTTCCAAACTTTGCAATAAATAATGATTAAAAAAAAACTAAAAATCCCTTTGGAGGGAGAGGTGTAAAGTTTACTCAACGTTACATGCACGTTCATAGACAATGAAGTACACTAATTATGAATGCCACTACTTTTCTCAGAAGTTCCAATAAGTCCCTCTCTCCTCAGCTTCTCCTCTTTGGACTTCCTACAAAAAACCACCCATGAATTCACCTCCAACGCTATACAAACTCCGATCAACGTCGACAACCCCAAACAATACGCTAACTTCGCGTACGACCTACTCGCTCCCATCACCTGAAAACCCTGAAACACATTCACAAACCCTAGCACCACACATCCATACCCAACAAAATGATGATACGACTTCCAATATTTCCTAAACTTGTTCGTCGTCTTCGGCCTGAACAGTAACGCCACCGTCTGTAACGCCCCCAGACAGAACACCGCAAACCCTAGCTTCCTGTTGTTAAAATATTAATATAAGATATATAATATCTCAACATTAGAATATTTCAAATGTACAATAATTCACGAAAGAGTGTAGTAGTATTCAATATAAGGTATAATATCTTTAAACCTGTGAAGACTGTACTCCACTCCTGGCGATAGCCTTCCCAGACATACTCCGATGGCGAACCCTACGGTTCCGAGAGTGAACGCGAAAAGTTGTATGCCGGCGTGGACGTAGAACCATGTGGGTCCCAGGGATTGGATGTGACGGAGGTAGCGCGCTGTGACAGCTCCGATGGGTAAGAGGAGTCCCCATGAGATGGCATTGATGGTGGCGTGGATGATTCTTAGGGATTTTATGTTGACGTTGTGTTGTGCGGCGGATGAGCCAGAGAGGACGTCGAAGGTGGTAATGGAGGAGAGGTCCGAGGAGGTGGTTGGGTGGATGGTGGGGGAGTAGCCTTGGACGTAGAGTCCACGGTTCCAGACGAGGTGGATTTTGGTTTTGTTTGGTTTTAGTTTTAGGGTAGAAAAGATTTGAACGGTGGCGCCATTGTGTGCGGTGGCCATTTTGCCACCGTACATGGCGGCGGAGGAGGAGAGGAGGTGGATGTCGAGTGGACGAGAGAGGAGTGGGGATTTTTGGAGCTTAACGGTTGGGTCTAGGATGTATGGGAGGAGGATTATTTGGCCGGAGTTTGGGTCGGGGAAGGAGATCAAAGCTCGAGTTCCTGTCATCTCCGGCGAGGTGGGGTTCATGCCCCAACCGACCCAGCCAGAAGGAGAAATGAAGGTGCCGAAGAAGACGAGGTCTAAAGTGGTATTTCGAGGGTGGAAGGTCCAAGCTATGGAGGCTTGTTGGGTAGGAAGAGCCATGCATTTTTGGAAGGATTTAGTTGCAGTTTGAGTGGTGCAATGCGATGAGTGAGCAATAAGAGGGAACAAGAAGAAGAACAAGAAGAGAAGAGAGAGAAGAAGAAGATTATGCATTTTGGTGAGGGAGGGATCACAAGAGAGAGTGGAAGAAGGTGAAGAAGACAAGTGCTTTTGTAATAAGAGGAAATGAGAGCGATGGGCACCATTATGAATTTTTATGGAGTACAA
The DNA here is from genome assembly GCA_034222035.1 of Acacia crassicarpa. Taxonomy (NCBI): domain Eukaryota; kingdom Viridiplantae; phylum Streptophyta; class Magnoliopsida; order Fabales; family Fabaceae; genus Acacia; species Acacia crassicarpa. The sequence continues at coordinate 55,771,146 of JAWXYG010000003.1, forward strand.
GTGAGTGCTTAGCTTTGAAGAAAAGGCTTTTAAGGGTGCGTTTGGTGGATATGGAATTAATATTGGCAGCTTTTGGCTTCATGTGCTTTGCTTCAAATTGATCGAACTCCTATATCTAGCAAGGCTATATACAAGATTGCTTATTGAGGGTGGTTGAGTAATTTATTCCGGGGAAACCATGATTTTTGTTTGATTTCAATACTTATTCTAGCTTTGCTTTGAAGCTAGGCTATAATCATTCTTTATTTTCTCCTTTTGGTACAGTTTTCGAGTGTATGTACCATACAGTATAATGATTAAATTCTAAATGGATTGACACATAAACACATAAATGTTTAGGATTTGAGGGAGGTCGTAGTTGTTTTTAGGAATACTTGCAAAAGAATGCGTTTAGGAAATAAAAGATACATCTTTATTTGAAATTGTCGATCTATCTAAATATCTTATAAAATTTGAAACCATAAAATCTACTTGCCGTGATTATAAAATTATATCGGTGTACATTGATGATCTTCTTCCTGATCGGCTTATATATGTGCCATAGAAAGAATCACAAGTGAGCAAGGAAATGTGAAGGAAACATGTGAATTATTAAAAAAAAATTTAAAATTGCAGAATCTTGAGATTCAGCATGGAATTAAATTAACAATTCTTCGCAGACATGTATGAATGAACTAGGGTTCAAGAGCGGCAATCTCATTTATGATTTGCCCTTTGTCTGCTTGAAATTGCTCGTCCTCTGCAGAAAAAAAAAAGCATCAAAACCTCTCAGACCAAGGCAAAAAAAAACCATAAATATTTCAAACACGTCTTTAAATTTGATAACTGGTCTGTCTCCCATCATTATTATCCTAGCTATGACATTTCTTATACCCAAAATTCAATCTTTATATATATATATATATATATAGCACCTAAGAAAGGTAAACAATACTGGTTTCTTGACATGCACATATGTATTACTACTTCCTTTACTTAATAAAATACCCACTTTAATAAATTGTCACTTGTCATGCACATGAAACACACGCACGCACGCACAAAAGAGAGCTCTACATACCTTTCTCGATACTTGCCAATAACCGCAAAAGCTTGGTCTTGTTGGTAACAAGTATGGCGACAATCTCAGGAGGCTTGTTTTGGTTTGCAACAAATAACTGTCATTACCAAAATCGAAATATACATCTCAATATATATTAGGGCACTCATTTTCATACACTCCAAGATATCCAGCTGTGTACGTTGGTTAATTTCAATTCCATCCATGAATTAAAATATACCTTGAACGCGTGGAAGCTTTCGAGCTGGATTGATTTGTTAGCTTCCTGCAATTTTTTTTTGTTTTAAAAGAAAATTTGAGTTTTTGCATACTTTACTTGTACCAACTATATATAGTACCTCGTCCTAATTATAGCAATGCTTTTGTAATGTAATTTGCACTACAATATACAATAGTGTTCCTATAATTAGGACTGCAAAGAATATATACTTATAAAAGGGAATGGTTAATGGAAGAGGAGCGTGTATGTACATATATATACCTTGAGAAGATTCATGAGGATCCTCAAGTTACCCACCGAGCTAACATACCGAACCATCACGGCCGAATTTGAGCGATCCAACAGCATATCGGCTAATAACTGATGCACCACCAAGAAACGAGTTTGGTTAACTCTCACTGTAAACCAGCTGCAGCCTGAAGTGCATTTAATGGACACGACAACAACAACAATATATACTAATAATAATTATTATGTTTGCATGATAAAAACACAGTAATACACACGTATACCTTGATCCCTTGTCGTCTTGTGATATAGCTCGAAGATTCCAATAACTGAGCGTTATATTCTTGGAAGAACTGAAAGATGCAGAGGGAGAGAGAAGAAAAGAAAGGAAAGAAATTTCAGGAAATTAACCATTAGAATATGGACAGACAAGTAAAGGTGAACACAATGTACGTAATAATTAAGAAGCAAACACACAGCAAAACTTAATTATGCTTTAATGAACCTGCTTTAGAAAGGCAGATGGTAAAGCCATATACAAACTGCATAACTTAAGGATATTGCAAAAAACATCAGATGTACTTACCAAGTCAAAATTTTTAGAAAGAAACTCCGCGACTGTAGATTTATGCCTTGTCAGAAGCTCCTACTCGCACACCAAGGGAATGGATCAGCTTTTTGCCGTTAAAATTAGTACAAGAAAAGCTCTGCCCTCCCTCTCTATCTATCCAAGGGATGTAACAAGAATGTACAAGAGTAGGAATGAATAGAGGTTTTGAGTAACTTTAAAAAATTTGTAGGTTCAAGTTCTTTTGCATTATTTGTACTACACCATGTTAAAAAATGTTTTTCAAGAACTAACATAGAAATGAGTGAAAGGCTACGAGATATATGAAGTTCTCTCGCTTGGCTGTCATTTATGAGTACAATATGTAGAAGGAATTATTTTGACAGATCCCTGATAAAACTACTCATCCCTTCATCAGCCATCCATGAGAATGAAGCAAATGTATATGTACTTGCTACCATAAAAAATGAGTATATATGTGACAGTAGGGTCAATGTGTACAATGTTCAATTCAAATGAAAAAAATTCCTTTACTAAATTATTTTCACTAACTGACTTTAAATACTACCTCCAGTTTTAATTAAATATAAGATTCAGTTGACTTTTTTGGAAGATCAAGGAAGTTAATTAAATTACTGTAAAATAACTAATTTTTTTGATTTATAAACTGATATATAATTTAATTAAACACAACATATGATATAATTAAATAAACTATTTAGCTTCCTTAATCTCGCTAAAAAAGTCAAATGAGTCTTGTATTTAGGATTAAAGGTAGTATTTAATTACTAAGTAGATCAGCATGCTTAATTAGTTCATCACTTATTCTATAAAGTGAAACAAAAGTGCGAGTGTTGTGTGCACGTGAGTGAACTTGCACGGAGAAGTAATAACAACAGTTTTGGACCTTACTTGTGGCATAAGCAATCAGCAATGAGGGATTAAAATTATTCAAGGATTGTGATTTGTGAATTGAAAATGTGTGTGTGTGTGTGTGAGAGAGAGAGAGAGAGAGAGAGAGAGAGTTGATACTCACTCTGAAGGTTACAAAAGCATCTGTTGCTATTTCGAAATTTGGTGTTTGAATGTAACCGAAGAACTTCTTCATGTGGTCTGATTCCAAGACATACCTAAACCATTAGTGAAAAATTGTTAGAAAATAGAAACGAAAACAAAGTAGCATGTCAAAATGTCAAAGATGTATCATTCCAGGCTTGAAAATATGGTTTTAAATTAATTTCCAATCATTTTCTCTTTTTCTTCTGAAATGTAACTAGCAAGCATATTCTAGCCTACCTAAACCAACAACAATAAGAGAAACACCAGTAGGCGCTCCTGAATTTTTGTTTTTTCAAAAAAGAAAACTCCGGGGATCTAAAAATAGGCTTAGTGTCCGGATTAAATTGATCTTGTAATGCTCGAGTCTACCGTTCGTATACATAGCGAAAGAAGTTTGATTGAAATTATTTCTAAACACACAAGGCAGAAAGACCCACCTATATGATAACTTGATGATTTATACGTCCACTTAAGTCAGTTTTGGATTCGTAGATTAAAAAAAAATCTAAACACAAAAATAAGGTAGAAATTGAGATCTTTCCCCTTTTCTCCTTGGTCATTGGTAATTGAAAAACAGAACAGTGACTTATCTCACCTGGCTACACATTGATGGCGAAGACACTCTTTTGCAATGGGACCATAAGTCAAAGCCATGTCGCCATCTTCGTAACTGACAAAACCAATAAGCTTTCTTCAACATTTCAATGACACAAATTAATTGGAAATCATGAAACGAGATGAAGTTTGAATCACTGAAAACCTTACCCAGGTATCAAAATATCCAACAGATCCAAGTTCTTTTCCAGATACTGGGAAGCGATTAGCTGGGAATTAACGCGCTGGGTTTGCAAATTTGCAATTACATGTTTAGAATGTAGACGGCCCTGAACAGGAAAAGTGAACGCAAATTCATCCTTCTGTAACGGAAGTTATGAGATAAGGTAGAAAATGGAGAAAAAGAAAAATTATATTTATGAAGCCGACCAAAAAAAAAATATCAATTGCATGATTTATTTGGACACAAAGATATACATAGTGTCGAGAGAGAAAGGCCGTCAAATGGTATCAAGATTCACATATATATAATTTATATTCAATGCAGGCTTACTGCCAAATCCAGCTTTGGAAGAGCGATAACAAGAAGACGGAAAGTATCCTCCTTAAAAAACTCCTGGGTTATCTGAGAACATGCATCTGGATTTGGCTCTACAGACCCATTCCCAAACAGAAGAGTTCTAATCTCCAGTATAGTCTTACCTAATTCTACAAGCTGCAAACAAAATACCAAACATAGATCATATATAACCAATAATCTCAAAATCGAATCAAATTACAGAACAATTAAAGCTTATTCAAACAGAAAACCATAATCCAATAAAAGAAACCCCAATGCAGAAGGAAACTAAACCAGGAAAACATAAAAAAGAGAAAAACATTGATTTAATTTACCTTCTCTTCACGCTTACTTTCACGGGCCTCGTTGTTGGTTTGGACGAAGACGAGAAGTTCGCGCGCGTGCCTCACAAGATCTGTGGGCGACCTGGGCTTATGCTTGAAAATGCACTTGATTACGTCTTTCTTCATCGTTGATTTTTGAGAAAATTTTGAAATTCCGTCCCACGAGAATGGATAATATTATACGATTACCGATCCTTGATCCGTACACCCTCACCGTCGCAACCTGGGCTGCAACCACCGGAGATGGCCTCAGCCTCAGGCGACCGTATGGCTGGGAATTCGAATAATAGGGTTTTAAAAGAGAAGCAATAAAAGGGGGAAAATCAAAACGGAAAGGGAACGGAGAGATTGATGAGGAAGAGGATGAAGATAAATTGGGATCTGCATGTTGACATTCAGTTATGGGAAAAAAACGGTTATTTTCGGATGGATGTTCGTTATATCATGTGTGTGACGAGTTATAAAAAGTCTATCTTATCTTATAAATAGTAGTAGTATCTTATTATATCACTATTTAAGTTTGATTTGAATTAATTAATTTCCTAATTTTACTTCCTTTTATTTATTAAACATTATTTCTGAGGACCTGGATTCTAGAAATATTCGTTATGAAATCAATATTAGTTATTATTAATATAAATTTATGTGATAAATACCAAAGATTGAAATCCGAGGTATATATATTTAACTATTAATATCGTGATAGAGCAACTAATAGTACGATTATTCTGACCTGAAATTTGAGTAACATGATATTTGAAATGGTATATTATTCCTATCATGTTGTCATTCAATATATGTTTAACGTGTGTGTGTGTGTTTTTTTTCCAATATAGCAAATTTTACAATTTTGGTAGTAAGAGATAATGACGTATAAATACCAAATGAAATTCTAAAATCTAAAAATGTCTACTGAAGAGAGAAAATGACAAAGAGCTAAGGAGGTCCGAATTTGAGTTTTAAATATTTGGATAAAAGACTAAACTACAATACCTTTCACTCTTCTCTCTTCATTGTGAGAGGCGCCACGACTGAAGAGCATCATCATCACCACTTTTCTCTCCACTGTGACAAGCGCTGCGACTGAAAGACACCACTATCACCACATTCTTCCTCATCGTGAGAGTCACATAGTAGAAGGCTGAGGAAGGGGACTAGAAATAGTAAAAAGGAGGAAGGGGACGAAAAAGGAGATTGAAGAAGAAGAAGGTGAACAATAAAAAAAAAAAAAGAGGCTGAGGAGGAAGAAGGTAGATAGTAAATAATGAATTTGACAAGTTTCATAATAAGATTCACAAATTTTTTAATGATTTTAATGTCTTGTAATAGGATTAAGAAAAGCATTTTCTAATGGAGAAAAAGAGTTAAAGAAGAAGGTGAACAGTAAATAATTGAGATTCACAAGTTTAGTAATAGTTTCGACAAATCTTGTAATAGGATTAACAAATGTTGGTGAAACCTGATTTGCATGTTTTAATCAAAAAACACTTTTGTGAAACCTATTACAAGACTTATAAAAATCGCCACTAAACTTTTGAATCTCATTATGAAACTTGTCAAGCTCATTATTTACTATTCACTTTCTTTTTCTCCATCCTCTTTTTTTTTTTTCCATTAGAAAATGCTTTTGTGAAACCCATTACAAGACTTGTTAAAGCCATTATTAAACTTGTCAATTTCATTACAAAATTTGTCAAACTTTACTGTTCACCTTCTTCTTTCTCAACCTCTTGGCTTCCTCCAAACACACTTCTTCTTTCTCAACCTCTTGGCTTCCTCCAAACACACTAATTTCAACCTACTTCCACCTTTGTCTCTCTTCCTCACCAGGGACAACTACCACTCTGCCATAATAACTAACAACACCATGATTTTAGAGAGAGAGAGGGAGAGAGAGAGCTTGGACAACATTTTTTTTTTCCTGGAGCTTGGTCTCGATCTTGTTGTGGAGCTTTTATTCATTGTCATTAGCAAGCCTCCTGGCTTTGCCATGGCGGCGGGGAGAGGAGGAGGAAGAGAGGGAGAGGAGAAAGCAAGATGAAGAGAGGGTATAATAGTAAATTCATCAACATTTTAAATCTCAATTTGATCCTTATAATTTTTATGTCTTTTACAAATGTTAATAGATCTTCAGAGGTTTTAAAATTTCATATAGTATTTATACACCATTTTCCTTGAGGAAAAAGCACGGAACGGTGAGCTTTTGATGACATTCCCATGCCCTACCAATTCATTGAGATATACATTTCCCACGGTGCATATTCCATGCCCATTTTTATGTGCCTAATTATGTGCTCATACCTTTATTAGAGGTATGAGCATATTTTTTAAAAAAATTCTTTTATATATTGTATTTATTTAGATTTAAATTATATGCTGCTTTTTGAAATTTTTTTGGCACCCAATATTTCAAATTAATTAGTTTCCAATCCTGCATTTATCTGTAACACCAATATTATGGAAACTAATTAATTTGGAATACTGGGTGCAAAAAAAATTCCAGAAAGCATTTAAATCTAAATAAATATAATATATGAAAAAATACCAATATCATGGAAACTAATTAATTTGAAATAGTGGGTGGAAAAAAAATTCCACAAAGTATCATATAATTTAAATCTAAATAAATACAATATGTAAAAAAAAATTTTTTAAAAAAAGAGGTATGAGCACATAATTAGGCACATAAGAATGGACATGGAATGTGCATTCCATTTCCCACAATCACATGGAATAATTAATATCACCTTATTATCCCAAGTTTTAACTTTATCTCAATTTATGTCGTTGTTGGATGCACGTAAATTATATATATATATATATATATATATATCTTCTCTTGTTGGACAAAAAAAATGATTTAAGAATTTTGTAAATTTATTTTCTTTTACAACATCCTTCCACCCAATTTTGTATGGAGCACAATTTCAATAGGGAATATTATTTCTGCTTTTAAAGCAGATAAATTTTTCTGCTTTTAATCAAACGACGTCGCCGCAAGAGTCATTCTTTTCGCCATAAGAGTCATTCTTTTGTGTAAGTTGAAAATGAGTACAGGTGGTCATACAGTGTTTTCAGGGACATATGATGATCTGTTATAAGAATGAATCTTCCAGTCGAAGATGGTTCGTGGAATCTCAATCTGGAAAAAGAATCCTTTTAGTTAGTCATCTCCTTTCAAAGAGGCTTCGCCTTTGCAGTGTTAGCAGAAGAGACGAGCCCCCTTAACAAGCTCTTCCTTCACCATGAACAAAACAGCGGTAGCCAGCACACTTTGTACAATTTTAGTGCTCATGCCGTTGTAAAATCCATAAAACCCTTCATAGCGGACCATCTTTACAATTTTAGAGCTCATGCCGAAGGCTGATCAAACTTGAAGATTGTTAGAATTCAAATCAGAGGCATAGGATTTATGGCAACTAACAAAAATAAAAAATAAAAAACAAAAAACGTTCCTATACCTCATAATCAAATCCCATCGTGGATGCCAAAACTAAATTCCATTGTGAATGGAGAAACCAATGCAGAGCAGCTTTAATCGTGAATGGAGAAACCAACACAGAGTAGCTTTAATCGTGAATGGAGAAACCAATGCAGGAATGCCGTCAGAGTGACTTTGGTTTTTCTTTCTTCACACTATGTTAAGAAAAAGTCTGTTGCGCCGTCAAACCCTAAAGAGATTAAAAGAATGACTCTTGCGGCGAAAAGAATGACTCTTGCGGTGACGTCGTTTGATTAAAAGCAGAAAAATTTATCTACTTTAAAAGTAGAAATAATATTGCCATTCCAATAATATGATTTTCAAATTATACTAATCACTAACAAAAGAGGCTTCAAACTCACAAGTGGAGACCCCCGTTGGTATGGCCACTAAAATAGGAGAAAAGTTTTAAACATACTAAGGGATAGAATATTGTTACTACCTTTTTTTTTTTTTTTTTTTTTTACTGTTAGATCATAATCTCAATAAGAGATAGAGATTTTAATTTAACAGTGAAAAAAATGGTAGACCATTGGTAACGACCAAAATTATTAGTGACAATATTCTAACCCAAATACTAATCAAATAGAATAACTAAAGTTATTAGATAATTTAGATCTATAACTCATCAATAAATAAATAAATAAATGTAATTGACCAACCATGTGTGGCCACAAATAATTTAGTCTCTTAAGCATGTTGTTACGGAGAGCTAGCTACATACACCAAAAAGATTAGATTTTGTTGGGAAAGGCAGTGCCCTAACCCCTAACCGTCATTAATTAAATTTGAGTATAATCAAATTCAAAATGATTTGACAAATAATTTTATATTACCAAATTCAACCGATTATTATAACCTACTTAATATACACATACATATTATTATTATTATGTATATGTTACAACTATCTGGTATGTTTATTTGGGATGTTTATAGGGGACCATGTAAAAGTGAAAGGATATCACAAGGTGTTTTTGAGTATGGTCCCTGCTATAAAATGGAAATGCTGAAAAGGGAACCCCTCGTATATCACATGACTCAATAACGATGCATCAATCAACAAAAGAAACAAAGCTCATGAACTCATTATATGTAACTGTTCAAATTTTACTGGTACACAAGGGACCCATATGTTTGCCTGTGAGAGCGTGAGGGTTCAATTTCTCATGCAATAACATTTTGAAGTCCTGGTGCCATTAAAATAACAAGTGGAAGGATCGCATCTTTAGAACATGAATAGGCTCTTTGTGAACAAGTGAGCGGGGGTCGAGATAAAGGAGTTCATCCCCAGAAAGAGTTAAAGATTTTTCAGCATAACAAAGTTTATTCAACAATCTAGCCCCCAAGGAATGACTGTTTAATTTGAATACGACTTCCTTATACAGGCCAACCACTGAAAAAGTGCATCCACTAGCCTAGTCCAACCCACCATTATACATCATATGCACCAAGGAGGCTATAAGTACTTAAGAGTACTTGTATGCAACCACTTATATGTATAAACGCCTAAGAAAAATTACATCCGTATGATAATTCTTATTTCCTACCCTCTGGTTAGAGATACAATATCAGAATGCAGTTTTGGGGGAGTCAAATCAAGCGATTACAGCTATTGAGCATAACTTCAGAGGCTAACAATTTTGTAAAGATAGTGATTTACATTTGGCATGGCAGATTGAACTCAACTGAATATGACACATTCAGGGCAGCGACTTATATCACTTGGAGCCATGGCTACGATATTCTTCAACTCGGGCAACTGCATCCATAAGCACATCAGTTGTCCAATCCTTCAAGTCCTCCTGCAAAAATCGTGGGGATGACAATGAGCTAGCAATATTGAAAACTCACTCTAACAAAAGAAGAATGGTACGATTCTCAGCAATATAAAAGACTCACTCCAACAACACAAGAATGGTCAGCATTATGATGGATAATTTTCTAGGTTCAGTCCATGATTATAACATATGAAATCTATATGGAGCCGAACTATTCACAAATCATGAATAGCACAACTCATCTTCCCAAATCGTGAAAATAGCCTCTAGTGAAAATTCAGGGTTAGGCTACATACAACAAACCCAAAGTGCTATCCTACCATTAGGTCGGGCATCATCTAAATAAAACATCACAAGGCTTACCACGCGCAAAGGTTCTCCAGTTCTTATTCGAGCATTAGGTCGGGCAAGTTTAGATTCAAAAGGAGTCCTTGGCCTCACTTCTCGAATTTCCTCCCACTCTTCACGGGTAAGCATTCTTACCGTGCCTTGACCTGCTGGTGCATGCTTTATCTTGCGCTCAAGTATCTCTTGGGACTTGGAATCATCATACTGTGATGACAATACACATTGATTAAATTATAGCTCCTTATACCAATGGTCTATGCAAACCAAAAGGCTGATATTAAGAGGCAAACAAACAATTTTGTAAGGCTGATATTAAGAGGCGAACAAACCATGTAGGTTACAACAGACTATCTACAAGCTTATATGCACACTTATCCTCTAATTTTGATGATCCATATTTCAATTTTTCACTCAGTACTTTCATCAAACAATGAGAATGCCATTGAAACATGACCAAACAAAGGAATCACCTCGATTTGAGCATCTACCATATATGACTATTAAATGGATCAAAAACAAAGAACAGAAAGGGAAAATGAGATTCGAAGGTCAAGCATAGGTCAGGAATACCATCATGAGGAGCTTGGCAAAGAGAGCGATTCCAACGACAGCAAGAATCATGGGCATTGTGGCAGTGTCGAGGTAAGAGGTTGATTCGGGAACCTCCACAAAGAACTGGTCCTTCTTCCTTGAGGTCCTCATCTTCCTTATTTTCTCCAATTCCGCCACCTTTATCTTCAAAGCTTCTGAGGGGCCATCATACGAACGCGTATGCAACTCCCTCCCAAACATGAACAATCTGTGCCTAATCCTGTTCATTGTACGTAAATCCAGCTGGATAGCTCTTTCGTTCTCGCAATTCAAATGTTGTTAGAAGTAATCAAGATGCGAAATTACTATGAAATCATAGCAATTTGTTGGAGATGCTCTTCACTCTACTCTAGATTGCAGGGTAGGATTAAAAATTAAAACCCTGTCGAAGAAAAACTGCCGGGAAACAAGTAGCAAACGAAAATAAACCAAAAAAAGGGAAATTGCCCAAAAATCCCTGTTTGTCAAATTTATTGCCCATGGTACCTGGTATTTGAGAAAGGTTGGGGTCTTTCAGAGAATTTATAGTGGGAAAGAAAGACAATAATGCCCCAAAGTGGCGCCGCTAAATCTTCTGCAAGCTTCACCTGACTAATCTGTCGATGTGGCCGATTGCTGCTCAGTTGCCTGCGCCGACCTTTGCCTCCGTTACAGAGTTCGCCGCCTCGAATCGCTCTAAACATAATTTTGTCCCTTTTTTTCTTTTAAAAAAATACAATTAGGGCAATACGGTCAATTTTCAAACAAGGTAAAATAATTACTCAACATCACGGGATATGATATTGTTACAACCTTTTTTTTTTGTTACAACCAATGTTACAACCACTTTTCCACCGTTAGATCAGAATCTCATTTACCTATATAATTTCTCTCTTCTATTAAGATTCTGATATAACGGTGGAAAAGTGGTAGTAACATTGGTTGTAACAAAAAAAAAGTTATAACAATATCCTATCCCCAACATCACTTAGTTCAAGTTTCAATTTTTTTTCCCGACAATATAATGGTTCAAGTTTCAATTATAATTATCTTGAATTGAACATTTTTTCCCCTCTTTTTACTAATAAATTGGTAGTCCCTGGTTCAAGTAAATAGCTTTTTTTTTTTTACTACATTTTTTTTTCATTTTTACCATTGTTAAATATATATCCTTATATAATAATTAAAAAAAACTAGTTCTCATCATCAATTAGTACTCACACACTCTCATATTCTCTGCTCATTCTCTCTTATATATTTTTTTCATTATCTCTCCTATGTTATTTTTATAAATAAAGGCATATTTAAAAAAGACACTATATTTTCTGACACTTTTATTATTTTAAATTAATTTTAACGGTCAGTTCGCTCTATGCAATTAAAAAGAAAGTTACCAATAAAAATGGCTGAGAGACTAATAACATTTATACTTATTTTGAAATCACGCCAGTAGAAAAATCAAATGTGAGGAATGGAACACAGAAGGATATTCTAAATCTACATTATTTTTGTCAATGAAGGATCAAAATGCATTAATAAAACTAAGACAAGTACAATAATAAAATTCTTAAAATGAAAGAAGGAGGACATGAATTTAAAGCATGGAATTGCCAGAGGTGTTGGATCTCTAAAGAGTATAAGAAGAAGAGATGAAGAAAAGAGTAATGCACAATGTCTTCAAGGCATAAGAACACTTTTTTTTTTTTTAGATTTAATTCGCCCCCGCCTACACCTATCTTATAGGGTGCAATTTAGATTGACAAATGAATTTTCTGTAGAATACAATGATGACCATTGAGTATGGATTGTACTCTCACAATTCAAGCCAAGACAACAATGACTTTTATAAAGTGATAATTTGACTTTATCTTTATGTGTACTCAAGGACAAAAGAAATGAGTTTAATCTCTAGTTATTGTGTGGTTTTTGATCTATCGTATGTCACAAATTGGCGTAGGGTATCTATAGACTATGAAGTGATGTCTTGAAGTAGCATTTTTTGAATCAACACAACTTTAATTAAAAGACATAACTATATGTTAGATTCATGAACCAATATAAATAACCAATGGTTATTTAAAATAACTCTTTCATAAAGAATTATACTTTTATAGTATGTGGAGTATTCTTAAAAACCAACACAACTTTTCATCAAAACCTTTAGCCATAACCTTTAATATGTGTCTCTAGGAACCAAAGGAACACAACTTTAGTGACGTTTAGTGTTATAACTACCTACATAACCTTTAATATAAATTCTATAATTTATCAGGACATGACTTTTTAATAAACACAGCTCTTCATTTTAAAATATTTCAACAATCCCCCACTATTTTAAAATGATCATAAACTCTTATCACTTTGGAAATCTCATATTGTTAGTAAAAGTATCTCGAGGATTTGAACATTTACTTTAGTGAGATATGGTTTCAGCTATCCAAAATACTATGGTAGACAAAGGTTTGAATAAATTATCCCATATGAAGGATTGTGCATGAATAACGCATGGGATCTCGGACCATTGTATACCATTTTAAAGACACATTTATTCACGCCCTTGTATCCATATCCTTTTCATGAGAACTTTTTAGAGTCAAGCCTTAGTCTCCTCACTTCATTCTCATGTAGTTAGACTCTGTCAAGAGCATCACCATAATAAATGTTCCCGCAAATATATGTTTATAGGTCCATTTAGGGCCAATTTGAGGCTCAACCTACCCCCTTGAGATGTATTAAAAGATAAGTACTTACAATCACCATTGATTATTAAAGTTTATAAGGCTTCAATCGCATCTTTTCAACACCAAATCCCTTATCAGACCATTCATCAAAGGATTTGCAAGACTTAATTTAGATCTTATATAACTAATGGAAATTACTCCATTTGAAATCAAATATTTCATGTAGCTATGTCTTATGCCACTATTATTAACTTGGCTATAGGCCCTTGCAAGAGTAAATTGCATGTCACAATGAATAGATATTGTTACCAACTTCATACACAGTCAAACAATAAAGGACCATGACAACAATTATCAACCATCTAATTATCAATTTAGATCTTTTCAATCCATGCATTTATTTACAGCACATTTTTCATCAATCATTTTAATTAAAATTTGAACATAACATAATAATTATCAACCATCTAATTAAGTATAGAATTTTCCATGATAATTATCCATTTATTAAATTCAAAATCTATCGTGCTTTTCACTACTTTCTAATCATGATTTAAAAAAAAATCATGATTCCACAGGAAATAGACCATATAATTTCAGGCAAAATAATTGCATCATACTAGATCATGAATAAACCTCATAAATCTTTTAATCCATGTTTAATAGAAAAAAGATTAATAGATACTTATCTGTCTCCTTTGCCTTAGACCAATTGGATTCTAATATCACTTGTTAAATCAAACACCGCTTTACCATCACGAAAACGTCGCCAAAAGAAGTCAGGGCGTGGCCGTCCAACACCACTTTTGATAGCATCAGTTATCACTGCAGTAATTGAAGCAGAATATAGAAGCCCCGGCCAATACAGCATGATGGAAGTCATAATGTGCTGTGGCTTGATCAAATCCTATATTTCTTTCATCATATAAGTGTTACCATCTTTAAATTTGGCAGTACACGCACCAGTTTGATCATTGCAATAAATTCGGTGAAGTCATTCAAGAAGGCAGCGGCTAGCTTGTGGATCAATGATCTAAATCTTTATTCCGACTTCACATATTTTTGTAGTAACCTCCTTCAAAGATGCCGTTTATATTTATGAGATTAAACTTGAAGATTGTTGGAGGGCTTGGATCTTGAGAAGTATAAGAAGAAGAAATAAAGAAGAAAGTAATGCACAGTGTCTTCAAGGTGTGAGCAACACTTTTTTTTAGGCTTGATTCGTCTCAGTCTACACCTATCATACATGATGTGATTTGGATTGACAAGTGAATTTTTTGCAAGAACTATGAAGTGATGTCTTGAACTAGCACCTCTTGAAGCAACACCACTTTAATTAAAATACATAACTACATGTTAGATTCACGAACCAACATAAATAACCAATGGTTATTTAAAATAACTCTTCCATGTAAAATTACACATTTATAGTATATAGAGTGTTCTTAAAAACCAACATAATCTTTCACCAACAACCTTTGGTTATAACCTTTTATATGTGTTTCTAGGAACCAAAGACACATAATCTTAGTGACTTTCAGTGTTATAACTCCCTACACAACTCTTCACATAAGTTCTTTAATTTGTCAAGACATGACTTTTTAACAAACACATATCTTTATGTTAAATTATTCCACCAGGAAAAACATCGAATCTGTACAAGGAACTACTTAATTAGATACTAGAAAAAAGAAAATTTTGCGAAAAAAAAAGAAGAAGATATATTTTGGTGGAGAACATTTGCTCCCTATAAAGAAATAAACTATTTTTTTTTTAAAGGGTTAAGTATCAATTCTGCCTCTAAAGTAGGCGCCCATGAGCAATTTTGCCTTTGAAGTTTTTAACATAGCAATGTTGTCCATCCGTTAACTGCCCTTACGGTCAACTAACGTTTGACCGTTAGGGTTGTTAACGGAGGCGCAACCTTGCTAAGCCAAAAACTTCAGGGGCAAAATTGCTCTGGGCGTGTACTTTAGGAGTAAAATTGATACTTAACCCTTTGTAAGCTTTATTCTCTACGTCATCTCTGCTTACAGTGCACGAGAGGTTCGTTGATCGTTTGGGTAGATAATTCCGCAGGCGAGTGATTATTGTTTAGAAAAATTCGTTTGAATTGCCCGCGACGTACTCGTTTGATCTTCTGTTCGGACAAATTCGTTCTTTTTTTTTTGTTTGATTTGTTCAAAACATATTTTCTGGACAAATTCCGCAGGAGAGTGATTATTGTTTGATTGGGGAATGCCTGTGATGGAGAACACTATGGGGGAAAAAGGCGTATGCTATGTTTACTTTTTTATTAAAAAAATAATAATTGTCACCCCTACTCTCTCCTATCATGATTATAATTATAAAGGGTTAAGGAGCAATTTGGCTAACGAAGTTTTAACTTAGGAGCGCCCAACACAAGTAACTTTTAAGTGGACTAAGAATACCCAAAATCTTTTAAAAATGTGCAGTTAGCATAGAAAAAAATTTTACTCCAGGAGCACCCAGCACAAAAAAATTTCACTTCATTTTTGTACTGACTACACATTTTTAAAAAGTTTTTTGATACTTTTTGTCCATTTAAAAGTTATTTGTGTTTGGCGTTTCTGAGGTAAAAGTTTATTGACCAAATTGCTCTTTAACTCTAATTATAAAACCGGGTTGACTTTTTTTTGAAGAAAGGGTTAAGTATCAATTTTGCCCTTGAAGTATACGCCTAAGAGCAATGTTGCTTCGGAAGTCTCAAAACGTAACAATGTTGCCCTTCTGTTAATAACTCTGATGGTCAACTGTTAGTTGACCGTTATGGCAGTTAACGAAAAGGCAATATTGCTACGTTTTGATATTTTTAAGGCAACATTGCTACGCCGAAAACTTCAGGGACAAAATTGCTTCTGGGCACATATTTCAGGAGCAAAATTGATACTTAACCTTTTTTAAAAAACATAATACTTCCAAATGGTCCTTTCTAGAGCCTGAAAAGAGAACCAAATTTTTAATCCAAAATAAGCTGGCTCTAAAACACATGAGATCACAATGAAGAGAAAGATTTGAATCCCTCCTCCAATGAAATTGCTGGATTGCTTGTCCATGAACACAAATCCAAGATTTACAATATTGCTTCCTTTTGTGCTTGTATTTGAGCTAGAAAATGGACCTCCTTATTGCAGAAGATCATGATCTGAACTTCCCAAAGTACTAACCAAAGAGTTCTCATTTGATGATGGTGATGAGTACATGACTGCTGTATTTCTTTGATAACCTGTTGTAGGGGTTGTTAATTCACTTTTACTTATGTCATTTTAAATTTCTATAAGGACATTTTAAGAAAATGAGTAAAATTAATTAATTAAACTTCTCTACTTAATCCCCAAAAATTAGTTAAATGTGTCTTATAATTAGGCCGGAGGGAATATTTGCAAACTAAATTTGTCAACTTGAACCTATGTTTAATTTAATAAGATTATTTATCAGATTTAAATAAATCATATTTGACTTACGTTTTTTAACTCATAATTGACTTGATTAATATGCGTAATTGATTACTTTTCAAATTACAGAAAGGAAAATATGGCCAATTATTATTATTTTTTTGGTCATGCCATTTAAATTTCCATTGACTGAGTTAAAACAAGTAAGTCAAATATGATTATTATATTCCATATAGTATCATGCATTTTTATCATAATTTGCACGATAATATAGCACCTGATCCTATTTATCAGTCTCTTTTAACTAAATCACACATATCAAGGAAAGATAGTTAAGTCAATGAATATGAGGTAAATACTTAACTTTGCCTTCCTTTATGAATAAATATATTTCAACTCTTTTGACTCTCTATTTTCACCGATATAATTAATATGGACAAAATTGTTATAATCTCATTTGTTACCTGAAAGAAGACTTATAAATAGAACCAAAGATTTTGGTTAAAATGAACTTATAAATAGAATCAGAGTGGCATGTGACATCGATTAGTCCAAAACTAAGTATCACAAAACTCAAGTACAAGTTACAGCTAGTTTCGTAAAACAGTAAAAAAAAAAATGTGTGTAAACATGAGTCTATTTTATTTATGGTAGGGATAATATTAAATATGTAAATCATCCAATGAGAACAATATGAATATATTAGACTCTAATTTATTAGAAAATAAATTAAATTCATTTTCCTTTGTTACGTTGAACTAAAGGCATCAACTCAGCCTTTCCAAGTATTGTTCGTCCTTTTGGAAAGTCAAGAAGAACTTTCCCTTTTCTTTTGGAGGAGGATTAAATTTTTTATAAATAGTATTTACTTGATTATGTTTTATTAAAAAATATAGATTATTTTATTTTAAATCGTAAAGCAAACCTTTAAATCCCCAGGGTTGAAAATATCTTGGTAGAGAAAACTTAAACCAAAGAAAGCTTGCAAAAAGTTAGCAACAGATCCTACCAAATATACCAACGACAAGATTCTTTTACCGATCTAGGAGACAGATAACATCCAATATTAATTAATTATTTTTTAAAAAAAATATGAAATTAAAATTAAATCTCCATTAAGTAAGTAGTGGAAAAGGACAAAAATAGAAAGAAGAGGGTGACACTTGACTCAGTAACCTCTACCATCAGATTTTTTTTCCCTCTGGAAACATAATTTTTTTAATAGAATACTTTAAAATAAAAACAAAAAGAAAAAGGAGGAGAAGGGTTAGATTAATTTTTAATTCATCCAGCATTTGAAAAATAATATTTTTTCAATAACATCCAAGATTTTTTTAAGTAATTTTTTTTTTAACCTCCAGCACTATAAAGTACTCCCTTTTGTTTTTATAGTATATATATATATATAAAGAATTGATCTTAATTTTAAATATAAAACATATTTATATATTTATCAATATTTTTCTAATTTACCTATACGATGCTCAGTAACAATAATCAATAAGAAGTGCGGATGAAAAAATTAAAAAAAATGATTAAAGTGCTTTAGAAAATAAATATCCTATTAACTAACTTAAGTAATTTATTTAATTAAATTAAATTAGATAAATATATCTCATATTAAAAATTAAATAGAGTATTTTTTTAATTGTATAGATAATTGTTGCTATAATAAAAAAGTGCTAGGAAAAATATTTTTACCGTGGATATATTAAAAATGAATTTAATACGGTAAATAGTAAATACTAGTCCTACCGAAAAGGGAAATAAGGCCAAGGAAGTGGGAACAGATCAATGAGTTGATAATGAAAGGAGTGAGGTGGTGGATGTACGATTCTTCATATAATGTCAGCAGCACGTGACCACACCTGAACTCTTCTCCCCACATGTCCACCTCCCTCTCCCCACTACCAGCCAAACCAATTTCATTTTCCCATCATTTCCCTTTCCCTTCTCTCTCTCTCTGTTTTTTTTTTTTACTGTATTTTATAACGCAATAAAAATTAGACCGTTTTACTTTTAAAAACACCAAAACCAAAACGAGGGTCGTGATGTCCCAAATAGACATATCTCACTCACTTCAATTCATATCTCTTCCACAAGTGAACTAGTAATATTACTCAACTGATTTTATCCTTTGAGGTAAAGGGTTGCGCCTGGTTCAGAAAGTTCAAAGTACTGGCTTTTTCCCCATCTACAGTAAAAGGCCCCTCTCTGCTTGTCTCAGAAGAAGACTGTGATCTTTCTCTTTAGGACATGATCACGTCCGACTGATCTTTTCAAGTTTCCTAATTTATTTAGAATGACAATTAGAAGCTTCTAAAACACATTTTTAATCATGATTTACATTGTATAAAGTATACAAAAGTTTCGTTTGGATTTATGTAAATAAGTATTTTTGGGGTGTCTAATTGTGATCCCAAACAGTCATATTACTCTTATTGCTTGTTACTTTTCATTGCATTATGCCATTATAAAAGGTCTAAATAATGTATGTCTGTGTGATCATTCTCAAGCTATCTATCAAACTCAAAGCGGATGAAACAAGAGCTGTGTATGTTACATTAGGGGTAAATCTAAACTACATTTCTATGCCAGTCTGATATCAAGCGCACCTACAGAAACTGTTTGAGACGGGGGCAGTGATTAAAAAGGGAAGGAATTTTTTTAAAATAATAATAAATATAAAAAAAGACAAATTACTTCAGAGCTCATATGGCTGCCCCAGTAATCCAGTATATAATATGTATCACTGGCTGTTAGTAGTATGTATTGCCTTGAATCATATCCTAAGGACCTAGAGTCTTTGACCTGGTTGTGTTCGGCTATTCATCTAGAGGATTCTTCTGTATGCTTCTATAAATCTGCAGAGTTGCAAACAAACCATGAAAAGTATGAGAAGAAATTCACCGAAAAAGAAGGCAAATCATGAAATGAAAACATCAGAAACAGCTTACCCTAATAAAATCAACCCCTGCTGGCCATTTCTGTTGCCTAAATTGAAAAACCTATAAAGTATCAACTTGTCAGCAGGATTTAACCAGAAAAGCAATGGTAGGGAATAGTGGCATACAAACTGGAACTGAAAGATACCTGGAATTCAAATGAAAATCAATGAGAAGAAGAGCTGTCCGCAGACTTAGCAGGCGATTCTAAGTTATGAGATGCAGCGCTCTCATCAACCTCGTGCAATGAGGATGAGTCGGGTAGATCTCCAGTTGCATTTGTTGGGGATGCTGATAGGCTTTCAGGAAGCACTTGTTCCAGACTACCCCACAGTCCAGGAAACACAGAAATGAAACAACAGATAATATTGAAAAGTTCGACAGAGTTCAGGAACTTGAAAAAAACAAGGAAATAAAATCAGGAACAGTGAAGCTCCATACTTTTTATCAAAGACTTCTGTATTTGTGTTATCCTTTTTGTTTCCCTCTATATTAACATCTTCCTGTTGCTGCTGTATCTCAGTAAGAGTAGCAGTGGGTAAAGAAATAGTAGGAGCCTGGGTGCCACTATAGCCTGCAAAAGAGTAAATCATGACAATGTGAAGTGTCTGATCATGCCTCAAAATAACTTTTACAGCACAGCACTAATATCGATTTGTCTAACCTGAACTATCTCCTTTAAAGCTATCAGGAGTAAGAACTACATTATTGATGTTACTATTAAGTTGTGGTAAGGGCAGAGAGGAACCGACAGAGTGACTGCGGTGGTGATGGGCTATGGGATTATTCTTGAAGTCTGGAAGCTGCAGATTCATCAACCTTCTTCGTTGAAGATCAATGGCTTTCTGCAACTCCTGCTGCTCCAATTGTCTTCTATAATGGATCTCCTGCGGACTATAGAACCCTCTTGCCCCTGCAAAGAAGAACAGCGTCAATTAAGGCAAGATGGAAGCACATTAAACTCCTTAATGAAGAAACTTCACGCACAACTTATGGATGTTTCAAGAAGATGGAAAATGCAATGAAAATTTTTCTCTCGAGAACACAGTCTTCCATGGCCATGTAATGCCAAAAAGAAATTTAATTACCAAGGTGATCATAAGGTTCTTTGGAATCAAACCCCATAGGACTCAAAGATGGTGAAAAGTCTCCCCTGTCAAACTGCTGCTGTTGGTATTGCTGTCTCCTACATCAATAAGACATGATTCATGATATTATTAATGGAAACAATAAGATATAAACAATTGACCAATAAAAGAAAATGACAAGCTCATACTTTTCTGGGGCTTTTCCTTTCTCCTTGTAGGGCTTGACAAGAACACGTGAATCACAGATAAAGTGTGGGTTCCCTTTGGCTAATATTACTCTCACAGTCTCTGGATAGACAAAAGTAACAAAGCCAAACATTCGCTTTTGCTGGTACGGAATCCTCACATCTTGCACAGGACCAAATTGGCTTCAATAAAACAAAGAAACCAATTCAATGAAAATTCTCAAATTGGATACATTGTAAATACAACAATGTTGCTCTATTAGAAGCAAACCATTGACGAGACAAAATATGGTTATTTCATTAGATACAGCAGCAGCAGCGACAAACATTATCCTACATTTCCACAAAGTGAGTTTTGTTACATGGATTGCCCTATTTTATTTACTTAAAAAGGCATAAAACAAATAAAAAAACTGAGTTTCCAATTCAAACAAATGTTGACCTTTATATTGCCATGATCCCTTGTGAGCTCGAGTTATTTCAAAATGTACCAGATGGGAAAATAAAAATGGCAATATGAATTATGAAGATCAGGTACAAATATTGATAACAGATAGATATCCAATATTGGTACAGCCTATTTTTGGAGTATCAGTGAGTTAGATGATATATTTTCAGAGAAACTGAAGAATAACATAATATTTTCACCATTTGTAACTTGTACTGCTTTGACAGCTTGAACATTAAGAATAACTGTCCACTTTGATCCATGGAAAACAAAGGAACCTAATATAACATCTAAACAATTCATTGATATATATATTTATAGTCTCAATAGACCATATTTACTCGTCAAGTTGAAAGAAATTTCAAGTTGATTTACTTTCAAGGTAGACTTGATTGGCAAGCTGAAAAGACACTAGACAGTGTACGTTGTACATACCGTTGAATGGAATATCTAAGTAGATGAAGTCCATAACATGGAAATCAAGAAAAGTACCTTTTACATTTTCAGCTTTCCTTACAATAATTTATACGCATCAAGGACTTATATTTGCCAAGATTCTTATCAGAACAAACCTAAATCACCTGCTTTCTCTCGTAGGGTAAAAAACTACATCACAATTGATTCCACCTCCACATGGGAGAAACACATGAGGTTTGTGATCTGCAAACTGCATAGCCTAATCAAAAAACTAAACTCCAGGATAGATGCAAAACGCATGACTAGTACACATGACACGATATTTCAGGCTACCCTACCTCTTCTGTTCCCTCTTCCAAAACCAATCTTATGTTCTTCAGTTATTGATGTTCATGCATACCCTGAAGCAAGCTCGCATCAAGTATGAGAAAAGAGACAAGCATTGCTCTAGGAAACTTAAGAGGTTAAAAACAATATTAGAGCCATGGACAACTCCAGACTCACTAGGACTCCAGAATCATAATCAAACATTCACACTACAAGGAATATATTCAAGTCTTGCACTTGAAAACATGTGGGGCTCACTCAAGGCAACAACAAGATTGCACGGGACACAAAACAACACTAATAATTGTGATAGAACTAATGATTAAGTGCAACTACACCTGTCTCCAATCAGATAGTGTCAGACGCATACAGATGCAGCTCCATTTATGAACTATAGGTGCTTCACAGCCTATTATATACTTCGCATGATTCAATGGCACCGCATTTTCTTGTAGAATTTACGATGACTAGAAGCCATGATATTATATTTTAAAAATTTTCCATAATTTCAACGCTGATATCAACTTCACTGAAATGATAGGGATATTACAGGAAAGGAGTAAGCATGCTACACCTGAAGTAATCAGAAACATCTTCGTCCTTAAACGTGCTCTCTGCAGGAAAAGTTAAATAAATCTGTCTGGAAGCAGAGTTCATTCTCTCTGCTGATGCCATCGCTGAAAAATCATTCCTTTCCGCCCTCCCTCTTCCGAAGGGGATAAACTCTTCACCCGTCATTAAAGCCATTGCAGCTCTGGGATGCAACACAAAACACGCAGGATTAAGTAAAATTAAAACAACACTAAAGAGGATGAAAAGAGAGAAATCATGTTCATAATCTATATATATAAAGAAAAAGACCTCTGGCTCTGAGGATCACTTTGCTGCTGCATTAAATAATTTAAATACTGATCGTTCCTGAGGTGCGATGAAGCCATCATTCTTTGCTGTATGGCCTTCAACCTCATAAACTCCTCACGCTGTTCTAACCCCTCAAACCTAGTTGGAGAACCAACAATGGGAGCATCCAGTGAATCTGGCAAAACGCCATGCACAAACTTGCAATTACTTCCATTTTTGCAGTGGCCCCTCGCATAATAAAGGCAGAACTTAGGCCCAATTCCAGGAACCGCTTCTTCATTCTCAAAACATACATCGCTCGCAGAGAAACACCTCCTATGAAAAGGAACAACGTCGCCATTGTTGACAGATTGCCAATTGTTAACCCCATGTCCCGATTGAAGTTGTGGATCGACCAAATCGTCATTCTTGGAGGAGGAATCGTTTAGAAAGGACAAGTAATCGTTCATTTGGTGCTCATCAACGAAGTCTTTAACAGTGTTTGTGGGGTCGTTTGGAAACCCAGAACGTATATTCTTATAGGAGAGTAAAGTGTTTGAGTTTGGGCTAATGGGGCTGTTCGGCAACCCAGAAAACACCCAAGAATGCGAAGACGGTGAAGATGGGTTCCTGCTGAAGTCAAAACCATTGTCACCGATTCTGGGAGACGACTGAGAAAATGGGTTACTACTAGCCGTGGGTCTCGCTATGGGGTTAAGAGGAGAAGGAGGCGAAGGGATAGCAGATGAAGTCGAACAGTTACTCAACAGACCCAGTTGAGACTTAGCCCAGTATATTAGCGAGCGAAGAACATGGTCAGGACTATGACACAATCGTACCAATTCATTCTCTTCTAGCCTAATGAGGAGATAACCCATGATTTTTGAAGCATTTTCGGGGTCAAGCTTCTTGATTTTGCTGAGCACTATATTGGTCGCTTCAGAACAATCCATGGGGTAGTGGCGGTGGGTAATGTGAGAGTGAGGGGTTCAAGGAGGAGACAGTATTGCGCCGAAGAACACTTATAATCTGGTTAGCAGTAGATTTTGGAGTCTAACGAGCGGCCTTTGGTGGGTATTGCTAAACACTCTGTCACTCTCTTACTGTATCACACACTATATTTCACCTACTGTATCTCTTTTTCTCTTTCTCGCTCTGTAATCTCTCTCTATCTTTGAAGGATAGCGGTAGATTTCAGATCCAGGTAATATCGTCAACCCTCTCTCTCAAAGAGCCAACAACCTATCCATTTTCATAGATTATATGCTGGAAATTTTATATTGGTAACTGTGAAAATTTTAATACTACGTCTGTTTTATAGAAGAAAACAATATCATTGTGGGGTAAAATAGGATAATAATAATTGTTTTTTTGATTATATACATAAATATAAATGATGGTTCCAAATTTGAAATTTGAAAGGGAGGGATAAAAAATAACGCATGAAAAGATTTGAATACTTAACTTTTTTATAAAATTAAATTAAATTAATTATGAAATTGATTTGAATGAATACTACAATTTGAGGAAAAACGGTTACTTAACTATGTTAATAATGCAAGCACATTTAAATTTATCACCATGTACTCCTCCTCCTCCTCTGATCCTAATTATGCGGAAAAAAGAAAATTTTCGATCCTATTTTTAGGGTAAAGAAAGATTTATATATATATATATATATATATATATAAATGTATAATTTTATCATTTATTTATTAAAATTGTCTTAATTTTGTTCTCATGGGTATACGGTATATTAAATAAGGTAAAAGTGGAAAGTTATTAAATTTTATAGAATAATTAATAAAATTTAAAATTTTTCTTTTCATGAATAAGACATTGGATATAAATTATAAATAGAAGGCTAAAGTATATTTTTAGTCCTTTAAGTTTTACATAAGATATACTTTTGGTCCCTTAACTTCATAAAGTATACTTTTGGTCCTAAAATTCTAACACCTTTAATGTTGCTAACGGAAAACGCTGATGCGGCGAATTTAAGTGGTGACTAATAATATTTAATTACACAAATTTTACATATTCTTCAATTTACCCATATTTTAAATTTAAGCCTAATAGTATTTAATTATAAAATTTTCACTTAAATTTACATCGT
Source organism: Acacia crassicarpa (assembly GCA_034222035.1). Lineage (NCBI taxonomy): Eukaryota > Viridiplantae > Streptophyta > Magnoliopsida > Fabales > Fabaceae > Acacia > Acacia crassicarpa. The sequence continues at coordinate 55,796,382 of JAWXYG010000003.1, forward strand.
TATCACTTGAGTTTGTATTTTCCATTAGTAAAACTAACAGTGTTAAAATCTTAGGACCAAAAGTATATTTTATAAAGTTAAGGGACTAAAAATATACTTCATATAAATTTAAATGACTAAAAATATATTTTAGGCTAAATAGAATGAGTATATCATTTATAACAACAACAACAAAAGCGACTATTTGAATTTGAATAGTTGGTCTACTAGAAATAATTTTGTTTCTAGTCTCCTTGATTATGTATGAGAAAAGGACAATCCTTATGTTTACACGTTTATATTCATCTATTAGGTCAGTTCTCTAATTAATTCTTGCCACGTAAACTTTCCTTAATAATAAAATTTACATTGATAAAATTTCAAAATTCAGTTAGGCTATTATTGAAAATAAAAATCGCATGTGATAAAATTTGACTGTGGAATGGGGCATCCTTTATAAATGTAATCATGATATCCATCCAAACTGTGAAATAAATTATTGAGACTATTAGACCCACAAAAATGATTATTTGAATAATTTTTTTTACTTAATATCATTTTATGATTGGTTTAGTATTATTAATTGTTTATTATGTATGATATTATATGCAACCTAATCCAACATGATACTAAGAGTTGGTTATATCTCGTATGAGGTAATTTCACCAGTCCTAATTATAAGATTGAATTGATTTTTTTTAGAAAGATTAAAGGAACTAAATAAGTTACTTAATCGTATCATACGTTGTATATCCTTAGATTATATATTAGTTTATTAGTCAAATTAAAACATTTTAAAGTAATTTAATTAGCTTCTTTAATTTCTAAAAAAATCAATTTGGTTTTATAATTAAAACCGAAAGAATTCTAAGTTTATTGGTTACTTAGAAACTCTGATAAAAATTATAAAAATCTCTTAAAACCAAAAATTTGACATGAATCCTTAATTATATTTTGCCCTGAAAAATAATTTGTTGAGATTTTTAGGAGCAAATTGAGGTGGAGTTTTTTTTTTTGGGGTAAATAAATTGAGGTGGAGTTAGGTAAGGAAGAAATGGATAAAGGAGGCCAATAATAATATGTTGGGCCTATGCGAAGATGCCAATGTTGTTGGGCGTTAGGGAAGAACACACAAGTCCGGTCTCCCTTGACCCCATCACATCACCATATGTCACACCAAAAAAAAAAAAAAATCATTGCACATGAAAAATGAGAAAATCCCAAAGACTGACCCCTCAGTACAATATAATTACATGTGAACGCCCTAAATAAATAAATAATCCCCCTTGGGATGAGATAATTACATTGATAAACAAATGCCCCAATATATATATGTTGATCATATATATGTTCTTGTTTCGCCAAATATATATTTTTATAAAAAGATGAATTTTATATTTTATTAAAATTGAAGTTCCCTGTCGAATTTATTGATTCCAAAAACTTACTTTTATTTAACACAGCTCGGAGGATTATATAGGGTAGAAAATATTAACTGCTAGCCTAGATAAATCCTAATATCTAGAAATAGATCCTAAAATCTAGGAATTACAAATTTACATAATCTTCTAACTAGATCCTAAGATCTCTCCAATATAGTGAGAGAAAATTTGCCCTTAATTATTTCGAGATTCCAACAAAAATATTTTACTTTCAAGAAATAAATTTCCAGTATATATATATTGATTATATATATGTTCCAAGTTCGCCAAATATATCAAAAAAGCTTAAGTTTATCTTTTATTAAAAACAATTAAATTTAGTATATATATGTTAAAGAAACAAATAAAAATTTTTAGGTATAAATGATTTTTTTTTAATTATATCAATGCCCCGGTAAATATTATATTGCTGTTTTTTATTAACTTTTTTTTAAAATATCAATGCCACAGTAAATTAAATCCAGTATATTACATTTGTTTATTATATTGAAATTTTTTATTATTACATTTAAATTCAGTATATATTTTCCACTATTTTTATTATAAAGTAAGTATATGTTTTTGTTAATTACCGATTATTGACATAGCAATATGAGCATGGACAAAAGTAGAACATGTTGGAATGAAAGATGCATAAGAATTTTCCTTGAACAATGTATTGACCAAATTCTCAAGAAAGAACGTAGATCATTCTCACCTACTGGATGGGAAAAAATTTTTGTGCGGATTTAATAAAAACTCAAGAAAATCCTTAGACAAAAAACAACTAAAAAATAGGTATGATAACTTGAAGAAAGAATGGAGGGTATAGGATAAACTATTTGTAAAAGAGATCGGTATATCATATGACAGTATAAACCATAGGGTAATTACAAAAGATGAGTGGTGGGATAGGAAAATCCAGGTATAAGACTGTTACGTTTCTATTTATATTGTTATTATTATTTTATATTACACTTAGAGTTACTTTTTTTTTCCCCAACGCAGGAGAATTCAAATTATGCAAAGTATAGGTACAATGGCCTAAGATTTGCTAGAGAATTAGAGATAATCTTCAAGCATGGTGTGGCATCATATTCAAAACAATTCTCACCACCTGCAAAACGACAGATGCCATCAGGTGATGACGAAGATGATGTGTATTGGCCCACAATGAACCTAAAAGAAGGCTCAGGTGATAGTGAGGAAGAGCTTCCAAGTGCAACTACTAGAGTTAGTGTGGATATAGAAGACCTAAATCTGACAACAAGCACACGAACTAGTGCGCCTAGTGGTTTAGGATCCATTGGGAAGAGAAAGAGGGGTGCAGGGTCAAATGCAGGAAGAAAGAAAAAAATGTTTGCCTTGAAACAAATAGCAGATTCTCTTAGTGTGATAGCTACCACAACTAAGGATAGAACACAACAACTTTAAAATATTAACCATGATGTTTCAATGAGTTACGTTGTAGGTGAGTTATGGAAAATTCTAGAAATTGCAGCTGATCGTGACTTTCGCCGGCGATGTTATAACATGATGATGCATGACAGATGTCAGGATGTGTTTGTTGCACTACAAGAGGACAAATATGACTTGGTAGAGTGGTTGTAGCACCATGCCTACAACACCCCATCATAGCAAGAACCCCTAGCAAACAGAACCAAAATTGATTATGCTACAATTTTTGTATTTTGTGTGACGCACCTATGTATGTTTGACGCTTATTATTGTTATTTTATGTTCAGCTCTATATGTTTGTATGTTTGACGCACCTATTATATGACCTACCTATTTATGTTTTTCATTTAGTTAAGTCTTTGCCTTGACACAAATTTTATTCTCCATGGAAGGACGACGTTTATCTCTTGCCCAAAAAAAGGCCCTACAAGTTTCTCTTATGTTGGAAGAGATAACAAATAATGTACAGATTGCTGCCTTGGTGGCTCAACATATGACATCATATGTTTGCAAAGAGCCATGTAGAACTAGTAACCAAACAGAAGCAATGTGGGTGCAGAAGGTTTTGCAAGGCCGTGACACAATATGTCATGAAAATTTTCAAGTTAAAAAACACGTATTCTATCATTTATGCTCTAAATTGGTAAAGCATAAGTACACAAGAGTAGAAGAAATTGTAGCAATGTTCTTATATACAGTTGGCCATGGTTTAGGAAATAGAATCATACAAGAATGGTTTCAACATTTAGGAAAAAGTGTCAGTAGGTTATTCCACATGGTTTTAAATGCCTGTGTTAGTCTATCAATTGAAAACATCAAACTGCTTGATCCTGGGTTTCCCGGTTGTCACCCAAATATATCAAATGATTACCGCTATTTCCTAGATTTCAAGAATGCAATAGAAGTAATTGATGGAACTCACATCAATTGTGTGGTGAGCGAATTTGAGCACGACATATGATGTCATATGTTGAGTTTCCCAATTGTCACCCGACATATCATATGCTACTTCGCATATTCCGTATTTATTTCACCTTTCCTATAATTTTTAAGTGTCATAAAATCTCCTCACTTATCAAGAAAATATTACTTGGTCGATGCTGGCTATCCAATACTAGTTGGATATATTGGTCCGTATAGACATGAACTTTGTCACCTTCTACAATTCAGGCGACAACCGGGGTTTAGAAATACTAATGAGTACTTCAATTATTATCATTAGGTGCACTATAAAAAGGACGTTTGGAGTTTGGAAGAACATGTTTAATTAGTGGTGGAGCTTAGTTAAGCAATAGCGAGGTCATCCCCCCCCCCCAAAAAAAAGTTCAGAATTTTTTTTTTAAAATTAATATAATGTAAAAAGTAATGTTATCTTATATAGTAGACTTGTTAAATACTTTATTATACATTTGGCCCCCCAAATATTTTTTTTCCCATTAGTTAATGAGTATACATTTGACCTCCAAATATTTTTTTCTTAATTAGTTAATTAGTTTATATTTGGGACCCCAAATATTTTTTTCCAAGATCTGCCACTATGTTTAATATATTGCAAAATATGCCCTCTTATATGAAACTCAAATCTACATAGTTTGTGTAACAATGGCTATACACAATCTCAGTCGAAGATTTTCGAGTTCTGATATGGAATTTGAATAAGCTGACCAAGGAGATTTGGGTGATGAAGATGAAGATGATGATGATCCACTTGATAAAGGCTCCTCATCAAATATCAATACATTATCTTCATCACAAATGAATCGTCTTTGTGATAGAATCAGAGACAAACTTGTTAGGCATTGCACTAAGAGAAACTAATGTATTATTTGTATGCATTTTAGTTTATAAATAATTTTATCCATTAAATATATTTAATTAAGAACTTTATTGTTTTTTAATTTTTAATAATCATTTAACTTTTTTTTTCAAATCAAAATTTTTAGGGTTAAGTAGCAAATTTACCTCAGAAGTACGCCCCTAGGAGCAATTTTGCCTTGGAAGAACCCTCACACTCGAGTGTACAGACCTTTTTTTTTTTTTTTGCGCATGTGCATAGAGTGTGCATTTTGCACTGAGTGTTCACTCGAGTGCACTCCAATGATGCACACTCAAATAAGGGTTCACTCGAGTGCACTTTTAGTGCACTCGAGTGAACATTGAAGTGCACTGAAAGTGCACACTCATTTGAGTGTGCATTTTGCATACTCAAATGAAAATGCACACTCAAATGAGGGTTCACTCGAGTGCACTCCAGTGTTAAGTGCACTCCAGTGAACCTCTGGAATGCACTGAAAGTGCACTCGTTTGAGTGTGCAGTGCACTCCTTCTTTTCTTCCTTCACGTCATGCCATTACTAATATGTAAATCGTCTTCTTCTTCCAATATTTCAACGTAATCGAAAAATTTACGGTTGTCATCATCTGTTTGTGTCTCAGTTTTTTTCCCCACTTTTTCACCGTCATCTTCTCTCTCCACCATTATAACTGCCGCCTTCTTCGAGTGCACTGCATGTATACTCCAAAGGTCATCGACTCATTTTTGCACTTCTCTTCCTCCTTCCTTTGCTCCAATGGTCGTCGACTCTCTTCTATTTCTATCATCTCTAGTCTGATGGATCTGCAGCGACAAAGAGGCCACCACCATCGGCAACTTCTTCTTCCTCCTTCCACAATCCACAATGTTTTCCGATGTCACTCTCTTCTCTCTCTTCCTCTCCCCGTTGTCACTCTCTTCGCTCTCATGATGAAGGGAAATTGGATTATTTTTAGAGGCGTTGGAAAATGGTCGTGGGAAGCCATTGGGAGAATATTTTCCAGGGAAATGCCAATTTTCCTTAAAAAAGAAAGAAAGAAAACATCCGTACATACTTGAGTCTGGGGGTTCACACTCGAGTGTGCTAACCCCGTTAGGCATTACCGTTAAGGGAGGGCAACATTACTACGTTTTAATACTTCCGGGGCAAAATTGAACCCAAAAAAACTTCCAGGGCAAAATTGCTCCTAGGGGCATACTTCTAGGGCAAAATTGCTACATAACCCAAATTTTTATTATCTCAATATATACAACTAATATGTATATGTAGTATTCAATATGATTAATGTCATTTTCAGTCATTTTCCATCTCAACTAATTTTTCAAATCATAGTCCAAACACTCATCTTTTAGAAAGAAGCCACTTCTACAAAAGCTAAATGGACAATCCAAACACAAATCACATTTATAACATGACTTTTTTCTTATTGGACTTTTATAAAAGTCATATAACCCAAATTGCCAAATATCTAGTATTAAATCTTTGGGGTTGCTTAGGATTTGCAATTTTTGTGTATTATGATTACCTTGGCAATTGGTTCAATCAAGTCTATTGCCTTCTGAAGGCCCGTTTGGGATAAACTGTGGGAGAAGTAGCTTTTGTTTCTGATGGACTTTTCTTGAGGACGTTTTTTCTGATGGACTTTTTTCTGATGTGATTTGTGTTTGGAATAGCAGTAGCAGAAGTGGCTTTTGTTTCTGATGGGAACTTGTTTGCTATAGCTTTTAAAAAGATATATGAGATAGAAAATGACTAAAAAAAGCATGAATCAAATTCTCTCTCTCTCTCTCTCTCTCTCTCTTACACACACACACACAAGTATATGTGTGTTGTATAAAATGTGATAATTTGGGATAAAAAAATTAAAAAATAAATTTAAATTTGCTAAATGAAATAGTAAAATTACCATTAAAAAAATTACAATACAATGAAGTGCTTAAATAAATCTAGTTCCTATAAGTTGATTTTTGATTTGATCACGAAGATGATTCATTCGTGTTGATGAGGATGCTTCATCAAGTGGATCATCATTATCTTCATCACTCATATTTCCTTCTTCAGCTTGATCAAATTCAACATCATTTTGGGAATATCTCCGGATAAAATTATGTATCGCCATTGTTGCGCAAACTATGTGGACTTGTGTTTGAAAGCTATATGGGGACGTATTTTGCAAGATATGAAGCCTATTCTTCCAGACTCCAAACTTCCTTTCTATCATGCACCTCAAACTTGAATGGTAAAAATTAAAGTACTTAATGGGATTTCGAAATCCCGACTGTTGCCTGAATTCTGGAAGGTGATAACGGTCACATTTATACGGACCAATATATCCAACTGATGTTGGAAAGCCATCTAGCGTCTACCAAGTAATATTTCCCTGATAAATGTTGACATTCATATGACATTGTTAAATGATAAGAAATGTGAAATAAAGACTAAATTAAATGTAATTGAAGTAGGGATGTCAGAGATATACCTCCAGGTGGATGGGGGAAGGTCATAGTTGGAGTCTTGAGCGCAGTTCAGAAGACATGAGCATCATGTGCAGTACCCTCCCATCCTACCAACACAAAAGTAAAGTACATATCCCAATCATAGACAACCATGATATTCTGTGTTGAATATCACTTTCTTCCAATATATTTGTCTTGCTTTGATTGGCTTACCACACACCTAATGTGAGTTCCATCAATTGTTCCTATGCAATCCTTAAAAAATGGGTGATATCGTGCATCACTAGCTATTTTTGAGTGACACTGATGAAACTCTGGATCAAGTGGTTTGATATTTTCTATTGAAAGCTTAAAAGAAGCTTTTAGAACCTTGTGGAAAATCCTACTAATAGTTTCGTCTAAATGTTGAAATCGTTCCTAGATTATTCGATTTCCTTGTCCATGCCCAATTGTATATAAAAATATGGCAACCATTTCTTCAACGCCGATTTTCCGAGTGTATCGTAATCCATGTTCCCTCAATTTAGAACATAAGTGAATGAATACATGTTTTTCCACTTGGAAATTTTCCTGGCATACTACATCATGGCCTTGCAAAACCTCCTGCACCCACATTGCCCCTGTTTGCTTACTAGTTCTACGTGGTTGTTTGCAAAAAGAAGGCGTGATATACTGAGCCATCAAGTTACCAATCTGTGCATATTTTGTTGTTCGTTTATAATAGCAAGTTGTAGGGACCTTCTTTGTTAATGAGACAATCTTTCTTCTCAGAATTGTTTGAAATATTCTCATCACTCGAATTTGTGGTCGATACACATCATCTTCATCATCACCAAGTGACACCCGTTTAGTTGAGATGGATATACCATATCCTCTCTCGATGCCAGAGCATCCTTGAATATTACTTGCAATTCTCTGGCAAACTTCATACCTTAATACTTATATTTTCCATACGCTTTATTCTCCCACATGCCAAAAATTAACCAAAATCAAAGTTGTATCTAAAATAATGGAAATAAAAATAACAATACTTTTTAAACATATAAAAGTTTGGTACCTTTATTTTCCTCTCCCACCACTCATCTTTTGCAACCACCATATTCCTTGTATAGTCGATGGCTATACCAGTTTCTTTTGAAAACAATTTGTCCCAAGCGTTCCATTCTTTCTTCAAGGCATCTAACCTATTTTTCAGTTGTTTCTTAGTATATGCTTTTCCTATTTTTTCATTAAATCCATACACAATGTGCTTCCACCCGTTCCTTTTAAATGATGAACCAAGTTGTTGTTTTTTACCACTCTGGTCTTATTTATAAGTCCCTTTTGACCAAATCACACATACTAAGGAGAGGTAGGTAGCTCAATTATTATAGAGTAAATTTCAATTTTACCCTTATTTATGAATGGGTACCTAACTCTTTATTCTTTCTCTATTTTCATTGGTACAATATATGAGCAAAATTGTCACAATCTCATTTATTTGGTCAAAAGGGACTTATAAATAGGACCAAATTTTTTGATCAAAAGGACTTATAAATGGGACCAGAATGGTATATATTTGCTCAATGCATAGGTCAATGAAAGTCTTAGTAGAACTTGCATTCCATTCTACTGCTAAGGTGGTCATATTTCTATGTCACTAATGAGCAAGTTAACACAAATGATTATTAAAATTGTTAAAATGGGAGCAAATATGACATGGGATTTTCAAATTGTAGTGAAATAAAATCAATCCACGTACGACATCATCAAAATAAGCAATAAACCGAAAAGAACCAATATGATGACTGATGATCGAGAAGGATATTCTCAACAAAACAATCAAGGAAACAACCAGAAGAAAATAACCAATATGACATGGGAGTTTCAGGATTTATTGTTTAGGATTTTTCAGGATTTATCTCCGAAAACTAGCACAAGAAGTAGGTTCTAACATGGCTACCAGTACAAGCCAATCAACCAGCACAAGATTTGGACATAGGAAAGCATAAAAATAAATTTGTGTACACCACTCAAAATCACTAGAAATTAGCATAATAAAGTGAAAAAAAGAGCAATTAAAACTAGAATTATACTCTCGTCAGGAAACAATAAAAAACAACCAACAAGCTTAAACAATACACTCCAAATGGACCCTTAAACAAAGCTCTTAAACAATACACTCCATTTGCCCCTTCGTTAGTTTTTCCAAAAACTTTAGACCAAGGATCTGTTTTGAAATTTTCTGGAAAAACTAACGAAACCCTAGCTCACTACCATAATATACCCTTAAACAAAACATGAGAAAGAAAAACATCCCTATTCCTCAAATGTTGTCGACTTTGAGGCAACGAAGTCACAGATCTCACTCCGGTATACACATTTCTAAAGATATACACAGTTAATGGCTACCATGGCTGTCCACTTTGAGGCAATACACAGCTAAGTTAAGAAAGAATAAATTTATACAGCTAAAGCCAGAGCTTTATTTCATGCTCTCTTGGCTACCAAATTTATACAGAGCATAAATTACGGTTTTAAAAAATATCCGATGAGGACGAGAGCAAAGCAGAGCATAAATCAGATGAAGAACAGTAAATGCAGAAAGGAAACAAAATGAAGAAGAACAAGGATCCGATGAATTATGGTTTTATCGACGAGATCGACGGCGACGCAATGGAGAAGTGTCACGGTTAGACAAGGATCCGGCGAGATCAACGGCGATGCAATGGAGAAGAAGAACAGATCTGATTAATTGCGTGGAATTGAAGCGTAAAGAAGAAGATATATATAGCGGAGAACAGGAGGCACGAATTAAACCTTGAATTGAAGAGGAGACGAGGTAGCTGATGTGAGTTCAATCATGAATTAAAGAAGAGACGAGGTAGGTCAGACTTTAATATGGAGAACAAGAGGTAGCTTGCGGCTTAAACTTCTCCCACCGCCAATTCTCTGCTCTCCATCGCCATCTCCATTAATTGCTGAGATTTCGAATTAATGGCAAGAATGGAGGAGATGAGAGCAGGCAAACGAAGCGAACGAGACAAAAAAGAGAAGAGGAGAGAGGCACGAATTGGGGAGGGGTGGGATGGTCATTTAACAAATGGGGCCCACATATGAAATTGATGGAGAAGAAGCTGATGGGATCAAAAGCATGGGGTTGTAGCTTCCAAAAAAAAAAAAATCAACACCAAAGCATGAAGTCCATCAAACAAAAAGTTGTCCCAAACACTCATTTATTTTCTGATGGACTTATTATCTCATTTGATGAACTTATAAGTCCATCAGATGGTAATCTAAACAGGCCCTGAACCGCTTTTTCCTCCTGCTTCTTTGCACTTTCAATGGCTTCATTAGTACCACTACATATATTCATAGGCCTAAGTCAAGTAGAAACAGTAATAATAGTGTTTTGGTATCTTCAACAATCGTTGTCATTATTAATAAAGGTTTCTATCTCTTATTTATTTTCAAATTTTTTTTGTCGTATCTCATAATGAAGTGCCTTCTCAGAGGCTTGCTCGTTTGCTGTTTGTTTTGAACTGGGATTTCCTGTTCTCGGTCCCGAGACCGATCCCAATGACACCGAGACTTTCCCCAGACGAGGACTGGGAATAGCTTCCCATTTCCAGCTTCATACGGGGACAGGATCTCAGACAAGGTGATCCCATTTCTGGTTCAGACTTTGAACAACCCGAATTAATTTCTTCAGGATTACCAACCTAAATTAAGCATGAGTGGTATTTAGTGTTATCTTTTAATCAACAACCGGTTGAAAGTTTGCTTCCCAACTTTGATGTATGAAGCAAACATATTTGAAGGTAGTATAAATCATTTACTACTGCCTCTTCACAAGTAATATAAGGGTTCATTTGAGTTAGCGTTTGGAAATCACGTTCCCGTTAGTCGTCGAGATAAAATCCCTCTTATGTATCTCTCGTATATGATATATTACGTTTGAAAAACAACTTCTACTACTAATCTAAACATGCATTAATTTGATTTTTTGTAGTTTTTTTGTTTACTTCTATCTCCCTTCATTAATATAAGAGTTACTTGAGAGTTGAATTACTAGTGCAAGAAAGAGCTTTAAGACTGCCTCATTTAGACCTGATTATAGAGAATCAGGTCTTAAAAGTATGACCGGTGTCAGTTTCGTAAATATAAAGAATTTTTTGGACTGGATTATAAAGGATCTGGTCTTAAAAATATGATCGGTGGCACTTTCGTAAATATATAGAACACTTTTAAGACCGGATTATAAAAGATTCGGTCTTAAAAGTATGATCGGTGACAATTTCGTAAATATATAGAACACTTTTAAGACCGGATTATAAAATATATAATCTTAAGAGTATGACCGGTGACAATTTCGTAAATATTGTGAGAAAATGCCGATCAGAGACGAGTCCGAGAATGCGATGATTTATTCCTTCGTTTAATTGGAATTATATACCGATGCTAATAAGTAAATAATCTTCTGACCTGGGTAATTCCTATAATAGGGATAACAATCAAGAATATAATTACGAAATTCAAAAAACCATGATCTGCTAACTTAATTCCTAAAAGCTCTCTAACAACTTAATTAAAATGATTACAATCAGGAATATAATTACAAAATTAAAAAAAAACCATGATCTGTTAACTTAATTCCTAAAATCTCTCTAACAACTTAATTAAGATGATTACAATCAGGAATATAATTACGAAGTTCAAAAAACCATGATCTGCTAACTTAATTTCTAAAATCTCTCTAACAACTTAATTAAGATGATTACAATCAGGAATATAATTACGAAATTAAAAAAACCATGATATGCTAATTTAATTTCTAAAATCTCTCTAACAACTTAATTAAGATAATTGCACAATATAATTGCATATGCTAACTAATTAAATTTGAACTTCTAACAAATATATAGAACACTTTTAAGACCGGATTATAAAAGATTCGGTCTTAAAAGTATGACCGGTGGCAATTTCATAAATATGTATAGAAAACTTTTAAGACCAGATTATAAAAGATTTGATCTTAAAAGTATGACCGGTGGTAATTTAGTAAGTATATAGAAGACTTTTAAGACCGGATTATAAAAGATTCGGTCTTAAAAGTATGATCGGTGGTAATTTCGTAAATATATAGAATACTTTTAAGACCGGATTATAAAGGATTTGGTTTTAAAAATATACTTTTAAGACCGGTTTTTATAAATAACTGGTCTTAAAAATGTTTAAAAAAAAAAACTAAATTCGCTAAACTTGTTAAGCCCGTGAGCGTACTTGTCTTCTTGGTGATATAACATTTGCTTAGTTATAGATTCAACGAGTGTCCCAAGAGCTTCACGGGTCAAATCCTTAGCAAGAATGACATCCTCTTCCTCTAATCTATTTGCAATCTTCGTAAGCCATCCTAAGAGTTACACAATCAAATTCTTGGCAACGTTGGCAGTGAGATGCTTTGAGGGTTTTGCGATGGCATCAACTCCAATCCTCAGCAACGGTTCAAGCATACTGCTTTGAGGATTCTGGACGACGTTGGCTCCTTCCTCTTTGATCTATGGCTCCTCTCACGCTGCCTTCGCACAGATCCGGCTTAAGATCAAACCCAGATCTCTTCTTACTTAAGTTTGTTTGCTCCTGCCTTGACCGCTCCTGCTCAGATCTGGACTTTGATTTTGGTTGTTTGAAGCTTTGCCAGCATTGACAAGAGGATCCTGCTCAGATTTGGTTGCTTTAAGCTTTTGATTTTTTTGTAGATTTGGATTTCAATTTCATCTCTTAAATTTATTGTTTATCGTTCTGGAGGCTATGAGAAAAAACTTCCCCCTTGTCCTTTTTATCTTCAGGATTCTGTATGGTTTCTTTTGAAAACCAAGTCTATTTTGTTTATTTTGATTTGTATTTATTTGGAATAGAGATTTGATTCTTTAAAAGCAGCTTTTCGATCGTGATTCATAGTATATAAAATAAAAATGTGAGATGAGTTTTGTCTTGATTTATATAAATAAACACTTTTAAAGGTCTCAAAAGTGATCACAAACATACATTGTTGTCACAAAGCTATTTTATTAAGTACTACAGTTCTCAATCTATTCTTTCTTTCTTTGTTTTTTTTTTTTTGGGTCGACTGTAGTTCTCAATCTTAAGTGCTACTAGTTCTCATTTTTCTTAAGTAGCTAGTAATTGCTAGCAAACTTTGCATATATCCGTCGAAAATCAATGACTCGGTTGATAAATTTTAATCTGTAGAAATACAAAAGGGTATAAAAATATTTAAAATTGCAATTAATAAACCGAAATACAAATAGTTGTGCACAGAACAATTAATAGGATCAGGATATCTCATATTTAAACCAAAATACAAACAGTTTGATGAATAACTCTTATATCGTATCACTATTCTCTATACTAATAATCAATATTCGCAAGATATTGACGTTGAACTTTGGATATTTAATTTAAACCACTCTTTTATCTTTTAACAAATCACATACAGATACTTATCTAACTAATCTAAACTTTATTCATCAAACAATTTAAATGAAACAGAATAACAAATGACATCTTTATATATTTGAAAAAGATAATATAAATATCTTGTTAAAAAATCAATCATTCGTGTACTAAAATTCACACTATCATCTTTCTTTTATCAAAATATTAGTGTGTGTGTTTTTTTTAACTGGCAAATTAATTGACTAATTTAAAGAGAAAGTGAGTGATAGAATACTAAAAATTTAAAACTATTCTTTCTCTGTGTTTTTCAAAAGGTCAAAACATTTGTATGATGTGATAGAGGAGGAAAAGAATAAAATCATGATCCATGTATTATAAGGGATTAGCTACATCATCTACTCTTATCGTTTTCTTCCCATTCTCTTGCACTCAATTATTCATATTGGCTTTTGGATTGCCTAAGTAGTTTAGATTTAATGTTTCATAAAGGTATTAACAAAACATCAACTTATTAAAAATAATTTAATAAAAACTGTTAAATTTTAGTTATGATAATTTAAAATTGAAATAAAAAATATTTAAAAAGAATACTCTTATAAAACATTAAATCCGAACGGTTTAGATTTCAATATAAAGGCTGAAATGAGTAAAGTGATGGAGGGAAAAAGGATGGGAAGAGAATCATAAGTGCAACCATAAGAGCAAATGACGGTAGCCAATCTCGTATTATAAGCCATCTTAGAACCTTTCCTTATCTTTTTTTTCCCCTTCCTTTTCCCTTTAGTCCATTATGAAATTTTTTAAAAAAACGAAGATTGGGTGGGGTAAGATCTAGTCCCTCATAATATAATGAACCAAGATTCGAATATTTGTTGGGAGAAGTGTCTATATTTAATATTCGATAATGCCTTAAACTGCTCCAACAGGAGAATAACTAGAAATTTTTGTTATGAAATAACATAACCACATTTTTTAAAAAAATCAAATTATCAATTTAATAATAGGATGAGATAAAGAGAAAGAAAATGATAAAACTGATAAGGAGAGAATCAAATCTTATTCCCTAGATTATTTTACCAAAAAAATATACTATTCCCCGGGTTTAAAAGGAACTTTGAATTGGACTTCATCGGCCCAGATCAAAAGCCCAAAACTTTCCCAATTTCTTTGATCCCTAAATTCTGTCATGTTTTCTAGTTCTTGTTTTTTTCCGACGAGACTACTGTTTCAGTGTATGAAGATTGAATATCATCGAGATTCTTCGCCTCCGCTGACAATCTCCACCTCCTTTTCTATACGATTATTATATGAACCGAGAAACTGATTATCTTCTTCAAGTTGATTCTGACTCATTCTTCGTTTTCCCCAATTGTGGAGAACTTGCCCCCATTCGCAACGCCAACTCCAAGTGAAAGATGGCGGTTTCATTCATTTGGAGTCTGCAAGATCGCTGGCCTTTCTCGTTATTCAAGAACGATGACCTGAGGGCTTCCAATCGATTGGTGAGAAAACTTTCGGTTCCTGAACACACTAAACAATTTGTTTTTGCCATTCGTGATCCTGAGACGCAATCCGTAATTTACATACTTTCCGCTTTGAATTTGTCTGAGCGATCAGCTTTGGATGCTGAGTGTCTTATCAAAGAGATTAAACCGGATGCTGTGGTAGTTCAAGCGGATCTTCCTCTGACGGAAATTTTGTCTGAAGAGAATGGACTAGAAGATGGTGTTGCAACCCCACTACCTACTTCTTCTTTTGGGGTAATCAAAAAGTGTTTTATTGATAAAATTGGAAAGGAGAATTATGAGTCTGTAGCAGGCAATTTTGTGCTGCGTAAGATTTTTGGGACTAGTTTTCACGGGCACTTGGTGGCTGCGAAGAAATCGGCTGAGGAGGTAGGATCCTCATTTCTTGTGCTTGAATCGCCATTAGGAAATTGTTCTTGGGGTACCCCTTCCGGTGAAGTTGATGCCTCAAATCATTTCCAAAGGTTTGTTAGTAGTTTAGTTCCTCAGAAAGGTGCATCTATGGCCTCTTTGACTTTGAAGAGGTTTTCCTTGAGTAATGATGTTCGACCACAGCTGGTAAAAGCCTTATCTTTCTATATGGATTCACAAATGCTTGGTCAATCCCCTTCAGTTTCAGGAGGGGATTCAACAGAAATTCGGCCTCGTGGCGATTATGAGGCCCCGGCTTTTGCCAAGTCACTCTATCCATTACTTGAGGACTTGCACGATATATTTGTTGATCTTCCATCAATTGGGAAAGCGCTAGCATATGTGCAAAAGATGCTATTAGACATAAACAGAGGTGAGGTTCTTGATACAAGAGTTATCT
Source organism: Acacia crassicarpa (assembly GCA_034222035.1). NCBI lineage: Eukaryota > Viridiplantae > Streptophyta > Magnoliopsida > Fabales > Fabaceae > Acacia > Acacia crassicarpa. The sequence goes on from JAWXYG010000003.1 coordinate 55,812,284, forward strand.
CTGAGGTTTGCTGGTTCCGTGTTGCAGTTGAAGGGCTAAGAGTTGCTCTGAATAACAAGGGTCTCCAGCCAATTAGCAGGAAAGATATTTCTGCAACGGCCAACACTGAGTTCTCAAAACTTCCAGTTGAGGAAAAGTCTTATGCACTCTTTGCAAATGCCCTTCGTAGTCAGACTGATAAGTACAAGACCATAGTTGCACTTGTTGATGCTAGTGGTTTAGCAGGTCTTAGGAAACATTGGAACACCTCCCTCCCTCATGAAGTCAAAGAGTTGGTAGGACAGCTAGTAACAAATTGTGAAGTTGAAAAGTGTGACTCAAATCAAACCAACAGGAGGCGATTATTGACCGAGAAACCTATGGTGGCAGTAGGGGCAGGAGCAACAGCAATTTTAAGTGCTTCCTCTCTGAGCAAAGCAGTACCAGCGTCAACTCTGATGAAGGTTGTAACCCTCAAAGTTCCTACGTCACTCAAATTCCTTATTAGCCATACACATAGAGCACTGGCTTTTGGCCTTGGACCATCAAAAGCCGTGGTTCCTGGAATTGCGAGTTCAGGAGTCAAAACATCTAGTGCCCTCAAGGCAACTTTGTCAGCTGAGAAGATTCGGGCCGTTGCACATAGTGTTATAGCCTCTGCTGAAAGAACCAGTATATCAGCAATGAGAACTGCATTCTATGAGATAATGAGGAAGCGAAAGATACAGCCTGTTGGGTTCGTACCTTGGGCAACGTTTGTAGGTAGTGTTGGTACTTGCACTGGCTTGCTATTGTATGGAGATGGGATTGAATGTGCTGTTGAATCTGCCCCTGCAGCTCCCTCCATTGCCAGTTTGGGTCGAGGGATCAAACATTTACATAAGGTATCTGAAATGGCTATGCAAACAGAAGGAACTAGAATCCAAAAGTCTATAGAATCTATAATAAATAGGTTTAAGAAGGCAAAGGCTTGATAATGCTAGAAAAATAACTTTTTTTTGAGTAGTTGTTAGTGGTGACCTTCTTAAAGTGATGATGACACGACCAGTCCTGTAAGAGTTCAGGAAATTCTTCTGTACATATATTTATTTCATGCAATTTTTGCATGGTGTTTTGGTCTGTATAAAGCATCTGTGTCTACCATATATGCCAGAATCGTTACTGAAGAAATTAAACATTTCCCCCAATCGAGAACTATGATCGAATTCTTTGGTGTATGCAAGTTGAAGTATGTACATTACATAATTGTTTAATAACTACCCTCAGAACCAGCCTTATTTGATGACTGGTATGGTATGCATCATGTCAAGCCTGTTTCTAATAATGTTCAAATATGATATGCTGATGAATATCTCAGCTATGAGAACAAAATGTGGGTTTTGCTTTTGAAGTTATTTCTCTAGAACCTAGAAATTGGGATATTTTAATATGCTATCATGTCATAGTTGTATCTGAATTACTTTTGTGAACATTAAAACTCAAGAACATAAAATCTTCGTGAAAATTCTGGCATTCCTCCATCCATAAGCAGCAAAATAACAGATATCATCATATATTGCACATTGCCAAAGAGTCTTGCCTTCTTTTACTCCTCCTCTTGAAGCCTCTAAAGTGGCATGTGATAAGGTTCTCTGTTCTGTTTGGAGTCTGGACAAATCCATATACGTTGGCTCTCCTTTTGATCATTATAATTTATATGAACCATTGTAGTTGCATCCTACGACAATGTTGACTTGTTTTTTTTTGTTTTTTCACTTATTATTCTTACCATCTTTAAAAGATTGTGCTAGTAGTGAGGCTTCTTCAATTATATATTTATGCCAAATCGCTGAAACAACAATATTTGATTAGATTTAGGGCCTATTTGTGATTGGGACTGTAAGAGTATTTCCCTTTATATTTTGGCCGATGAGAACTAGGTACTTTGCCTAAATTACCTCTGAAGGTCTGATACAAATGTGTCTGGTTGTTTTTATATGTGATCTGTTTTTGGGTCTCAAATAAGCAATCGGTTTCTGCACAGTTTAATGGAAATGGAGATTTACAATTTTTTGCAGAGATTAATGGAAATGGAGATCTACAATAGACTGCTAGGTATTTTTCCGTGGAAGTTGTCAATACATTATTGTGTGTCTAAAGTTCTTACTCTTCAAGATCACTAGGAACCTACTTGAATTCTAATGAAATCTAAAAAGTCATGTTCTTCTGTTTGAAAAGATGCTGGTGAAATTGATATGAAATCTCAGATTCAAGAAGTTGATCAACAAGCATAATTGTCATAAATCTGCCCTATCCACTCCTCGTGATTTGCATACGTACATATCCACGGCAACTAGTTCATCTTAAGTTTTTTTTTTTTTTTTTGGTCTGAAGATCTTGAGTCTAAGTTCATGTTAATTTAGAAAACATTTTCAGGAGATTTATGCGTATTTGGATTTTAACAAGTCAATCTATGACACATGTCGCATTTACTCATACAGTTTCAAGTTATTTTAAAACTTTAACAGTTCTCTAATTGACAAGTCAGTATTTGGTCAATTTCTGGTTGTCATACATACTCATACGTTGCATTTGTCTTTACTCATAATGAGGAAATTTTTACTTCTTTTTTTTTTTTTTTTTGGTAGAATCGAAACGGTATCCCCATCTAATAGCTAGAAACTAATTCTCTCGAGGCATAGAGATCACCGAAGTAGGTTTTGCCTCTCGCAATAAAGCCTTTTCCATCTATATGATCTGGTTCAAACCTATGACATCATGTTTAAGGGACTCAGCTACCTCTTAATCACGTCAGGCTTTTTTTTTTTTTTTTGATACATAGGCCATCATATTTAAGGGACTCATAAGTTAACCTCAATGTTTAAGGGACATCATGTTTAAGGGACTCAGCTATCTCTTGATTATATTTGAACTCAAAACATACTTTCACTTCAATCCCATGGGCCTGCCGAAAACAAGTTCCATAATTTTTTGGGCCCAAGTGCCATTGTCTTGCTTATGGGCCCTAAGTGACATTTTCCCTAATGCAAAACTCACACAATCAAATCCGGAATTTACTTATATATAAAAAAAAAAATCCGTCTTTGAATAATACACACACTTTAAAAAGCTATGGGCGAGAGCGTGAGCGAGCAACTGGCAATTGGCGATGGTGATGGGCGAGGTCAAGGTGACGGTGATGGGCGAAAGAGTGAAGTTTGTGACAATTTGCCACACCTCTTTGGGTGTGAGTCCCTGAAAGGAGAAATGATTTTTTCTGCTGGAAGTGGAGAGAAGCATGAGAAGTCAGTAAAGGCTCCAGGGACTAAAAAAATTGAGCGGAGGCCTATCTCTGTCTCGTTTAAGGAAAAACTGCTTTCTCCAGGAGGTCTGGGTTATCTGGTGAGTCATGCTGAGGAGGACGACATTGTTAGTGGCTGGAGGGGATATTTTGCGAAGAAGAATGAAGAGTTGGAAAGTGCAGGCAGGGAAAAGGAGGCTCAGAGGGATGAAGACATGTGTAATGGATCACAGGATCAATACCCGGTATTGTCTATGACAGAAGAACAATACACTTCTTGGTGCAGGCCATGGATGAATTCTCTAATCATCAAGGTTTTGGGGTTATCGGTTCCTAGACATGTGCTCTTTGATCGGGTGCGACGTATGTGGAAACCCCAACAACCATTGAAGGTGGTTCCTTTGAGTAATGATTATTACATAGTATCCTTCTCAAACAAGGAGGACAGGGATTATGCATTCTCGGAGGGCCCTTGGATGATTAATGATCACTATTTGTTGGTCCAACGATGGCGTCCGAATTTTAATCCGTGCAGGGCTGATCGACACAGGCGAATTGCGGTTTGGGTAAGAATTCCTAATCTGCCAATGGAGTTTTGTACAGTGGAATCGCTGGGGATGATAGGGAACATGATAGGGAAAATAGTGAAAATAGATCGGTCTACGTCTATATATGAAAAGGGTGGATTTGCACGGATATGTGTTGAGATAGACCTCCAATCACCTCTGCTGCCGGCTTTCAAAGTGTTTGGGGAGGTTAAACAGTTGGTTTATGAAGGGCTTCATCTGGTATGTTTTGGGTGTGGCAAGTATGGGCATGAACAGAGGGCTTGTCCTGACATAGTCAAGAACAACAATCCTCCAGACATGGCGGCAAAGGAATATGAGAGTGGCAGTCAAATGAAGAAAACACTAGTTGATGGTGTTAAGGATGACATGAGACAGAGCAAGGGTGAACAAAGTGGAGTAGAGGAGAGTAAGAAAATGGTTACCGGAAAATATGAGAAAGTCCAGCGTCCGGAGAAGAAGATTGAGTCTGATGGAGGGAAGGGAGGAGCTAACGGTGTGAGACGGGAGTTGTCGGAGCCACAGACCGCCGATGAGGTCTGTCCAAATGCGCCTGGCCGACATGACTTCCTGGGTCCACAAATGTTGCTAAGGCGTGATTTCCAGCGGAGCAATAATGGAAGGGAGGTGATGGATGGCGTGATTGGTGGACCAGGCGTGAAGAAAGGAATAAAATTGGATATAAAGGAAAGGATGACGCAAGGTTCAAGGAAAGGTAATGAAGAATCACGTGGGTTAAGTCAAAAAGGAAATAAAGGGAATCTATCAATTAATGGTGATTTGAAAAAGTCAAATTCATCCCCTGGGCCTAGTGAAAAGCCCAAATGTGAATGGATTATGGTGGGCTCTAAGAGAAAAAAGGAAGAAAAGCCTAAGTTTTTTGGAAAGGAAAATAGGATTGTTGAGAGGCCCAAATTTAAACTCAAGGAGGCCGTACACAAGCAAGCAAATTTAGTAGAAATTACGAATCAATACTCTCCCTTGCCAGTTGAGGACATGAAGGATGAAACGGGTGTTCTACAAACGAGTCTTACATCTGGTGTTCTCCACCCTACACATATGGTGGATGAGGAGATGGGAGACGGAACACATAGGGCGGTTACTGACTCGGAGGGCGACGGTTTGGCCCATTCTGCTACCAAATTGTTTTAATGAATTACATGATATGGAATTCGAGAGGTACAGGCTCGCAGTCTTTTCCAAGCCTAGTACGTGAACTTAAACATTTTTATAAGTTGGATTTTCTTGCCATTTTTGAAACACGGTCTGACGCTGTTAAGGCTGATCGGAGAATTCGTCAGTTGGGATTCAGTAAGTACTCTTTTACCGCTGCAGAAGGGTACAGTGGGGGGATTTGGTGCCTATGGGAGGAGTTATCCATGACAGTGGAAGTCGTGAAACATCACAAACAATATTTTCATTTGCAAATTGAAAATTCTAAGCAGGAAAAATGGTTTCTCACAGTGGTTTATGCTAGCCCGAATCGGATCTACCGCCGTACGTTGTGGTCGGAACTCTTTCGGATCAGAGATTCTGTGTCAGGACCTTGGTGCATCGGGGGTGATTTCAATGCCACAATTCGGGCAGAGGATAGGAAATCAAGTGCAGTCTCAAAGACACTTGCAGATAATGAATTTGTCCGATGGATTGACGATATGTGCCTGGCAGATCTGGGGTTTGAGGGTCCATCTTTTACTTGGAAGAAAGGAACTACGGAGGCGCGTTTAGATCGCTTCCTCGCAAATGAAGCTTGGTGCACTACATTTTTAGATGCCAAAATCCTTCATCTTCCACACTATAAATCTGACCACCGGCCAGTTCTTTTGCGTTTGGAAGGGACTCCGTCTAGTGAGCAAGTTCAACGTCCCTTTCGGTTCATTGCAGCATGGGTCCTCCATGATAAGTTTAATGCTTTGGTTCAAAAGGAATGGAGACCTGACAGAGGATGGGTCGCGAACATTGAGGGTTTTGCCCAAGCTTGCAGACGGTGGAATAGGGAAGTCTTTGGGAACATCCAGAAGAGGAAGAACGTCTTGCTCAGTAGATTGGATGGTGTGAGTAAAGAGTGGGCTAGGAAAGGGAGTACTGCGTTTCTTGAGGAGCTGCAGCAAACTTTATGGACCGAGTTAGAGGAAGTCTTGACTCAAGAGGCGCTGTTATGGGCACAGAAAGCTAGAATTAACTGGTCAGTGGAGGGCGATAGGAATTCCAGGTGGTTTCACATGCAGGCCAATGGCAGGCGGCAAAAGAACCGAATAGATGCTATATGTGTGAATGATGGGGACTGGTGCTTTGACGAGTCATTGATTAAGCGTCATGCCACTGTGTACTTTTCCAGACTATTCGAGGAAGAAGTCGAGATTCGGCCGGCCCTGGTATGTGATGTTTCATTTCCTACTCTTACTGAGGTACATGAACGGATATGTAGCAGAGAAGTAGATGAAGTAGAGATTAAAAATGCTTTGTTTAGTATGGGCGCTTTGAAAGCGCCAGGACCAGATGGGTTTAATCCTTTGTTCTTCCAACATCAGTGGGAGACTGTTCGACACTCGGTGGTTCACTTTGTGAAACAAACTTTTTTACATCCAGAGCGGGTTCGTGAGGTGAATGGTACTCTTATTGTCTTAATTCCTAAAAAGGAGCATCCAGAGTCATTCCGAGATCTTAGACCGATTAGCCTTTGTAATGTGATTTACAAGTTGATTACGAAAGTCATGGCTAACAGAATGAAATGTTTTATGGCACATGTTATTTCTCCGAACCAGTGCAGTTTTGTACCTGGCCGCCTTAGCTCAGACAACATTATCGTGGCTCAAGAGGTGATTCATTCTATGCGTGGGATGGGAGGAAAGAAAGGGTACATGGCAATTAAGATTGATCTAGAAAAGGCTTATGATCGGGTTAATTGGAAGTTCCTTATTAATTGTCTGCAGGAACTGCATCTTCCCTCAAATCTCACCCAGTTGGTGGAGCAGTGTGTTAGTACTGCGAAGCTCCAACTTCTGTGGAACGGGAGTAAGGCGGAGAGTTTTAAATCTTCTAGGGGTGTCAGGCAAGGGGACCCCCTTTCGCCTTACTTGTTTGTGATATGTATTGAGAAGCTGGCACATATGATTCAAGAAAGGATAGAAAGTGGTGTATGGAAACCAATCAGGCTCACGAAGACTGGCCCGCTAGTATCCCACCTGTTCTTTGCAGATGATATTATCTTGTTTACGGAAGCTTCGGTGCACCAAGCCGAGTTGGTCAGAGAATGTCTGAGCCTTTTCTGTGACTCCTCAGGTCTTAAGGTTAACCCCTCCAAAACTCGGGTATTTTTCTCCAAGAATATCAATCACATTAGGAGATCAGAGCTTAGTGATATCCTTGGATTCACCTTAACACCGGACCTGGGGAAGTATTTAGGAGTGAAACTTCACCATGACAGGGTTGTGAAGGGCTCATTTCAAGAGGTTGTGGATAAAGTTAAAGATAGGTTGGCACATTGGAAAGCGAATGCATTTTCTCTGGCAGGAAGGACAACACTTATATCTGCGGTCTCATCTGCAATTCCTGCCTATACTATGCAAACTTCCCATCTTCCCAGCAATGTATGTGAGGATCTGGACAAGCACAATCGCACTTTCTTATGGGGTGGAACAGTGGATCATCGGAAAACTCACTTAGTAGCTTGGGAAGATGTGTGTAGAGAGAAGAAGCGAGGCGGGCTGGGGCTGCGTAATGCGAAAGTTCAAAATCAAGCTCTACTTATGAAGTTGGGGTGGCGGCTTGTTACACATAGGGACGCTCTTTGGGTTAAGGTGATTCGAGATAAATATAAATGTGGGGAGGACCTTCTCCCTAGCATAGATAAGAGACGTCCTGGTTCAAATGTGTGGTCGGGGATTAAGAAGACATGGCAGTCGGTGTCTGGTGGGATCATTACCAACCGAGAAACTAACTCAGTGAAGTGGAAGTGGGAAAAACATGGTACTTTCACAGTGAAGTCGGCTTATAGTGTGTTAACAGGTGACGACCAGGATCAGAATCAGGACTGGAATGGTCTATGGAGAGTGAAAGCTCCTCAACGGTGTAAGACAATGCTATGGCTAGCAGTCCGACAGTGCTTGCTTACTAATACAAATCGTAAGCGAAGAGGCTTGACTATTGATGCGGGTTGTGCGCTTTGTGGTCACCCATGTGAGGATACTATTCATGTGCTCCGCGATTGCCCACACTCGAAATCTATTTGGAAGAAAGTGGTTTCTCCGCCTCGATGGAGCTGTTTTTGCACCCAAAGCCTTTCTGATTGGGTATGGGGGAACATAGGGGGCAGATCGGCAGCTAGAATGCGATGGGCTTCAATGTTTATGATCCTGTGTTGGTGGCTTTGGAAACGCAGGAACCTACTTGTGTTCGAGAAGAAGTGGACCCCGAATGAAAATCTTATTGCTAGTACAACAGCGATGATACAGTGCATGTCATGCACAAAAGATCGTTTATCAGGGACGAGAATTCAGGGGGCAACCCTAGCCCCTAGCCGAGAGTCATGGCGGCCACCTGAGGAGGATTGGGTGAAGGTTAATGTAGATGGAGCGCATTCACTAGCTACTTCCATGAGTGCTTGTGGGGGACTGGTACGTGACTCTTTAGGGAAGTTTTTAAAAGGCTTTGTATATCATATTGGCAATGGGGATGCACTATCTGCAGAAATCTGGGGGTGCCTCCTTGGGCTTCAGATGGCCTGGGCAATGGGATGTAGGAAAGTCTGGATTGAGACGGATTCCACAGAATGCCGAGATTTGATTTTTCAGGAACCAGAGCAAAACTATAGGGATGTTGATTTACTTAGACAGGTGAGAGCCATGCTGAACAGAGATTGGATGACGAAGCTTACCTATGTGCCTCGTACGTGTAACAAAGTTGCGGATTGCCTAGCTAAAAAAGGACTGGAAAGTGATCAGGGTTACCAGGAAATCTATCTTCCTTCGATCTCCCTTCAGGCTTTAATTTCCAAGGATTGGAATATTTGTAATGTTGATCTAGGTGTTTGTTGAGGTTTCTCTTTTGTATCAAAAAAAAAAAAAAAAAAAAATCCAGAATTTACCTATTGTCCTTAGGTTCAATTGGCGAAAGTGTCAGACTTTCTCAGCAAAAGGAAGTGTGTTCGATCTTGGAGTTAGTCAAGGCGCTGGGAGAGACATCCTAGGGGTCTAGGAAACAGTGGAAATGCTGGAAAGAGGTGGAGGCATGTGTACTTTCTAACCTAATATACCATGCCTTTAGACTGTGAGTGAGCCCAACCCTTCTCCTAAAAGTTATATTAAAAAAAAATAAAATCCAGGATTTGAACTTGAGAAAAGGGGGATCTTTTTGCCCCGATCGTGGAAGGGGGAATTATTATTATTTGAGACATTCTTTTCAAGTTATTATCATATATAGCGAGAAAATGAAAATAGCAATTCATTTCACACTCTTATCTAAATTGTATAATAAGAGTAATATTGATAAAATGTATTACTACAATAAAATTCTTCTTTTTCTCATAAAATTGCTAAACTATGAAATGGATCACAAGGGTAAATGTTATATTCCCATTCATTTCATTTTAAACTCTAAATCTTTATCTTCTCATCCAACATCAACCATATGTAAATGTTAGATTTCGAACTGTAAATCGAATTAGCTTGGCCTTATTTGTATTAAAAAAATCCTAATAAAGCTCTAAATATTAAAACCTTAATTATATTAAAAAAATAGTTTAATAATCTAAATATATTATACTAAAAAATCAAAACTTAAATATGTTTTATCCGTTGCATAGTTATTATATGAGTTAGTTGCGTCAATATTTTCCGTCAGTAATATTAACGATGTTAAGAATATAAGATCAAAAACATACTTTATAAAGTTAAAGGATAAGAAATATACCTTATATAAAATTTAAAATATTAAAAATATACTTTAACCTAAAAACACATCTACGTAACTAGATTAAAACCATGAAAATTTGGGGAGTATTTTATATTTATTTAATTGATAAAAGTCTTTTTTAAAAAATAGAAAAGAAAAAGAAAGAAGTCTGCCGCCGTACGGACGAAAGAAAGGTGAATAACATTGGCATTATTGGATTTTTGAAGGGGAAAACGTGGGACTGTGGTGGTGAAATGAAAGTGGCTCTTCCACTCCTAAATTCAACTCACTTTTTTATGTGCTTTGTGGGGTTGACTTTATAAGTTATGATCACTCATTTTGCTGTCCTTGTAATTTTTTATTAAATATATTAGAAAAATATTGTGGCAAACAAATTATTTATATTTAAAAATTATTAGTTTCAGATTTTGGTAATTTAAAAAAAAAACATTACTGTAAAATTATGGAAACAAAGATGCATATACTTAATAATAGAAATAAAAAAATTTAAAAAATATGATAATTAATAATTTATATTTTTATCCTTCAAAATTTTTTTCCCCCACTTTTGTTTCAAAATTGTAGTGGGGATTTACTCATATTTGTGATCATAAAAGGAAAGTTTTTAAAAGTTTGTTCAAGGTACACTTGAGAGCCTTTTATAACACAATAAGAGCACTAAAATCATAAAGAGATACCTCATATCTAAGGGACTTGATGCCTCACCCAACATATATAGAGGTTCTCTCAAGTGTGTTTCCATTCTTTTTACCTAATTTCTAGTAAAATATATTTTATTTCAGATAATCATTTAAAAAAAGTAATGAACAAAATTACTAATAGAGGAGGTATTTGCATAAATATAAGAGTTCAGTAACATTCATTGTACTCCCTCAATTCCTTTTTTTCCCCTTAATAAAACTGGACACATACATTACCTAAATAATAAACAAAACATTTCAAAAATTACTCATGCCACTTCTACATTTAATTCTTATGTTTGATTAAAACATTATAAAGATAGGATTAGGGGATATCTATTTTTTTTAAAAAAAAAACTTCCTATTTTACTCTCAATAATAGAAATTATTCATGCCACTTTTGCATTTAATTCTTTTGTTTGACTAATTACACTTTTTTTTTGAACGACTAATTACACTCAATATAACATGTTCTATCTATTCCACATAATTATATTGAGGGAATTTTTTTAAAAAACATATTTATTACACTTGACTAATCTTAATTATCTTTTCAAGCAACATAATTCAGTTAATCTTATCTTTTAAAAAGGAATGCAGGGAGTAAAGTTTTAATATAAAAATGTGTTCTTAATACAAAACATAAAACTTAGAAAACTTATGTATATAATTTCGCATAAATAGAAATTAAAACCTTCTAAAATATTTTTTTAAAAAAAAAAATTGGATGAAGTAACTTAAAAGAACTCCATTATATTTCAATTGAAGCTTGGCCAACTTATTCCAAGCTAATCCTATTACCTATATACCTATTAAATTGCACGTCTCATCAATTATTTGGCCAATTTAACACAATATAAGAAGTGTATACGACACATATATGCATAAATACATATAAATTACAATGAAACACGTAATTTAAAAACGCTATAAATAGTGTGATTTATAATATATACCACAAAGCCCACTCTAGCTAGTTGTTGTAATTTGAAAAAGAGAAACTTATTTAGAAGCTAGAGGCCGTGTAGGCATTAGAGTAGTGGTTGCGTAGAAAATGGGGTGTGCTGTGAATATTAAAAGCAAAATGGAGGCATATGGAAAAGTGAAATGTGCAAGTCAATTGGTTGGAAGGCACACAAAAAAATATAATAATTATTGAAGATTTGAAAATTTGTAAGTGTGGTGGGTTACATCAATAATATTGCGAAGAATGTCAAATTTTGACGCAACACCAATTTCAGCATTAATATTCACTTCCACATGTGATCCATTAAGTACTTCTGATCACACTCGCATTAATTAATTACATGTCCTTAATAAATCGAGATTTCTTATAATAATCTCAATAATTTAATCCAATACTACCATTGTATTGCAAACACCTTCACAATGGTATGGTGTTTGCTTTATCGTTTGAATTTTATACGTACCTTTAAGTCAACAATTGCTCCCGAAATGTCCTTTACTTATTTGTTGTTTGACTACGGACTTTTATTATCATAGAATCATTTTCATATTTTAAATGTTTTAAAAAAAATCTCAACAGCAATTCATATTCTAGTATTATTGTTAGATTCAAATGCTCTTAATATTATTTTGAGAAAATTGGTAAAAGTCACTGTTTAATTTTTTTTTTTTTTTGGATACAATGTTTAAAAAAATTTATTGACTAGAAGGATTTGAATTGAAGTATCAGTAGGTATTTTCTGTGTATGAATCATATAAAACACTTGTACTTTTTGTGTATAAAAATATATTAAGTCCTTTTAGTCAATAAAATTTTCAAACTAGAATATTTCAGTGATTGTCTCTATTATTATTTTTTATTCATAATTTCAAATCTATCAATGTTACATAATAGTGAATATTAGGCTCTAAAGAGACAACAAGAGCATAAGGTTAGGGTAGCAAAGATGATAATGTTGATCGATATATATGTGTGGTCATAGAAGAAAAGTTTAAATTCAAAATGATCATATTAAAGGATGGGTAGTAGTAGCACCTATTGAAAAGAAAATGATTGAAAATATTTGATGTGGTTTTGACATGTATGAACAATACCGATAGATCGAAGTGCCAATGAGGAGGGTAGAGATTAGACATATAAAATCCTGTGAAAATTTATATAAAAAAAGGGAAAAAAAAAAAACCTAAAGAAAACGTTCAAATGAAGTGATTGAACATGACTATTTAATTTGGTTTACAATGTATACAAGGATTTGATTGTTAATATATAATAATGACATTGTGAGATCTATATAATTAACTACGTCTAGTAGGATTCAAGTCCTAATTTAAACCTTGTTTAATTTAGACGTATCAAATCTCTTCCGGTCAACACTCAAATAATAATAACGTTGCCACTAAGTGAAGAACTTTTTGTCAACTGTTGCCTTCATTGTATTCTTCACATCGCTCTTAATTAATTTATGAGTTTTTCTTTTCTTTTTGAAATTTGACCATTGACTTGCCTTCATTAAAACTTAAACTCTGATCAATACACACCAAACTTCTTCCATTGCAACCGTGTTTGAAGAATGATTACGGTTGATTGTTGGACGGCAATCTCCCACCTAAACACATATATGAATTATTTTTCTTTCATATTAAAAGTGATCTTTTGTTGGACCAAAACAAAAAGGTCAAATAATGAACTTATGTTTCAGACAAAAACTGAAGCCACCCTTTCGGTCTTTCCCACCACCCTTTCACTTTCTAGCTAGATTTTGAGACACTTGTAAACTTGTTGGCCTTTTATTTATTATATATGTAAATAAATTAAGAACACTATCTTATCAACGTATAAAAATAATAATCGAAGCCACATTCTAAAGCTTTATATGCTTTATTTGTTGATTTTGCAAACCATATACGACGATCTATGCTATACTAACCACTTAATTAAACTATTGATGATTCACATTTCAAGAAAGATCTAGCAAAATTTATCGCTTGAGATTTGAGAAGAAAGCTGGTTTCCATTAGTGTAAATGAAAAAATATATATACGAACTTCAAAGTCCCCATGTCCCTACGACCCACAAAATTCGGATCTACTTGACCAACCCATATGGATGTATTATAATATATATATGACCCTAGTACTATGTCCACATTATTATTATATTATGATAATTAATCATATTCATTTGAATCATCAATATTATTATTATAAGCACACTCATATTATATTCCTAGGCCTTGTACGAGTCTTATTCAGCCCGTCGGCGGGGTTGACTTTTCTCATGACAGAAATGGCCCTATGATCCTTTCATATTGCTCCGCAGTGTGTATGGTAGAAATGAAGAAGGATTGAGGACATTTTCGTCCTTTAAAAGAGTCAAAAGTCATAGCAAACCTAATCCATGTTTAGTTTCACATGCACACAGTCCCTGGTTTTTACTTTTATTTTTTGGTGTCTCTATCTCACATTCAATAAGCAAGCCCTACCATCGCCATCGAATTTATGATGGTTTGAATTTTTTTAAATATAATTTTCATTTTTATCGTAATTTTTCGGTTAAGAGCTTTTGTTTTACCCACTTTATAGTATAAACTACTAGTGATCCTTAATATATTTTACAGTTAACTTTCTTCGTTAAGTGTGCTTTATATTAAGGACAGAAATAAATATAAAGTTTAAGAAATAATAATTTTCTGCCACTCTGATCTAATACTGATCACTAGTCCTATTATAAGATTTCAATAACTAAATATGCAATTTAAGAAATTAACTAGAATTAATTAAAAACAATAAATGTGCCTGAAATAAATTATTATTATTATTATTATTTTTCAACACACAAGCACTTATAAAGAGCTTCGGAGGGAGTACGAACGAAGAATACAAAATATTTAATACAAAATATCCATTTTTGAAGATATATGATGGACTTAATATAATCATGATCGACTGATCACAATCAAGCGGCAATAACACAATGTGACCCACTTCCCAAACGAAATGCACACTAAAGACTGTACGCATGATCATATTCCATCAATATCACCTCATTTAGGGAAGTAGACCCAAACCATGCTGATATAAATATATGTATATTTAGAAGGCTAGCCCAAACAACTTTGCAATCCCACCATCTTCATTCCTTCTCTCTCTCTCTCTCTCTCAGTCAGAAGAATGAAGGCGAAGCAGTTTCATCATCACTTTATATTTCTGTTTCTGGGTTTAATTCTGCTGATCTTCTTCACTCCAAGAATGAATGCCATAAGGATAAAGTTCTCAGGTCCTTCTTCAAGCTTGCAAGAGCTTCATCCATGGCGTCACACCTCTCCTTCTTCTTCTTCAAGCACCAGAGATATGGAGTTTGAGTCTCAGAAGCGAAGAATTCCCACAGGCTCTAACCCTCTACACAACAAGAGATAGAGATTCTTACTCAGTGCTTTCGCTTCTTATCAGGTTCTAGCTTCAGAGAGTATGATAATGCTTTATATATATATAGGTTCTTTAATTATATTGTTTAATTGTTGATCTGTCATATACAGGGAATTAAAAGATACATATGGTATTATATGGTGTACGTAGTTGTAGCAGATTTTGAGAGATCGTTCTATTTAATTTGTCTTGTACAGAGGGGTAAAGGAAAGAGCAATGAATTATTGAAGAGTTTATGAGTGTTTTTTGATCGAGTACGTTTTTTTTTTTTTGTCAAAAGTATGATTCTGCAGAAGCATGCACATGCTGCTTCTTCTTCTTCTTCTATGGCTTAATGATTAGCATATGTATATATATACATATACACCCACACACACACACACATAAATATACATACATACATATGTATATATATATGGAGGATAATATGGATATATTCTTTATATAATAATTTTGAAATGGGGTTCTTCAGAGGATACTGGGGTGGAAATAGGATAGGCCCCTATTAGGGGCCTACGGCCTAACATACTTTAAGTCTAGCCTAACCTATTTAGTAAATAGGTTAGGCTCAGGCTTAGGCCTATTGTCAGGCCTATTTAGGTAAACAGGCCAGACCTATTTTCATAAGGTCTAGCCTTCAAGCCTACAGGCCTGGCCTATTTTGTTTTTTTTTTTGTTTTAATTTTTTTATTATGCATAATTATATACAATTTAATCAAAATTAATTTTTATATTATTTATAAAATTATGAACTTATTCTTAACCTTAAATTTCACATTTCTCCATTTATCAATGAGCTTAACATTCTCATTCATCAATTTTTTTGGGTCAAATTCTCATTCATCAATTGATCACATATACTTTGCTTCTTTTTTATTGCTCAAGGTGGCAATGTTAGCTCATTACTCCTCCATTGATTTATGTCATTTGATGTAATATAAAAATTACAGTAAGTTTATTTTAGTAATGCCTAAATGAAAATGATCCAAATAGGAGGAGTTTGTCTCATTTTCTGCAAGAAAAATAAGAGGTAAAATCTAGTTTTACGTGCCACTTGTTGTGCTTGGTTGATTTTAAGAAATATATCTCCATAGTCAATAAATGATTGATTTTTCTTATTCATACTTGCTCAAACAATTGATACCACTAGGTGTTTTTTTCTTTCACTTACTAAATCTTTTATTTCTTATGAGAATGAATCCTTAAACTTTTTATACATATCGTAGGCATTTAAATAAACTTAATGAATTATATATAAATTTAGATGCATATACTTTAAAACTACATAAAGACCTGTATTTTAAGTAGGCCTTTAAATAGGCTTTAGGCTTTACCAGGCCTTTTGAAGGCCCAGACTCAGGCCTAAAAAAAAACCTACACACAGGCTCAGGTTTTGAATTTCCGTCGTAGGTTCAGGCCTACTTAACTAAAGCCTAGCCTAGCCTAACCTATTTCCACCCTAAGCATGCTGACAAAGGTGAAAAGAAAAAGAAGAGAAAAGGTGGATATATGAAGTTGATTCAGAGAGATGGTAATAGGATGTGTGAGAAAGTATGTATGTATATATATGTGTGTGTGTGAAGGATATACATTAAATTGTATGGGGAATATATTGAGGGAAGAAGAATAAGTGAAAGGGAAAGAGCATAGTGGCATAAAAGAAGGGATAAAACAGTTGGGAAGTCATTTAATCAGGTCAGTGTGTGGAGGTGATAGGCCCCAGACCTTGAATGCCTCATTACTTCCCTCAACAACTCTCCATTTAATTCTCACAACTCTCTCTCTCTCTCTCTGCCTGTAAATGAAATTGTATTTCACACAGACATATAAAACTGTGTTATAGTATACTCTCTTTCATATTTATAAGGCCTTAATAATCAGTTTAATGAAGTAGTTAAAAATAATAAGTATGTTTTAAAATAAACTTTTGTTTTTCAAGTATGTTTTTATTTAAAAAAGGGCAAGTAAAAGAGAGAAATATAGTAAAGATAAATATCAATAAATATTTAATTAATGTAATATATAAAATTAATGAAGGGAATAAATAAAAAAATCATTAAATATTGAGAATTTTTTTATCAAATTCTTATTTTTTTAAAAAATCAAATCAAATCAAATTTTTGTTTTTCATGAAAAGAACGAGTACATCTCATCATTTTATTTTTACTTTATCTTTCTTTGGAATGCACTGTGTGTGTGTGTGTGTATATATATATATATATATATATGTTCAATTACAGGATGAGTATCTATATATCCGACACGCATCATCAATGTGGTCTCTTTTCACTACTCCTCACTCGATCGTTAATTTTTTGTTCTTGAGTCAAGTTATAAAATGGTCATTTTAATTTGCTTGATGTAGTATAGTAAGTGCATTGTTGATATGGGTAAATATTTTAAATGGTAAACGTAATTTGTTTGGAAACGAGTATATGTTACTCATCGTTTAGAGAGAGAGAGAGACAATCGCACCATTACCTAAATCAATGATGCATGATAAATGTTTATTCATCTTGCATGGAAACATTAAATTTATTACTACCACTAATTTTACTGCAAACTAGATTTTACATTTAGGATTAGAGGAATATTTTTCTTTTTTCTTTTTTGGTTAATAGCATATATGTTTAAGAAAGGAAAAATGTTTCTGTAAATTATTTGATTTAAAAAGTCTAGATGAGTTGAGTTTTCGGGCTCATCAAAATTAGGACATACCTTTTAAATCTAGAGAAAGCTTATAGAGATTCTTACCAGTTTCACATAAATAAATTTACCACATCGATAGCACATTTGAACATATGACCTTATAAGTTATGAATCAATTCTTTATGAGTTGGACTAACATTGACAATATTCTATATGTTCTAATAAGTTTTTCCTTTTTTTTTTTTTAAAAAAAAACTCATATGTCCTAAGAAATTAATTTGTTTTTGTCAAGTTATAAATATAAAAATTAAAGCTTGATTTATTAACATTAAATTATAAAATTTGATTCGTATATAACACAACTCAACTTATATGAAATTTTGGGGATCTATATGTATTTAATTTTCTTCTGTGAGACTTATGGGTAATTTTCCGTTCAAGAATCTCTTACTAATAAGCAATAACCTAAACTTTACAATTAATGTGTATAAAATTATGCGATGATGATGATTTAATTAGCATGGAAATGATTGAAGGTCTTTTTTCCCCAGAGATTGAAGATGACTGAAAAAAGAAGAAGATAATGACTGTTCATACAAATTAAGTTTATGATAACATTGGAGGTTCATTATGTGAGAGGTGGTGGGTTAGGGTCTAGATTCTCTCACCAGCGGAGTTTCTCGTCATCCCTCATTGTCATTTACTTATAGATGTTAAATATTGATCCAACGGTTTATAAAGAGATACATCATTCACTTTTCAAAATATCAAAATTATTGGATGCAGTAAAAATAAAATTTTGAAAAGTGGATTATATGTTTCTGTCTATGCCGTTGGATCAATATTTGACGGCTATAATTAAAAGACAATAAAGGATGATGAAATATTGACTAGTGAGAAGATCTATTTCTGATGGGTTATGTCCTCAAGGTGCTCAATATACTTAGGTGTACATTTAGATGTCTCTTCCTTTCCATGGAAGAGGGCTAGGTTAAGGATAATATTTTATTTTTTAATAAAAAATATTAGGGGTTCCTAATAAAAATAATTTTTAAAAGAGTGCTAGTTAAAAAGTAGGTGACAGATAGAATTATATTTATTAAAATTAAAATTAAAACAAATAGTGGAGTTATGTTAAAATTTGATACGGGGATTGATTTGTGAACCTTTTAGATGTGAGAAATCAATGTAATAATAAGCGCGTTGAGTAACTGTGTCGGGGGTTAAAAATGTCCATCTCCACCCCCCACGCATATTAAAGAAGCGCGTCTAATTAATTATTTGGTTCTCTTCTCTACACATAATATGATTAGAGCCGGGAAATTGATGGCACCAACCCGTTAAGTCCTGGTTCTATAAGGTTTGAACTTGAAAAATAGGTTAAAAATTTAAAATTATTCCTATAGGGTCGGTCCTGTACGGCCTTAGGTTTAATTGGGCCGGCCTTATAGGGCCTTGGGCTGAAATGTTAGACCCATTTAACTGTAGTTTTTTTTAAATAAAAAATTAATTATATTTAGACTTCCACGTAATGAATGTATTTATTTGTAATTTACTTAGAATTTTTTTAAAATTTAAATTATAACCTTTTTTTTTTATGTTTAGTATTATTTTGTATTAAAACACATAATTAGTTATTATAAATTGTAAAGAAGGGATGTTTTCATATGAAATAAATACATACTTTGGTATTACAATATTATATAAGTAATAAATTATAGTATAATTATTTTTACCTGTCAGTAAAATCATGCATGAAGCAAAAGAATCTGCACATACACAAAATTACAAGAATGAAAAACATTTTTTCGTGGATATATATAAAGCAATTTCTTTGTTTAATATTTTTTGGAAAAAAAGGAAAAAAACATATTCTCTATGTTTATTTGTTTTTTATTACTAATTAATAAATGTGTTTATTTGTTGAATGATTTATATTGTTTAGATATTAATGTTGATAACATTTATTTGATAGATTAAAACTTTAATAATTGCAATTTACTGATTATATTTCTTTCAAAAAAATCAAAGGAAAAATAGTTAAAATTTAGAATAGTAATTTTCAGGCCCTATAGGACTGGTCCTGGTACTATCGGGTTTGGCTTTAAAAAACAGATATTTTCCTTACTCCAGGTCTTATAGAGTCGGCCCTAATCCTGTAGGGCTAGGTCTTGTCAGGTGGGGCTGGCCCTGATTCCCAACTCTAATTATGATGGTTGTTGCGTGTGTATCCACGTCCTTCCCCATTCCCACTCTAGGTCGGCCTCCTTCCGTTCGTCCCCCATGACATATATGTTTTACAAGTGAAAAAAAAGTTATTAAAAATTACTAGTAGAAAATATTTGTAGTAAGAAAATTATGATTCTTATTAAAATATAAATAAGTTGGAGGGAATTAGTATTACATAATTTAAAAAAAAATTATAGTTTTTTGCCAAAATAAAAAATATTATATTATAGCTATGGTGAATGTCTTTAAATTTTTGGAGCATCACTTTTGGCTTTAAAAATTATAGTTTTTTCCAAAATAAAAAAATATTATATTAACTCTGATTGCCTATGAGAAGCTAACCTATCTTCTTTTTTTTTTTTTAAATGTCTAGGATTATCCATTGCCGATATTAATGACTTTCCACACATACTATTAGGAATCGAATTCTTAACTAGACACTTAAGAAATCTAATTAAGTACCAACTGTACTTAGCCTCATGATTAAGGCTAAACTACTTTCTTAAAACCTTGATTGGTAATGCCTTACTTGGGCTGGGCATGCTTTCATATTCACATCCAATATACGCAATGTCCTATTATGTTTGTAAATTTTTTTTTTTTTTGGATAAACTAGTATGTTTGTATTGTTGGCAAAATAAATCTGTACGTTTGAATTAATTATGATTGGTCAATGGTCGGCCCAGAAGAAAAAAAGGATCCAAGTTGTTGGACTTCTGTGTCCCATACAAGCAAGGGTTTAAGGGCCACATCACACATTCATATTGGATTAACATCAAAACTGGGCTCAAAACAGCATCCATCAACGGCAATTAACTTCATTTGTTATGTTTATTCATATTAATTAGGTTTTACCAACAAAGTTTCTTTAGCGGTGCAAAGCTCCAGTTAGATCTTTTTAGATCTAAAATTCGAATTTCAAAAGAGACACATGCGCTGGGTTGGATAACCACAAACCCCAGCATCAAGGAAGCCGTTTTTATTAGATGGAGCCACATTTTCCTTATAAACAAGCTAAGATCGACATCTCACCATTGGATCTCGTTCTTCTGTCACAACTTGAAGGAGAGGAAAGCTATGAACTGATCAGGAAGCACAGTCAGATTGGCTCAAATCTCTGTGATGATAATTAACAAGATCATAGAAACTATATATTAAAGAAAAATATAACACCATAAAACAATTATCATCAGTATTCACAAAATGTTATTTGAGCTGGGTGCTAATTCCCACCTTGAACAACCTTAATTACAAATTTGTGTAGGACCAAGTTCTCTTGATCGTAGGGCCACTTCCACACTCTTAATTTAATCCATTTTAATTATTTGATTTGCCCCGTTCCCTTACACTTATGTTCCTTTCCATATACAAAGTTCCAGGCATTTCCTTCAAAAAGCACTTGTTGAGAAGCTACCGTCATCAAAATGTTTTTATTTGTTTCTGGATATTGCGTTGTTATTTTTGGTCAAAGTTTAGTTAGCTTCTTTAAGCAACGTTAGTGTCAACTACAACATCCGCGTCAAGATCCATAAAATCCATATAATGAATTGTCACCCACCTCAGCATCTTCAAACTGCGTTACCCAACTCGGTTGCTTCTTGGATCAGCTTTTAACAAATCTGTAAGGAGGAATGGATATATCTAAAGGTGTTGTAAAATAGCCCGATATCTACCCTGGATACAGTGGATTGGCTCCAAGGTATTGGGTTCAGAATATAAATAATATAAAAGTTTGGGTGTGATACATATATTTCCCAATTATTACGAGCTATAATGTTTAACTGATGCATTAATTATGTCTCTATGAAGACAATATATGTTGGTAGAAGAAGGGATATGCGGAATATTATAAATAGGAATGAAGAGTTCAGTTGTGCATATGAAAAACACATACTAGAGAAACTTGATGCTTATTCCAAATCCGGCTTTAAATGTTGAAAACGCAGCAAGTCTAAACTTACATGATTGCATCACAATCAGAGATTTAGTAGTACTTCCTCCCTCTTTAATGTAGAGCTGTTTAATTAATTTGAATAGATTACTAAAATTAGGTAAATTAGTTAATTATAACATATGTGACCAAATCTTTCTAAAAGACCCACATGGAACAAAATGTCTTGTAAGTATTTAAATTTGATTATTAGTTTTGCTGAGGAAGTATGAATAAGGAATAGTTTGGCAAAATGAACAGATATGAGAGACAAATTGAACTAAGGTACTAATCTTCTAAAATCTAACTCCTATATTTAGGATCAAAAGAGCAGTAAACTACTACTAGTAATTATTATGATTGAAACGATGAATCAAATTTCAAGTTTTGGTTTTATACAAGAAAAATTATTATACTCACAGGGTAATACCAACTATTTAGATGTGGTCTTTTTTTTTTTTTTTTTGTAATTACTATTTACATAAGCTTTTAGTAATTAATCATGTAATAAAAAGGTTAAATATATCTGACGTGATTCTTCACACTAGTTTCAAAAATCTTAATTCCTTTTCTTTTTAATTTGATTAAGGTTTCTTTTTGAGACTTAGAGTGTAAAGGGTTTCAATCTCTAACACCCAACAATGAGTACACTATCAAAAAGTTGAATTTGTATTCTCTTTACTATGATAGTGATCAAGGCTGGTTACCCTTAACCAACACATTGTTATTATTATTATTTTTTCGTTTAAAAAAAAAAATAGAAAAGGGGTCAGGCTCACCCACGATCTAAGGGCAGAGCGAAATCTCCTTTTCTCTTAGGTGATACTGATGTTGAGCAGGGTGAGTTGTCTACCCTCAAACGTTTATCTAGGCACTCAGGAGTTAGGATGCCTCCCCCAACGCCTTGACCAAGGTATCTTCATTTCTTTTCTATTTGCGGATATGTGATACTCTCATTGGCTAGAGTATCATATGTGCACAGAATGAGTTGGATTTTATCTCATGCGTACCCGATGTGTGAACCTGGTGCCCAAAAAGTTCGGACTGGATTTAATCTCAACCAAAAATGAATAATAGGAACCAGAGTTGATCTACAGGTATAAGGATCCATTAGATCTTTTTGGTCTCCAATTCGAGTTCTAGAGAAAGCACTTGTATTGAGAGGGGTAGCCATGAACCCTGAACTGAATATCAAATTATAATATAAAAAAAAGAATATTTGGAATATTAAACTGTTAGTTCTCAATGTGTTTTGATGATGACTGGAACAATTGTTAAACCATAAGAATTAAATTGACATGTTTTCTTTTGCAAAAATTGGTTTTCTTACTGTCAAGAGAAAACTCGAGTTTTGGAGTCAAAACTCGAGTTTTGATTCTCTGAGGAAAAACTGAACAAAAAGACAAAACTGCCAGTTTTGGCAAACACTGCCGGTTTTGATACTTTGAGTTTTTAATGAAATATGAAAACTCGAGTTTTGGTAGCAAAACTCGAATTTTGGTTTGACCAAGAGGAAACAAAGTTTTTCAATCACAAAACCTCTAGTTTTCAAGAAGCACTGCCAGTTTTGAACTATTTCAAGAAATCTTCCTATTTTGTAAAATAGTTTAAAACTCGAGTTTTGGAAGCAAAACTCGAGTTTTGATCAAGCAGAGAGCAATCAAGTTTTTGAACTTAAGTGCAATGCATACTCGAGTATAGGATTGACATACTCGAGTATAGGTCATCCAGAGAGTATTCAAGCTTTTCAAACTGAGTTAATACTCAAGTATAGGAAGCTATACTCGAGTATTGGACTTACAGAGAGCAGATGAGTTTTCACCTTGAGTGGATACTCGAGTATAGGATTGGCATACTTGAGTATTGGCCTTACAGAGAGCCTTCAAACTTTTACAACTGTTGGAAACTCGAGTATAGGTTTTGGATACTCGAGTATTGGGCTCTTACAAAGTTTTTCAACTTAACATCTGTTCTTGAATACTCAAGTATTCATTTGAATACTCAAGTATTGACTTGGAATAACTTCACAATTTTTGAAAGTTGAATTAATACTCGAGTATTGATGTGCATACTCGAGTATTGGCCATACAGAGAGGTTGTCTGTTTGTCAATGATTTGAATACTCAAGTATTGAAATGAATACTCAAGTATTGAGGATTTTGAACTTAAACATTTTTCTACAAACAGTTCCATTACTTACATACTCGAGTATTGACCTTGGTTTTCAAAGTTCAAGTCACGATGGTTTGCCTCTGGAAGCTGCATACTCGAGTATCAGATTGGATACTCCAGTATTAACACTAGTACACAGTGACATACTCGAGTATAGAAGAACATACTCGAGTATTGAACAGTAAAAATTGATTTTCAAATCACACGAATTCTTGAAACAATCTTGTTTGATCTTATTGCTTCCATTTATCATTCACTTATGTTCCCAGCTATGTTTAACCAGTTTGTTAAGTGAATTTCAGTTGACATAGATGAAGATTAATGAAGTTTTAGAGAAAAGGTAAAAGAATGTCAGAACATTAAATGCTGAAGTCAGAAAGCTGCTTACTTCTGGTTAATCCATTCACATGCGGTTGCAAGACATTAAAGAATGAATTCTTCATCCAGCACCTGTTATTCCAACGGATCAATTCAACAGAAGGCAACTCTAAACATCTTATCCAGCTGGATTGAACAAAAGTAAGAGAGAGAAGGTGACTAAAGCTGAACTAGAGACTTGTCAAATATGGGCAACGGTTATAAACGGTTATATACCATTCTCTACCTATAAAAGACATGGATTCAAGCAGAAAAACGTGAAGATACGAGCCTACCATGCCAATATGCTGATACTCTGCTTCTACATCACTTACTCTCTGTTTTATGAGTCTAGATAGCTTAGAGAGTAAAATGATCTGTATTTGAACTTCAGCGATTATCTATCCATTCCTTTGAGAGGAAATTTATTGTAAACACATTATCTTTTTGTTTGAGAGTTACTCAAGATTGGGTAATCTTGAGTGGGATATACATTGTGTTGATTACAACTTGTAAGGGGAGTGTATCCTAGTGAGAGGATAATCTCAAGTACAGAGTGTGTAATCAAGCAGTGTGTTGATTACAGATTGTAAGGGGGAGTGAATTCTAGAGAGAAGGTTGCTTCAGTTACAGATCGCGTAATCAAGGAGATCAAAGATAGTGGATTGAAAATCCCAAGTGAGGCTTGGGGATTGGACGTAGGTCAAGGATTGGGTCGAACCAGTATAAATCTGTTTGCAAGCTCTTCTTCCTTATCTCTTGCATTTCTAGCATTTACATTTGGTTGTTTACTAATTGTTTGTGAACTTACTTCTGTTACTCAAGATGAATTTTCTGAATTGCGAAAATATTTCGAAGAATGAAAATTTTTATATTTCACCCAATCTACCCCCTGGGTTCAGCCAGGACTTACATAAACAAGTGAAAAATTATTGAATTAATCATTTATCATAAACATATCATTATCATAATTTAAAATACATTAATTATAGAAATAACATTGAGATAAAATTAATTATTTTATAATTATATGCCCAAGCAATTATTCCCTCTGTCCCTTATTATAAGCTTCAAATTTATGAATGAGTGTGTCCCCACTATAAAATTTCTTTCAGATTTGTTTAAGTATTTATTGCCTTTTTTTTTTTCAACTTTACCCTTGTTGACTATTTTTTTTTTCTCACTTATCCTCTTTTCACATAATGGATATAATTAAAAAAATAATACATACTTATTCCCTTAAACTAATTTTAATCATTTTATTGATTAAAGTAAATATGTTATTTGAAGTTTATAATAAGGGACCGGGAGAATTTCTACTATCTCTGGTCTTTAATATTATATCTTTTTGACTAATTTTAGTATATTAAGGAAATTAGTTATTTGTAAAATATGTGTGTTGGTTTTTTTTAAAAAAATTTTAAATACCCTCTTAAATCATTGTTTTGAAATTCATTACTACAAAAAAAGCTTTTAACTTTTGGTTTTAAGCCCTTTTTATATCTCTTTTAAAGGAATGCCTATGTGAGAGACATAGTAAAGTCTAATAATAATGTCCTTAAAGAAGCACTACAGCTCATCCTTTGTCATCGTAGATCTGGAGAGGAAGTAGAAGAGAAAGAAGGTTAAGATCAAGCACACAAATTGAAACAATCAATAACACTACAAAAAAATCAGTTTTTTGCGGCGGAATTTTTCCCTCGCAAAAGAGCAAATTTCCGTCGCAAAAACCGTTTGCGGCGGAATTTGTGACGGAAAAAGTTCCCTCGCAAAAACAGCCATCGCAAAAAAATTTTCCGTCGCAAAAATGCACATTTCCGTCGCAAAAATTGGATTTAGCGATGGAATCATTTTCCCTCGCAAGTTTCAAGATTTGCGAGGGAAAAACAATTCCGTCGCAAAATTTTGGATTTTGCGAGGGAATTTATTCCCTCGCAAAACCTCGATATTTTGCGAGGGAACAAATTCCCTCGCAAAAAAATGAAATTTTGCGAGGGAATATATTCCCTCGCAGGGAATAAATTCCCTCGCAAAATTTGGAATTTTTGCGAGGGAATTTATTCCCTCGCAAAAGTTGGAATTTTTGCGAGGGAATTTGTTCCCTCGCAAAATTTCATTTTTTTGTGAGGGAATTTGTTCCCTCGCAAAATTTTGAAATTTTTGCGAGGGAATTCAATTCCCTCACAAAAGTCAATAGTTTTGTAATTTGCGACGGAGTAGTACTCCCTCACAGAATTTTTATATTTGCGAGGGAATAAAATTCCGTCGCAAAATTCAATATATTGAATTTTCGCCAAAATCCCAATTAAATTTTTTAAAAAATAAAATGATTTTAAAAATGTAATTAATTTCATAAAAAATATTAAAAATTAGAAATTAAAAAGACTTATATATGATAAAAAGATATTGTAACAAGCATCAAAGTTTACATAAAAATAACAAAATATTACAAAGTATAATGTTTCAACAAAAATAAACTAGAAAAAAGTCTAAACTGCAGCAGTCTGGGCAGGATCACCATCGGCATCGCCATCACCATCAGGAGGCAGCCTCGTACCCTTGTCCTTCATAAGGGAGTTGAGAAGTTCCCGCATCTCTAAAATCATCTTTCCTTGCTCCTTCATCTGCGCTTCTTGCTCCTTCACCTTCGCTTCTAACGTCTTCACCCTCTTATCATCTACAAATTTAACCAACAATACAAAGTCAGTTTATTTTTTGTACTTCATTTAAATAGACGAGGGAATAATGGTTTGCAATTGGTAGCAAAAGTATCACGTCCACCTGGAGCAACACTTCCAATACTTCCTGATGAGCGCTTCATAGAAGACTTCAGTTCGCCGGCAGAGGCACCCATCCCGAAGACTCTCCCCTTCTTGTCAAATCCTCCTGCAGCCTGAATGAAAAGACTCTCGTTATCAGCATAAGAGGACGTCGGGTCGTTCTCAATCTGCGAGTCTCTCTCTTGCGTCAGCTGCTGATAAGTCTCCTACAAACACACAATAATATCCCACAAATAAGACATGTGAAATGAAATAAATGTTATTGTTTTAAGCAACTAATAGAACTAGTTAATATCTCACCGCGCATTGCTGGGACTTAGCGTTAATCCAACACTTCTCACCTTCAATCTCCTTGGGGTGGGTCTGCTCAAAGGCAGCCCAATGAATCGTATCCGCAGGAACTTCCCCTTTGTCTGCCTGCAAACACAAATTGATGAAGCGTCAATTAAAACAGAAAGAATAAAAATTGATAATAGTCAATTAATTACTTCAAAGTATAAAATATTGAAAGCTAACGTATACTTACAATTTTTCGCTTATGCTCACTAAATGGAATGCAGCCACCAGCATATGATGGTCCATCCATACGGGCCCTATTTAACTTATTTTGTTCTCTTTTCTTTATAAATTTCTCGTCGGTGGCCCATCTTTCAAATAGCTGAGCTTTGACCTCATCTTGAATCCAATTTTTCTTTCCCACGCCCACTCTCAATTTATAAAATCTATCAGACATCAACTTGCTGGCCTTGAAGCTATAAGCTCTTTTTAAATCTACCAAATCAACCGGTAACCAACTAAACTCACCCTGAAAAACAATAACAAACAATTAGTTCTCCAAAGTATAAAAGTAGTTAATCAATTTGTGTTTTGATAAGAAGAAATTAATAACCATAAATCACACAACTTACTAAGAATTCCTTGAACCAAACGTCCCGGTCGGCCTGAGGAATCTCTGTCCAACTGGCCCAAGGATGAATGAAATTACGGAACATTTGATCCTTTAAGAATTTCTTGACCGGCTTATTGGGCAGAAACCTGAAAACAAAGAAAATGTTACAAATATTAGCATACAAGCTAAAGGTAAAAAATCATATTACTAGTAACTTTATATTACTTACTCTTTGCCAGCGACAGGTTTAATCCACATCTTCCCTGTACTCGGATCAAATGTTCCCCAAGCTGGTGTGCCGGAGGAACTAGCATCCCCGACCTGACTCTGAGGCGACGGAGGCTGCTCTCCAAGGAAGAACTATTGAAAATGTTAGAACATAGATGCTTATAAAAAACAAAATATATGTAAATTAGTCAGAAATCGTAAACTCAACCTGCTCTGCCCCTTGCTGTGGATCACTCGGAGAGACAGGCACACCTCTACCTCTACAACCCAAAACAGAGTCGACAGTAGACGGTGAAGATGAAAGAGTAAAAGATGGCATCTCTGGGGAAGAGCCAAGCCCTCTGCCTATGGAAGAGGTAGATGATATCGCCCTACCCCCCCTAATAGGATGGGGCCGAGAGCTACCACCATTACGACTAGTACCTGAACGCCCTCCTCGATGCTCCATCTCTGAACACTTATAAACATTATATCGGTATATATAAAAGTATAAGAAGTTTACTCAAAATGATACTGGCGAAGTAATAGAGTATCTAGTATTAAAAAAAAAAAACTAACTCAAATCAATCGGATGAATCTTGTTCTTCGACCTCTGCCTGCACATCTTCCTCAGATGTCTCATAGTCGTCGAATTCAGATTCACTAGTAGAGTATATCTCTTGTGCCTCATCATCATCTGATTCCTCATCGTCAATATTGATAGGAATCAGCTCTAACTCCGAAGTGGAATCAAAGAGATTGGTTGGTAGATCGTCATCGGCAACACTTACGGCAAGTCCATGTTCCACATCAGCTTGGAACGGTTCTCTAATATCGTCACTTGTTTCTGACTTTTTCGACTTAGGTATAATGTTTCGTGCTTTGGTTTTGATAACTCCCATCCACCCTTTGCGGGATGTAGGGTATGATGTATAATAAACCTGTTGCGCCTGTTGAGCAAGAATGAATGGGTCATAACTAAGTGTATATCTCCTTGACTTGTGGATCTCAACATTTCCATATTTGTCCACTTTCGTCCCACGCGGAGTGTTATCAAACCACTCACATTTAAATAGAGTCACCGAATTGTCCCACTTGTAATTTAGCTGAATTATGTCAATTAATATCCCGTAGTAGTCGCCCTCGACTCCGTCAGCTTGGCCACCTCGACAACATACACCATAATTGCAACATTTTGTATCCTTGTCAGCTTCAACAGTTGAAAACCGATACCCATTGATTACATATTTTTTGATCCGGGTAACAGTTGTTGCAGCCCCGTAAGATAAACTCCACACAACATCTTGGGGAGCATCAGGGTGGTGCACGAAGTAGGATCGTAACCATTTAAAAAACTTAGCGTTCATGAATTGATAAACATCTGAATCCGACATCTCAGGATTTGTCGATCGGACCGAATTAGAGAAGTGACTGTAACAG
The DNA here is from genome assembly GCA_034222035.1 of Acacia crassicarpa. NCBI lineage: Eukaryota > Viridiplantae > Streptophyta > Magnoliopsida > Fabales > Fabaceae > Acacia > Acacia crassicarpa. Next base: position 55,841,747 of record JAWXYG010000003.1, read on the forward strand.
GAAAGAAATGAAATTAATACTTTAATTTTTACCGTAACAACAACAAAAGAGGAAATCTTACTTTAAGTATTTGGCGGCCTCGTCACAGTTGTTTAAAATGTACCACTCCGCTGTTTTTTTATCTATTCCTTCCAGAGTTGACCTACAATTTTTTCGCACGACTCGGCCAGGATAGTTAAATATTGATATATGACCACTCGGTTCACCGCCATCATCGTTACGAGGTACCACTCTCCATCTTGATATAACTTCAGGGGGATAATAGTATGAGGCAAATTTAGTGGCCTCTTCAACTAGAAAAGCTTCAGCGATACATCCTTCAACGTACCTTGGATTTTTTATCTTCTTCTTAAGTGTGTGTAAAAACCTACAATGGACAATCAGAGGGTATTTATAACCTAAAGCATAATGTGTGTGTTTCAATTAATCATAGACAAATTTTTGTGTATATATACATTACCTTTCAAACGGATACATCCACCTATATTGTTGTGGACCTCCTACCCTTGCTTCGTACGCCAAGTGAATAGGCAAATGTTCCATTGAGTCAAAGAAGCTAGGAGGAAACACCATCTCTAACTTACATAGCATTATTGGCACGCTCTCCTCCAGTTGTCGTAACTTATCAACATTAAGCTCAGAAGCACAAATTATTCTAAAGAGCGAGGAAAATTCTGTCAGAGTACTCAATATATGCTTCGGTAGTGCTTTGAAGGCCCACGGCAACAATCTCTGAAAGAAAACATGACAATCATGACTTTTCATCCCGACTAACTTCACCTCGTTCATGTCGACACATCTCTTAAAGTTTGATGCATAACCGTCCGGTAGTCTCACACCTTTAACCCATTCCAACAATTGTAAATTTTGCTCTTTGTTCAATGTGTAAGGCGCTTTAGGTTTGAAAATTCGGTTGGCGGCATTCTTGATCAAATGCAAACCAGGCCTTTTGCAAATATGTTCTATGTCTTGTCTTGCGTTGACTGTATCCTTCGTCTTACCCTTGGTGTCCATTACGGTGTGCAGAATATTACAAAACACATTCCTCTCAATATGCATGACATCGAGGTTGTGTCTTAACAATTGATCTTTCCAATATGGTAGCTCCCAAAAGATGCTGCGTTTGTTCCAATGATGCTCAACGCCATATCCCTCTGGTGATCTGGAAGCGCCTCCCTCTTCAACACTTTGAATGTACTTGACCCTGTCCCATATTTCTTGGCCACTTAAACGACGAGGTCGATCTGCGTGTTCGACCACATTCCGCTTGAAGTCTTTTCTATTATTCCTAAACGGATGATCAATAGGCAAGAATCGCCGGTGCCTGTCAAACCAACAGACTTTCTGACTATATTTCAAGCTATAACCCACGTTCTGTTCGAGACATACCGGACATGCAAGCTTCCCCGAAGTTTGCCATCCACTCAACATTCCATATGCAGGGAAATCATTTATCGTCCACATTAAGGCAGCCCGCATGGTGAAATTCTGGCTCAATGATACATCATACGTAAGAACCCCTTCACTCCACAGCATCTTCAACTCGTCTATCAAAGGCCTGAGATATACATCTATTTTCTTTTTTGGGTTGGATGGCCCAGGGATTAACGCGTTGAGGAACAAAAATTCTCTTCTCATGCACATGGAAGGTGGGAGGTTGTACGGAGTTACAATCACAGGCCAACAGGAATAATTACTGCCCGTCTGGTTGAAAGGAGCGAACCCATCCGAACATAAACCAAGACGGACATTACGGGGATCGCCTGCAAACGAAGGATTTGCCTCGTCAAATTTCAGCCAAGCTTCGGCATCGGAGGGATGCGTCACAAATTTTTCATCCCTGCAATGCTCTTGGTGCCATCTCATGTGAGCAGCTGTTTTTTGTGATGAATACAATCTCTGAAGTCTGGGCACGAGAGGAAAGTAGTGCATCTTGCTCAACGCTTTAAAGGTCGTTTTTCTTCCATTCCTCACAACTTTGTACCTCTCATGTGCACAGAATTTACATGTAGTTCGCTCAGCATCATCCTTGTAATAGAGCATACATCCTCTAGGGCAGCAATGATTTGAATTGAAAAAAGCAGAAAAATTAATGGTAATACCCTAACGTAAATTCAAGTGCTTTTATCATTATTCATATATTGAATGAATGTTTTAAATCTTGCACATCTCTTAATGATTTAAAATTTTGTATCCTCCTGCGACTCCTTCGATTTACATTTGCAACATGATTTATCAAAAGAGGAAATCAACAACAAAAGAAATTGGGAATACAACCTAAATTGTAGACTTCTAATGTGGCTGAATGCACAACTAACCATATTAGATACAAGTTCACTTCATTGAGGGCATGCAGCATTGATGCATTAGGAACTTAGGATATGAATAGTTTACTTAATATGAGTAAGATATGCAACTTATTAAATGACAAGTTACAAGATTTGTAACAGCATTGATCCGTAAAAGATTTATTATAGGTTTTATCACTGTCCAGGTCTACAAAATGTGATCAAAGGCATTCATTTGCAAAGTTTCATTTTGTATAGGATGCCATCTACTGCACAATAGCCTATCACAAACATTCTACAATTCTGAGCCAAGGGATCAGTAAATATTCAGATGTTAATAATGTGCATGATAATGCTAGAGGTTTCCTGGTACGCTATCATAAACTCTAAATAGTTATTTCAACTACCTCTTTTAAAGCATAGAAATATAGCGGTCATAGAATCTGAACCTTGTCCCTAGATTGCTAACAATATAAAACACCAAACTGGGAGAGTTACTCAGAAGCTAGAACAAAACACATTGTTATCACTCCAGAGTCCAGACTCAGATACCTATATACAAGGATTTAACTCAAATTACATAAGCTGTTAATTACTCTTACTGCATTTATCCTTGTTTTCAAGAAATTTCAAAGCTACTCATACAAAAACAGCAAGTCGTATTATTTGGTTAACACAACTAGAGAAACCCAAACATATACAACACTAGATTCAGTTCCACAGAATTTTCAGTCATCACTTTTCTTTCATTTAATCGGTGATTCCCTTTCTAGAGTCAAGATTCAATCTTTTCCCCCATTCCCAAACAACAGAAATCAAAGTGATAGGAGATGGAAAGGGATTTGGGAAACTCACCTTTTACAGAATCTAAATTTGCACATATAGGATTCGACTTCCTTCTTCCTTTCCAGCGAAACTCTCCTTTGGTCCTTCTTCGTATTCTTGTGCGATAAACCTCTCTCACTTTCTCTCAATATTTGACCCAATCGCCTTCCTCTAATCTCTATTTATTTGATTGAGGCACAACAAACTTGCTCTATATGGAGGATCGAAGGTGATGGTCGGTATTAGAGGTTGATGGTGGAGGTCGAGAATGGTGGTGGTGGTTGTTGACGTTGATGAGTCTGAAACAGATGATGTCGATGGTGAAGGAGTGGAGAAGGGGAATAGCTCATTTAGGGCTGAGTTTTCGGATGGAGGGAAAGGAAGAAATTTGCTGATTTAGGGCTCTGAGTTTCGCGGCGGGAAAGGAAGAAAAGTTGCGCGCAGTGAAGAGGCGCTTCCAATGAAAATAAGGCGCTGAAATTTTCTTAGGGATTGCAAAGGGGATTGCTTATGCGTTTGGAATTTCCCCAAAAACAATTTATCCAATTTATTGTGTCATAGATTATGTAATTATTTCTTGACAGTTTAAGAATTATAAAGAATGGTTCCGATGATGGGATATATGTTTATATGATACCTATATACAAGGATTTAACTTATTGGTTCCGAATTTATATAAAATTAATCTGGTTATTATATAGATATATAAAAAAGGAAGACAATTTAAATTAAAAAAAGTTCAAATTTTCATTGCATATATAAGGACTAGAGTGATTTTATCTATTAATTTATTATATACATGGATTCGAGCAAAAAATTTATTATATACATAGATTGAGAAAAATATATAAGTTTAATTCATTATATATATATATATATATATATATATATATATATATATATATATTGATTGGGATAATTTTGACTTATAGTTTATATCCCTATTTATATTCACATGTTCATGCATGATCCCTTCTCCAGATATTCTCTACATATATCTTGCCTAATATTTCTCAACTAACGATACGTAGTTAAAGTAACATTATTTTAAATATTGTTTTTCTCATTGTTTAACATGAATTTGTAAATTATTATAATATTTAAATATTCATGTCATTTATTGAATCATATTTAATACTAATTATTACATATTCAATTATATTTATTATTAAATATAATCATGGACATTTAAATAGCTTTATTGAAGAAATAAATTTGATTGCATAATCTGATGCAATCCTAGCAAAATAATTAGTTATCTTATTTACCTATATATTTTTCTATTTAAAAAATAAATCGAGTGATAATGAGATGTCCTAAAATATAATTAGAAACTGCGAAACTGCTGTTTTCAGAGAGAGGAAAAAAAAAGCTGTTTACATTATTTGCATTTTACTTTTTTTTTTTGGTCAGATACATTATTTGCATTTTACATTATTACATTATTTGTGTTCATTACGCGGGGTGTGAATCTTTCTCACGGGTTTGCATTTTACATTATTTGTAAATGTAAATTATAACAATGTAAAATTTGAATTAGAAAATTAAAATTTGAATTTTTTTTTTAAATTACAACTCAAGTTTCAAAATACACACATATTTGTACTATATAACAATGTAAAAGTAAAACACGTTATAGAAATTGATATACTAGTAAAATCATGTTCATCTTTTCATCAAAATGTATAATCTCTCGCTACTATTAATGAAAATAACCTCTAAGCAACAACATTAATGTGATAATGCAATGTTATGTTAGTAAATACCACTCTCTTCCTCTCACTCTCAAACGCACATTGGGTAAAATAAATTCGCAACTTGAAAAAAAACTGACAAAGATTCGTTGATTTGAGAGAAAATTACCTAAGAACGCTCTGAATTGGATTTGCAGTTCGTTGGAGTAGATCGAAAGGGAAAAAGGGAAGTGATCCTCCACACCTTGGGTAAGAGTGGCAGAAATGGAGGTAGATTCAATGGCAGAGTGGCGGGGACTGAGGTTTCTTCGCCGGCGGATGGCAGATCGAATTCGCGAATCGCGAGTGGCCGGAGTGAGTGACAGTGAGTGAGAGATCGAGATAGAGAGTTGAGACTTGAGACTTGAAATCGAGATTTGCCCAGAGTTGAGAACTTGAGAGACGCCGACGGTGGACGGTGGACGGTGGTCGGTGAGACGCGAGAGTCGACAGGCTGAGAGCTGTCAGTGCGGTGGCCGGCGGGTTGAGAACTTGAAAGTTGAGATTGAGGAGTGGAGTGACCGGAGGAGGAGGAGTGTGGCCGAATGGGTAGGGCCGAATGGAGGTAGGGTCGGATGGAGATTGATTTTGTTTTTTTTTTAGGGTATCACCCAGCGGTCCTACACAGACAGAGGCAATGGAAGAGTTTTATTTGTTTTTTTTAATCAAAGACAATGAAAGAGTTTACTTCCAGTGATTGTATATGCTAGAAAAAGTATCATTTGAATTTTTTTCTGCATCTTTCCAAATTTATCATTGGATTTTTTTCCCCACCATTTTATATGTGATAAGAAAGCAATTCCAGCTTTTTTGGTGTCTCGAAGTAATTTATCTAAACAAATTTTTTAAAAGTAATTTTTTTGCATATTTAAATAAATTTTCCAAACAATGAATAAGTCATTAAGTTGATAATAAAATTAATAATGGGAGTCATTAAATCAGAATAACGTATACAAATATAATTATTTTGTTAAGCTTAAATTACCAACAACAAAAATCTATAGTCTTCATGAGCTTTCAACTTTAAAGTCTATGCCCATGATCCCAACCATGTACTCTTTAGTAGTTGTGTATTTGATTATTAGATAAATAATAATTAGTGTTTGGTAACTTATTGTATGGTAGTAATCTGCAATCTGCATAGATATAATAATTTAGGGGGTTTATTGTAAAGTTTCAATAGTTTAAGATGTTATCTATACATGGTCTAAAGCTCTTAGTGCCATGTATAATTGAGCTTTTTTATAATATATATGTCACATAAAACCAACCTTACTTTTATTTCCCAATACTTTTGAGCTATGGTCGCACATGTTATTAATAAATTTTAAGTATTTTAACTAACACAACTTCAATTGAATATAAATAATCATCCACAATTTCATATAAAGCTCAAAATATGGAGTGTCATCAATGCACAGGGAAAGAGGTTAGATAGTTTTTCTTTAGGGACAAAATTTTAGACAAAAGTTAGGCTCATATACATGTTAAAGGTAACTAAACCATGAGCCAAAATGATAGAACTGCTAATTAATAAGTACAATTTGTGCTAAACTTATAACCAATTTCTCCCAATTTGCGACGGAATATTTTTCCCTCGCCAATTTATCCCAATTTGTGACGGAATATTTTTCTCTCGCAAATTCCGTCATAAATTGGGCATTTTCTAGTAATGAGTAGTTTTTAAGTCGTTTTCACATCATTTACTTATGATTTTGTTAACTATATGACGTTCAGATTATATCATTTTTACAATTTATCATGTTTGGCCTGAAATTGGCTCGTTTAAATTATTTATGTAATATCTCAATCTTATATCATTTATACTATGTGATAGAAAATGTGTTTGAAACATATTTTTATCCACCAATAGATATGATGAAAAATTAAAGTTATAAAATTTTATATAACAAGAAATTGTAAATTTTTATAATATAAAAAAATTAATAAATGTTATATATTATAAATTTAGAAAAAATATATTAGAATTATTTCTTGATTGTATAGTATTATTTTTAGTAAATATAAATGTTTAAATAATTCTTATGTTAAATAGGGGTATTTTAGTCAAAAAAATGTTTATTAATATATTTTAAAATACTATTCTTTAGAGGAAAATTGTCTTGATTTTAATCAATATGCTACTTAGTCGAATAGAGGCAGAAATGAGTGAGAGACTTGAATTTTTTTGTTTTAATTGCCTTGGGTTTATTTTGGAGAGATATTTAACAATATATATATATATATATATATACACTATTTTGCGAGGGAATACAAATTCCCTCGCAAAATGCTTGGCTCTTTGCGAGGGAATTAATATTCCCTCGCAAAATTTAAGGACTTTTGCGAGGGAAACTAAATTCCCTCGCAAAAAGGCCACCATTTTGCGAGGGATAAATCATTCCCTCGCAAAAATGTGTCATTTTGCGAGGGAATTACAGTTCCATCGCAACAGTTGGGGAAAGATTTTTTCCCTGAAGTTTGCGGCGGATCTAAAAATCCCTCGCAAAATTGGCACATTTTGCGAGGGAACATAATTCCCTCGCAAACTTGGCAAATTTTGCGAGGGAATATTTTTTCCCTCGCAAAATAGGGAAAAAAATGGAGCGAAATTTCTTCGCAATGGGAGAATTTTGCGAGGGAATGGGTATTCCCTCGCAAAATGTATACAATTTTGCGAGGGAATAGGCATTCCCTCGCAAAATTTGGCAAATTTTGCGAGGGAATAATTATTCCCTCGCAAAATATCGAAAAATTGGGGGGAAATTTCCCCCCATTTTTTTCGCAATTTTGCGAGGGACCAGATGTTCCTTCGCAAATTCTACATTTTGCGAGGGAACTCCTGTTCCCTCGCAAAATAGGGAAAAAAATGGAGGGAAATTTCCCCCCAAATTTTCGCAATGGGGGAATTTTGCGAGGGAATTTCTGTTCCCTCGCAACATCCTTCAATTTGCGAGGGATAACTTTTTCCCTCGCAAAAATGGGCAACTTTTGCGAGGGAATATTTATTCCCTCGCAAAGTAGGGTAAATTTAGAGGGAAATTTTCCGCCATTTTTTTTTCCAATTTTGCGAGGGACCAAATGTTCCCTCGCAAATTCTACATTTTGCGAGGGAACTATTGTTCCCTCGCAAAATATGGAAAAAATGGGTGGACTTTTGCGAGGGAATGGAAATTCCCTCACAAAATTGTATACATTTTGCGAGGGAATTTCCATTCCCTCGCAAAAGTCACCATTTTGCGAGGGAATTTTTATTCCCTCGCAAAATTCCACCATTTTGCGAGGGATAATTATTTCCCTCGCAAAACTTCACTTTTTGCGAGGGAAATATATGTCCCTCGCAAATATCCCAATATTTGCGACGGAATATTTTCCCTCGCAAAATTCCGTCGCAAATTTGTGTTTTTCTTGTAGTGTAATCTTGCCAAGATAAAGAGATGACCGAAGATAATCTTGCTAGAAAAAAAAATAACAATGCAGGGAAGCCAAATTCCTTTGCTTTAAGTACAAATCAAATTTGAAACTCAGATCAAACCACAAACTGAAACAATCAGTAACAAATTTCTTCACAAGAAGGAGGAAAAACCAGAATAATCTTAACAGAAAAGAGGAAGTTGAGAGGCTTGAGACTTAAGCACCACTTGAGGGATCACTACTAAAAAACAGTTAATTTGCGATGGATATTTTTTTGGTCGCAAATATAAGAGTATTTGTGACGAAATTTAAATTCCATTGCAAAATAGCAAAGTTTGCGACGAAATTACCATTTCCGTTGCAAAAATGTTGGTTTTCCATCACAAAACTAGAGATGTGGTTTTGCGATGGAATAACAATTCCGTCTCAAACCCTTGCTGGGTTTTGCGACAGAATAACTATTCCGTCACAAAACCCAAAAATCAAATTAAAAATTTTAAAATATTAAACTACCCTTAATTAAACCTCTCACATTCTATTCTTAAAACTAATATGGATTTTTAAATTTTATTATATTAAACGCAATTTATTTCTCTCTCTTTTAATGACTTACGTAGGTATTTATTGAAACAAAACACACAAATATATTTCATTTTGTCAAAATTATAATTGTTAAAATTGACACGAATTTTCAGTATTGAAGAAATTTGTGCAGTATCAAGAAAAAATTGACACAAACTTTTATTGAAATAAAAATGACATAATCTTAGGATAACTCAAAATGTTTTATACTTTATTATAAATGTTAACAAAAGGTTATGTATATTTAATGAACTTTTAAATATATGTAATTTTAAACAATTTAAAAGAGGCTAACATTATGTCATAATAGATTTATATGAGTTTTAAAAAATAAAAGTCCATGTAATGTTATGTTAAGATACTTATTAAAGGCTAGATAATCTATTATATTTTTTATTCAACAATGGTATATATAGAATTTCCTCTCGGAGAAAATAATCGTGCCTACACCAAAAAAATAAATAAATAAATAAAAAAATTTAATATAATCAGTAAAGTCTATAATATTCAAATAAAATAATGTTTAATTTTTTTTGGAGATAAAGCTTTTTCAATGACTAAGATATCAGATAAAAGATTTAAGATCGTCTTAATTTGTCTATTTTACTTAGAGTTTTTTTTTTTAATATCAGATTATATAAATCAGGAAAACAGCTTAATGATTTAAATGGCCTAATATTTGTGTTAATAATTAAATAATATATTGATGATATGATTATGTAGATGTTAGTTAAAGTTTAAAAAATGATGATTTTGAAATAAAATTTAAATAATATATTGATGATATGATTATGAATTTTATTTTTTTTAATGAATTTTTATAATTTTTTAAAGGGTAAAGGTGCAAAAATGCACATGTATTTTGCTCTCAGGAGCTTTCAATACTACGTGCTTTTTTTAGGTGCAAAAATACACTACAAAATCAATGCAAAAATCACACATATCGTTAACTGGCCGTTAAATGAAAATGTTAACTGTTAAACGCATTCTTTAGCCTCTTTACATTCAACCTCATCTTCCTTCCAGACGATGCGACCTGCTGGTGGTGGTGGAGATCCGAGACCCAATTCATAGAAGAAGGCCAAAAGTGCAAATCTAATAATTCTAAAACTCTTAAGATCACCTACACTCCATTACAGAAAATTTTGCAGAAACTAAAGTTATATATTAGCTAGCAAGCTGTTTACACACTTACAATGGGATGCGAAAGATTGATGGCCGCAACGCAAAATTTGGATTCACAAAATTGGGACTAAGGACAATAGTGTCGGTGATAATAAATTCCTAAAATTCTCAATCAGTGCCTTGCCTTCTATTATTTGAGTACCAATGAAGAATCTCATTAAATCACACCATGTGCCCTCTTCCTCATCTCATTCTATGGTTCGTTTCGTCTTCTTCCCTACCTCCAATGTAACAATATAATTTCTGCGCAGTTGAGCTTTAGTACCAATTTAACCTACATACTGAAGATTCTGGTTAGCTCTTCTCAATATATACTTGTCGTTTTCAAAATTCTAGCTCTCTCTTCCTCTCTATTTGTTTCATCAGGAAATCTTAGAGTACGGTAAAACAATTGGAAGATGGAATGGAAATTAAAGGTATATATTGCAAATTATGCTTGTATTGGCATATGGAATTGGGATTTTTTTGTTTGAGTATTTCCGATATGCATTTGCTTCATGAAATTGAGTAATTTATGATATGATGATGATGATGTAGGAAATATAGCAGTTTAATGTTTCGTAGCAGCTATCCGTCGTCAATGACGGTTGAAGCACTAATTCCTCTACTTGAGTACGATATGGAGGTTGCGAATGAAAATCTGTCAGCATCCCTTGGTGATGGAATGAATAAGAAAGACATTCGGAAAATCCAATCTTTGAAGGATAAGATTCCTAGAGGTGAACTTTGGAATGATGGTCTATACATTTGAATTTGTCTCTGTACCTCTGAGGAGTTCAAACTAATTTCTTATTAAGCACAAAAGATAATAAAGTCGCTGGATTCATGATTGCTTGATGGTAGCATTATAGATTCTCATTTCTCTGGTAGTTTGATTAGATTTGTCTGAGCATCAGCTCCTCTAAGACGAATGGCTTCTATGTCACATACAAGAGCCGCTTCCTCCGCCATGTCAAACGTGCCAAGCCACTTCTAAGCTCTCAGAATTGGGTTTCAGATCTCCACCATCTTGCGAATAAACCTCAATAGTCGATAGTCAGGAGAGGATGAGGATGAATGTCAACGTTTTCCATTTAATAGTGAGTTAACTATGAGTGTGACTTTTGCACTGATTTTATAACCACACGTGTATTTTTACATCAAAAAAAGCACGTGGTGCTGAGCGCTCTTGAGGGCGAAGTACATGTATATTTTTGCACTTTTATCCTTTTTTAAAATAATTTAGAGGGCGAAGTACATGTACATTTTTGTACTTTTACCCTTTTTTAAAATAATTTTTATGATTTTTTTAATATATTTTAAGTTTTTTTTAAAAAAATAATTTTGTGACTAAAAAAATTCCGTTGCAATATTCAAAATTTTGCAATAAAATTGAGTTCCATCACAAAATTTGACATCAAAAATTCGAAATTTTGCGATAGACCAAAATTTCGTTGCAAATGCGACTGTGTTTTTTGTGACGGACATTTTTTTTGTCGAAAAATAGTTTTGTGACAGAATTTTTCCGTCGCAAAAAATGATTTTTGTTTTTGTTTTTTGTAGTGGATAAAGTTGAGAAAAGACTCACGAGTTACGAATTACAGCAACCTGTTGAACTAAAGTGAAGGCAACATAGCAGCGAGGGATTGAAGAGAGTCAAGAGAGATAATGGGAAGCGGTGTGGCTGAATTGGAAGCAATGTGGCTAAATCGGAAGAAACGGGAACCAATCCACGACACAAAACCAACATTGCAGCGGCGCCCTTAGGAGAAGATTGAATCAGAAGAAAGGGAAAGAGAAGACAAAACCCTCTCTCCTCTTGTGCCCTTGGCATACTTTAATGTTTCTTGATCTTAGATCTTGACTTGGGGTCCCAAAAACGATTACTGAAACTGTGAAGAAGAAGCTTGCCAGCGGCAGTATGTGTGATGGAGGCGGACCAACGGTTGTGAGGGAGTAAAAGTGGAGGAAGGTGAGGCGATGGTGAAGATGAATGTAATGAACCCAAAGGCAGTGGGCCTAGAGAAGGTTTCAAAGAAAGCCCAAAGCAAGGTGGGTGCTTGGCTGAGATGGGAAAAGGAATATAATTAGGCAGAGAGCAATAGAATGGGTGTGAATGAATTTAGTCAAGTCTCTCCTCTCTCCCACGTTTGTCTTCTTCTGGCCATCACTTTCTCTGTGACTGGATTCCTTCTTCACTTCTTCTCTACTGCCCTCTTACTCTATGATTTCTCATTTCTGTTATATCGAAACTATTCTGTTTTCCATATGTTATTCTCATTTCAGCATCCCTGTGTAATCGATGAATGACTGATTTTGCAGAATCTTTAGCTACATCAATATAATCCATTCTGATATTTACTTTTGATTTACTGCTATTTTGAGTGATCATAACAATGGAGTAAAGACAAAAGGCTGAAGGGAAAAAAGCTTGTGGCTTAGAGGAAGGCTAAAAATGGAAAGGTGGGATCCGAATTCTCTCGGAATCCTTTCCCCAGTATCTGTGCATCTTGATCGTCTAAAAATTGATTTAAGCGTCTAGAGAGAGACACCTGATTTATTTCAAATTACACTATGCGGTAAAAATTATCACACATAATAAAGATGAAAATTTAAAAAGTAGATGAAGTGTCTTTTTTTGGAAGCTTAGATCAATTTTTTTGACGGTTAGGATTCATAGATATTGAGGGATATTAATAAACAAAAGATAACCATTAATGTATGCTCCAATTTAAAAAAAAAAAAAAAAGCACATGCCCTAATCATGACCAATAATGTTATGAAAACCGAATGGGTTATTGAACTAATCAAGTTGCTAATTTATTGTTCAATGATTATACTTATTACTCAAGATAAATTATTGTGTGAGGTGGTTTGTCATATCATTTATTGTTTAACCAATTATAATATAATAATTTATGAGTTGATTTGACAACTTCAAAATATTAGCTGATATATTACAAAATTAAAAGATTTCATAAGATTTATTTTTTCATTACTTATGAAATATTAATTAAGAGATTATTTTTTAAGAAAATATAAATGCAAATTAGATCAGCAACCAACTAGGATAAATAATAGTTAAGTTGTTGTATTATAATTGGTTGGACAACAAATAATGTGACAAATTAGGTTCAGGCAAGAATTTCTCGTTTGTCAGACCTATCATAATTAAATTATTGATATATTTCTCCGGTAAAGACTTATAGATTTATTTCAATTTTTTTCCCCTCCTAACAAGAAAGAATTAATTTGCCAACTTAGTTTGTTTAGTACTCCATTCAGTCCTAATTATAAGTGTAATACCCCAAATTTTTATTAATAATAAAAATAATAGAAATAATAATGACAATGATAGATTTAAATAATACTAATAAAATAATATTGATTAATAGTAGAAATAAAAAAAATAGTAGTAGTAGTAGTAATAATAATAATTATAATATAGATTAAAATAATAATAATAATATAGTAAAAAAAATAATCTTGTATTGTTTTTGTGGTAATCATATTATTTTGTAAATAGTATTATTAAATTGGTTAAGATTAGATTCAAGAATCTAGGAGTTAGTTAGATCAGATGATATTTTCAATTTTTTAAATTCATTTATTGGGAATAAGTAAATAGCCTAACCCAATAGCTAAAACCCTAGTTTTAATTATAAAAAATTAGGTCTAGCTGTCAAAACATAAGAACACCTGATACTTTTCTCCTCCGTCAAAACAATACCCCAGATTATTATAATAATAACAATAACAATAATATAGTAATAATAAAATCTAACAATAATAATAATATAGTAAATAAAGATTGAGAATTTAATAATGTTTGTATTATTTTATAATTTATTAAGTGGCATGTTCTAAAAAAAAAGCCCAGCCCATAGATAAACTCTAAATTTAAATTATAAACTTAGGTCTGGCCGTCTAAACTTAGCGAAGGCTCATACCTTTCTTCTCCTTATTTTTCTTCTCAAATCCTCTTTCTATACTTTCATCACATCAAATTAGAATTAGGCCGCTTGCAACACGGAAACTAGGTAATCCTAATTCCCATGATTATTAGATTAATTTTAAATCTTGATAGGTAATCTGATCCTAAGCTATAGAAACCAATTGTTGATTTCCGTACGTGTATATATATAGAATATGTAATTGTCTTCCTAGGCATGCGTGTTCCAATTCCATACATTTCCCTGTGTGTTTTGCTTTTTGAATTGAATCCAATTATTTGCCTCGTTGTGCGTGCTTCAATCACAATATATACTATGCGTTTTTTTTTTTCATTGAATAATATTGCTTGTGTGTTTTTTTTGTTTATTGAATAACTTTGCCTCGGCCTTTGTGCGTGAACTGAATACACTTATAAGATCCCTGTGTGTCACCGATTGTAATTGCAATATATTATAAGCGCAATAAACTCCAATATATTGTACTTCTTGGTACGCTGTAATTAATATCTCCTGTATCATAAAATTATGATATGAACAGATTTTAATTTAAAATATCCCTATATCTACATTTAATTAAAATAATATGAAATGTATAAAAGAAAGTAAATAATAGAAATAATCTAGGAGTTTAATTATAATTAATATCTCATATATCATAAAATATGATATGAATAGATTTTAATTTAAAATACCCCTATATTTATATTTAATTAAAATGATATAGAAATATATAAAATATAAGTAAATAATAGAAATAATTTAGGAGTTTAATTTGTGTGTATTCGAAATAACTTAATAGTGGGAGGATAGCTTTGAGATGGTACTTCCCAAAGTGATGAATACAATCGGGCTTTATGCCCTCGAAATATTATTTGATGTGAACTGATGATATCCGTTCTTCTCAAAGTGGTGTCTGGCAGGGTTTTCCGGGACACTAGTAGCAACTTTGGGAAGAGGTGTGCACACTAGGAAGAAATACTTGATGACCAAATTTGATTGATTGTGACTGGCAGGGTTTCCCGGGTCACATGGTAAATTGGAAGGGTTTCCCGGGTTTACCATGATTCTCTTCCCACTAAACTAAATAGACTGGCAGGGTTTCTCGGGTCTAAATAAATTTAAAAAGAAAATGAATACTATTGGATTTTGATGAGTATTGAGATTGATATTTTAGAGTATAAATATGTATATAGTATTTTCTTTTATCATCATGTAAATATCTTATTATTATTATTATTATTATTATTATTATTATTATTATTATTATTATCTATATTAACCTTGTTCATTAGGATTACTAGCTTTTGCTGATGTTTGTGTTCATGGGCTGCGATGATCCTTCGGGGGAGCAGATTTTCAGTGAAACAGGTTTCAAAGCTGGGGCTAGCAGTGAGAAGTGAGGAAGAATAATGAAAAGTTCTAGCTAGTTTTCCTATTTTATTTTACATTTTGGATAAGACAATTTTATTTAAGTTTTGTTTTATATTAATGTAATAAGTAGCCTTGCGCTTGTTCCAGTACAAGTGCGGAGGTAACACTTCCCCAAGTTGTTTATTTCGAAATTCATTAATTTATTTATGAAAATCATTTAAATTTTTGTTATTATAATTGTTAGGAATCGGGGGTGTTACAATAAGATAATATTTGAGAGTTTATTTTGGTTCTAATTATAAGACAACATTCTAATTTTTATCAATCTTTTCCTAAAACACCCTCCTTCATACTTTTCCAATGATAATTAAACACAATAGTAATTTAATAATATATCTATGTATTCTATAAAATAAGTAATGTTTGCAACTTATTAATACTACGTATACCTTAATTCTATTGTTTTTTAATAAAATAATTTTACGCAATTTTTGTCATATTTTTCCCATACCACCCCTAATAATACTTCTTCCACAATAATTAATTTAATAACACGTTTATACTCTATAAAGTAAAAGATTCTAATTTATTTTTTATTTTTTAAATATTTTTTTTTTGAGATTTCTTTAAAAATATTTTCTTGGAACCGTCCATCCAAAGTGATTGATTTTCCCCTAAAATAACATAATAAAATATTAATTTCATTATCCTTTTTGCATGGCTAAAAAAAATAACCTTACATTTGTGTTATGCCCAATTAAATAGATGTTCTCTTAATAGAAATATTTTTCTTTGGAAAAATCCATGAAAAATGTGTATAATGTTACAAATATTATATTTGTGGATGTCCATATCTCTCATTATTTCCTATTCTCTTATAGTTTCCTATTCTCACCCATTAATCACTATGATTGTGGAATCACATTAATTGTAGATTTGAGAGTTGTGCCTATAAATAGAAGGCATATGTTATACATTGGAATACACTGGAATAAGAATTACACTCCTCTTTCTTTCTTCTCTATTCTCTTATTTTTATTCTCTATCTCTTATCTTAGATATATCGTTATATTTATAACACATTATCAGCACGAGAAGCTCGAAAGAAGGTCTGATCGATTCTTTAATGATTTCAGCCTACCTTCTTAAATTATATGTTCATTTTATCTATCTGGGATGATCTTAACCACTATATGGAATTAAATATATATTTTATTTCTTTTATTTCATTTCCCGGAGTAGATTACCCCCAGTTTTATTTCTTTTTCCGGAGTGGATTACCCCCGGTTTTATTTCTCTTATCTCTTTTACCGGAGTGGATTATCCCCGATTTTATTTCTTTCACCGGCATGGATTACCCCTGGTTTTATTTCTTTTACCGGCGTGGACTACCCTCGGTTTTATTTCTTTTACCAGTGTGGATTACCCCCAGCCTTAATTCATTTATTTACATGTACTTTATTATTAACATTGTTATTTTATATAGCCAGAAGCTATATACTTTTGACTTATTTTGAAACAATATGACCAGAAGTCATAATTTCTTATATATGGCCAGAAGCCATATAAATTTCTAAAGGGCTAACTGGCCAGAAGCCATACGCCTCTAATTTCTTATTATGAAATTATATGACCAGAAGTCATATCACTTTAATTTCGTATTTTTTGGCTAGAAGCCATATAAATTTAAATTCTCATTATGAGTACTAAATGGCCGGAAGTCATGAAGTTTTAATTTTTATATCTCTAATTTTTATTGTTTTTTTTTAAATTCTTTGATTCATTGTTATATGACCAGATGCCATATATATAATTTTTATCTTGAAGATAAATGGCTAGAAGCCATAGTGATTTAATTTCTCATGAAACAAATTAGCCAGAAGCCATAGTCTTTTTATCCCCATTTTGAGATTATATAACCAGAAGTCATATACATTTTGAATATAGCTTTCATCTTCTATCTTTTTGTATGACTAGAAGCCATAATACTCAACTTATATTTATCCTGAAGATAAATGGTCTGAAGTCATATGACTGTGATATTGGCTTTAAGAATTTATGATGTCTTGCTCCTCATCATATACATATTTTATATGTATTTTAATATACTGTGATTTGGTTTTATATGATTATATGGTTTATAAGGCTTTTCAGATTTGATATAAGATGCAGAAATGTAGAAGACTATTTGCATAGTAACTATTATTTTACTATTTGTGAAGTACAACAATTTATGAGATATTTGGTCCTTTAGGTTTTTATACCCACAAAAGAGGTATAGCAACTTGTTCACACCCTAATATAAAGGGTGAACAAGAAAGTGGCATTGGATTAATATTGAGACCCTGAAGGTTTAATGTATCAAATATTGAATGATACAAAGTGTTTTTAGTTATTGTCCTGAAGAAAATAACTCGCAGAGAATTATGCCACTCAAAAGTAATAATTCTAAAGGCTAATAGTCTTAAGGACTAATTAGCATATTTTGCCCAACTTATAATGCAAGAGGCTAATCTTTAAACTATATTTGGTAGTATAAATTCGATTAAAGGCTCCAGAAAAGCTAATATTTTGTCACCTGAAGGAATAAAATTATACATTGATAATGCTTTTTGTTCTACCAAGTATAAAAGAAACTTATTGAGTTTCAAAGATATCTGCAAAAATGGGTATCATATAGTAAACACATGTTATTGTAAACCAGAAGTTTACACATAATAATACAAACTAGAAGTTTGTCAATACAAAACAAATATTTGCTAATGTAAATTAGAAATTTACTATCAATGAGATATTAAATGTAACGTCCCGTCTTTTAATATGCGATTTTCAAAAGAGATTATCAGAGTTTTGAATAATTTAAACAGAGTGGCATCGGAAAAGAGTTTTCATTTTAAAACAAAACGAGTATCTGATATTTAACCAACATTGGTGTGTTGATACTAATACAGTCATCCAAATATTCAAGTACTCAAAATACATAAGAAAATAGCAACAGATAAACAATCCTCCGTCTGAGTCCTTAAGCAGCCTGCTTACCCTTGTCAGTAACCCTGTCTCCGCCAGAACCTGAGGCTATGGTAAGAGCTGAGGTTCAATTCCCATTGAACCTCAGGTAACAGTTAACCTCATGCTTATGTAACAATTTTATATATAATAGATATTCATGATAGTTTTAGCATAATCACATTTTAACAGCACAACCACCTCATATTTTAATCCAGTCTGCACTACCCAGTGCCACGGTGTACATCCGTGTCCTTAGCGCTAGGAAAACTCAACGGCATTATCATGACTATAACCCGTATATAGCTGAATGTGTATGCACAACTTTATAAAAACAGAATCTCAGACTATCCATCACATACAAATTTACAATAAGCATCAGAGTTAAGGTTACAGTACGCGTCCGTACCTTCGTTGATGATGTTTTGGTACATTTGACTAAAACGGTACTTCTAACGGAAAACAGCGGTACAAGTTCACAGATACCCTATAGGAACAATATCACATTTATCAGTGGCCATCAACTTTGCAATACTTGTGGAATTCTACGTTGAAGATTTACTATTCATGTGAATAGTATTCACTATTCATGTGAATAGTACCAGTAAAAATATTTTTACCGTGACGGTAAATAATTTTTACTGTTTGGTAAATAGTATTTACTGTATTGGTAAATAACATTACTGCCCAAGAATAATTCTTTTCTGATGTGACAGATCAGACTAAGCTGCAGCCACAGAGCATACTCAGAAAAAACTCTATCTGGCATTTCTACTATAATTACCAAAAGAAACTACCAAATCTTAAGACTAGAGACCAAAGAACTTACCCTTGAAGTTCTTACTCCTTCTCTCCAGCTCCGAGAACTTTACTCTAAATTCTCCCTCTAAACTCTAAGAATTCTCTCTCTTCTATTAAACTCGACCGTTGTGATCTGAGTTTGGTGTGAAGAAAATGAAGAAGTGAGGCCTCTATTTATAGTGTTGGAAAATGGGTCCTTAAGTGTAATTTCTTGTTTTTGGGTCATTTTGCGTAATTTTCAAAATTATTAAAAAAAATAAAAGTTGGCACACGAGGTGCACCTCGTGGCCACCTTAAATTTTTTTTTTATTTTAATAATTTAAATAGTGTTTTTACTGATAAAATCCCTTGTTCGGTGTTCTGATCGCGTGATCTTTTGCAAAATTTCAAAAATCCGGAAGCACAGCCTTGAAGCTCTATTCTTCCTCTTTAAAAATATCTGGGTCAACTGAATTTTTGACCTCATTCAGGGTATTTCATAATCTGTCAAAGATTTTAAGTCGGACACTGCCGGAAACAGAAATTACTTCGGGTGACACCGTCTTCGAGACAAAAATTCACTGATTCATAATATGCCCTTACCCAAGAAACCTAGTTCACGGTTTACAAGATATAATTTTATTTCTATTATTTCCCAAAATATAAGATATTACATTTCTCCCCCCGTTAAATAAAATTTCGCCCTCGAAATTTACTCCATACTAACTAAACATTGAGCCATGAACTCCGGATATCTTTCCCTCATATCTTCCTCTGTTTCCCAAGTTGCTTCATTAGGCGATAAACCCTTCCAGACCACCTTCACAAAAGGAATATTCCTGTGTCGAAGCTGCTTCTGTTGGTAATCGAGAATTCGCTCCGGTTCAACCTCAAAAGTGTTATCATGTCGCACCTCAACATCCTCATACTGAATAACATGGTCATGGTCAGGTTGGTATTTCTTCAACTGGGAAACATGGAAAACATCATGGAGTTTACTCAAGTTCGGGGGTAAGGCTAACTGGTATGCGACCGGTCCATGTTTTGCCAAGATTTCGAATGGCCCAATGTAACGAGGACTTAGCTTTCGCCGTTTAAGCGTTCTACCAACACCGGTTACCGGGGATATCTTAAGAAACACATGGTCTCCAACCTCGAATTCTAGTGGTCTTCTCCTCTTATCAGCGTAACTCTTCTGTCTGCTTTGTGCTGTTAGGAGTCTCTGTTTGATCAATGCAATTTGCTTGGAGGTCTTATCAACTAAATCTGTCCCGATGAATTCTCGCTCCGACAATTCTGTCTAGCATATAGGTGATCGACACTTCCGCCCATACAATGCCTCAAACGGAGCCATCTGTATGCTCGAATGGTAACTATTGTTGTAAGCGAATTCGACCAGCGGTAAATGTTCATCCCAATGGCCTTTGAAATCCAATACACACGCTCTAAGCATATCTTCTAGCGTTTGTATTGTCCTTTCAGATTGACCATCGGTCTGCGGGTGATAAGCTGTACTAGGCCTTAGCTTAGTTCCCATCTCTGCATGCAAAGCCTCCCAGAATCGGGATGTAAATCGCGGGTCCCGATCAGAAACGATGCTCTTAGGTACACCATGAAGTCTTACGATCTCTTTGATATAAATCCTCGCCAATTGTTCTGGTGAGTAATTAATACTAATGGGGAGAAAGTGTGCTGACTTAGTCAATCGGTCAACAATTACCCAAATCGCGTCGTGATGTCTAATCTTGGGTAAACCTACCACTAAATCCATGGTAATATTCTCCCATTTCCACTCCGGAATTTCTAGTCCTTGAAGAAGACCAGGGGGTCGTTGGTGTTCAGTTTTAACTTTCTGACAGGTTAAGCATCTACCCACGTACTCGGTTACGTCTTTCTTCAGCCTGGGCCACCAAAACTCGGATTTCAGGTTCTGGTACATCTTCACCATTCCTGGATGTAGAGTGTATCTGCTCTTATGAGCCTCATCTAGTATCTTCTGTCGCAATTCACCATCCTTCGGAATGTAGATCCGCTTCTTGTATCTGACCAAACCACTAGGTGATAGGTCAAGGTCTTGAGTTTCACCTTGTGAGATCTTTTCTCGCGCTGCAATAGCCCATTCGTCGTGTCGCTGTGCTTCCTCAACAGTATCTCTCAGATCGTATTCCCCTTGACTAACAAGGAGACTTGCAAGATACACGTCATCGGGCGCGTAGTGTCTCATGCAAATCTGATTGGACAGGTTCAGGTCTCTGAAATCTTCAAGTAGTCTCCGCTCTTGAATCATCATGTATGCTGCGTGCACCGTCTTTCTACTAAGCGCATCTGCTACGACATTTGCTTTTCCGGAATGATACTTGATCTCCAGATCGTAATCTTTTAGTAAGTCCATCCAGCGACGTTGTCTCATGTTGAGCTCTTTTTGATCAAACAGGTATTTCAGGCTCTTGTGGTCGCAGTATAACTCTACGACTGCACCATAGAGGTAGTGCCTCCATATCTTTAAGGCGAATACAATAGCCGCAAGTTCTAAGTCGTGAGTAGGGTAGTTCAACTCGTGAGGTTTCAACTGGCGAGAAGCATATGCCACAACTCTGCCCTGCTGCATGAGAACACACCCTAATCCTTGCCCACTAGCATCACTATAGACAACGTACGTTTCGTCTGGATCTGGAATTATTAATACTGGAGCTGTAGTCAACTTCTCCCTCAAAGTTTGAAAACTCGCCTCACAATCATCGTCCCATATGAATGGTTGTTTCTTCCTTGTGAGCTTCGTTAATGGTAAGGCAATACGTGAGAAATTTTGTATGAATCTGCGGTAATATCCCGCTAATCCCAGGAAACTACGTATCTCTGCCACCGTTTCCGGCCTCTTCCAGTTCAGAACCGCTTCCACTTTACTAGGATCAACAGCTACACCATCGCGAGATACGACATGACCCAGAAATTTTACCTCTGGTAGCCAGAATTCACACTTGCTCAATTTAGCAAAAAGTTGTTTGTCTCGGAGTATTCCCAACACGAGTCGCAGATGTTCTTCGTGTTCTTCCCTGCTTTTAGAATAGATTAGGATGTCATCGATGAACACCACTACAAACTTATCTAGGTGTAGACGAAAGATTCTATTCATGTAATCCATGAATACGGCAGGCGCATTTGTCAATCCGAAAGGCATCACAAGGAATTCGTAATGCCCGTATCTGGTTCTAAAGGCTGTTTTTGGAACATCACTGGTTTTCACTCGCAGCTGGTGGTATCCTGAGCGTAAGTCAATTTTAGAGAATACACAGGAACCAGATAGTTGATCGAGTAGATCGTCAATGCGAGGAAGTGGGTACTTGTTTTTGATAGTCACCTTGTTTAACTCGCGGTAATCGATACAAAGTCGTAAACTTCCATCTTTCTTCTTTACAAACAGTACTGGGGCTCCCCATGGCGACACACTAGGTCGAATAAATCCTTTCTCCAGTAGCTCCTCAAGCTGTTTCTTCAATTCCAGCATCTCGTTTGGTGCCATACGATATGGTGCTTTTGATATTGGTCCAGTGCCTGGCATCAAGTCGATGGCGAATTCAACCTCTCTCTCAGGGGGTAACTTGGTGAGATCTTTGGGAAACACATCAGGGAATTCATTCACAATAGGAATGTCTTTGAGTGATGGTTCGTCGTCTATCTTGATTGAGAAGAACACCATATACGCTTGGCAACCTTGCTTCATGCATTTTTCTGCTTCTACACTAGATAGGAAATTCAGACTTACATTGATCTTGCTCTGGTCGTGTGGTGGTGAGAATCGTATCTCTTTATTACCACAATCAATGACCGCGTTGTTTGCCATTAACCAATCAAGACCAAGAATGACATCAATGCCATGAAGCGGTAATCGGATAAGATCTATGTTAGATTCTCGTCCGTTCACACTCGCAATGCAATTAAGACATGCATCAGACGCTAAAGATTTCGCGCCAAGTGGGGTAGCTACTATCAAATCATATGGTAGTCTATAGGCTTGCATTCCTAGTCGTTTTGCACAATCGAAAGAAATAAACGAGTGACTAGCACCCGAATCATACAATGCCTGTAGTAGATTTCCATTAAGAGAAATAGTACCTTTGATCATCTCAGGAGATTTCTTGGCTTCCTCATTAGTCAGAGCAAAAACTCGTCCTGCGTTCTGCGGTCTCGCCTCCAAAGCTTTTTGAGGACAGTTTAAGCTAATATGCCCCGGTTTCTGACACCTGAAGCACACTGGCTTTCCCTCACAGTTAGCTCCTGGATGGAACCTTCTGCATTGCGGACAGGCTTGGGATGTCTGCATTCTTGGAAAGTTTTGCTGTCTCGGTTGAAATGGCCTCTTATTCCCTTGTTGGGAATTATTCCAAGGTGCCTTCCTCTTCTGTGCTGGGTTGTTGCGATTGAAATCGCTACGGTTGGGGCTGCTACTGCTGAAGTCTCTGGTCTTGCGAAGCTCCTTCAAGTTTCGTTCGATGAGTCGGCAGGCTTCTACAGCTTGATTTAGTTCCAGAAATTTGTGCGATACCAACCTTTCCCTTATCTCATACTTCAGTCCATACACAAGTACATTTGCAATGCTGCTCTCGTCATTATCTCGCCTCAAAAGTGATGAGTACCGAGATAAGTTGGTGAAACGAGCGAAGTAATCATCGAAAGATTCTTCCCGACCCTGACGGATGTGCAGGAACTCTGTCTCCTTCATCATCTGTACTGAGGGTGGAAAGTACTGCTCGTTAAACTTTTCTTGGAATGTTTCCCATGTGACGGGACAGTTTCGGCTTCGGAGGGTTGCCGCGGTGTTTCGCCACCAACGATCGGCGTCTCCTGCTAGCTTGTAAATTGCCAATTGAGCCTTCCTGTTATCCGGACATTCTAAGACCTCAAAGATCTTTTCAAGATGCAATAGCCAATCTTCAGCTGAATCAAGTTTTCCTCGGAATACTGGTGGCTTGTGTTTGCAGAATTGTGTCACCCAGTATTGTGTATCCTTAGCTTCTCTGACAGGTTGATGTTGTTCCACCAGTACTCTCTCCTGTCGAGGAGATGACTGAGATCGTTCTGGTCTCTCAAATGCGTTGCTGTGCTCGTCTTCTTGTTCGTTGTAATTTTCTCCTCCCTCACGTTGTTGTTGTTGCTCTCCTTCAGCCTGTTGTTCTTCATTCCCTTGTCCTCCCTGCCTGTTGGTGAGAAGCGCATCGATGAGAGCTCTCTGTTCTTGTATTATTCTCCTCATTTCTTGAAGTTCATCTTGTACTGGTGGTGGAGGTTCATGTTGTTCGAGTTCAGGGTTTGGTACTACTCGCAGTTGCCTACCCCTACCTCTGCCTCGGCCTCTGCCTCGGCCTCGGCCTCGGCCTCTAGGAGTTCCGGCGCCTCCCAAAGTTGCCATATTCTAAATTCCAAAGGTTAATAGATATAAACACTAGAAAACAAAAAGATTACACATAACATAAGATCACAAATTTCATATGAATCACACCAAAGCGTATATAGTACACCCCTTTTATTCATTAATGGTGATTACACAAACTACTATTATACTTAGTCCTACTGTTACAAAACTATTGCTACTACTACTTCCATGGTTCATTGAACTGTTGTAGGGTTGTCTTTGTCTTTCTACATGACCAGGTGAACTAAATGCTGGAGGCAGAAAATGCACGAGCACACATCCTCGATGTGGCCCTCATTCAGAATTTCATTGATTTTTGTTTTCCAGAAACGGGTGAGAGGAAAGTGATGAAGGGTGGATTTAACCCAGTCTCTAGAAGGATACGGAAAATGGTAGCGAGAGTTTGCCTGGTAAAATTCTCTGACTCGGGTCAGATACAGTAGGTATTTGTCTTTCTCGGTCTTAGTAGTGAGAGCGGCATGGAGAAATTCCAAGTGTAAGGCTAAAGTTAAGATGGAGTTTTCATCTAAGACGTACTCCAGGTTGCCAGAGTTGGCGTCAGAGTCATAGTCGAGATCTTGTATCTGAGGATAGTCAAAGTTATCACCTATTGAGGAGTGATGTGAATTGCTGGGATTTCCGGGTTCCGGTGAGTAGGGCTCTGCAAGAATGGGTATTGAGTCATATAGATGGTCGGGATACTCAGGTCCAGGATGGTATTCTGGTTCTGGATCATTATCAAGTGCAAGAGCGGGGTAGAGTGATTCTGGTACCGGCACAGGTTCAGGCATTGGTACAGAGAGTGGATTTATCGGCTCAGGGTTCAATCTCCTACTTACTGGTTCGGGGACTATCGACCGACGTGCAATACGTCTTCTTTTCCCAAAGTAATTGATATACGGAAATTCCTCTTTGTCCATTTCTACAACAACACCAGGGTCATATCAGTACTTATACTTTTTTTTTTTTGAAATTTTTTTTTAAAGAAAACCATGGCTTAGAGCCTAACTTGGTTAATCAACCGATTGGCCAGGTAGGCGTCTATCATGGGAGCCTCACCGTGCTAGGGTGACTGATTGGCTGATCCACATAGACTCGGCCCTACCTTCGGCACCAATGGTTTGTTGTAACTAAGTCGGGTTCATGCCAGATAAAATACTTTTGAAGGCTAGAACTTAACTCTGCTACTTAAACAACCTTACAAGACTGTTTAAAGTAACCTAGTTAACTTCGTGCCAGGATGCAAGCTCTGATACCAAAATGTAACGTCCCGTCTTTTAATATGCGATTTTCAAAAGAGATTATCAGAGTTTTGAATAATTTAAACAGAGTGGCATCGGAAAAGAGTTTTCATTTTAAAACAAAACGAGTATCTGATATTTAACCAACATTGGTGTATTGATACTAATACAGTCATCCAAATATTCAAGTACTCAAAATACATAAGAAAACAGCAACAGATAAACAATCCTCCGTCTGAGTCCTTAAGCAGCCTACTTACCCTTGTCAGTAACCCTGTCTCCGCCAGAACCTGAGGCTATGGTAAGAGCTGAGGTTCAATTCCCATTGAACCTCAGGTAACAGTTAACCTCATGCTTATGTAACAATTTTATATATAATAGATATTCATGATAGTTTTAGCATAATCACATTTTAACAGCACAACCACCTCATATTTTAATCCAGTCTGCACTACCCAGTGCCACGGTGTACATCCGTGTCCTCAGCGCTAGGAAAACTCAACGGCATTATCATGACTATAACCCGTATATAGCTGAATGTGTATGCACAACTTTATAAAAACAGAATCTCAGACTATCCATCACATACAAATTTACAATAAGCATCAGAGTTAAGGTTACAGTATGCGTCCGTACCTTCGTTGATGATGTTTTGGTACATTTGACTAAAACGGTACTTCTAACGGAAAACAGCGGTACAAGTTCACAGATACCCTATAGGAACAATATCACATTTATCAGTGGCCATCAACTTTGCAATACTTGTGGAATTCTACGTTGAAGATTTACTATTCATGTGAATAGTATTCACTATTCATGTGAATAGTACCAGTAAAAATATTTTTACCGTGACGGTAAATAATTTTTACTGTTTGGTAAATAGTATTTACTGTATTGGTAAATAACATTACTGCCCAAGAATAATTCTTTTCTGATGTGACAGATCAGACTAAGCTGCAGCCACAGAGCATACTCAGAAAAAACTCTATCTGGCATTTCTACTATAATTACCAAAAGAAACTACCAAATCTTAAGACTAGAGACCAAAGAACTTACCCTTGAAGTTCTTACTCCTTCTCTCCAGCTCCGAGAACTTTACTCTAAATTCTCCCTCTAAACTCTAAGAATTCTCTCTCTTCTATTAAACTCGACCGTTGTGATCTGAGTTTGGTGTGAAGAAAATAAAGAAGTGAGGCCTCTATTTATAGTGTTGGAAAATGGGTCCTTAAGTGTAATTTCTTGTTTTTGGGTCATTTTGCGTAATTTTCAAAATTATTAAAAAAAATAAAAGTTGGCACACGAGGTGCACCTCGTGGCCACCTTAAATTTTTTTTTATTTTAATAATTTAAATAGTGTTTTTACTGATAAAATCCCTTGTTCGGTGTTCTGATCGCGTGATCTTTTGCAAAATTTCAAAAATCCGGAAGCACAGCCTTGAAGCTCTATTCTTCCTCTTTAAAAATATCTGGGTCAACTGAATTTTTGACCTCATTCAGGGTATTTCATAATCTGTCAAAGATTTTAAGTCGGACACTGCCGGAAACAGAAATTACTTCGGGTGACACCATCTTCGAGACAAAAATTCACTGATTCATAATATGCCCTTACCCAAGAAACCTAGTTCACGGTTTACAAGATATAATTTTATTTCTATTATTTCCCAAAATATAAGATATTACATTAAAGAGGCAATGAGCTGCAGAGAAATATTTCCATATTTATTTTAAAGCTAAGACCCAAGAAAAATGAATAAGCCCAGAAGGTAACATGATGCTTACTTTTTGTTGTTATTGTTATTTAAATTTATGTGATCATATATCATGAATTTGTTTCTATGAGAATTTTTCTGATGGAAAACTTTCACATGTGTAATTCTAAATCTGTGTGATTATAAGTTATTTTGATCATGAATATCTTCATATGTGGTGAACTGTATATATTTTGCATATATTATATAAATTGAAGTATATTATTAATAAGTAATGATATTATCTGGTGATGTAATATCATATGTTTATTCCTGAAGAATCAACATAGATTTTTATTTTGAGCTTTAAAGGGTTTTAAAGTAATTTTGAAATATATATAAAGAAATTATGTTTATATAACTCACATTTGAGGGGGAGATTGTTAGAAAACAAGTGTGAGTTCGAATATAAGTATGAGTCAATTTTTTAAAAGTTATGTACTTCTCATATAAAGTTTAATAGATCTCTCAAAATGGATGTCAAAATATTATTATTTGAGACATATATTACAGTAAACCAGAAGTTTACTGATCCAAACAAATTTATTGTTGACATAACTTGTTTGATTATCCAAGTCATATAATAGAAATAAAATTACATATTGACATCTATTGAAGAACCAGAAGATTCTTCATGAATAACCAACATATTATTTATGAATTATATGCTTCTTGTTCTCAAAGCAAATTGTTTATGAGACTATCATTGATCATGATTAGTACTGGATTTCAGTATTTCTGGAAATATATCAAACAAATTATATGGGCCCATTGAATTAGCATGTAAACCATATAAACTTGAAAGATGCATTTAGGAGATGGTTACATGCTGGATTATTATCTGGCAACATGAAGTTTGTAAGAATGTTTGCAACCCAAAATTTGCAATAATGTTTGAATAAATTAAGTGCACAGTTTCCAGATTATACGATCAAGAAATCATGAATTAAAGCCTTCATAAATAGCTAGATCAAATTTTATGAAAACAAAATTTTATATTGGTATATTTGATCTTATATATTGCAGCACTTATATAAGCCAACAAAATTCTCCCAGTAAAATTGACTCTTGGTCAGTAGCCAGACAAATTCCATCTTAAAAGGTTTGAATGTGCAATACTTATAAATCTACCACAATGCACATAGATGGATTTAGAGAGAAAGTTGAGATAAAAGTTATATGAAAATCTCCTTTTTTATTGTTTGTTTCTAGAAGAAACAAAATGATGTTTTTAAAGGAAACACATGGAGACTTATATTAGTCAATTGATATTTGACATAGTTTTCTCAACATGAGGGGGAGAAATTGAATAGCTGGAAAAGAGAATAATTGGAATGCAATATAGCAAAGTATATATCCTTGAATAAAGAAGTATGAACCAAAAGTTCATTCGGTTATGCATTCATGATATATTTGTCAGATAGAATTACTGACCTAAATGAGATTTATTAAATCTCATATCCTAGCTAAAAATGCTCCAATTTAGTAACATGCCTGAAGCATGAGTAAGTATTCGGTTCCAAATATAAACGTTGTGGATGAATTGGAGCAATAATTAAGATGATCATATTAAGGAGGTAGATACTCCAGAAAAGTATCAAGACATAACTTATTGCAAAACCTCAAGAGAGGTTCAGGTACCTGAGTAATATTGATATTGTTATGTTGAATTGGAAAAATAGAAACTAAAAGATAAAGTTGTCGACAACAATTTTGATGATGATATCATGTGATCAAATGAGGGTATTATATAAGATTATTGGCTAAGAGGATAAGTGAAATTGAGAATGACGCAAATATGATAGTTATGGACCTGAAGTCTAAATTGAGATATATGATTTTGTTGTGGATATAATATATCTAGCAATTTATGAAATTATGCGTCTATCAGATTTTGTTATATATAGCCTATACATATGACTTACTAAATTATGAAGGTTGCATAAGAATCTTCAAAGGATCCAAAAGTGCTAGTAGCACAAGTCCCTGAAGGACTCAAGATGCTAGAAGCATTAAATTCAAAGTTCTCGAGAACAATACTTAATAAGTTTTATATGACTTAAAGCTATCAGAGCATGTACGATATAATCATTTTAAAGAATATCTCTTGATATGCATCTAGATATATCTTATAAGAATGCTTAGAAATCATGTTAATATTATTATGATTTTGCTAGAAATATTTAGTTCTTGTAGGTACACAATAGAATGTTTGATGTCCAAGAAAAAGATATGCTCAAAAGTCATTGAAAGTAATGTAGTCATCAGGGGGAGCAAATCTGATGTAATTAAGAGGGGGAGATGATACACGTTGTACTCTTTTTCCCTTATCTAGGTTTTTTCCCACTAGGTTTTCCTAGAAAGGTTTTTAATGAGGCAACATTAGAAAATGTATCAATGGATAATGTACTCTTTTCTTTGACTAGGTTTTTATCCCACTGGGTTTTCCTAGTTAAAGTTTTTAACGAGGCACATTCATAATGGACATCCAAGGGGAGTGTTATGAATATTATATTTGTGGATGTCCATATCTCTCATTATTTCCTATTCTCTCATAGTTTCCTATTCTCACCCATTAATCACTATGATTGTGAAATCACATTAATTGTAGATTTGAGAGTTGTTCCTATAAATAGAAGGCGTATGTTACACATTGGAATACACTGGAATAAGAATTACACTCCTCTTTCTCTCTTCTCTATTCTCTTATTTTTATTCTCTATCTTTTATCTCAGATATATTGTTATATTTATAACATATAACAAATATTTCTATACATTTAAAATTCATAAAATTAACTACAAAATTTTATGAATTTATCCATTTGAGATAGTGAAACACGGCATACATGGTGGGGCCTTTGTTTCAACAAATTCGACATGCGTGGGGGGCTGTTGTTTCATCAAACTCTCCGTTGATGTAATTTTAAATTTTAGGTCAGGGATTTTTAGGGAAATTAATAAAATTAACTAATTTAACTTCTCTCTTTAATATCTCTAAATTCTAGTAATTATGTCTTATAATTAATACTGGAGGGAGTATGAATTAATTGAGGATGAGTCAGATTGGTTCGAGTAGAGATAGACAATTAAACGTCATGGATGGTAGGGGTGTTCATCATGCCCAGCGCTCTATCCGCCCACCTGCACCCACTGAAAGATCATCCTGCCCAGTCCAAGGAAAAGCAGCCCAAACTGGGTAGGGCACAAATGGGCTAGGCATTTTTGCGGGCAAGGCGGGCATCAAGCATGGTATGTCGCCCTGCCCATTTGGCCCTACTTAGTAGTTATAATATTTTTTATTCCTTTAATAGAATAAAAAATTATTTTATATATATATATATATATATATAAAACTTATAATAAAAAAAATATCATCATTTCTTCATCTCTTCCCTTTTCTCAACTCGGACGCCCTAGCCGTTCTCTCCTCTCTCATTCTCCACTTCTCTAGCTCGATGATTTGCCTGAACCTGACTGCCTCTCCATTGTCCAGTGCTTGATAATCGGTCACATGTAAATAATTTAATAATATGATTTCTTTGTTGCTTTTTTAGAGGATTATGTATTTCATTTGCATTTTCCAATATTGTTTATTAGATATGACTGAAGCTGCTTTTTCATATAGGGTGTGGCAAGGTATCGCCACTTGGGCATGTAAGGGCCACTTGGCCCAGCCCATTATTGCCCTACCCAAAAATGTTAGGACTTCTATTAGGCAGGATTGGGCATTGGGCTACATTTTGCTGCCCAGTGATCTTTCCAATAAGGTATCGGGCAAGGGTCTCACCCTACCCAGACCTGCCCATGAATACCTCTAATGGATGGACAGATATATTTTATTTTTGTTATGAAAGGATGTGCCGGCCTGCTGGTGAAATTGACCAAAAAAAGAAGATGACAAACGTTTTGGCAAGATGTGTATGCGAAAATCACCATGAGATTCTAAGTAAATAATATAATTATTAAAAAAATTTACAAGTAAATTTAATATACACTACCTCTAATATTTAATATAGGACCTATTTCACTTTTTCTTTAAGAGATTAAATAAGTTGGATAAATTATTTAAAAGTATTTATATTTATCATTTTTATATCAAATTAATTTTTCTCACTTATAAATTGTTACCTCCGGTCCTGATTATAGGAACACTTTTATAGTATAATTTTTACTAAAAAATGTTCCTATAATTAGGATCGAAGGGAATAATATATAACCTAATACTATATAACATATGTGTATAAAAAAAATACTATATAATATAGATTAATTTTATCTAAAAAAGTCAACTAAGTCTTATTAAAGATAAGAATGAACGTAATAACAAGCTTTGACGCATGAATTGTACAGCTCATTTGTTCCTAAGATTTTGGATGATTAAAAATGTCGTATACAATTTATACAATTACGTTATAAATATCCAACGTTATATTTTTTTTGATACAATAAAGAAAACCAGAAACAGACTACGTCTTATCTTTATCAATGATCCTCAACAGCTCTGCATCTGCAAATGGGATAAATTGGACCCTAGGCATGGCCGAGAGGCTCATTTTAGCCAATCTATCAGTAGCTTCATTCAAACAGCGACTTATGGTGCGGATTTCCACCTCCCAATCCCGGTTCAGAATGCTTTTAATCTCCTCAATTATCCGCTGATCCTCATGAGTGTCGCACGTCGGGTTTCCAAGAAGTGTGGCCACCTCTGCCGAGTCAACCTCCAGGATCACTTTCCTGAGGCCCAGATCCCATGCGAGTTTAGTTCCAAGGAGGCACCCCCATAATTCCGCTGTCACACAATCTCCCTCTCCCCCTTTAAACATGAACGCTTTAATGAACTCTCCATGCTCATCTCGTAGTAAGCCACCACTAGCCACCCCTGGATTAGTAGCAGAATAGGCACCATCAGTATTTAGCTTCACCCAACCAATCGGAGGTGGCTGCCATCTCCTATCTTGATCGCTGGAGAAAGCTCTCGTATCAGCGCTTCTACAGCTTTTCCTCTGTGCCTCATTCATACTACCAATCATGGCAGCAACACTAGCCAGAATAGTGTTATTCGAGGTCTTTTTTCCTGCAAAAGTAAAGGTGTTGCGTCTTCTCCATAGCCACCAACATGTAATCACAAATCGTTGACGCCACACCTACGCGTCTTGGTTTCCCCCTATTTTGCTGATGTTCCAATGAAGCCAACTGTCAAAAGGCAGTGAAAGAAACTTATGACGCAGATGTATGGGAACAATTTGCAGCCACAGGTCCCGAGATTCAGGGCAATCTCTTAACAGGTGTTGCAAATCCTCTAAAGGCACACCACAAATCTGACAGCTGGCATCAGCACTCAATCCCCGTCTGACTCTAGCAGCATTTGTTAATAGACGTTTGTGGAGGACAAGCCAGAGGAACATTTTGCACCTCTTTGGGACTTTAAATTTCTACATCTTTCCCCACATAGGATTCGGGGTTGCCACATCTTGAATGGTAATATCATATGCATATTTCACAGTGAACATGCCACTCTTGCTCCATTTCCACCTAACTTTCTTGTTTGGCATAATCTCAATTCCTTCCTGAACATTATTCCATGTACGTTTAATTCCACTCCACAAGTTTGACCCAGGTTTTGTCATATCAATCTTCAGTAGCACATCCGACCCACAACTATATTTATTCCTCACAACTTTCACCCAGAAGTCATCGCGCTTAGCCGCCAGATTCCACCCAATCTTCATTAGGTGTGCATGGTTATACTGACTCGTGTGACGAAGATCCAGACCACCTCTAGCTTTAGGTTTACAGATTGCATCCCAAGCTACCAATGTAATTTTCCGTTCCTCCTCCGTGCTTCCCCACAGGAACTTCCAATTGCATTGGTCCAAAGACTCACATGTACTAACTGGAAGGAGAGAAGTCTGCATGACATACCTTGGGATAGCTGCAGTTACTGAGGAAATGAGCGTAGATCTCCCTGCAGAGGATAAGGATTTGGTTTTCCAGTTTGAGAGTCTTGTCTTCAACTTATCAACTACATAGTTAAAAGATTCCTTGGTTACTCGTTTGTGATGGAGGGGAACCCCCAGATATTTCCCCAAATCACTAGTGATTGGGAATCCAAGTGCTGCACACATCTCGGTCCTTCGAAGGTGATGGACATTCTTAGAGAAAAATACTCGGGTCTTTTGTTGGTTAATCTTCAGTCCAGAGCACTCACAAAACTTCCTGAGACAATTATTTATAATAGATACTTGTTCCATTGAGGCTTCTGCGAATAAGATGATGTCATCTACAAAGAATAGGTGGGAGATTGGAGGCCCAGAGCGAGTAAGATGAATTGGTTTCCAGTCTCCTATCTGTATTGCCGCTTGGATAAGATGTGCTAGCTTCTCCATGCATAAGACAAATAGATAGGGCGAGATGGGATCCCTTTGCCTGACCCCCCTCAATGGATGAAAGCATTCCGCCTTATCCCCATTCCACAAAAGCTGCATATTTGAACTAGATACACACTTCTCAATGATTGTAGTGAGCCATCCCGGTAAATTGATGTCCCGGAGGCATTGCAAGAGAAATGCCCAGTTGACTCGGTCATAGGCCTTTTCTAAATCAATTTTAATTGCCAGAAAACCTTTCTTCTGTGCCATACCTCTCATTGTGTGGATAACCTCTTGAGCAACAATGATATTATCGCTGCTACAATGAATTCGCCAACCTTGCAGAGAAGAAGGTCCTAAAAAACCGAAGGGCTGAAATGAACTGGATCCAAGAAGACCAATCGGTCAAACTTGAAAAGTAGTTCCAAAAAGACCTATCGAAGGGCCAAAAATGGAGGGAATCTCTTACAAAAGTGGCTAATTTATCTGGTTTTGATTCCCGTCAATATCGGTAAGTTTTTCTTTCTTTTTTTTTTAAAAA
Source organism: Acacia crassicarpa (assembly GCA_034222035.1). Classification (NCBI taxonomy): domain Eukaryota; kingdom Viridiplantae; phylum Streptophyta; class Magnoliopsida; order Fabales; family Fabaceae; genus Acacia; species Acacia crassicarpa. The sequence goes on from JAWXYG010000003.1 coordinate 55,876,173, forward strand.
TTATAATCGAATAAATTGTAAATAATATTTGTGTCAAATCCTTGAGCACTGCATGTATAGGTGCATCCAAGATTCTTGCATGTGCCAGCATGTTATTTTCTTAGATAAAAAATTTTAGTTGAGAGAGTAAAAAATTTAATAATTAATTCTTACTATTTTTATTATTCATTTAGTTTTTCAAGTCTATTAATTTTTGTAAAGAAAAAAATAAAAAGTTCACTTCATGGTGACAAGTTGAAAATTTTTATTATAAAACACTTCAAAGACAAAAATCTATATATATATATATAGCTAATATGGAATACAATTTTTTTGTCGTTTTTTCTTCTGTTATTTTTTTTTAAATTTTCTTATTGAATTTAATAAATTTAAATTTAATGTAGGACCTGTGATTTCTCAAACTCTATGCAAATTGCACACATGCTTAACCTTTGGTTATTTTTCAAAGTCAAGTAATTTATTCGCAATTAAAATATTATTTATATTGTAATTTCTCTCTCATATTACTTACAGTTTTGTTTTTTGCATTTAGAACTTAAGCTTGTGTTGTTCAAGCTAAGATTGTCTCCAAACTAAAATGTTTATATTTATAATTAAAACCAATGTAAAAAACACAATTTATAACGTGTTGCACTATTCATATTAATTGATACGTTGTGATTAGAAAATTAATCCAAATATATAATATGATCACATATATATTTCATGTGACGGGAAAAAATTGTGCATGTAGGACTGAAGCACAACTTATTGAGGTTGTGGTTGAAGATTTATGGGACAAAGTTCGTTCTGAACTGCCACCTGTGAGTATAAGTGAAGCACCAATTGGAATTGAGTGGAGAGTAGAGGAAATGGTTTCAGTGTTGGAGATAGGCCTGGATGATGTTCGGTTTATAGGAATATGGGGCATGGGAGGTGTTGGCAAGACCACTCTTGCTAGAACTATCCATGAGAACTTCCACCACCAATTTGACTTCCATTGTTTTCTTGCCAAAGTTAGGGAGGTTTCTGAAAGAAATGGCCTACTTCACTTACAGAACCAGCTGCTTTCACATCTCAAAATAAAAAAACTTTCAAATTGAAGACACGGATCAAGGAGAGAGCACATTCACTACTACAAAATACCTAAAAGACGACCTAAATAAGACCCAAATAACGTCCTTATTTTAAGGGACGTCGGGGAGAGTGTAGTAGTTTCTGCTCTATTAGGCAACCTGAAGTGAAATCAGGTCGCCTCATACGAGGCGACCTTACTTTGTTTCAGGTCGCCTCATATGAGGCGACCTTAATTTGTTTTAGGTCCCTCATATGAGGCAACCTGAAACTAATCAGGTCGCCTCATCTGAGGCGACCTGATACTACTCAGGTCACCTCTTATTAATTTTGAGGCATAAAAGGTGACCTTACTACTATTCAGGTCGCCTATTAGGCATAAAAGACGACTTTACTAACATTCAGGTCACCTATTATATTGCACAGACTACCTGAATTGGTTTTCAGGTCGCCTTATATTAGTTTTTTTTTTTTTAAAAAAAGTTTGATTTCACTGAAATTGGTGCACAGACTACCTGAAATTGAAGCAAATTGGCCAAGCAAACATAACTCATCAACATAACTCACGAGCAAGGCAATTCCTGGTAAATTGCAGACTCAACTATAAGGTTGAGTTATGTTAGTTAGTCTGTGCACCAGCAAACATAATTTCTAGGTAGTCTGTGCACCAACATATAACTCAACATAACTCACCAGCAAGGCAAACATAACTCAATTACAGCATGATCCTGCCAAATTCCTGTTTTTCTAAAACCAATTACAGTAAGACAATTCATAACTCAAAATGGACAAGTTTTTACCATAATATAATACTCAGCAACCATAGCAAAATTCAAACAACGTTAATGGTACATGTCCATGATTCACAACAAAACTACAATTACAATCAATCAAATTCGAGCCATTCACTCAACTCCCAGACTCAGAAACTATCCGCTGAACAAGTTACTACAACAATTTAAGTATACCACTGCAAAACAGAACCAATTTGTACAATATTAACAATGGAAGGCTAGACAGAGCTAAGTCATAGCACAAGTCATACCCTAACAATAGATTAACTTGCCTATATATTCACAGTGAGCCATGTTCAAGAAGATATCTAGCCAACATGTCTCGAGTCTAATCCAGGTCATCCTGTGAGTACAGATCCTCAGTACGAAAAAACTGTAAATTGGAAAACTAGGTATAATTAACAACTGAAGTACCACAACAAAAAATATTATCATTTGAGGATCATGGAGCATTACGTACGTTTTGAAAGCCAGTAGTTTTTCCGATGGAAACGATAGATTGCATCCAACTGATAACGTAGTATCTACACTCGGTGTTCCCTGGTTGTTAATGGCACTATAAATCAAAAACAAATTGTTAAAACGAAAGCTATTTTGTCTCGTAAAAAAACTTGAATTGAAACTACTTACCTTCGGATAAAACCACTTCGGTCCACCCTGGTCTTGTTGTCCAGCAAGCTCTCTATATGTCCTAAAACCCCTATCATCATTAAAATGGAAATTAACAGACATGAAAACAATTCATTTAAAAGAAGAATCGTATAATTTAGACAAAAATTTACTTACTCGGCAAACATGTTTTTGATATCCTTGGTTGGCCTGCCATTTAGGGAGTCGTACCAATAACAGGCATTCTTGGCAGGGCAAACTACACACAGGGTCCAATGAGCACTACAACATATACATATTCATATTAAACTAAGATAAGAAAGCAATTTATTCTTAAAAATCTTATATAGACAAAAAAATACGTACCCTTCATGTATTGGCGCTAGATAACAAGTCAATTGTAGGTCACCCATTGCTAAACCAGCATAAATGGCCCTCCTGGCTAAGATATTGCGAGCCGAAGCCGTGCTTCCAGGACATAAGAATCCGAATGAACCCAAACGGCCTCCCTTTTTGCACAGGTTGTGGCAGATACTATGATCGAAATAAAATGATAGATGTTGTTGAATATATTAAACAAAAAATAGTAACTGACATAATTAAAGGGTTAAAAAAACTTACAAGATTGCAAGTTGAAGCCACTGTATATCTAAACATTCCATATGCATAAACTTTGTCAGATCTTTCTTGTCAATATTGATTGAATATGTCTTGTCTGCACCGACAATGCCCGAAGGCATCTACAAGCCTATAGAGGTGATGTCCTTATAGAGCGCTCGCAGCTGTGCTAAGTATGGAAATATGTCTGCAGCTTGTTCATGCTATGAAAACGTAATAAACAGATTACGAGTGGGTTAGCAATGAAAATCAAACGGGAACCTACTCATCGTCAATCAGTAATGTATGGAAATATCTTTGGAGGTGTCGTCCCCATCTCAATAAGATGATGCGGCCAAAGGATGAATGATGTGGTAGTAGCGCTGAGACAGGGAACCTCCTCATCATCAATAGGGATGGTTGTCTTTTCTTCACCCACTCGCACACTTCTTACAGTCACCCTACGTAGGTCTTGTGGAATTTGCATATTGTGGTGTGTGGTTTGTTCTGGGTAAACAAGACCATCAGCAACAATACACCGGTGTGGGTTATCCATATATAGAGTGTAGGGTTGTTCACCCTGTGGAGTGTGAGAAGGCTCGCCAATAAGTACATCTGGAGAGTGATGAGAAGGTTCGCCAACAGGTACATCTGGAGCGTGAAAACTTTCTTTGCTGCTTGGGAAGGCCGGAGACTCCTGGTTTGTAGGTTGCGTATTTCCCCTCTCTTGTATCATAGCCCTCATTTCACCCCATAGTTGTGCCATAACCTCATCTACGAGGGACGCTCGAATTTTGGCTACAAGCTGAGGGCTAGGGTTGCCATCGTCATGCGAACAAGTAGAACGCCGTCCAAAATATTTCGCGACGCTAACTCCCCTGGCTCCCCTCGAACAGCATCAAGGTAATTTGGCTTCCCAATCATCGTGGACAAAATGTCCATCCGTGTACCGGGCCTAAATGAACCTTGGCTGCTCTGCTGCTCAAGCGCATCCTGTATCATAGGATTTTTCATAAATAGTAACTAAACTCTAAAAATATGAAACAACAGAGGCTATTTAATACTTCTAATTTAACTACATACAATCTTTAAGGCAACCTCAGCCACATCTTCATTTATGTACTTGTCACCCCTATTCCTCGCAGCTATCCATTTTTTGTGGCGAGGAGGACGCTCAGGGGCCCTGGATAACAGTGGAAGGATCGGATTGCACAACTTCCTTCATTCTCTGCAACTCTTCTTCCATCAGCTTCCATTCAAGCTTCTTATAGCCACCCCTAGACATTCAATGCGGATACTTATTTCTCGCTTGCCTCTCTCTCTATTGGCGTGACTTTATTCCTGTGACACGAAAGCAAATAAAACTGCGCCTTCGATTACTAAACAATGCGAACTAAAAGATAAGATATGAAAGAAATTTTACAAGAAATTCAGGATTTTGGCGTAACGCCACAAACTCCAGCTAGTCCTCTGGAGAAATGTAATCATAGTCCTGACATGGGTCCTTGTCCCTATTTGCCCCTCGAATATACTTTTTAGTGAGCTTGTTCTTAAAGTCTTTTCAACGTAGACGAACCTCGCCCATCCAATGGTTGTACATGGCCTTATTGTTAGGCACATCATACGCTTGCTGTAAGGTAAAAGATAGAAGATATGAGACAAATCAAGTAATAAAACTAAAGATACAAATGCAGAATGAATCGAAAGTGAGAGACCAAAAGTTGTGCCCAGATCAACTCCTTCGTTTTCTGAGGAACCAACTTCCAATGAGAGAAAGCAATGCGGACTTTGCTTTGAGCCAGATAGCCTATGTAGCTAATGAAATTGTCTTCCTTTGGACCAATTGGATTCATATTGGCATCGAACTCCACATGCAGCCTCTTTTTCTGACTCTCACAACGTGCAATTAATGCACCCATATGTGTGCTACCTCTATCCTTTCTCCCCACCAGTACATCATTCCCACTATCACCTGATGGCTCGTCAGAGCTAGACATATTCCTGTTCATCAAAGGCAAATCAATAATGTTAGATAGGGTTATTATTAAATAATAAACAAATGAATAAAATGAACTAACATGTTAAACCTGTACAAAAATAACATAGCACTTTTTCATAACTTAAGATCTTACTTTATATGCTCTCCCATATTCCTTCAGAATGATCCTTTATTGGAGCATATTCTTCATCATCTACCAATTCTACTTCACGTGTTGTAGGTGGATTTGTTGTGAAAGGGAGTGTATCGTCCAGGTTCAAGGATTCTTCACCATACGTCTGCTTTTTACTTTGAAGTACAATGGACATTTTGTCATTTACAGGATCTGTAACATAAAACACTTGTTTCGCCTGGCTTGCTAGAATGAATGACTCGTCTCTATGACCAAGTCTTTGAAGATCAACTGAGATAAATCCAAATTTAGGATCTATTACAACAGCATTGTTGTTAACCCACCGACATTTAAATAAAGCAACTTTGAACTTGGTGTAACTCATCTCCCATATTTCTTCAATAACTCCATAATAGGCCATTGAAGCTAACACCGTGTTTTTGTCTTTCGAACTCGAAAAGTGAATGGATTTTGCTTCAACCATCACCCCACTGTTTTGCACAGAACTTCTGTCATCTTGGTCTTTTGTGTAGAAAGAATATCCGTTTATATCATAACCTGTCCAAGTGATGACCTGATAAGAAGGCCCCCAGGCTAACCACTCGATTTATCCGACACTCCGGTCTCGTGCGATACCTTCTCCTCGAACCACTGTATGAACGTCTTCTTTTGCTCATGAGCTATTTGCATGTCATTCTTCCTTGGATTCTTATTCTTTAAACTCTTTTTGTGTTTATCAATGTATGATTGAACTTTTTCCATATTATTCAAGATGTACAAGTGTGCTTGCAACACCTCTTCACGAGGCTTATTCTTCAGTTTGATTCCTTGAGTTCCCTCACTTATCCCTTTATCATGCTGAGATTGTAACGTCACCCCTGATAGATAATCTTTATAGAACTCCATAGCCTTTTCCACTACATATCTCTCAACTATTGAGGCTTCCGGTAGATAAGGATTTTTAGAATACCCTTTTAAGATTTTCATGTGTCGCTCGAAAGGGTACATCCACCTTAGGTAAATTGGATCGCAGAGCCTTACCTCCCTTACCAAGTGCACTATCAGGTGCACCATTATATCGAAAAATGCAGGAGGAAAATGCATCTCTAGTAGGGACAAAATAATATAACCCTCTTTTTCCAATTCATCCAACTTTTCAATGTTAATGACTTTGTTACATATAGCATTAAAGAAAATACACAATTTTGTTATAATAGTCCGCACTTCATCTTTCATAATGCCCCTAATAGCTACTGGTAATAGTTGTTGCATCAACACATGATAATAATGGGACTTCATTCCCACTAACTTGAAATCGTCCATTGAAACACACCTTCTCAAATTTGAAGAATATCCTTGTGGAACCTTAATATCATATAGACACCCACACAAACTTTTTTTCTCCACTTTTGACAGTGTATGAGCTGCTGGCTCCATGTATGCCTTCTTATCATCTTCCATTACTCGTGGATGTAACCGTTCTCTTATTCCCATATCAACTAGGTCTAGTCTCGCACAAATTCCATCCTTAGTCTTCCCTTGCAAAAGAGTACTGACAAGGCTATCACAAACATTTTTTCCACATGCATCACATCAAGACTGTGTCTCACATCAAGACTACGCCAATATAGAAGATCAAAGAAAATTGATCTCTTCTTCCATATATTCTTCTCACCCGTAATCCTTTTCTGCTTACCCAATATGACATTGATATGCATCACCCGACTATAGACTTCCTCTCCGGTTAATGCCTTTGGAGCCGTTCCATGCTCCGATAAGCCGTTAAAACGCTTTCTTAACTTACGATATGGGTGGAACCGATCAAGAAACCTCCTGTGACCGAGGTAGACCGTTTTTTTTTTCCATGCTTTAGTTGCTGGAAGTTTGTGTCAGCTTTACATATTGGACATACTTTATGCCCTTTCACACTGTACCCAGACAAATTTCGGTATGCAGGAAAGTCGTTGATCATGGTACAAATCATTGCATGCAACTTAAAGAACTCCTTCTTATATGCATCAAACACATCTATGCCTTCCTCTCACAACTTCTTCAAATCCTCAACCAAAGGTGCCAAGTACACATCGATATTGTTACCGGGCTGTTTTGGTCCAGAAATCATCATAGAAAGCATCACATACTTGCGTTTCATACATAGCCAGGGAGGTAAGTTGTATATTACAAGGAGAATCGGCCATGCACTATGGGTATTGCTAAGAGTTCAATACGGATTGAAGCCATCTGTACAAAGCCCCAGCCGAAGGTTTCTTGGCTCACTGCCAAATTGAGGGAACATTTCATCTATTTTCTTCCATTGCAGAGAGTCAGCTGGGTGCCGAAGATATTTTCCATCGGATATTCTCTCATCAGAATGCCATCTCAACTTCTTCACCGTTGCTTCACTAGTAAACAGACGCTTAAACCGTGGAATTATTGGAAGATACCACAATGTCTTCAAAGGTTGCCTTTTTGTTGTTTGCTCTCCAGAAACACTACATTTCTTCACTTAATATCATGAAGTTTTACACTTTGGACAATTACTGAGGCCTTCGTACTTGTTTCTGTATAATATGCAGTCATTAGGGCAACTATGTATCTTTTTATACTCCATACCCATCGTAGATAAGATTTTCTTGGCTTCATACATACGATTTAGAAGTACATTATCATCTGGCAACATATCACACAACAATTCAAGCAACGACATGAAACTGCCATCGGGTCACCCACAAGTTGCCTTTAAGTTGACCAAATGTAAGGTCCCAGTCAACCGTGTATACTTAGTACACCCAGGGAACAAAGGTGTCTCTGCATTACTTCACACGCTATCATATTCATGCGGTTGTGCAAAGGATTCGACCTCAACATCATGAATCATTCTCTCCATTCCATCATCATCTACCTCAACTTCCTTTTTGTGGGATGCACTAGGTGTTACCTCTTCACCATGCCATATCCACGTTGTGTATCGAAGGTTTATTCCATCACAAATTAGGTAATCCCTTATATCAGCAATATCCCGTCGAACACCATTTAAAAAATTAACACATGGACAATAGTACATCCCATTTTTTGTAGCCACATTCCTTCTAACAATTTCAATAAACTCTTCCACCCCATTTTCATATTCTTCACTAGTTCTCAATGCATTCATCCAACTATGACCCATTTTAATACCACCTACGACATTTCCAACAACAATCAAGTTCATATTTGACATGCTTTCTTTTAAAAAAAATTTGGCAGCGTTTCCCCTTAAAAGTAAGACATCCCAAAATTTCAATAACAAGAAATTTCAGCATAATTCAACAAAACTTATAACTAAAGCAATTTAGAACAATATCAACTATTAAATCCAACAATTTCATCAACTAAGAGAACATTCAAATTATTCCTACTAGCATATACTTCAATCAATAGTGGTAAACCATGAAGCCATAAGACAAAAGTGTTGTTCTCTCTTAGGAAGAAGGTATCATATAAGGACAATATATGTGTGTGTCAATAAAATAAAAGCAACTGACTTGATTTTGGAGCGCAACCGTTCGCTTCAAACCTTTGACCAAAATTTCTCACCAGGTAGTCAAATAGACAAAGATGACTCTCTTTTAATCTCCTCTCGTCTATATCTGCATTATCAACATATGGTTGTTCTATTAAGAACCAAGCACAAAACTTATTTGCAAACGGTAATAGGAAATCTTGTTAACAATGTAAGTTCTCTAAGCATGAAACTCAAGTCAATGACTGTTTAACCAGTTCATAGTAAGATTTTGCAATTTACATTTCGAACGCAAAGTTTATACAATACTAATTCATCTCAAACAAAAGAACGCATCAATTTTCAGAAATTGAGAAGAAATTCACATGAGTTATTCAATATGATATTTGCACTTGAAGAAGTCATTAATTACCCATGAGTTTAAATCTAACATAGTTTCGAACAAAACACAATGACATTAGGGGATTTATGCAACTAGCCCACCCATTATTGGACAAGCAAGCTAGAGTTCATATGTTTGGATAGGTCCAAATTCCTATTAATTCAAACATAAAGTATTGTATGAATACTGTGCCTGTGACTGTGATGTGAAGGGCAACAATTAATTGTATGACCACAATTAGAACGTATCTGCAAAAGATAGGGTGGTACCTTTGGATATTTCCTTTCATTATGAAGCCGAACCTCGTTAGGTCAAAGCAACAGTTTTAAATGCAACCAGCCAAACCTCGTTAGGTCAAAACAACAGTTTTAAATGCAAGCAATTAAGATGGTAGGGGAGGGGGAATAAAATATTGGGAAAATCCCTTTCAACATGTAGAAATCTTGTTTAGAATTGAAAAAATAACAATAAGTTGGCTAAGATATTATGAGCCACTTATTCTTTATTGTTTACTCTTTGTAAGTTGCTTTCTCTTGCCCCAACACACAAACAATAAAATGACTCACTCAGGTGGAGCTAAGCTGAGCCTCGCAAATACACTCTCCTCTAATTTCATTTTTCAACATAAACATATAAATTAACGGGATGGGTCAAAATAGCATAAATCTTGGTTTGTTCCGCATAAGAACATCAGTGTTTAGGAATCATAAAATACAAATCCATCAACTATGAAACATAAAACAGGATCGATTACTAAAGTTAACTAGTCATATGAGTGTATAAATTTTGAACTCATGCCATTCAGATAAATGATCTCAAGCTCCAATATCGTCTAACCAACCAAACATTATCAGTCCAGAATCAAAGCTGCCCTCTAATCTATCCAGACATAACAACACCTAAAAGCAGACAAAGGCACAAGATTTACCTCAGGAATGAAGAACAAGAGCGATCCAAAAACTTAGGTGAGCTAGAAGCCCGAACACAACAAAATGGGCAAGAGAAATTAGGGCTGCACCCAAAGCATAGAGCTGGAGGTCCAAGTGTTTGTGGTCGAAGAGGAAAGCACAGAGATTCACTTGCTAGGAGAGAAATGGAATAACTTTGACCCATCATAGAGAAAATTTGGAGCCATTGATGAAATTATAGTTATGTCATGCAAGTTCTAGAGCAGGAATTAAGGGCGTATCGTAGAGATCGTCGGAGAAGGTGGGCTGGACACGGTGGAAACAGAAGTCGACAGCACTAGTTACGCTGAGAAGAGAGAAGACGGAGGAGACGATAGACTGTCGCGACTGAGTCGATAGGGTTCGCCGGCGATGGGGGGAAGATGAGGGAAATAGCGTAGAACAGGGTTTTTGACGGCGATGAGGGAAGCAGAGAGAGGGAACTTCGAAAATAAAAGGCTTGTTCGCGGGTTGGCAAAATGAGGGTTAAGTGCTAGATTTTAGGCGACCTGAATGGGCTTCAAGTCGCCCAAAATCCAATATAGGTGCTTCAGGTCGCCCAAAATCAAAAATAGGCAACCTGAATGTGTATCAGGTCGCTTATTTTTGAAAATAGGCGACCTGATTGTTGTTAAGGTCGCCTATTTTTGAATAAAATAATGAAAAAAACCCATATGTTTTTTCAAATAGGCGACCTGACATTTTATCAGGTCGCCTATTTTTGAAAATAGGTGACCTGTATTTGTATCAAGTCGTTTATTTTTGAAAATAGGCGTATTTGTATCAAGTCGTTTATTTTTGAAAATAGGCGACCTGATTGTTGTTCAGGTCGCCTATTTTGACAATTTTCACAATTTTTTTTTTTTAAAAAAACCCCATGTCCCTTCAATACTCTGTCCATCTCTGGTTTATGGAATTTTTTTTTAATAAGTGGCACATATATAGGCAACCTTAAATTTGTTCAGGTCGCCAATTTTCCCATTGAAAATCACATGGCGCGCAAACAAAGTATTCTCCCATATTTCTCTCTTGTTGGCGCCAAAATTTTTGGTAGATTTCAGGCATCTTGAAACGTTATCAGGTCGTCAAAAATTGATTTTACAAATCCTAAACAATTATTCAGGACGTTCAAGGTTTATTTTCCTTGTATATAATCATGAGATTGCCATTGGCATCATTTTTTACTACCTATTTCTTATTTAGGACGTATTTGAGGGTAGTAATATCAAATGTTTGTAGTAGTGATTAGGATACATTTTCCAAAATCGAAAGGTTATGCTTATCCTTGATGATGTAAATCATTTAAGCCAATTAGAGAATTTAGCTGGAAGTCGAGGGTGGTTTGGTCATGGGAGTAGAATAATCATAACAGCCAGGGATGCTGACTTACTGAGATCTCATCCAGTGGATGAAAAAAGACCTCCAGGAGTGGATGAAATACATGAGGTTAAACCAATGAATCATGATGAATCTCTTCAACTCTTTTGTCAAAAAGCATTTAGAGGGGAACCACCTGCAAAGTGTTTCTTAGAATTGACTGAATTAGTAATTAATTATGCAAATGGCCTTCCTTTGGCTCTTTGTGTTTTGGGTTCCTTCTTTTTAGGACGAAGGGAAATAGAATGGGAAGATGCTTTGAAAATGTTGAAAAAGTATTCAAAAAATGATATTTTTAAAGTTCTTTGGTTAAGTTATGATGCATTAAACCATGTGGAGGAAACCATATTTTTAGATATTGCATGTTTTTTCAATATGTGGGTTAAGGATGAAGTAACGAAAATATTGGAGAGTTGTGGTCTTGAGGCAACAATTGGCATGAAGAGTCTTATTGACAAATCATTGCTAGTTGAAATTGAGCTTGGCAAAATCAAGTACATAGAGATGCATGATTTGGTATAAGAAATGGGTAGACTTATTGTTTCTAATGAATCTCCTGATGAACTTGGAAAGCGCAGCAGACTGTGGTATGCTCATGATATTGATCAAGTACTAAAGAGAAATATGGTGAATAATTAATTTTTGAGAAATAGATTTGAGGTGCAATTTTTAAATTGAAAGTTTTTTTGCCTTGAATTAGTATGACACAATTAAGTTTTAAAGGATACAAAAGTATATACATTTTCTTTTAAAAACAAAGTAATTTCAGCAATTACATTAAGTTGGTTCAAATTTCACACTTTTTTTTTTGTGATGTGGGACCCGCTTGTCCTTTCTCTCTAACTTTATAAGGGATAAGTGAGCCAATTGAATTAAACTTCTAAAATTACACCACTTTTGTAAGATTGTGTTTACTTTTCTACCATTCAAAAGTTAATTGTAAGATGCTCATAGCAAAAAAATATCATTATTAAAATTGTACTTTAACCCTTAGCAACAATATTGTTATACTAACTTTGGTGACTTATGTTTCTTATTAGGGAACTGGGGCAACAAAGGTGTTGTTCTGCCTTTTACTTATGAGAAAGATGAAGCAAATTGGGATCCTGCATCTTTCTTAAGAACGAATCGGCTTCGATTACTCATCATATCATGTAACTTATGTCTTCGTCGTGATCTCAAGGGCTTTCCATGGGCATTAAGAGTTCTTCATTGGTATGGATATCCTTCTGAAGCTCTTCCTTCTGCGGAAGAAATGGATCATCTCGTCTATCTCAAAATGCAAAATAGCAAAATAATAAGACTTTCTATTGATACCCAGGTTATTAGATACTTTACAAGCACTCTCACATAACTTAATGATGAAGCTGAATTGTTTTTTCCCAACTGTGATTGATTTCTCCTATCTTTTTGTTTGACCAGGCTAAGGACCAACTCAAGATTTTGGACTTGAGCCATTCCAGAAACCTCCTTGGAACTCCAAATTTTTCTGGATGTCCAAATTTAAAAAGATTACTTCTTGAGGGATGCATATCACTTGTTGAAATTCACTCTTCGCTTGGGCAGCTTCCCTCTCTTGTTGAAGTAAATTTGAAAGATTGCTTAAATCTCAAAGTCCTTCCGAAAAAATTGGAAACAATTTCTCTAGAAGAAGTTGTTTTCAGTGGATGTATTCAAGTAAGAAATCTTCCAGAATTTGGAGAGATGAAAAAGCTCATAACACTTGATGTAAAACAGACAAGTATAACCGAACTTCCTGAGTCAGTGGGATCCTTGACTAGTATCGAAACTTTGGATCTAATGGGTTGCCAAAATCTTGTTGGCCTTCCCCATAACTTTTGCAAGATGAAGTGTCTGAAAGTTCTTGATATCTCCGGCTGCTCATCTTTCCCCAAATTGCCAAAAAAACTTAATGAAAATGAAGCCTTGGAAAAGCTTGATGCAAGTACCTTCTTCTATTTTTTATTTGAAAAAGTTGAAGACATTGGCATTTCATGGATGCAAAAAGCTATCTCCCCCAAGTTCTCTTTCGGACGATCTGTTTGAGAGGAAATTATTTGCTGAGCTCTTTACACTGCCTGCTTTCATCTTCAAGATTGTATCACTGACAGAATTAGATTTCAGCCACTGCACTTTTGTTGATGCGGTCATTCCTGAAGACCTTAGTGGCCTATCATCGTTGCAGAAATTAGATTTGAGTAGAAATGGGTTTGTGCAGCTACCCTATGGCTGCATTTCCAATCTTCTGAATCTAAAGTATCTTTATTTGAATTCCTGCCAAAGGCTTCAAGTTTTTCCCTGCCCTTCGCCTGGTTTAAATGTAATGGATGCAGGAGGATGTGGTTCACTGAGAACTTTGTCAGACCAAGGGTTGTCACTTCTCTTTTCTTCAATTAAACAGGTATGCACATGTTTGACTTTATATTTTCCATCCACAAATCCATGCATATCTCTTGTTGTCAACTATATACAATTTGTGACACAATAAATTTCTTGGTTATAGTATGGCCAACATGTTGAATGCTCAAGGAGAATTGCAAGTTTTTCTGTGACTGTTCCAGGGGGTGAAATACCATCATGGTTTGAGAATCAAAATCATCTTCCTTTGAATGAGAAACATGAAGCTTTTGTAACGATAAACATTCCTAAAGGTGAGTGGTTAGGAATTGGGTTGTGCACTCTAATTGATGAAAAGATTTGTATGCCTCGCTGGGGCTTTGATTTTAAAGCTTTCGATGGCAAGTATGTATCCTGTCTAGGAAGGGCGCGTGAACATGAGAAAGAAATAAAATCTTCTCATCTTTGGATTGTGTTTTGGAAAATTAAAGAGGAAGATGGAGATGAACTAATGAGGCATTACGGTCAGATTCGCTTGAAATTTTGTACTAATTGGGAGAAGCCTCCATCAAGATTAGTTGATGTACATTCAGTTAAGAGTGGATGCCGTTTAATTTGCACAGGTGATAGAGTAAGTTGTTTTCTACCCACAGTCTCTTCATAATATATTCTAGTATTACTATCATTACAATTTGATCAAATTTTGATTTTGATTCATGTGGTTTTAAATAGTTGATTTTGTCTTCAATTATTCTATAAGAAGTTTGTTTAAGTTCAATTATAGGGACTAAAACCAAACTTTGATCAAATTATAGTCACAAATAATAATTTTAACCCTATATTCTACGAGTATTGTTATTACTTTTTAAGTTTTAGCGATAGGGAGCAATTAATAATAAACCAAAACATTTAATCTCTTTTAAGAATAAAAAAAATTGTTATTTGACTACTATGGAAGATGTACTTATTATATATTTCCTGTTTAGGAAATTCTCCCTACGCATTGGGCCGCCTCCCAGACTATATTTCAACGGGAAAACGTGTCTTCGGAAGATGAAGCCTAATTTTTATATGGTTCATAGATATAGATGATTGATGATGCAAGGTGCGTGATATTGTAATTTGACTATCCTTTATCTCTTCATGAATTTCAAAGTTGGGATTATGATTGAAATCCAAAGTTGCAGTCTTCTGACTATAATTTTTCTGTTAAATTATTATGATCAAACAGTATCCTGTTTTCTGATGTCTATTTCTAAAACTTACCAAGTCTTTTGTTTGCAAAAATCCATGCATCTCTGTTGTTGTTAACCATATAGAGTTTGTGACATGATAAATTTGTTGGATTTAGGACGGCCAGCATTCTGAAGGATTAAGGAGAATTACCACTTTTTCAGTAACAATTCCACAAAGTGAAATACCATCATGGTTTGAGAATCAGAATCATCTTCCTCTGAATGAGAAACATGTGCCTTTTGTAACAATGGACATTCCTGAAGGTGAATAGTCAGGGATTGGGTTGTGTACTGTAATTGATGATAAGATTTGTTTGCCTCGCTGGGGGTTTGATTTTAAAGCGTCCAATGGTATGTATGTAATGTATCCATTCCAGGAAGAACACGTGCACAAGAGAAAGAAATAAAATCTTCTCATCTACGGATGGTGTTTTGGAAAATTAAAGAGGAAAACAGAGGAGAAGTATCAAGGAATTACAGTCAAATATATGTTTTCTCTGTTGTAAATATAGTATTTGTTGTTGTAAATAGCCTTTGAACGGAAGAAATGAAAAAATCCAGGTTTTCAAAGGTAGTTGTTAATATATGCTTTTTCTGTTGTAAATACAGCATTTGTTGTTGTAAATATCATCTGGATGTAAGAAATGAAAAAAATTCAGGTTTTCGAAGGTTGTTGTTAATATATATATATTTTGTTTTAAATATAGCATTTGTTGTTACAAATAACCTCTGGATGTGAGATATGAAAAAAATCCAGGTTTTCGAAGGTTATTGTTAATATATGATTTTTTTTATTGTAAATATAGCATTTGTTGTTATAAATAGTCTCTTGACAGGATAGAAATGAAAAAAAAAAATCCAGGCTTTCAAAGATAGTTGTTAATATATATATTTTTTCTGTTGTAAATATAGCATTTGTTGTTGTAAATAGCCTTGGACGTGAGAAATTAAAAAAATCCAGGTTGTTGAAGGTTGTTGTTAATATATGTTTTTTGTTGTTGTTGTTGTAAATATAGCATTGTTGTTGTAAATAGCCTCTGGACGTAAGATATGAAAAAAATCCAGGTTTTCAAAGGTTGTTGTTAATATATGCTTTTTCTTTTGTAAATATAGCATTTGTTGTTGTAAATAGCTTCTGGATGTAAGAAATGAAAAAAATCCAGGTTTTCGAAGGTTGTTGTTAATATATGCTTTTTTTGTTGTTGTTGTTGTTGTTGTTATTTTAAATATAGCATTTATTGTTATAAATAGCCTCTGGACGTAAGATATGAAAAAAATTTCAAGTTTTCGAATGTTGTTGTTAATATATGCTTTTTTGTTGTAAATATAGCATTTGTTGTTGTAAATAGCCTCTGACCGTAAAAAATGAAAACAATCCAGATCTTCAAATGTGGCTGGGACGTTTGAGCATAACTTCCGAGTTCGAATCTAACTTCCCAGTTTGAACTTAACATCTCAGTTCGAACATATACAGACAATCATATAAACAATATAACTGTGGCTAGCACATTCGAGCTTAACTGTGGATTTTTTTCATTTCTCACGTACATAGGCTATTTACAACAAAAAATGTTATATTTACAACAGAAAAAGATATATTTATAATAACATTGGAAAACCTAGATTTTTTTATTTCTCACGTCCAGAGGTTATTTACAAAAAAAAAAATATATTTATAACAGAAAAAGCATATATTTACAACAACCTTGGAAAGCTTGGATTTTTTTTTTTTCATTTCTCACGTCCAGAGACTATTTACAATGACAAATGCTATATTTACAACCGAAAAAGCATATATTAATAACAACCTTTGAAAACTTAGATTTTTTTTCATTTCTTACGTTTAGAGGCTATTTACAACAACAACAAATGCTATATTTATAACAGAAAAAATATATATTAATTATAATCTTTGAAAACCTGAATTTTTTTCATTCCTCTCATCCAGAGGCTATTTACAACAACAAATGTTTTATTTACAATAGAAAAAACATATATTCACAACATCTTCCGAGAATTTTGATAGCTATATAAGGCTAGCTTAAGAAATGAATATCATTTCAAGCTGGTGAGACAACAAGACTAGGAGTAGATGAAGTAAGAGTTGCTAATTGCCCCTGTTGCATCAAGACAGCTAGTTGAGCATGTATTCTCTGCTCTATTTGTTCTCTCTTGCGCTCAAATTGTACACGCTCTGCTTCCATCTTTGCCTGTTCTGCTGCTACTTCCATCTTTGCACGTTTTTCTGCACACTCTGCTTCCATCTTTACATGTTCTTCTACAAGATTTGCTTCCATCTTTGCATGCTCCTCCTAAATTTTTTTATCAAATGTTTAAACCAGCAGAAAATAGAAACAAATTTCAACCAAGTTTGGGCTAGAAATCATTGTGAAACAACACAATTCAATAAAAATTTGATCACCTGACAAAGGCAACAAATATTAATATGATACTCCAATAACTGATTAATAACTAAGGGGTTTACTTTTCTCATGTTGCATGAGAGAAAGAAGATTCCTACACACACATAAAATGGTGGGACCCACATATATATATAATACTCATTATATATATATATGTGTGGGTTCCACCATTTTATGTGTGTATGACATGAAAAAATATTTCTCCTACAACATGAGAAATGTTTTCCCCAATAACTATTGCAAGTAAGAAAGCACAGTTGATAAATAAAGGTTTTGGTTTTTTTTTTTTACAAGATCGAGGATTTAGGAGACAGCTTGGATACACACAAGACATGAGAGGGTATGGGGTATAGCAAGAATGTTTATATTGTAGGGTCTTATTTACATTTTGTGTGTGTGTTTGGGGGGGGGGGGGAGATAAAATAGCTCACCTTGATTGTTACCAGAAATGCAAGTTTAAATCAAATGGGGAATATTAAAATTTAATAACATGGGCAAGAAATGAAACTAAATACCCAACCTAAGGGTCAGATAAGCTTCAAATTAGAAAAGAGAATCAGGGCGCTCACAAATGTTGCAGAACTTACCAGATATTCAAACCGAGAATACTGAGCAAACAACATTGGTAACGTCAGTGAATATTCTTTTCCTTTTTCAATGGGAATAGCCTATTCATATAAAGAGTAGATGTCGAAAAAGTTACCCTAAGAAATTCATGAGATGTAAATGAGCTGAGCAATTCCAATTTAGATTGCCTACCATTAGAGCTGTCAATCAGGGCCGGCCCTCCAGGGTCCGGAGTAAAAAAAACACCTGTTTTTCCAAGCCCGGCCCGAGAGCACTAGGGCCAGGGCTAGCCCGCAGGGCCTGAAAATTACTATTCTAAATTTTAATTATTTTTCCTCCATTTTTTTTAAAGAAATATAATTAGTAAATTACAACATAAATCATCTAACAAATAAACCTATCCACTAATTCATAATCAAAAGCAAACTATGTTCACAAGTAACTCATATAAAACATAAAAGACATATTATTAATTATTAAGCGACATTAGTACAATGACTATTATTGTCATTATCTTCGCCACTATCATTAATTTCAAGTGACATTTGATTGTTGACCTTTTATTATTGTCTATAACAAATAAAAAATACATATAAATTATTAAAATATCAAACTTCAACAGGTGTTTAACTTTAAAAAATAAAGAATAAAAAAATTGAAGGGCCTGCTACGGGCCGGCCCGTATAAGCCCTTGGCCCTTCAGGGCCGGCCCTCCAAGGCCAAACATCACCTCTCTCCTCCAATTTCCAAGCCCGGCCCTTAAAGGGCCAATGCTTAAATGGGCCGGCCCGATGGGCCTGACCCGTTTTGGCGGCTCTACCTACCAAGCCAAATCATAATGCCCATAAACTAGCATACCAGTCTATTTTCCATATTTGCGTGCCTGATTATAGCTTCAAGAAGACCAGGAGAAATTTCGGTATGCACCAATTGATAGGCCGCTCAGGCAACAGTTATATCCCCATTTTGCTCCTTCAAACATGCAGAAAAAAGATGTATCTCAGGTTGTTGAAAGAATGGAGCTTGATAACCAAGAGGGGGGTGAATTGGGTATCTATAAAATTTTAACGACTTGGCTCTGTTTTGGACAAGTTAGAGCAGAGGATAAATGAAGAGAGGAGTAGAGAAGCTTTGTACAGATCAATTTATACTGGTTCGGCCTTTTCTCTGACCTACATCCAGTCCCCAAGCCTCACTTGGGATTTTCAATCCACTAACTTCACAAAACTTGATTACAATCTCTGTACTCAGAGTAGTTCTCTCACTAGAACTCACTCCCCCTTACAAGATGCAATCAATACTCCCAACCACCAAGTCCCCTGACTTGTGGTTCTCTCAATCAATGAATGATTACAAGAATAACTCTCTCAAGGAGTAGTTAAGATAAATACTGAAGCACAGTGTATCAAAGATACAAACTTAATGAAAAGAACAACTCAAGATGATATTTTCGAGTAGTGTAGTTGTTTCTCTGTTGTGTGTCCTTATAGCTTCAGATCTTCAGTCATTTGTAATGGTTTGAACCATTTGAACGTTATTAATCCACTGAAGCTTGTTCCCATTCGAAAATATGATTGTTGTGAGTGTTCTTCCATGTGTGAAGGTACTGCAGAAGCTGATGGTGTAATATTCTGTTGCTACTTTCCAGATTTGGGTGTTTGTAGCTTTTGCATTTGAATATTGTGGCCCATGATGTTGTGTTTGTGGAGTAATCACGTTTTAGCTTTTCTCAGAGGTGATTATGCTGTCTGCAATGCCAACCTGTCATGCATTTAATCTTGTCTTGAAGGATAAGATAAAATAATACAACTTGCATATAGTGTCCCTTCAACTGAATCTCTGTCTAATTCAAATTCTTTCTGTTATTTTATAAATAAACTTGTTAGAAAAGTTCAGTTACACATATAAGAGATAGATATAATGATTAAATTCAATGGGTAACTTGAAACATGAAGAAAGAATCAGATTTGACATATCAGAGTTTAAATGCGTTTTTCTGTTCTGGAGGTATGAACTCGAGTTCACAATGTTAGGCTCGAGTTCGGCCTTCATTCAGTTTTGAAACTTTGCTTCTGCCAAAATCAAACTGGAGGTTTGTGTGTAAACCTGAGGTTTGTAAGAACATGAACTCGAGTTCATTAATGATGAACTCGAGTTCTCTTTACTTAGAGAACTTTGAAAAGGGTTAATAGAAAACAAACTGGAGGTTTAAGACAAATGGGCTCGAGTTTGAAAATACTGAAAACAGCTAATTGCTCTCTGGAACTTTTGAACTGGAGTTTGAAAAGCTTAGGCTTGAGTTTGGTTCTCTCTGAAGTATTCTGAAGGCTCTAGGCCAAAACTAGGCTCGAGTTTGAAGAGCTTAGGCTCCAGTTCATAGATAATGTTTTGTTTTCAAGTTTAAACAACCTTGCCCCGCCAAGGATGAACTCGAGTTCATCATGACAGGCTCGAGTTCATATACTTAAAATCTTCTTTGAACTCTTTCAAAATTGAGGTTTGAGTAGAAGTTTGGAGTTTGTAATAGGTTTTCAAAAGTTGAGAGAAAAGAAACCTCGAGTTCATTAAATGGTAGGCTCGAGTTCATTCAAACTTCCAAAGGTTTAATTTTGAACTTCAGGTTCAGTCTCAAGTTCGATCTTTGGCTTGGCAAGTTTATGCTTTCTGTCAAACATAGGCTCGAGTTCAATACTGATAGGCTCGAGTTCATTTTTGACAGATAGAAAGATACAAGTTTTAAAACATTCTTGACTTGCCAGATCTTTCCAATATTGTTTACAATTGTTAGTAATCATCAAAACACTATGAGAACTAACATTCTCCCCCTTTTTGATGATGACAACACTTGTAAACAATTGGTTGTATAACCCAATTTAAAATTCATTTGAAATTCAGTTTGTGAAAATCAATTTTGCAGTTTATCAGAGACTTAACCACATTATCAGGTACCACATTATCAGAGACAAACTTCAAGACGTATATTAGAAGCAAAACATAACATATATAACTGAAACTTTATATGTCATGTCACAGAAGAAAATAACTATAAAAGTTACAAAAACCTACAAGGGTTACAAGACAATCAACATTCACTCCACACTTTCTCCCCCTTTGGCATCATCAAAAGGAGGGGAAGAAGAGATAGGCTCAATTGAGACATAGGGTACTATGGCTAGTGGCTCAGCAAAGGATGTGAAAGTAGAAGGTATAGGAGCAGAAGGAGGTGACTGGGCAGGCTGAGCATGAACAGGATCTGAGTCTGGGACAGGTACAGAGGTAGAATCATCCGAACAATGAGACTTCAAGATCTTGTCCATCTTATCGCTTAAGTTCATCATTGTAACCAACAGAGTGGACATAGTAGAGGTCTGTTCATTGACTTGAGTCTTCAGTGCTTCTTGTTCGACTCTGAAGGCTTTTTGAGTATCTACTAAATTGTTGTGCCCTTTGTTCACTTCAGCAACTAGCTTCCCTACAGCTAGTTCAATTCCTTCTATCAGATCAGATACGGCCTTGTCCACAATTTCTTGAACTCTGACATCAAAATCAGAAGGAGGTGGAGGAGCACTCTGAGCTTCTTCAGCTCTGGACTGTGTGGCTCTGGATGCAGCTAGCTTGGACCTCTTTGGGGCTCTGGACTGATCTGAGTACTCAGGCCTGTGAGTTTGCATCAAGTTCATGATATGCTGTCCAAATTCAGTTGGAAATTGAGGAGAGTCATTCTCAGCTAGGTGCCATATCTTCTCATGAAACAAGATTACTGAAACCAAAGTGGCAAAGGGAATTTGGGATGACTGGCGTGAATGAAAAGCAAATTTTGCTATTTCTTGAAAAAGCCAGTAACCTACATTCTGAGGTTGTTGGTCTAGAATAGAGGCGAAGATGTCAAAATCTTTCTTGGCAAAATGTGTAAAATTGCCTCCCTTTTGAAGAAGATTCCTAGAATAAATGTACCAGATGGCTCGGTTTCTCAGAGACATGGCAGCTGGGGTGAAATTCAGTATCTCAAGGGCATCAGGAATAGGTTCATCCAGTCTGAGTAAACTAAATATAGCCTGTTGCTTATATCTGTGAGTTTCAGGCTTAGGAGGGTTTGAAATTTGTAGGATAGAGTTCAGATAGTCAGGAGTAATTGTGATTTTCTGACCCCGGACTTTCATGACAATTCTCTCTTCAATCAAATCTCCATCTGAATCTACCACATTATCAGATTTCATGTGAAAGTAAAAGACTTTCACAAGTTTAGGACTATAGGCAGCCTTGATTGAAATTAAAGACTCAAATTGTTTCATCCAGGGCCTCAAGTCCAAATTACATTCCTCTTTTAACTAAGCCATATCTACATAAAGAATAGGGCAAAATTTCTTCTTCTCGTCGAATTTCTTTTTGAACAGATTACCTTCTTCTGTTGTCATTCTACATGGTTCTATATTGAACCCAGGTGGACATCTCTTATGATTATAGATTTCTAAAATTGCAGGTAAGGGTTGGGATACCTGAGGAGTCCCTTGTTCCTGAGATTGAGGTTGAGCTTGACCACTTCCTTGACCGGGAGTGGGAACAGAGTGGATACCCGCTGTTTTCTTTCTCTTGAAGGGCTGTTTATCCCTCAGAGGAGCAGCTGGCTGAGGGGCTTTACCTCTTCCTTGGACAGGAGGCTTGGGATCATGCCTCTTCTTCGTTCTCTCTTCTCCAATTACAACTCCTTTCGGTCTGGAAGGAGGAGTTTGAGTATTTTCGCCGTCAACTCCTCTAATGTGTTTGTCAATTCCATCTTGTAGGTAGGAAGAACGCTTTTTCGTACGGACAGGGCGTTCGGATTGGGTTTGAGAAACAGATTGAGAGGGATTAGGGTTTGTGTTTTGGGGGTTTGAAGATTGGGAAGCCATTTTCGCAGAAAAACAGAGGAAGAAGACGAAGAAAAGACGTAGAGGATTAGGACAAACCGGAGGTGTGTGAAGAGTGAAGTGGAAAGTTTGTAACTGTAGTATATATATGGCATGCGATGAACTCGAGTTCATACCCTTCAGGCTCGAGTTCGTCATTAAAATTTACTTACCTGGACTTCAAGAGTGTACTGAGAACTCTTGAACTTCCTCGTGAACCTGAGGTTCTCACTAACGGGCTCGAGTTCAGGATGATTTTTCTCCAGGGTTGCTCTCTGTGATTCACGAACTCGAGTTTGTCACTTATGGGCTCGAGTTCGTCATGCCTGAGATCCAGCCTTGCTCTCTGCCAAAAATGAACTTGAGGTTCATTCACTAATGGACTCGAGTTCACTCTTGTTTTTGCCTTTCACTTCTTCCAGTCTCTCTCGAGCTCGAGTTCTTCCTGGTCAGGCTCGAGTTCAGTCATAATTTCAGCAAATTTGAGACAAGAGCATCCTGCATAAGAAACTTCTAGATACTCCGATGCTTAAGTCAGTAATCAATCAGCATCAAAACCATAACTAACATTAATTTGAGTGAGAAATGCTTACAGTTCACTGGGGTTTACCATTCCCAATTCTCTTCTTATGAAATTAAATTGTTCTTTTGCAAGAGGTTTTGTGAAAATGTCTGCAAGTTGGAGATGTGTTGGAATAAACATTACTTTGACATCCTTTTTCTGAACATGATCTCTGATGAAATGATGTCTCACATCAATATGTTTTGTTCTTGTATGTTGCACAAGATTCTTGGCCAAGCTTATTGTGCTTGTGTTGTCACATAGTATTGGAATTTCTTTCAAGTATACTCCAAAATCAGCGAGTTGTTGTTTTAACCATAACACTTGAGCACAGCAACTTGAGGCAGCCACATACTCAGTTTCAGTAGATGATACAGCAACAGTGGTTTGTTTCTTGCTGAACCATGACACAAGTGAGCCACCAAAGAACTCACATTGTCCACTTGTGCTCTTCCTATCTGTCTTGTATCCAGCATGATCTGAATCTGAA
Source organism: Acacia crassicarpa (assembly GCA_034222035.1). NCBI lineage: Eukaryota > Viridiplantae > Streptophyta > Magnoliopsida > Fabales > Fabaceae > Acacia > Acacia crassicarpa. The sequence continues at coordinate 55,900,045 of JAWXYG010000003.1, forward strand.
TATGCTACTAAGTGTTCTGGTTGTCCTTTGGGAAACCATAAGCTAAGAGTCTTAGTATCAGCAAGATATCTGAAGATTCTTTTCACATGTTCAGCATGTGTCTCTTTTGGAGCAGATTGAAATCTTGCACACATCCCCTCACTGAATTAGATGTCCGGGCGGCTTGCTGTAAGATAGAGTAATGATCCAATCATTCCTCTATACTTTGTTATGTTAAAGTCTTTGCCTTCTTCATCAGCATCCAAAGAAGTAGTTGCACTCATGGGAGTATCAGCACCATTACATTGATCCATCCCAAACTTCTTTAAGAGATCATTCAGATACTTGGTTTGAGATATGAAGATTCCATCCTTCCTTTGCTTGATTTGCAATCCAAGAAAATAATTAAGTTCTCCCATCATTGACATTTCAAATTCTCCCTGCATTTTCTTTGCAAATTCTTCACACAAACCATCATTAGAGGCACCAAATATGATATCATCCACATAAATCTGAACAACCAGGATTTCATTTAACTTATTAGTTTTAATGAAAAGAGTTGTGTCTGCTTTTCCTCTTACAAAACCTTGATCAAGAAGAAATTTACTCAACCGTTCATACCAAGCTCTAGGAGCTTGCTTAAGACCGTATAAAGCTTTCTTGAGACGAAAAACATGATCTGGATAATTTTCATTTTGAAAACCAGGAGGTTGCTCAACATAAACTTCCTCTTGAATAAAACCATTTAAAAAAGCACTTTTAACATCCATTTGATAAAGTTTAATTCCTTTTACACAAGCAAAGGCTAAAAGAACTCTTATAGCTTCCAATCTTGCCACTGGAGCATAAGTTTCTTCATAATCAATACCTTCTTCCTGATTATAGCCTTTGGCAACCAATCTTGCCTTATTTCAGACAATGACTGCAGATTCATCTCGTTTGTTCTTGAATACCCATTTAGTGCCAATGACTGGATGGTCTTTAGGCCTAGGTACCAAGTCCCAAACTTGATTTCTGTCAAATTGATGTAATTCCTCTTGCATAGCTATCACCCAATCATTGTCTGAAAGGGCTTCTTCTATTTTAGAGGGTTCAATGTGTGAAATAAATGCAGAGAAGGTTACTTCATTTAAAGTGCTTCTTCTGGTTTTTACTCCTTGATTAATATCACCTATAACTTGGTCTAAAGGATGATTCCTTATATATTTCCAAGCTCTAGGCTGAGTCTGATCAGGATTTTCTAGATTGTTTTCAGGATCAGCCTCAAAAACATTTTCAGAATTTTCAGAGGAAGGGGTAGTTTTTGAAAAGAATTGATTTTTGCAAATGTTTTCTTCTTCATCATCCAAAGTTTTGTTAGAATCATTTTCACAAAACACAACATGTATTGATTCTTCTACAACTTTAGTTCTAGTGTTAAAAACTCTATATGCTTTGCTTCTATTAGAATAACCAATAAATATTGCTAAGTCAGCTTTAGAATCAAATTTACCAAGATTCTCTTTACCATTATTGTGCACATAGCACTTGCAACCAAAGATATGTAGATGGCTGAGATTTGGCTTTCTCCCTTTGTAGAGTTCATAAGGAGTCTTGTTCAACTTCTTCCTTAAGTAAGCTCTATTGGAGAAATAGCATGCAGTGCTCATGGCATCCACCCAAAATACTTGTGATGTGTTGTTTTCATTTAACATTGCTCTTGCCATCTCAGTGAGTACTCTATTCTTTCTCTCAACCACTCTATTTTGTTGAGGAGTTCTTGGAGCTAAGAAGTTGTGGTCAATCCCTATGTTATCGCAGAACTCAGCAAAGGCATGATTTTCAAATTCTCCTCCATGATCAGTTCTAATTCCTGAAATTAAGAAACCTTTCTCGTTCTAGACCTTCTTGGCAAATACAACAAATTGATCAAATGTTTCATCTTTAGATGATAAGAAGATTGTCCATGTGAATCTAGAGTAATCATCAACTATGACCAAAGTATATAAATTTCCACCAAGACTTCTAACTCTAGCTGGTCCAACTAAATCCATATGAAGTAATTGAAGGGGTCTAGTAGTAGAAATCTCATTCTTTGTTTTAAAAGATGATTTGGTTTGTTTTCCTTTTTGGCAAGCATCACATATCTTATCACTTTTGAAGTTCAATTTTGGAATACCAATAACCAAATCCTTTTTCAGCAACTGGTCAAGTTGAGACATGTTCACATGAGCTAATCTTTTGTGCCATAACCAACTTTCATCCAAGTTACTCACAAAACATTTTTCTGACACAGAGGTATTACTAGAGAGGTTAAGTGTATAACAGTTGCCATCTCTAGGTGCTCTAAACAAGGCTTTAGTTTTCAAATCTTTTATGGGAACCAAATCTTTTTTGACAATAAAGCATTCATCAGAATCAAAGATAACTAAGTTACCCTTATCAGTGCTTTGGCTCACACTTAGGAGATTGTGACACAATCCTTCTACTAGATAGACATCCTTGATGAGTGGACCATCATTACTTCCAATCTCATCGATGCCAGCAATCTTTCCTGATTGGTCTCCTCCAAAGGTGACTCTTCCACCATCTTTTGGTTTAATTGTAAGGAATTTGGTTTTATCTCCTGTCATGTGTCTTGAGCATCCACTATCAATATACCATTTGTTGGGTCTTGATGCTCTAAGACAAACCTGCAAATCACAATGGGATCAAGTTTTAGGTACCCAACTTTTCTTGGGTCCTTTTGGGTTAGCTTGCACCTTGGGAACATAGGTTCCTTTTGGTACCCATTTATAATTTCCTACGGGTTTAGTTTTTCCTTCCCTTTTATGAAAACAGGATGAAGTTGAATGACCTTTCCTATTGCAATAATTGCAATGTGCAAAGGGATTTGATAAATGAACTGATCTTGTAAAGTAGTTCATGTAAGATTTCTGACCACTCCTCTTTTTGCCTTTCTTCTTATCAGAATTTGGTTTGTAACCAATGCCTGATCTATCATTTATAAATCTTTGTTGTTTCAAAATTACATTAAGCATTTCACTGCTCTTAGTAAAGTTTTCAAGTGCTTTTGTAAGATGTACATTCTTCTGTTTCAATTCAGGGCATTCCTGACAAATCAAAATTTCAGAAGAAGATAGTTTTTCAATTTGTAGTTCAAGAGTGACATTTTTCTTTTTCAAAGCTAAGTATTTTTCTGCGAGTTTCTCAAATTCCTTTTGCACAAGACAATATTCATCAACAAGTTCATCATAGGAAGGTTTTGAGTCATATACCTCATCATCATCTTGTTGCTCTTGAGCTACTAGGCATATGTTTGCTTTTTCATCTTCATCCTCATCTGAAGAGCTATCACCCCATATGCTTGAAATGTATGCTTTCTTTTTATACTTGCTGAAGCTCTTTTTGTCCTTGTCTTTGTTGGTGTTGTTCAGCAAAGGACATTCAGACTCAATGTGTCCAGGCTTTTGGCACTCATAACAGATGATTGGTTTCTTTGTTTCATGACTTGAGCTTCCTTTCTGAAACCTCTTGAATCCTTGGTCTCTCTTGAAGTATTTCTTGAAGCGCCTGACTAACAAACCAATTTCTTCATCTTCATCTTCCTCATCTTCTTCATTATCAGATTCTCTTGCTTCCTTGGCTGTTTTAAGAGCCAATCCCTTGCTTTTCCCATGTACCTCGTCAAGTCCTTTCTTGAACTTGATTTTTGCTTCATATTCTGAGAGGCTACCAAATAGAGCAACTACAGAAGTCATTGATTCTCCTCTAGCTTCTTCTATTGCTGTGACTTTGGCCTCCCATTCCTTGTTGAGAACAATGAGAATTTTTCTTACTTGGATTGGCTGGTCATAGTCTTTACCAAGTGCAGCAAGTTGATTTATGAGATGAGTGAAACGAAGTTGAAACTCACCAATGGATTCACCGGACTTCATTCTAAGGAGATCATATTCTGTCATGAGGGTGTTTACACGATTTTGCTTTACACCTGCTGTCCCTTCATGAGCAATTTCTAGTGCATCCCACATATGCTTTACAGATGGAAGTGTGCAAATCTGGAAGTATTCTTGTTGACTTAATGCACTTTGGAGAAGTAGAACTGCCTTACTGTTGAGTGTGATGTTCCTTCGATCATTGTCATCATATTCTTCTTCAAGCTTTGGAACTCTCACACCATCTTCCATAGTTGTAGGAGTATAATCTCCTCTTTCAAATACTCTCCACAGTCCATATTCAGTAGCCATGACAAAAACTTTGAACTTGGCTTTCCAGAATGAGTAGTGCTCTCCATTGAAACCGGGTGGTCTGTTGATAGAGGCTCCATCGGGAAGAATTCCTTCCATATTGATCCTTCTCGAGCTGTTAGACTCTCTTGAGAAAACCAGGCTCTGATACCAAATGAAAGAATGCACCAATTGATAGGCCGCTCAGGCAACAGTTATATCCCCATTTTGCTCCTTCAAACATGCAGAAAAAAGATGTATCTCAGGTTGTTGAAAGAATGGAGCTTGATAACCAAGAGGGGGGGTGAATTGGGTATCTATAAAATTTTAACGACTTGGCTCTGTTTTGGACAAGTTAGAGCAGAGGATAAATGAAGAGAGGAGTAGAGAAGCTTTGTACAGATCAATTTATACTGGTTCGGCCTTTTCTCTGACCTACATCCAGTCCCCAAGCCTCACTTGGGATTTTCAATCCACTAACTTCACAAAACTTGATTACAATCTCTGTACTCAGAGTAGTTCTCTCACTAGAACTCACTCCCCTTACAAGATGCAATCAATACTCCCAACCACCAAGTCCCCTGACTTGTGGTTCTCTCAATCAATGAATGATTACAAGAATAACTCTCTCAAGGAGTAGTTAAGATAAATACTGAAGCACAGTGTATCAAAGATACAAACTTAATGAAAAGAACAACTCAAGATGATATTTTCGAGTAGTGTAGTTGTTTCTCTGTTGTGTGTCCTTATAGCTTCAGATCTTCAGTCATTTGTAATGGTTTGAACCATTTGAACGTTACTAATCCACTGAAGCTTGTTCCCATTCGAAAATATGATTGTTGTGAGTGTTCTTCCATGTGTGAAGGTACTGCAGAAGCTGATGGTGTAATATTCTGTTGCTACTTTCCAGATTTGGGTGTTTGTAGCTTTTGCATTTGAATATTGTGGCCCATGATGTTGTGTTTGTGGAGTAATCACGTTTTAGCTTTTCTCAGAGGTGATTATGCTGTCTACAATGCCAACCTGTCATGCATTTAATCTTGTCTTGAAGGATAAGATAAAATAATACAACTTGCATATAGTGTCCCTTCAACTGAATCTCTGTCTAATTCAAATTCTTTCTGTTATTTTATAAATAAACTTGTTAGAAAAGTTCAGTTACACATATAAGAGATAGATATAATGATTAAATTCAATGGGTAACTTGAAACATGAAGAAAGAATCAGATTTGACATATCAGAGTTTAAATGCGTTTTTCTGTTCTGGAGGTATGAACTCGAGTTCACAATGTTAGGCTCGAGTTCGGCCTTCATTCAGTTTTGAAACTTTGCTTCTGCCAAAATCAAACTGGAGGTTTGTGTGTAAACCTGAGGTTTGTAAGAACATGAACTCGAGTTCATTAATGATGAACTCGAGTTCTCTTTACTTAGAGAACTTTGAAAAGGGTTAATAGAAAACAAACTGGAGGTTTAAGACAAATGGGCTCGAGTTTGAAAATACTGAAAACAGCTAATTGCTCTCTGGAACTTTTGAACTGGAGTTTGAAAAGCTTAGGCTTGAGTTTGGTTCTCTCTGAAGTATTCTGAAGGCTCTAGGCCAAAACTAGGCTCGAGTTTGAAGAGCTTAGGCTCCAGTTCATAGATAATGTTTTGTTTTCAAGTTTAAACAACCTTGCCCCGCCAAGGATGAACTCGAGTTCATCATGACAGGCTCGAGTTCATATACTTAAAATCTTCTTTGAACTCTTTCAAAATTGAGGTTTGAGTAGAAGTTTGGAGTTTGTAATAGGTTTTCAAAAGTTGAGAGAAAAGAAACCTCGAGTTCATTAAATGGTAGGCTCGAGTTCATTCAAACTTCCAAAGGTTTAATTTTGAACTTCAGGTTCAGTCTCAAGTTCGATCTTTGGCTTGGCAAGTTTATGCTTTCTGTCAAACATAGGCTCGAGTTCAATACTGATAGGCTCGAGTTCATTTTTGACAGATAGAAAGATACAAGTTTTAAAACATTCTTGACTTGCCAGATCTTTCCAATATTGTTTACAATTGTTAGTAATCATCAAAACACTATGAGAACTAACATTCTCCCCCTTTTTGATGATGACAACACTTGTAAACAATTGGTTGTATAACCCAATTTAAAATTCATTTGAAATTCAGTTTGTGAAAATCAATTTTGCAGTTTATCAGAGACTTAACCACATTATCAGGTACCACATTATCAGAGACAAACTTCAAGACGTATATTAGAAGCAAAACATAACATATATAACTGAAACTTTATATGTCATGTCACAGAAGAAAATAACTATAAAAGTTACAAAAACCTACAAGGGTTACAAGACAATCAACATTCACTCCACACTTTCTCCCCCTTTGGCATCATCAAAAGGAGGGGAAGAAGAGATAGGCTCAATTGAGACATAGGGTACTATGGCTAGTGGCTCAGCAAAGGATGTGAAAGTAGAAGGTATAGGAGCAGAAGGAGGTGACTGGGCAGGCTGAGCATGAACAGGATCTGAGTCTGGGACAGGTACAGAGGTAGAATCATCCGAACAATGAGACTTCAAGATCTTGTCCATCTTATCGCTTAAGTTCATCATTGTAACCAACAGAGTGGACATAGTAGAGGTCTGTTCATTGACTTGAGTCTTCAGTGCTTCTTGTTCGACTCTGAAGGCTTTTTGAGTATCTACTAAATTGTTGTGCCCTTTGTTCACTTCAGCAACTAGCTTCCCTACAGCTAGTTCAATTCCTTCTATCAGATCAGATACGGCCTTGTCCACAATTTCTTGAACTCTGACATCAAAATCAGAAGGAGGTGGAGGAGCACTCTGAGCTTCTTCAGCTCTGGACTGTGTGGCTCTGGATGCAGCTAGCTTGGACCTCTTTGGGGCTCTGGACTGATCTGAGTACTCAGGCCTGTGAGTTTGCATCAAGTTCATGATATGCTGTCCAAATTCAGTTGGAAATTGAGGAGAGTCATTCTCAGCTAGGTGCCATATCTTCTCATGAAACAAGATTACTGAAACCAAAGTGGCAAAGGGAATTTGGGATGACTGGCGTGAATGAAAAGCAAATTTTGCTATTTCTTGAAAAAGCCAGTAACCTACATTCTGAGGTTGTTGGTCTAGAATAGAGGCGAAGATGTCAAAATCTTTCTTGGCAAAATGTGTAAAATTGCCTCCCTTTTGAAGAAGATTCCTAGAATAAATGTACCAGATGGCTCGGTTTCTCAGAGACATGGCAGCTGGGGTGAAATTCAGTATCTCAAGGGCATCAGGAATAGGTTCATCCAGTCTGAGTAAACTAAATATAGCCTGTTGCTTATATCTGTGAGTTTCAGGCTTAGGAGGGTTTGAAATTTGTAGGATAGAGTTCAGATAGTCAGGAGTAATTGTGATTTTCTGACCCCGGACTTTCATGACAATTCTCTCTTCAATCAAATCTCCATCTGAATCTACCACATTATCAGATTTCATGTGAAAGTAAAAGACTTTCACAAGTTTAGGACTATAGGCAGCCTTGATTGAAATTAAAGACTCAAATTGTTTCATCCAGGGCCTCAAGTCCAAATTACATTCCTCTTTTAACTAAGCCATATCTACATAAAGAATAGGGCAAAATTTCTTCTTCTCGTCGAATTTCTTTTTGAACAGATTACCTTCTTCTGTTGTCATTCTACATGGTTCTATATTGAACCCAGGTGGACATCTCTTATGATTATAGATTTCTAAAATTGCAGGTAAGGGTTGGGATACCTGAGGAGTCCCTTGTTCCTGAGATTGAGGTTGAGCTTGACCACTTCCTTGACCGGGAGTGGGAACAGAGTGGATACCCGCTGTTTTCTTTCTCTTGAAGGGCTGTTTATCCCTCAGAGGAGCAGCTGGCTGAGGGGCTTTACCTCTTCCTTGGACAGGAGGCTTGGGATCATGCCTCTTCTTCGTTCTCTCTTCTCCAATTACAACTCCTTTCGGTCTGGAAGGAGGAGTTTGAGTATTTTCGCCGTCAACTCCTCTAATGTGTTTGTCAATTCCATCTTGTAGGTAGGAAGAACGCTTTTTCGTACGGACAGGGCGTTCGGATTGGGTTTGAGAAACAGATTGAGAGGGATTAGGGTTTGTGTTTTGGGGGTTTGAAGATTGGGAAGCCATTTTCGCAGAAAAACAGAGGAAGAAGACGAAGAAAAGACGTAGAGGATTAGGACAAACCGGAGGTGTGTGAAGAGTGAAGTGGAAAGTTTGTAACTGTAGTATATATATGGCATGCGATGAACTCGAGTTCATACCCTTCAGGCTCGAGTTCGTCATTAAAATTTACTTACCTGGACTTCAAGAGTGTACTGAGAACTCTTGAACTTCCTCGTGAACCTGAGGTTCTCACTAACGGGCTCGAGTTCAGGATGATTTTTCTCCAGGGTTGCTCTCTGTGATTCACGAACTCGAGTTTGTCACTTATGGGCTCGAGTTCGTCATGCCTGAGATCCAGCCTTGCTCTCTGCCAAAAATGAACTTGAGGTTCATTCACTAATGGACTCGAGTTCACTCTTGTTTTTGCCTTTCACTTCTTCCAGTCTCTCTCGAGCTCGAGTTCTTCCTGGTCAGGCTCGAGTTCAGTCATAATTTCAGCAAATTTGAGACAAGAGCATCCTGCATAAGAAACTTCTAGATACTCCGATGCTTAAGTCAGTAATCAATCAGCATCAAAACCATAACTAACATTAATTTGAGTGAGAAATGCTTACAGTTCACTGGGGTTTACCATTCCCAATTCTCTTCTTATGAAATTAAATTGTTCTTTTGCAAGAGGTTTTGTGAAAATGTCTGCAAGTTGGAGATGTGTTGGAATAAACATTACTTTGACATCCTTTTTCTGAACATGATCTCTGATGAAATGATGTCTCACATCAATATGTTTTGTTCTTGTATGTTGCACAAGATTCTTGGCCAAGCTTATTGTGCTTGTGTTGTCACATAGTATTGGAATTTCTTTCAAGTATACTCCAAAATCAGCGAGTTGTTGTTTTAACCATAACACTTGAGCACAGCAACTTGAGGCAGCCACATACTCAGTTTCAGTAGATGATACAGCAACAGTGGTTTGTTTCTTGCTGAACCATGACACAAGTGAGCCACCAAAGAACTCACATTGTCCACTTGTGCTCTTCCTATCTGTCTTGTATCCAGCATGATCTGAATCTGAATATGCTACTAAGTGTTCTGGTTGTCCTTTGGGAAACCATAAGCTAAGAGTCTTAGTATCAGCAAGATATCTGAAGATTCTTTTCACATGTTCAGCATGTGTCTCTTTTGGAGCAGATTGAAATCTTGCACACATCCCCTCACTGAATTAGATGTCCGGGCGGCTTGCTGTAAGATAGAGTAATGATCCAATCATTCCTCTATACTTTGTTATGTTAAAGTCTTTGCCTTCTTCATCAGCATCCAAAGAAGTAGTTGCACTCATGGGAGTATCAGCACCATTACATTGATCCATCCCAAACTTCTTTAAGAGATCATTCAGATACTTGGTTTGAGATATGAAGATTCCATCCTTCCTTTGCTTGATTTGCAATCCAAGAAAATAATTAAGTTCTCCCATCATTGACATTTCAAATTCTCCCTGCATTTTCTTTGCAAATTCTTCACACAAACCATCATTAGAGGCACCAAATATGATATCATCCACATAAATCTGAACAACCAGGATTTCATTTAACTTATTAGTTTTAATGAAAAGAGTTGTGTCTGCTTTTCCTCTTACAAAACCTTGATCAAGAAGAAATTTACTCAACCGTTCATACCAAGCTCTAGGAGCTTGCTTAAGACCGTATAAAGCTTTCTTGAGACGAAAAACATGATCTGGATAATTTTCATTTTGAAAACCAGGAGGTTGCTCAACATAAACTTCCTCTTGAATAAAACCATTTAAAAAAGCACTTTTAACATCCATTTGATAAAGTTTAATTCCTTTTACACAAGCAAAGGCTAAAAGAACTCTTATAGCTTCCAATCTTGCCACTGGAGCATAAGTTTCTTCATAATCAATACCTTCTTCCTGATTATAGCCTTTGGCAACCAATCTTGCCTTATTTCAGACAATGACTGCAGATTCATCTCGTTTGTTCTTGAATACCCATTTAGTGCCAATGACTGGATGGTCTTTAGGCCTAGGTACCAAGTCCCAAACTTGATTTCTGTCAAATTGATGTAATTCCTCTTGCATAGCTATCACCCAATCATTGTCTGAAAGGGCTTCTTCTATTTTAGAGGGTTCAATGTGTGAAATAAATACAGAGAAGGTTACTTCATTTAAAGTGCTTCTTCTGGTTTTTACTCCTTGATTAATATCACCTATAACTTGGTCTAAAGGATGATTCCTTATATATTTCCAAGCTCTAGGCTGAGTCTGATCAGGATTTTCTAGATTGTTTTCAGGATCAGCCTCAAAAACATTTTCAGAATTTTCAGAGGAAGGGGTAGTTTTTGAAAAGAATTGATTTTTGCAAATGTTTTCTTCTTCATCATCCAAAGTTTTGTTAGAATCATTTTCACAAAACACAACATGTATTGATTCTTCTACAACTTTAGTTCTAGTGTTAAAAACTCTATATGCTTTGCTTCTATTAGAATAACCAATAAATATTGCTAAGTCAGCTTTAGAATCAAATTTACCAAGATTCTCTTTACCATTATTGTGCACATAGCACTTGCAACCAAAGATATGTAGATGGCTGAGATTTGGCTTTCTCCCTTTGTAGAGTTCATAAGGAGTCTTGTTCAACTTCTTCCTTAAGTAAGCTCTATTGGAGAAATAGCATGCAGTGCTCATGGCATCCACCCAAAATACTTGTGATGTGTTGTTTTCATTTAACATTGCTCTTGCCATCTCAGTGAGTACTCTATTCTTTCTCTCAACCACTCTATTTTGTTGAGGAGTTCTTGGAGCTAAGAAGTTGTGGTCAATCCCTATGTTATCGCAGAACTCAGCAAAGGCATGATTTTCAAATTCTCCTCCATGATCAGTTCTAATTCCTGTAATTAAGAAACCTTTCTCGTTCTAGACCTTCTTGGCAAATACAACAAATTGATCAAATGTTTCATCTTTAGATGATAAGAAGATTGTCCATGTGAATCTAGAGTAATCATCAACTATGACCAAAGTATATAAATTTCCACCAAGACTTCTAACTCTAGCTGGTCCAACTAAATCCATATGAAGTAATTGAAGGGGTCTAGTAGTAGAAATCTCATTCTTTGTTTTAAAAGATGATTTGGTTTGTTTTCCTTTTTGGCAAGCATCACATATCTTATCACTTTTGAAGTTCAATTTTGGAATACCAATAACCAAATCCTTTTTCAGCAACTGGTCAAGTTGAGACATGTTCACATGAGCTAATCTTTTGTGCCATAACCAACTTTCATCCAAGTTACTCACAAAACATTTTTCTGACACAGAGGTATTACTAGAGAGGTTAAGTGTATAACAGTTGCCATCTCTAGGTGCTCTAAACAAGGCTTTAGTTTTCAAATCTTTTATGGGAACCAAATCTTTTTTGACAATAAAGCATTCATCAGAATCAAAGATAACTAAGTTACCCTTATCAGTGCTTTGGCTCACACTTAGGAGATTGTGACACAATCCTTCTACTAGATAGACATCCTTGATGAGTGGACCATCATTACTTCCAATCTCATCGATGCCAGCAATCTTTCCTGATTGGTCTCCTCCAAAGGTGACTCTTCCACCATCTTTTGGTTTAATTGTAAGGAATTTGGTTTTATCTCCTGTCATGTGTCTTGAGCATCCACTATCAATATACCATTTGTTGGGTCTTGATGCTCTAAGACAAACCTGCAAATCACAATGGGATCAAGTTTTAGGTACCCAACTTTTCTTGGGTCCTTTTGGGTTAGCTTGCACCTTGGGAACATAGGTTCCTTTTGGTACCCATTTATAATTTCCTACGGGTTTAGTTTTTCCTTCCCTTTTATGAAAACAGGATGAAGTTGAATGACCTTTCCTATTGCAATAATTGCAATGTGCAAAGGGATTTGATAAATGAACTGATCTTGTAAAGTAGTTCATGTAAGATTTCTGACCACTCCTCTTTTTGCCTTTCTTCTTATCAGAATTTGGTTTGTAACCAATGCCTGATCTATCATTTATAAATCTTTGTTGTTTCAAAATTACATTAAGCATTTCACTGCTCTTAGTAAAGTTTTCAAGTGCTTTTGTAAGATGTACATTCTTCTGTTTCAATTCAGGGCATTCCTGACAAATCAAAATTTCAGAAGAAGATAGTTTTTCAATTTGTAGTTCAAGAGTGACATTTTTCTTTTTCAAAGCTAAGTATTTTTCTGCGAGTTTCTCAAATTCCTTTTGCACAAGACAATATTCATCAACAAGTTCATCATAGGAAGGTTTTGAGTCATATACCTCATCATCATCTTGTTGCTCTTGAGCTACTAGGCATATGTTTGCTTTTTCATCTTCATCCTCATCTGAAGAGCTATCACCCCATATGCTTGAAATGTATGCTTTCTTTTTATACTTGCTGAAGCTCTTTTTGTCCTTGTCTTTGTTGGTGTTGTTCAGCAAAGGACATTCAGACTCAATGTGTCCAGGCTTTTGGCACTCATAACAGATGATTGGTTTCTTTGTTTCATGACTTGAGCTTCCTTTCTGAAACCTCTTGAATCCTTGGTCTCTCTTGAAGTATTTCTTGAAGCGCCTGACTAACAAACCAATTTCTTCATCTTCATCTTCCTCATCTTCTTCATTATCAGATTCTCTTGCTTCCTTGGCTGTTTTAAGAGCCAATCCCTTGCTTTTCCCATGTACCTCGTCAAGTCCTTTCTTGAACTTGATTTTTGCTTCATATTCTGAGAGGCTACCAAATAGAGCAACTACAGAAGTCATTGATTCTCCTCTAGCTTCTTCTATTGCTGTGACTTTGGCCTCCCATTCCTTGTTGAGAACAATGAGAATTTTTCTTACTTGGATTGGCTGGTCATAGTCTTTACCAAGTGCAGCAAGTTGATTTATGAGATGAGTGAAACGAAGTTGAAACTCACCAATGGATTCACCGGACTTCATTCTAAGGAGATCATATTCTGTCATGAGGGTGTTTACACGATTTTGCTTTACACCTGCTGTCCCTTCATGAGCAATTTCTAGTGCATCCCACATATGCTTTACAGATGGAAGTGTGCAAATCTGGAAGTATTCTTGTTGACTTAATGCACTTTGGAGAAGTAGAACTGCCTTACTGTTGAGTGTGATGTTCCTTCGATCATTGTCATCATATTCTTCTTCAAGCTTTGGAACTCTCACACCATCTTCCATAGTTGTAGGAGTATAATCTCCTCTTTCAAATACTCTCCACAGTCCATATTCAGTAGCCATGACAAAAACTTTGAACTTGGCTTTCCAGAATGAGTAGTGCTCTCCATTGAAACCGGGTGGTCTGTTGATAGAGGCTCCATCGGGAAGAATTCCTTCCATATTGATCCTTCTCGAGCTGTTAGACTCTCTTGAGAAAACCAGGCTCTGATACCAAATGAAAGAATGCACCAATTGATAGGCCGCTCAGGCAACAGTTATATCCCCATTTTGCTCCTTCAAACATGCAGAAAAAAGATGTATCTCAGGTTGTTGAAAGAATGGAGCTTGATAACCAAGAGGGGGGGTGAATTGGGTATTTATAAAATTTTAACGACTTGGCTCTGTTTTGGACAAGTTAGAGCAGAGGATAAATGAAGAGAGGAGTAGAGAAGCTTTGTACAGATCAATTTATACTGGTTCGGCCTTTTCTCTGACCTACATCCAGTCCCCAAGCCTCACTTGGGATTTTCAATCCACTAACTTCACAAAACTTGATTACAATCTCTGTACTCAGAGTAGTTCTCTCACTAGAACTCACTCCCCTTACAAGATGCAATCAATACTCCCAACCACCAAGTCCCCTGACTTGTGGTTCTCTCAATCAATGAATGATTACAAGAATAACTCTCTCAAGGAGTAGTTAAGATAAATACTGAAGCACAGTGTATCAAAGATACAAACTTAATGAAAAGAACAACTCAAGATGATATTTTCGAGTAGTGTAGTTGTTTCTCTGTTGTGTGTCCTTATAGCTTCAGATCTTCAGTCATTTGTAATGGTTTGAACCATTTGAACATTATTAATCCACTGAAGCTTGTTCCCATTCGAAAATATGATTGTTGTGAGTGTTCTTCCATGTGTGAAGGTACTGCAGAAGCTGATGGTGTAATATTCTGTTGCTACTTTCCAGATTTGGGTGTTTGTAGCTTTTGCATTTGAATATTGTGGCCCATGATGTTGTGTTTGTGGAGTAATCACGTTTTAGCTTTTCTCAGAGGTGATTATGCTGTCTGCAATGCCAACCTGTCATGCATTTAATCTTGTCTTGAAGGATAAGATAAAATAATACAACTTGCATATAGTGTCCCTTCAACTGAATCTCTGTCTAATTCAAATTCTTTCTGTTATTTTATAAATAAACTTGTTAGAAAAGTTCAGTTACACATATAAGAGATAGATATAATGATTAAATTCAATGGGTAACTTGAAACATGAAGAAAGAATCAGATTTGACATATCAGAGTTTAAATGTGTTTTTCTGTTCTGGAGGTATGAACTCGAGTTCACAATGTTAGGCTCGAGTTCGGCCTTCATTCAGTTTTGAAACTTTGCTTCTGCCAAAATCAAACTGGAGGTTTGTGTGTAAACCTGAGGTTTGTAAGAACATGAACTCGAGTTCATTAATGATGAACTCGAGTTCTCTTTACTTAGAGAACTTTGAAAAGGGTTAATAGAAAACAAACTGGAGGTTTAAGACAAATGGGCTCGAGTTTGAAAATACTGAAAACAGCTAATTGCTCTCTGGAACTTTTGAACTGGAGTTTGAAAAGCTTAGGCTTGAGTTTGGTTCTCTCTGAAGTATTCTGAAGGCTCTAGGCCAAAACTAGGCTCGAGTTTGAAGAGCTTAGGCTCCAGTTCATAGATAATGTTTTGTTTTCAAGTTTAAACAACCTTGCCCCGCCAAGGATGAACTCGAGTTCATCATGACAGGCTCGAGTTCATATACTTAAAATCTTCTTTGAACTCTTTCAAAATTGAGGTTTGAGTAGAAGTTTGGAGTTTGTAATAGGTTTTCAAAAGTTGAGAGAAAAGAAACCTCGAGTTCATTAAATGGTAGGCTCGAGTTCATTCAAACTTCCAAAGGTTTAATTTTGAACTTCAGGTTCAGTCTCAAGTTCGATCTTTGGCTTGGCAAGTTTATGCTTTCTGTCAAACATAGGCTCGAGTTCAATACTGATAGGCTCGAGTTCATTTTTGACAGATAGAAAGATACAAGTTTTAAAACATTCTTGACTTGCCAGATCTTTCCAATATTGTTTACAATTGTTAGTAATCATCAAAACACTATGAGAACTAACAGTTGTCTCTGTACAGTGACCAAAACACAATAATTAGATTAAATTGAAAAAATGAAGCCACAATTCTCTCTAAAAAAATTAAGCCACAAGCCTCTTGAGGTAAAGCTTTGTGTTGCATCCTCCTCTATGTTCTGTAACTCAACAATGTAGACTAATGATTTTATTTAGTCTTAGAAGGAAACTGTTAGGAAATAAATTAATTTAAATATATTATAATTAATTAGCGTCGCATATAATTAGGGATTATAGGAATTATGAGTGATTAGGGAATCAATCATTATAATGAGTCATTACTCTCTTGTCTTCTCTCTTATGTATAAATACCCTATTGAACATATGAATCAACACATTCATTTGAGAGTATATTTTCTCTATCTTTCTTTCTGATTCATTTCACTACATGATATCACAACATAGGGATTGTTCTTGGCCAATTTGAGTATTTGTCATGTGGCCGCTGTTACTGTTGTGTGAACAGTAATAGTGGCCAGTCATAGTGTGTATGTGTCGGTGAAGATCTCACTTCTTGCAAGATTTTCAGTTTTTGACGCATGTTTCTAGATTCCAGCAAACTTGTGAATTTCCGGTGTGTGTTTGTGTCATCTCTATTTCTAGTTTGGCTCCTTCGCCGGCTTTGGATCTTCTTTTCTGGGGGAGAGAAGAAAGTTGTTTACCTCCTTGTTTGGGGGTTCTTTGATTTTTGGTTGTGGAAGTGTTATTTGGTCATTGGGGTGATTGTTGCTTCTACTTGGTCACTAATGTGACATTTGTTGTTGCAAATTGTGAAGCCTCAATTTGGTGTTGTAATCTCGGGTGAGATTGTTCTGTGGTGACTAAAGAGGTTTCTATTGTATTTAAAGAGGTTATTTGGTCATTGGGGTGATTGTTGCTTCTACTTGGTCACTAATATGTGACGTTTGTTGTTGCAAATTGTGAAGCCTCAATTTGGTGTTGTAATCTCAGGTGAGATTGTTCTGTGGTGACTAAAGAGGTTTCTATTGTATATAAAGAGGTTATTTGGTCATTGGGGTGATTGTTGCTTCTACTTGGTCACTAATGTGATGTTTGTTGTTGCGAATTGTGAAGCCTCAATTTGGTGTTGTAATCTCGGGTGAGATTGTTCTGTGGTGACTAAAGAGGTTTCTAATATATTTAAAGAGGTTATTGATACCTCGTTTGGTTGCTATGACCATTTTCTGGTCGTGCTTCATTCTCCGACGTCGAGCCTTCATTCCAGGTGTGTGTAGGTTGGTTCTTTGCTTTGAAACGTTTGGACTATTGTTTGGTCCCTTGTGAGACCGTTTGCTGCAGTTTCTACTTTGGTTTGGTACTTTTTGTTATTCGAGCTCTTGGTGAAATTGTTGAATCGTTTCTTTTGATTGTCCTCTGTGTGACATTTGGTTGAACTATTCCTAGATGTGGTTGAACTTGCTGGTGGATTCAAGATCTCATGAAGAAGAAAATTATTTTGTTTGGATTTATTTATATTTGAGTAAATACCCTATTTGGTCCATGAAAAAAATCGCAGACCCCTTTTTGGTCCCTCAGTAAAAAAAAAAAAAATCATCCCGTAATCCCTGTAAAATCCAAAAACCGTCCACGTTAGTCCTTCCAGGTTGAAGAGGACACATGCAGTGAAGTGTCCCAAATGTGGTCAGGGACTACGGGATGAGTTTTTTTTTACTGAGGGACCAAAAAGGGGTCCGTGATTTTTTTAGGGACCAAATAGGGTATTTACTCTTTATATTATGTTTTCTTGTAACAAGTGGAGCATAATCAACATCTATGCTCCAACTTGAGAGGGAGTGTTAGGAAATAAATCAGTTTAAATATATTATAATTAATTAGTATCGCATATTATTAGGGATTATATGAATTATGAGTGATTAGGGAATCAATCATTATAATGAGTCATTACTCTCTTGTCTTTTGTAACATCTCAAATTTTGGGATTTGAAATTTGGATATTTTATGCAAATTAATTATGTAATTTCGGGCTAAATAATTATGAAGTTAATTATTGAAAAATTTAGGATTTTTTTTCCCTTGAGGAATTTACCGGAAAAGAATAAAGGAATATTCGTACAGGATATTTTTGGAAAAAATATTTTAAGGTCAAAAGAAATTTAATTGAGAAGGAAAATCCTTAAATGGAACTAAGGATTTAAATTTTTATAATTCTCCCATAATTGCAATTATATAAGAATGAGCTTAATTGCAAATAAAAGTCTTGTGGAGAATTAAGTGAAATACTTTTACAATTTCATGCCAAACAACTATTCTATCCATTGAACCACTCAAATCCATTTAATCCATTTGGGCCAAACCCAATTCAATTAACTTCTAGCCTAAACGTAGCCATGATTCCTTTAGCATTTAATAACCCATTTGATCCAACAAATATAAAACCCATATCATTTGAATTATTAATCCACTCTTCCACCTCCAGCCAACACGTGAAAGCCATACTCCCAGCCCATTACCTAAAATTGAAAGTCCAACCCATATATTCCTTCCAACTCATTAATTCGTCAACCCATATCAAATATCAGCAAACTTTCCTTATACCTCTCAGCCATATCACGTGAACACTGTCAGTAATAGATCAGCGAGAGATCAACGCCGTTACACCGAAAGATCGGCTTTTTTTCCTATTTATCACTTTTTAAATAAATAATTACCATTTTGCCACAGTTTTGAAAATATTTCCCCATCTGCCACTTTTAGTACTAAAAGTCGTCGGGTCCTTTTTTTTAGATGACCATGAAATTTAGTCGACTAACCCACTCTGTTTAGTCGACTAAATTTCGTCTGGAG
The DNA here is from genome assembly GCA_034222035.1 of Acacia crassicarpa. Taxonomy (NCBI): domain Eukaryota; kingdom Viridiplantae; phylum Streptophyta; class Magnoliopsida; order Fabales; family Fabaceae; genus Acacia; species Acacia crassicarpa. Next base: position 55,918,508 of record JAWXYG010000003.1, read on the forward strand.
GATTTTAAAAAAACCCGCGATATTTAGTCGACTAACCTGACGGGTTAGTCGACTAAATGTATATAAATTCAAAATAGAGATATTCTATCTACTACTGTTTAGAAAAATGAATTTATCATTTAAAAAATCTTGAAAATCTTCAATTTCGACTATTCAAATTAAATTTGAACGATTCATCCAACGAAAACCAATATTTGAAGTAAACTGTAAGATCGGATGGGGCTAATATCTAAACTTGATAAACAAATGCCCTAGTATATTATATATGTTGATCATATATATGTTCTTGTTTCGCCAAATATATATTTTTACAAAAAGCTGAATTTTATATTTTATTAAAATTGAAGTTCCCTGTCGGATTTAATCTATTGATCCTGAAAACTTACTTTCATTTAACACAACTCGTAGGATTATATACGGTAGAAAATATTAACTACTAGCCTAAATAAACCCTAATATCTAGAGATAGATCCTAATATCTAGGAATTATAAATTTACATAATCTTCTAACTAGATCCTAAGATCTCTCCAACAACCAAGATTATAGTGAGAGAAAATTTTCCCTTAATTATTTCAAGATTCCAACAAAAATATCTTACTTTCAAGAAACAAATGCCCAGTATATATATGTTGATCATATATATGTTCCAGTTTCGCCAAATATATCAAAAAGCTGAAGTTTATCTTTTATTAAAAACAATTAAATTCAGTATATATATGTTTACAGAAACAAATAATTTTTTTTAGGTATAAATGAATTTTTTTTAATTATATCAATGCCCCGGTAAATATTATATTGCTATTTTTTTATTAACCTTTTTTTATATCAATACCACGGTAAATTAAATCCAGTATAATACATTTGTTTATTAAATCCAGTATATTACATTTAGTCTAACCCTCCAGCCGAGATTTAGTCGACTAACCCAAGTGGGTTAGTCGATTAAATGAGCGGTCAACCAAAAAAAAAGGGAAACCACGACTTTTAGTCGACTAAACTGTGGTTTAGTCGACTAAAAGTGGCAGATGGAGAAATATTTTGAAAAGAGTGGCAAAATGGTAATTATTTATCTAAAAAGTGGCAAATAAGGAAAAAAGCTCAGAAACACCCCAGCGATTTATACGGGTCACGCAACAACAGCACCCTACTTCTCCTCTCAGCAAATCTAGACTCCCATGCTCTTCCCGGTTATCTCGAGCCTCACAACGACGTTGGAAAATATCTCGGACCATTGGTTTTCTTTCTCGGACCAGAACCCTTGGGTCCTTATATATGGCCTTCCTTGATCCCTATTCACATCCAACACCCTCCAACCAAGTGAATCCGAGAGAGTGAGCACGAGAAAGCTAGAACGTAGGTGAAAGAGAGAGGTTAAAAACTGTGTTGATCTTCCTCTGCAAAATAACACCGAAACAGAGGTGGTGGTTTCAGTGGGACTTTCACCATAAAAACTAGCAGCCAGAGGTAATCATCGGACTTAGTTTTTCTCTTAGCTTTCTATAAATGTTGAGTATGAAACTATAGGGTATAAGCTTTGCGTTTTGCTACAATAAAAATAAGGATCAGGGGCTGGTAAGCGTCTTTTTTTTTTTCATTGATATAAGTAGATATATGTACAGGGAGTGAAGCTCGTTAGTATGATTTAGATATAGTAAAACACCGTGAGAACATACTGATTTAAATAATTGCACAGAACCAAACACTTTGTCAGATATATATATATATATATATATATATATATATATATATATATATATATATATATATATATATATATATATTTCGCTATTTGTGAAATGAGAAGAAGATAAAACTTACTCATATATTTGTATAAGTATATAAATTACTGCTGTTCGGGTCTAAACAATGTCTGTCTGATAATGGCTTGAACTACGAACAATACCTAGGGCCTACGTACCCTAATGCAGGGATCAAATCCAACGTAGTTCAAATATACTTCTGGCGTTTAGCCGCTGAGTGTGGGGGTGTGTGCTCAGTGAGAATGAAAAGGTGAATAGAGCGTACCGTTCACCAGTGGAATGTTCTCCTATTTATAGGAGATGGCGATTAATGTCCGTGTCCCGAGATACATGGTTGATCGTGGTACGTGGTCCCAGTCGTGTAGCTGGTAGTAGCCTGCGTGGGGGTAAATGGTCCACGTGGGATTAACTGCCGCAGGTAGTGGCATAAAGGGTTGGGCTTTGTGGCCCATGTTCCCAGATCCATAACAGTTGCCCCCCAGCCCGATAGCTCAGGCTTGCGAGCTGCCTGGATGTATTAGTTGCTCAATTGAGATATGCTGCTCATCCGAGTTGTTTGCTTTTGTAACAATTTTTGAGTTTGAATTAACCTTGGTTATTGATGACTATTGATAACCTCAGTTATTGATGACTATTGATGACTGAGATGTATTTCCATCTGTTGCCCCCAGCCTGGTAGCTCGGGTTTCTAGGTTACCGGGATGCATCGCTGATTGTATCCGATTTAGGGTCGTCCAAGATACCTCGGTCTTTTTAACATGGCCCGAGTTCTTTAATATGCTTTCAAGCCGGTACGGATGCCTGGCCCTATACGTTATGAAGTTGACAATCCTTTCTTGCTAACCACCAGTTTTATTTCGCCTTTCACGCCGGGTTCGAACCTCGCCTATCATGCCGAGTTTGACTTTTTCTGACATTTAACTTTACGATTCCAGTTGAAGATCCCTTTTGTCGAGGTGTGTTATTTACAGAGGTGTCTACTGTTGTAATGCCCGTGGTCATACCTGCCGTTACGACTGTCCATCTTACTTTCAAGTCTAGGATGTCGTTCCACATATCCACTTCCTCCGAATCTGCCACGTCACGTCTTTCGAAAAGCCGCCTTCGATTATCGCGCTCATTAATGCTCTACATCATATCTTATCCGTCATTATTTCTTTTTAGGGTTTTAGTAGGGTTTAGCCCTGACCCCGTCTACTTCATTTCAACTTATGCGCTTGAAATCTGTACCGTCACCTCCCATGGCTCCTCGTAGCCGGTGAGACGTTTGGATTGCCAATCGTCCTATTTCCTGATTTCCCTATAAATACAAGTGCATTGTCCATTTTTTTCAGTATTTTAGTTCATACCTTTCATATCTGGTTAAGTTCTTTCTTGGCAAAGTAGCGCTCTCTGTACTTCCCTTCCAGATTCCATTCTCTAAGTTGTAAGTTTTCTCCTTGCATTTGGATTTGTTCCTCTCTGTTCATCGTAGTAGGGATTATCTTGATGTGATTTCTTTAAGTTCCTGCTTTGATCTTTACTGTTTCTGTATTTCTGGATTTATGTTCTTTGAAATATGCCTCTGTTCTTACTAGGTGCTTTAAACGACAATGATGATTCCGAATTCCTCTCTGAAGAAAGGAAATTGTCGAGAACCATAGTGAGGTTACTTTATCTGAGTCGTTAAAATACTGGGAATTCTGGGGAATTTAAAGCCATTGTTCTTCATCTTCATTGCATCATTTTGTGCTTTTTCACGTTCTTGAATTTCATTCTTGTCTGCTTAACAAACCCCAATTGCATGCGACTTAGTATTCTAGTTGTTTTTCAAAAGATGGATCCCTAGCCATCATTAGTAGATATGTATGGTCGGCCCATCCCCGAGGAGGATAGAGAACTACTTCAAAGAGTTCCTGGCTGAACTAAACTCTGGCTGTGGTCTATTCTTCCCACTGACAAAGAGAAGATGGAAGATCTGCTTCGTTCCTCTCATGGCGGCGGATCCTCCCGAGGTGGTAGTTCCCGAGGTGGGAGTACCTCACGGGGTGGTAGTTCTTCCCGAGGCTCTAGTTCCTCACGAGGTAGCAGAGGTGGGAGATCCCATCAAGGTCGGGTGGTTGAACCTTCATCTGCTACCTCGGCACGCCCTTTGGTTACTCAAAATGTGGCCCATGATGCCCCGCCCGGGGTCGCCCGGCCGAGCCTATCACACCTTGTGAGGAATGCGTGTATAAAGCCATTGACCTTTCCAATCAGGGGCTTGATCGAGAAGCCAAGTAGACTTTGGATCGTTGTCGCTGTAACCAAAGGCCCTGGAGATCTGCTGCCGCTTATACCCCTTTATTGCCTTCAGAGTCTCAAATTCTTGAAAATCTTATGACTTCAGGTACTCCCGAGTTTTGACTAAGTCTTTTTATTTTTTTGTATAGGTATTTATGTCTTCCCTTTCTCATCAAACAAACCAATTCGAGACCGGCGAGTCCGCTCCCTCTGGTACTTCCCGAATGACGACAATCAACCGATATGCCATCAGTAAGGCCATCACTGATATGAAGAATAAGTCATCTGCTAAGACGATTGCTGGAGTAATCCGAGGTGGGGACAGGTATATTGTGTGCCGGCCTTCAACTAGTGAGTCGGTGGCTTCCAGATTCTCCGCAGATGAAACCCCTTTCTTTTTCTTCTACAGATATGTCATCTCCCGACTTGGGATGGAATTGCCTTTCTCTGGATTCCAAATGCAGCTCCTCCACCACTTTCATTTAGCTCCTTCCCAACTTCATCCTAATGGCTAGGCCTTTGCCATTGCCTTTGAAAGCTTCTGCGACAAGTATGATTTAGTCTGTTCTGTGCCCGTGTTATGCTACTTTTTTGTTCCTTTGGAGAACAATCTTTCAACAAACGGCGATTTGCTAGAATTTGGGTGGACTTCCCTTCGTGCTTCTCTGGGTCGTAAATTTCTCAAGCCTTTCACCGATTCGTGGAAAGGCTTTAAGAATTCCTTCTTCAAAGTTTCTGCCAAACCCGGGAGGACCCCGTGGTTTCTTCAGACTTCTGCCTCTGGGGAACTCGAAGGTCGTTTCCCTTTGTATTGGACCGAAGAGCATCATAGGTTTGAGGCCAAGGATTTTTTGACCCCAAGGATTTTTTGACCCCCTTGCCCGAGATGACCCCTCAGGAGAGAGACGCAATTGCTTTCATTTCCGCGTTGGTCAATAAAGAGCCCTTAGAGGACTCGGCCGATTATATACTTTCTTTTGTATGGAAATCACCCACTACGGGTATGATAGTTGCTTTAAATATTCTTGAAGTGTATTTTCTTTGAATTTTATATAACTCGTCTCTTGTCTTTTTCTCAGGTGATCCAACAGGTAAGAGACCCGATTACCTTGACGTCACTGCCCGTCATCCGGATACGGCCCCATCAACTCGCCCTGTGACCCCTGCTGCAAAAAGGGCGGCTTCTGTTCCAGAGTCTTCTGATCCTCCTCCGGCCAAGAAAACCAAGAGATTGAGGAAGAAGAAGACACTCGAGGCTGAGCCGGAAGAAGAGGGTGAGGGTGACATTCCTTTGGCCATTCCAATCATTGAGCCCGAGAGAGCGGCTTCTGATGTTCCAACTTCTTCTGCTGGGCCTATTGTGAAACTCCCGAAGTTATATCTTTGGGAAAATAAAATTCCTGCTGGCCTTCGTGCAGGCCTCCAAGCTCCCTCTCATTATTTTGATAGGAAAAGGATTACAATACTGGAGGTAAAGGAGCTCAGGGATTTGAAGCACCTGAATATGAAAAATGTCGGTGTTTGTCATCTGGCTGCGCAGCTTAAAGATTGGGTTGGAGAACAGGCAGCAGAGATAAAGTCTCTCAAAGCCAATCAAAAGACTCGATGATCGGGTAGCTCAGGCCCAAGAAGAACTTCATGTGGCCCAAGCCGAGAAGGCAAGCCTATCAGATGAAATTATTGGCCTGCGTGATAAGCTCCATAAAGCAGAATCGGAGGTCATTCACCACCTTCAAGTCTGTGAACAAGATTTGGCTGCACTGGCAAAGTACAAAGATGAAGTAACAAAGGACAAGGACGAGGTTACGAAGCTGGCATCGTCTCTTGAGGTTAGCCAAGCAGCCCTCGAACTCACCAATAAAGACGTGGCAAAGCTGAAGACGGGTGTGATGGATGCCTTTGAGAACGCTTTGGAGCAAGCTCAGTTCTTGAATCCCCAATACTCCTTGGACCTACAATAAGTGCACGTTAATGCCTATGTTGAAGGCGGGCAGTTTCACCCGGCTCCTTTTTTGGATGCTCCTTCAACAAGCTTAGGTCTCGAGGAGACTGGAGGGGATCAACAGGCTCATGATGGCCCAGATGACTCTTAACTTTTCTGATTCGTCTTGTCCGTTTCTGATTCAGTGCCCTTGTTGGGCTTTTGTTTTGGTGCCCATGTCGGGCTTTTGTTTTGTTGTCCAGATGTAGTAACCATCCTTTGATTAATGGAATTTGAGTTTGACACCATTTCTGCCAAACTGTTTATCCTCCCTTTTGTTTTCGTTAGGCAACCAATCGACGTGATCAAGGTCGATCAGAATGCCTTTGTTTTTATTTTCAGCATTTTAATTGCCGAGGTGCATGATTCACGAAATTATGCATTTGCAAAATTCACGCATGTCTTTTTATTATGGCCATTAAAGACGAAACGGTAACCGCAGATCATCCAACCTGAGTTCTGTCCGTCCCCTTTTTTTTGGCGGCTTTGCCGCTATACGGTCAAGCTTAGACTCGTATTTGGTGGGTTATTCCACCGGCATTTAAATCGCTACATGATTTATGAATCAACTCAGGATTCATACATGTTAATTACATGAATTATGAATCAACTTGGGGTTCACACATGTGTTTTTAGGTGACATGATTTATGAACCAACTCGGGGTTCATACATGTTCTTTTTAGGTGACATGATTTATGAATCAACTCATGGTTCATACTCGTTCCGATAGCTTTAACAAGACTGAATTTGGCTTTGTAAGCCTATTATTCCATTAATCAAAATCTTCACATAATACTGGGCGAGTATTGAACCCGCAATTAAACTTTTCTGAAAGAAGAAAGAAACAAGTAACAGTTAAACATAATGAACCCTAGCTTGCAGCAAATTACTTTAACTGTAGTAAGCCTTAAGCTTATCAGCATTCCAAGTTCTTTTTAGCTCTTTCCCATCTAAGGTTTTCAAAACATAAGCGCTTTTTCTGAGTTGCTCCTTGATCTTGTAAGGGCCTTTCCAGTTGGCTGCTAACTTCCCATCTCGGGCGTTTTTATTGCCGATATCAGCTCTTCGAAGCACCAAGTCATTTTTTCTGAACTAGCGGGGATTAACCATTCCATTGTAGCGAGCCATGATAAGTCGTTTTGTTGCTATATCTTTCACGTGAGCAGCTGCGTGAACCTCGTCGATCATGTCCAACTCGACAGCAATTGCTTCGTTGTTAACCCGTTCCTGGGTGACCTACAACTTCCCAAGGAGGGTTCTCCGATTTCTACGGGAATCATGGCTTCACAACTATAAGTGAGTCTGAATGGGGTTTCCCCCGAGGACGACTGTACCGTTGTCCGATATGCCCATAGCACCGAGTACAGGTGTTCAACCCAATTATCCTGAGCCTCTTCCATTCGCTTTTTAAGTCCGTTGACATCACTTTGTTTGCTACCTCTGCTTGTCCATTGGACTGCGGGTGTTCCACGGAAGCGAAATAATGCTTAATTTGGAAGTCGGACATCATTTTCTGGAATCCTTGGTCCGCGAACTGCGTCCCATTATCTGTGATTATTTCTGCCAGGATTTTGAACCGCAAGATGATGTTCCTCTGGAAAAATTTCTATGTTCTGGCTGAAGTTATTGTTGCCAACGGTTCGGCCTCAATCCATTTTGTAAAGTAATCCACTGCCACAATGAGCCACTTCAGTTGTCCAGGTGCTGGTTTGAAAGGTCCTAGTAAGTCCATGCCCCATTTGAAAAATGGCCATGGTACCGTAATTGCCTGCAAGTCGGATGGTGGCATTCTGATGATCTTTCCATGCTTCTGACAACTTTCACATTTTTGGACGTGGTCCTTGGCATCTTGGGCCATTGTAGGCCAATAATATCCTGCCTGGATAGCCTTCCGAACGAGTGCCTTGGCCCCCATGTGCTGCCCGTTGATGCCTTCGTGGATTTCCGCCAAGACATATTAGGCTTGATCACTCCCTAGACACTTCGCCAGAGGCGCATGTAGGCTTTTCTTGTAAAGTTGGTCATCCACCATTGTGCAGGCAGCTGCCAATCTTATTAAGTTTCTTGCCTGCATCTCATCATCGGGTATAATTCCTCGCTCTAAGTAATCAGCAAATAGTTTTCTCCAATCGTCCGAATTTGTTATTAGCATTACACAACTCGGCACTGGGAGATTCTGTTGGACCACTATTCTCAGGCTTCCCGGTCCTTTAGTACTTGCTAATTTCGACAGGATGTCGGCCCTTGTATTTTCCACCCTTGGGATATGTGCCACCGTGACCTCGTCGAACTAGGCCATGATTTCCTTTACTTTGGCTAAATACTTTGCCAACAATGGTCCTTTAAGCGCCTTGAATTTGAGACGCTACTAGCTGCGACTCCGTTGATATGTGCACTTTCTGAGCCCCACTTTCTTTTGCCTGGGATAGACCAGCTAGCAAGGCTTCATACTCAACCTGATTGTTGGAAGTCGGGAAATCTAGCCGTAGGGACAGTTCTATGGCGACACCCTCGGGGTTTTCCACAATAACCCCCACGCCACCTCCTTGTAAATTTGACGAGCCATCCACGAAGACTCTCCAGGGTTCTGCTCTTGCTTTTTCTTCTGGGACAAAAGTCGCCTCCACTAGGAAATCAGCTAACACCTATGATTTGATTGCTTGTCGGGCCTCATAGACAATATCAAACTCGGACAATTCAATTGCCCAGTTCGTCATCCTTCCTGCTAAGTCCGATTTGTGTAGGATCTGCCAAAGTGGTTGGTTCGTCTGGACTATAATAGAATGGCTTTGGAAATAATGCCGTAGTCGTCGTGCTGCTGTTAATAAGGTGAAAGCCATCTTCTCAAGTTTCTGGTATCTTACCTCGGGCCCCTATAAAGCCCAACTTACAAAATACGCTGGTCTTTGCTCTTGACCGGTTTCTCTAGTCAAGACCGCACTCACTGCTTCTTCTCCCACTGATAAATAAAGAATTAGTTTCTCGTTAGGTTCAGGTCTCGACAACACTGGTGGGGAAGATAGGCATTGCTTTATCCTCGTGAATGCGTCTTTGCAATCCGAGTTCCACTCTCCCTGAGCTTGCTTCTTTAAAAGTTTGAAGAAAGGAAGTGAATTTTCGGCTGACTTGAGCAAGAATCTCGTCAAGGCCACTAATCTTCCAGTTAACTGTTGGATTTGCTTCTTGTTCGTCAGGCCCTTCATCTCTAAAATCGCTCTGCATTTTTCAGGGTTGGCTTCGATGCCCCGGCTTGTTAACAGGAAACCCAAAAACTTCTCGGAGGGTACTCCAAAAGCGCATTTCGCCGGGTTTAATCGGATCCTGTGTCTCCTTAATCTTTCAAATGTCTGGCCTAGATCTTGGACATGATTGCTTTGCTCCTTGGACTTGACTATCATGTCGTCGATGTATACTTCCACATTCTTCCCGAGTTGGTCTCTGAAGACCTTAGTCATCATTCTCTGATATGTTGCTCCTGCATTTTTAATACCAAAAGGCATCACAGTATAACAATAGTTAGCATTATTGGTGATGAAAGCAGTTTTATCCTGGTCATCGGGATGCATGGCGATTTGATTATATCCCAAGTAAGCATCCATGAACGAGAGTAACTGAAACCCAGATGATTGGTCCACCAGCTGGTCTATGTTGGGCATTGGAAACATGTCTTTAGGGCATACTTTATTCAAGTCTTTGTAGTCGACACATACCCGCCATTTACCATTGGGCTTCTTCACCATCACGACATTGGATAGCCAAGTGGTATACTGTACATCCCTTATAAATCCAGCATCAAGTAATTCCTTAACGTGCTCATCCAGGGCCTGTCCTCGATCTGAGCCAATGTTTCTCTTCCTCTACGCTACTGGCATTGACCCTGGTAGGATAACCAACTTGTGACAGTAAAACTTGGGATCAATTCCCAGAATCTCGGATGATTTCCATGCAAACATGTCCTTATTGTCCTGTAAAAACTTCTCTAATTCCGCACGAATTTCAGGATTTAAAGCTTTTCCTATCTTCGTGACTTGTTCTGGACCTTCCCCCAGGACGAGATCTTCTAATTCTTCACCAGGGTCTGCTCTGCGTGCCTTATCCTCCTCCCTTAGGTCCAACTCGACTATTTGCACTGCGCTACTACTTGCTTTTCCCTTGATAGCCGACTTGCCTTCTTGGACTGTCTCGAAATAACATTCTCGGGAATCCCTCTGATCTCCTTTAACAGTTACAACCTGGGTCTTCTTGTTGATAAATTTTAACTTCTGGTGATTTGATGATACCAGCATGTTCCAAGCATGGATAGTCGACCTTCCCAATATCATGTTGTAAGGTAAGGGAAAATCCGCCACCACAAATCTCACCACCTCAGTCTTGAAAGCCTCTTTAGTTCCTAACGTCAGTTTTAGGTCAATAAACCCTTTGGGATGTGTGTCTTCCCCATTAAACCCGGTCAACGTAGTTCTACACGGCCTCAGATCCTTGGAATCTAGCCTCATTCGCTTGAATACGTCCCATAGGATAATGTCTACCGCACTACCTTCTTAACTTGACAGCAGTTGACTGTTCCCGTGATTACCAGTTCGTCATTGTGCCCGGGTATTACATCATCCAGGTCTTCCTGTGAAAATCCCAACATCGGTTCATCTGGTTTCTTTTCTCTCTTGAATTTGGGTCGGTCAACAATTGACATGACCTCCTTTAGGTACTTTTTCCGCTGATTCGAAGAGTCTCCTCCTCCACCAAAACCACCGACGATCCCACTACAGACAAACTTTAACTCGAGAAATTTGTCTCCATCGTTTCGTCGATCCTTACCATAGTGTTGTCTCTTTTGTCCTTCAGGCGGGCTCCTGCTTCTGTTTTGCCATTTATTTTGTCGTCCTTGAGTTTGTATAACATACCGACGGAGCTTTCCTTCCCGGACAAACTTCTCAATAGCATCCCTCAAATCCCAACAGGCTTCTGTTGTGTGCCCGTTCTGGTCGTGAAATTCACAGTACCGGGATCTGTCCAATGGTAAATCTCTCTGCATTGGCTGCGGTCGTTCAACGTTCTTCATTTCTGTTGTGTAAACTTCCTTCCGAATCTGGGCTCGAGGCAACCTCAGCGGCGCATACCTGTCGTATTTTCCTTCTGCCCGACTTCCTCGAGGCCTTTTGTCCCGACTTCGGTCGTGTTGCCTGTCAGAATTATGTCGGTCCTTCCCTCGAGGAGGGGATCTTCTAAAGGACTCTCTGGGTGGCTGATTTGTTGCCTCCATCTGCTCCATTTCTATATACTGCTTCGTGCGATCTTGAAAGTCGGTCAACAATTTTGGGCGGCGCTTCATAATTGACTTCTTCAGCGGCGAACTCTTATCTAAGCCTGCCATCACACAATGCAATTGTACGTCCTCTTTCAGTCCGGGAACTTGCAAGTCGGTACTATTAAATCGCTCCAAGTACTTTTGAAGAGTTTCCCTGGGCGCTTGCCGTACTTGGTCGAGTTGAAACTCGGTCTTTGGTTGTTTCCGACTTGGGGCGAAATGCAGCAGAAATTTGTTTTCTAAGTCCTTGAGGTCCGGTATTGAGTCGGCTGGTAAGCTGTTAAACCATAACTGTGCAGGTCCCCTCAGAGTTCCCACGAACAAACATGGTATGACAGGCCCTGAGTATCCCTTTACCATAATTTCCATCTTAAAGTTGCTGAGGTGGATCTGTGGGTCCTGACTGCCATTGTATTTGGGAAAGTCTTTGGTATCAAGGCCTTTCGGGTAAGGCGCTGCCATGATCTTTTTGGTAAAAGGTGTTACCACCTTATCATCATCGTTTGAGGAAGATGTGACCCGACCCCTTGATGAACTCGGGTTGTCGACCGGTTGTTGGTCCCTTCTTTGCGCCCTAGTTGACGCTGGATCTTGTCTATCAATTTCTTCATGAACGCCGGTACTCCAGCCTCGTCTTTCGCGATGGTCATTCTCAGCAGATTGTCTGGTGTGCGTGTCTTGGCCATCTTCCCGAGATTGTCTCGAGTGTCCCGATCTCTGTTTCTTTCTCTGTCACTTTCGCTTCTTGGCTGTGCTTCGCGAGAGTGGGAGCCGTGCCGACTCGGCCCCGCATCGTCCCTGTTGGTTCCCGAGTTGCTCTTGTCAACTTGTGCAGCGTATTGCTCAAAAAGCATCCTCCATTCTTCGTCACATCAGTCCATTTCCTCCTTCTGCACTCGGGCATTTTCTTGAATCTGAAGGTTGTGACGAGTTTCCATCCCATCCATTCTGTCCAAAATGGAGCCTATAGTATTCTGCAACAAGCGAATGTCCGAGTTAGTAACTTGATCTTCTGACTGTGGATCATTCGGGGGAGCTTGGGCTTCCCCGTGTTCTAACATGTCGTCTTCTGGAATGACCGCATTCGACATCTCTGCTTCTGTTTCTACAATTACTTGATCCCTGTCCATCCCGGTAGGATCTTGCTGCCCCGCTTGTTCCGTCTGCTGTCCTTGTTGCTCCTCCATCTGTTGTCCTTGTTGTTCTTCTGACACTTGGGTGTGCCGAATTGTGAAAGTCCGCTTTGTCCTCACCATTGCACACGTAACCTTAAAAACCTTGTGGTTGAACCTCTTCGGTCCCCACAGATGGCGCCAAATGTTCGGGTCTGAACAATGTCTGTTTGATAATGGCTTGAACTAGGAACAATACCTAGGGCCTACGTACCCTAATGCAGGGATCAAAGCCAACGTAGTTCAAATATACTTCCGGCGTTTAGCCATTGAGTGTGGGGGTGTGTGCTCAGTGAGAATGAAAAGGTGAATAAAGCGTACCGTTCACAATTGAATGTTCTCCTATTTATAGGAGATGGCGATTAATGTCCGTGTCCCGAGATACACAGTTGGTCGTGGTATGTAGTCCCGGTTGTGTAGCTGGTAGTGGCCTGCGTGGGGGTAAATGGTCCACATGGGATTAACTGCCGCAGGTAGTGGCATAAAGGGTTGGGCTTTGTGGCCCATGTTCCCAGATCCATAACAGCTGTCATTGTGCGTGTGACTTTATAGATATATATGTATATCAGAAAAGCCAGAGTTTTTGCTGTCATAAATACCAACGCCATATAGATATATCACAGCATATAAGAAAGAAAGGAGGAGACTTAATATATATGTAAGTGCTTGTCGATTTGCAGTTGCTTTTGAAAAGAAAAGAAAAGCATACCATTATATATATATATATATATATATATATATATATATATATATATATATATATATATATATATATATATATCCAACGCTATGGTTGCTAAAATATTCTTACCTTTCATGACTTTGAAAATAAAGTGCAAATCCTACACGGTTAGACACTCATGCATGTGGTTTAATCTATTCCATGGTCTAAGAATATAAATAGTCACATGAACCTTAGAAAGACTAGGCAAAAAGGAAATTGATAATACATAAGTATATGGTTATAGATAAATTTTGCTGTCATGTTTTTATACGCTACAGATAGTATATGAAAAAATATATATATAGTTTGAAAACTAAAAACATTATTAGCTTATATATATATATATATATATATATATGTAATTTTTTTTATCTGGTTAATATTTATTTAAACTCTTGATTTAAAGTGTTGATGACGTATTTAATCTTGGGATGGCCTCTAAGAATTTAAACTTATTGTAGAGTAATAATAAAATTTTAAAAAAATAAACCAATAAAGAGTATAATAATAATAATAATAATAATAATAAAATTATTATTAAGAAAGGAAATAAATAATAAAGGGAATTATCAATTAGTAATAAATAGAAAAGGGTATTATTAATTAGTAATAAATAGAACGTGACTTAAAAGTTACAATGGTCTTACTGGTTTTTAGTCCCATCAGAATTTGTTCACTTTAAGCATTCCAAATTCATTATTAAAATTTATATATTTTAATTTTATGAAATTATAAGTTATAATTTTTATTATGTGGAGTTTTAGAAGAGTCATTAATGATTAGTAAACTGGTTGTAGTATATTGATTTTTAGCATGTGTTTGAGCTCATAGTTAGAAGCAGTGTGATAATAGTTAGCTGCGGCAAGAGGTAACCACTTTCCACTTGTTATGTGTATTGATATGTTGTTTATGAGTATTTTGTGAAATCATTATGAATATTTTAATAGAAATTGTCTTGCGGAACTTTATGATTTGCATTGTGAATATACACCTATTTATTTATGTACAAAAGTGAGAATTTTGATATTATGAGATTTATTATGCTAAATATGGAAAGGATTGAATTGGGAGGAAATGAAGTAGTATATTCCACTACGTGGTGAGGCCTTCATTGGTGCACGATGGTTGGCTTTTTATTTTCCTACCTATTCAATGAGGGACTGGTCTACTAGTTTAATGAGGGCTTACGACACACCACAAGTTCAATAAGGGGGAAAAGACCTATGGTCTGGGACATGTGCTCTAGGGATTTTGGCTGGTCCTTATCACATGAGCAGTGAGCTTTTGAGTAACCAGTAACATGGATGTAACTTAGCCCATGGGTCTAGTCGGAGGAAATAAGGCGGTTCGGTTGGATTGGTGGGAGGCATCTTGGGAATTGTATTAATGAAAAATGTAATACCTAATTTATGATACATAATTTATTATATGAAATTTTGTGATATGGATGTTGGTGAACTATAGTTTTAATATTTTGTTATATAAATTGTTCCACATGGCACCTCACTAGCTCATATTAATATTTGTAATAAGTTGGATTGATGGTTACCACATTTTTCAGGTGATAGTTTCCGTCCGCGTCCATCAGGGAAGACCTCAGAAGCTTAGGCTATTCTGCTAAAAGTAGTGCTTTTGTGTTTTTGGTTTATGTTGAATGATTGTATATTACTACATTATGACTCATTTTACATACTCTGGTTTATTTGAATATTTTATTTACCGTTGAAGCACTATTAAGTTACTGATTAAACACAAAATATAGTTATTCTGTTAAGTAAAATGAAAGATGTTACATCTTCTCTCTTATGTATAAATACCCTATTGAACATATGAATAAACACATTCATTTGAGAGTATATTTTCTCTAGCTTTCTCTCTATTATTTCACTACAAAAACTAAGGGAAAAAGAGTACACCATTATATAGGACATCACAAATAATAGTTTTTTCTTTATTTTAATGATAAGTGATCATCAAATGAAAACCATCTGTGATTTTGTTTGGCAAGTGATCTGTTCATCTATCAGCACATGTTATAGCTGGAGTTTACAGCCTCTAAAATAGAAATTAGATAAAATAGGAATTAGTATATATGAACAAAATGGCATCACCTTGGGCAGTGTCACCCTTAAGTCCCGGATCCACGTCAACTACAGAGAGTTTAACTGTGATAGGAAGTTTGAGATCAATAACTTGCAACATCAAGAGTTATTTAACTAAAAAGAGTAATAGCAATTACAACAATTTTCTTACCCACCTTTATAAGTAACACTGAGAAGAAAAAAGCCATTGTTGAATCTATGCATATAGAAAGAGAACCTATTAATCAAGTTTTTGACCACTTATTTATATTGATAAATTGAATGAAAAATTCTAAATAAATACCAAATGAATTTGCAAAACCCCTAGAGGTCCATTGAATTTGCAAAAAGACTGAGAGGTGACAAGGACTTTTGGAGAATATGCAAATTCGCGCGAAATGACCATTTTGCCCTTAGTTGTAAATAATTATTTTTTTAAAAAAAAAAACTAAATACCCCCCCGCGGTGGGCCCCTCAGCCGGCGACCGGTGACCGGCGACCACCGTCGACCACCGGCGACCTCCACCGGCCGATTAACAACACAAAATGCATAAATTAACAACACAAAAAGCATAAATTAACCACAACTCCTGAAAACCTTAAATTTGTCATTTATCATTTTCAGAGGCGATTAACAATGCAAAATGCATCAATTAACAACACAAAAGCATAAATTAACCACAACTTCTGAAAACCTTGAATTTGTCATGTCTTACTTCCAAAGGCGATTAACAACACAAAATGCATAAATTAACCACAACTTCTAAAAACCTTGAATTTGTCATGTCTCACTTCCAGAGGCGATTAACAACACAAAATGAATAAATTAACAACACAAAATGCATAAATTAATCACACCTTATGAAAACCTTGAATTTGTCATATCTCAATTCATAAACCCAGAAAGTGAGACATGACAAATTCAAAGTTTTCAGAAGTTGTGATTAATTTATTCATTTTGTGTTGTTAATTTATGCATTTTGTGTTGTTCATCGCATCTGGAAGAGAGACATGACAAATTCAAGGTTTTTAGAAGTTGTGGTTAATTTATGCATTTTGTGTTGTTAATTTATGCATTTTGTGTTGTTAATCGCCTCTGGAAGTGAAACATGACAAATTCAAGGTTTTCAGAAGTTGTGGTTAATTTATGCATTTTGTGCTATTAATCGCCTCTGGAAGTGAGACATGACAAATTCAAGGTTTTCGGAAGTTGTAGTTAATGTTGATTCTCAATGTGTTTTGATGATTAACAACAAGTGAAAAATATGTTTTGAAGTTTCCAAGATTCTTTGAAAATCATCTAAGAGTTGCTTACCGCAGTATGGGATGGCATACTGCAGTAAAGGGTCTTCCAGAAAGTCAATACTGCAGTATAAGGTGATATACCGCAGTATAGGACTTACAGAAGATCATCAAATTGATGAAGTTAAGTCAATACTGCAGTATGTTAGTTACATACCGCAGTATTGGACTCCCAGTGAAAGGCCATACCGCAGTATAGGATGTCATACTGCAGTATAGGGCCAACCCGAGAGCAACCGTATTTTCAAAGTAAGTCCATACCGCAGTATAGCTATGTATACTGCAGTATAGGGACTTCCAGAGAGAAACCACGTTTTTTCAAAACAAGCCCATACCGCAGTATAGCTTTGTATACTGCAGTATAGGGGTATCCAGAGAGCAATTAAAATTCTAAGTCAAGCCAATGCCGCAGTATAGGTATGTATACTGCAGTATAGGGCCAACCCGAGAGCTATCAAATTTTCTCACCCAAGTCCTTACCGCAGTATGGAGTTGGATACTGCAGTATAGGCTCTTACAGAAAGTTCTCTAAGTTTATAACTATTGCATACTGCAGTATAGGTTTTCATACTGCAGTATTGGGCAATCACGGGCTCTCTTCTCTTTAACAAAAACTCGCATACTGCAGTATGTTATTTGCAAACCGCAGTATAGAGCATATCTTTCAAAATCAATTCACGATGTTTTTGTCTTTGGAAGTTGCTTACTGCAGTAAGCCTTTGGATACTGCAGTATGCACAGTGGCATACTCCAGTATAGAGGAACAGACCGCAGTATACAACGGTCAAAACTGATATTTGAATTACACGAATTTGCAAATCATTATTGTTTGATCTTATTGCTTCCATAATTCATTCAATCATATTCCTAGCTATGTTTAACAAGTTTGTTGAGTGAATTTCAGCAATCACAGATGAAGATCAATGAAGGTCAAAGCAATAAAGCAAAAAGTGAACAGTGCATTAAATGCACTTCTGCAAATCAACCTATTCTTAGCTAATCCATCTGAGCACGCCTTCTAAACGTTAAAGAATGCTTACTACAACAAGTAAAGACATCTCCAACGGACAAAAGCTTCAACAGATTCAATATTCAAATATCAAGCCCATGACAGAGAATCAAATGAAGGGATAGCTTGTGCAACTTGCAATATAATATTATATCCTTCAAGACAAAAGGGAATGGACCACAGCCTGGCGTGATAAACATTCAGCATACCTTGCAGACAACTTAGGCTCCTCTGAATAAAGTTGAATCAACAAACAAGATAGTATGGGCCTCATCATTCAGCTGCAAGAAAGTGAAAAACGTGCAAATCTGAAAGTGGTGACAGCATATTCACTCAACAGCTTCTGCAGCAACTTTACACATGGAGAAACACTTGCAACAGCTAGTTTTTCAAATGGGAAGAAGCTCCAATGGTTAACTAACGTCCACAAGCTTCAAACTACCATAAATAGCTGAAGATTTGAAGAAACAAGACAGAGAAGACAGCTACAAAACTTCTGCACGAAAATACCTATTCTTTCTCTGTATATACATTAGATTGTATCTTTGATACATAGAGCTTCAGTGTGTAACCTTATCTGCTCTTAGAGAGAGTCTATTTCATTGTATATCACTCATTGTAATAATCTCAAGTCAGTGGGACTTGGAGATTGGGAAAATCAGAGTACAACTTGTAAGGGGGAGTGTGTCCTAGGGAGAGGAACATCCTGCGTTTACAGAGGGTGTATTGATTACAACTTGTAAGGGGGAGTGTGTTCTAGTGAGAGAACAACTCTTAGTACAGAGTGTGTAATCAATATTTGATTATAGTGGATTGAAAATCCCAGGTGAGGCTTGGGGACTGGATGTAGGTCAGAGAAAGGACCGAACCAGTATAAATCACATTGTGTAAAGCTTTCCTTCCCTACTCCTCTGTTAGCCTCTGTTTTCATTAGTCAAAAACAGAGCTCAATCCTTAATTTTTTTTAAAGATACCCAATTCACCCCCCCTCTTGGGTATTTAGCTCCACTCTTCAGTTAATTTATGCTTTTTGTGTTGTTAATTTATGCATTTTGTGTTGTTAATCGGCCAATGGAGGTCGCCGGCAGTGGGGCCCACCACGGGGGGTATTTAGTTTTTTTTTAAAATTATTTACAACTAAGGGTAAAATGGTCATTTCGCGTGAATTTGCATATCCCCCAAAAGTCATTATCACCTCTTAATCTTTTTGCAAATTCAACAGACTTTTGGGGGTTTTGCAAATTCATTTGGTATTTATTTAGAATTTTCCCTAAATTCAATCACATATTAATTTATAGTGATTGAGACTACTTGTCTCCAAAACATTGCTCTTGACATTAATTTATATTTAAATTTTCATTTTATAATTTTTAAATTTAAAGACTAAATTCAGGATGTAAGCATCATAAGAAATATAATCTCAATAATGAGAAAAATTATATTATTTTAAATAGTTAATTGGATTGTATACTCATCTCAATTGTATTATCCCTCTTTCTCTTCCACAAACTCACTGGTGTGAATCGTTTTTTTTTTTTTATACAAATAAGAAGCCACTAAAAGCTATCCCTTGTTAGATTCTAAAATCCTTGCTAACGACCCATCAGGAACCAAAACAAAATGGAAACCATGCAAGCATGATAGACTCCTCTTCGCAAGATAATCTGCAGCAGAGTTCAGCCGGCGACTAATTAGACGAGTCTCCACTGACCAACCTCGACCAATGACTGCCTTAATCTCTTCAACAGAGCTTGGTCCTCGTGTGTATCAGAACTAGGGCTGTTCCATAGCTCAATAACATCCGCGGAGTCCACTTCCAGGATGACGTTTTTACAGCCTCTGTCCCGGGCGAGTTTCAAGCCAAGCAACGACCCCCAAAGCTCCGCCATCAAGCTGTCTCCCTCCTCTCCTTTGAATAAGAAAGCCGATAAAAACTCCCCATGATCATCTTGCAGAATACCACCACTAGCCACGCCTGGGGTCGACATCGAGAAGGCACCGTCCGTGTTTATTTTAACCTAACCAGTCGGTGGGAGTTGCCAGCGGTCCCTAGCCATTGTCGGATTCTGCTACTTGCCACCAACCACACCTAATCTGTTCTGAGCTTCATTCAGGCTATTCTTCATGCCCGACACACTTGAACAGATGGCATGATTTGAAGCACGTTTTCCTTCAGAAACAGTGGAGTTCCTACACCTCCAGAGCCACCAGCAGGTGATAACAAAAACTTGCTTCCACTCCTCAGACTGGCTCCAGCCTCTACCATCAGTTAAATTCCACTGGATCCATCGATCTACCTCCAAGGAAGCAAAAATAGGCCAGATTCGTGGAGGAACCAACTGCTTCCAGAGAGCATTTGTTTCAGTGCAGTCTCTTAACACGTGCAAAGTGGTCTCAATGTCAGAGTTACACACTGGGCACCTATCATCCTCACTCAGCCCTCTCTTCTTCCGGGACACATTAGTCAAAAGTCTATTATGTAAGACTAGCCATATGAAGAATTTGCATCGCTCAGGCACTTTGAACTTCCAAATACCCCATAGCCTATCGGGATGAGGCTCAATATGACGCAGACTCTCATAGGCAATTTCACAGTGAATTCACCTCCGTTAGTCCACTTCCAACGTAGAAGACCATTAGGCATTTCCTCTATACATTCTTCAACCTTATTCCAAGTACGTTTAATCCCCTGCCACAAATTTGACCCAGGTTTGCCTCCTACAATCTTAGGCAGGACATCCGAGCCACAATTATACTTGTTCCTTACTACTCTCACCCAAAAGTCCTCCCTTTGAGTTGCTAGATGCCAACCAACCTTCATAAGAAAGGCTTGGTTATAGTAACTGGCGTGACGGAGGCCCAAACCCCCACTTGTTTTAGGCTTACAAGCGACATCCCAGGCTACTAACGGAATACGTTTCTGCTCCTCCGTACTTCCCTATAAGAAATGTCGATTATTATTGTCCAAGCTCTCGCAGGTGCTGCTTGGCAACAACGAAGTTTGCATAGTATACCCTGGAATCGTTGAGGTCACCGATGAGATTAGTGTGGCCCTACTTGCAGTAGAGATTGTCCTAGCCTTCCATGTTGATAATCTTGTTTTAACCTTGTTCACTACGTAGTGAAATGATTCCTTAGTAACTCGCTTGTGATGGAGGGGAACACCCAAGTATTTTCCCAAGTCACTGGTAATAGAAAAGCCCAGAGACTCACACATTTCACTACGTCTCACATGGTTCACATTCTTGGAAAAGCACACTCGAGTCTTCTGCTGATTGACTTTCAACCCAGAGCTCTCACAGAAAATTTTGAGGCATTTATTTATCACGGGTACTTGATCCATTGAGGCTTCCGCAAACAAAGTAATGTCATCTGCAAATAAAAGGTGAGAAATGAAAGGACCTGTTCTTGTAAGGCGGATTGGTCTCCAATGCTTGGCCTGTATTTCAGATTGGATAAGATGGGCCAACTTCTCCATGCATAAAATAAACAGGTGTGGGGATAGAGGGTCCCCTTGTCTCACTCCTCTAGATGAGCAGAAAGACTCCGCCTTGTCCCCATTCCACAGAAGCTGCATCGTAGAACTAGAGACACACTTGTCAATAACCTCAATAATACGGCCTGGGAGGGACAATTCCTGGAGGCATTGCGACAGGAAATTCCAATTAACCCGATCATAGGCTTTCTCCAAATCAATCTTGATTGCCAGAAATCCTTTCTTCTGCGACATGGATCTCATGGTATGAATAACTTCCTGTGCTACAATTATATTATCACTACTATGTCATCCTGGGTCGAAACTGCACTGGTTTGGAGTGATTACATGAGGCAAGATAGGCTTGAGTCTATTCACAAGGATCTTTGAAAGAGCTTTATAGATCACATTACATAGACTTATGGGCCTCAAATCTCCTATGGTCTCCGGATGATCTTTCTTTGGTATGAGTACAATCAGAGTTCCATTCACCTCCTTGATAGCCTGGGGGTCAGCAAAAAGGTACTTCACATAGGAGACGACCGACTTACCTACCGTACTCCATTGGTTCTGATAAAAGAGTGCATTAAGTCTGTCAGGTCCCGGTGACTTGATAGCACCCATACTGAAAATAGCATCCTTAACTTCTAAATCAGAAATTTCCCTATTACACCATCGTAAGCTTCCCTCGTCCACGCAAGGAAACTTCATCGGCACCGGATGGGTGGCCGAATAGGGATATCATCAGTAAGGAGGCTGGAGAAAAAACCAGTGGCTAGGCCTTTGATTAGAGACATATCATACGTCCATACACCCTTGCCATCTTTAATGGCTTCAATACGCTGAGATTTGCACTGACAATTGGCACGAGCGTGAAAATACCGGGTGTTACGGTCGCCAAAAACTGTCTACTCTGCTCTAGCTTTCTGAGCCCAGATAAGGGATTCCTGCAGTAAAACATCCTCTAGATCATTCCAAAGTGCTAACTGAAGGGCCTCATACTTTAGTAACAACCCAGCCCTGGAGACTACTCTGGTTAAGCCATCAAGCCGTCGCAAGAGAACTTTCTTCCTACCTTCAGTGTGTCAGAAAACCTCTTTATTCCACTTGGAGCATGCTTTGGTGAACTGACTAACGTTGCTCACCCAAGCCATGTGAAAGGACCATGAGCCCCTAACAAATTCATCAAAATGAGGATGGAGCACCCAAGCAGCAATGAACCGGAATGGTTTGTTTGGCAATGCTGAGGACACACTCTGATCCAGGAAAACAAACAGTGGCCTGTGATCAGATTTGAATAATGGTAGGTGGGCCACTGAAGCATTTGGAAACATATTCGTCCATTGATCATTTACCAAAATTCTGTCGAGCCTTGCCTCGGAGGTGCCCCGTTTCCATGTAAACTCGGGGCCTACAAAGCCTACGTCCCTCATACTCTGCTGGTCAACCCAACTAATAAAATCTCAGTCAACAAAGACCCCAAACTTGGCCGTGGAACGACGTTCACAATGTAGGAGGGTGCCATTAAAATCACTACCCAACATCCAAGGACCCTGCACCGAAGAGGACAGGCGGGAGAGATTGTCCCAAAGGACCCGACGGGAGGCATTGACGGGGTAGGCATAAACCACTGTAAACAGCCACGAACAACCACCTATCCCTGTGACCTACAAGTGCATATATTAGTGATGTCTCTCAATCATAGAAACAGAAAAGATGTTATGTTCCCAAAAACACCAAATGCCGCCACTGTATCCTTCACAATCTATCAACTCCATGTTAGGGAAACCGAATTGTTGTGCTCGTCTATGAGAGGCCTCCTTAGAACATCTCGTTTCCAAAACTGCAAGAAAATGAAGCCGGTAATGTGTTTTGAGATCACGAACAAGAGAAGGAAAAATTGGTGCTCCAGTGCCTCTCGAATTCCATATTAAGCAATTCATTGGGAAACTGAGTTGGAGGTTAGGGGTGTGGTAGCCTCCCCTATAGCTTTATCCTGGTCACACATTGATTCATCAATAAGCTGTTGATTTAAAGCAACTGGTTGCTTTTGGTCATCTAGTATAGCCTGTGAGTCCCCAGTCATCATCACTACTTCCTCAACTAGAGGCTTCTCTGAAGCAACCCGTGAACATGAGCAATTCAGATCACCGCCGGATATGGCCTTTCCAGCATTAGTTAGCGGCCTGCCATGAAAAAATGGTGTTGCACCGCTTGGTTGGGCCTCCAAACCCTGCAAAATAGTAAACTGGTTAGTGGAATTGGGCTTTAGACCATGGCCTATGGACAACTTTCGCTCAGCTCGACCTGCAGGGGAGGAATTTTCCTCGCCTTTCGCCTTTCCCCTATTAACGTTTTTCCTCTTTGACCCCATTCTGTTTTTATTAATTTATTAGCCAACGTTAGCCCTTCTTTTTTTTCCATTAAAACTGATGTTTTTTCCTTCCTTTCATCCATCGTTCGCGAATCATGCATAGCCTCCGGAGATCTCTGCGTATCAGTTTTGATTTGCTCATTAACAGCACCCTTTCCTAATCTACTCGGAGTTAATGGCCCACGAAAATCATGGCGCAAAAGTCTAAGTTTCCCAAAAGGGCTCCCATCTGTTGCATCACCGCCGATCACTTCAAACAAACCTCCACCGGTCACCGTGTTGTTTGAAGAATTGCAACCGCTGCCACCTCCTAGATTCTTCTTGCTGTCCACCTGTCCAACCGCTACCGTCTCCACGCCAAACTCCTTATCCTTCAAATTGGACCCGTCAGCTTTTTGACTATTCACAGTGGTTTCTTTCGTTGAGCCTTGCGTGTTACCGTTAGTCTCGGACCCTGGGCAAACATTCATTTGATGACCATATTTACCACAAGAAAAACAAACTTGATGCAGTCCCTCATAAATGATTGGGCGTTCTTCACCAAACACCATATACGTCGGCACGAGGGGTTGTTTCAAGTCAATCTCCACACAAATGCGTGCAAACCCGCCTTTATCATAGATTGAGGTGGATCGGTCCACTTTTATCATCTTTCCTATCATGTTTCCAATCCTGCGCAAAGACTCCACATTGTAAAATTCAAACGGAATGTTCGGTAGATGCACCCATGCCGAAATAATACATTGGAGGTCCGCTTTCCAGGGATTGAAATTAGGCCACCAACACTGCACTATCAGGTAGTGGTCATCTATCATCCACGGTCCTTCCTAAAAAGCATAATCCCGGTCCTCCTTGTTCGAGAGCGAGATAATATAGTACCCATTACTCAGCGGGATAATCTTCAAAGGATCCTTCGGTCTCCACATACGATTAATACGGTCACGGATCACATATGTGGGGAAGTTTGCACCTAACACTTTAATAATAAGAGATTTCATCCATGGTAGACACCATGCTGAGTACTCTTCCGCAATGAAACATAGTTTGGCAGGTTTACCTTCCGCCCTTCTCGTCATCTCATTCTCTTCTTCATCCGATTCCTCCTCACCACCACCTTTGGAGTCCTGCACATTCATTTTTTGGAAATAGTCCTTCCAGCCCTGCATAATATCATCCTCCTCGCCATGCTTAACCAGAAAGCCGACACATCCCGGTGAGAGAAGTTTGTCACGGTAGGACAAATTAGAATTGCTACGCCTAGCTTGCACCGAAGCGCTGCCTGAACTTCCTTCCCCATTCCCCTTTACCTCTGCCATTTTCCCAAAGACAAACCCCTTCCCGTCAATGCCAGGAGCACTTTGGGTGTGTTTTCCTTTGCCATCTCCATCTCCATCCCCGCCTCCCGAGCCCTCCTTGCTGCCATTCTCCGTTCGTGTTCCTCGCCCTCGCTCGCGCTGTCTCTCACTCATTCTCTCTCCCCCGGTTTTGTTTCTTATGATACTGGTGTGAATCTCTTAGTGTATAATTTAACTATTTCCCATAGTACTAATTAAACATCGGTTTAATAGACACGATGAATCTTGTTTCATATCTAAAAAATTGAAATAAAAATTCGATGGACAACTGATATACAGGTTACTCCCTCCAGTCCTAATTATAAGAGTTAGTTGACTTTTTTGAAAAGATTAAGGAAGCTAATTAAATCACTTTAGAGTCTTTTTATTTTTTTTTTCAAATTAATTAGTTTAACTAATAAACTAATATATAATCTAAGAATACGCAACATATGAAATAATTAAGTAGCTTATTTAGCTTCCTTAATTTCTCCAAAGAAAGTCAACTAGCTCGTATAATTAAGATAAGAGGTAGTACCGTTTATATATATATAATTTGGTTAAAATGAATCCGTTAGACTTTATCAATATTTCCATGGGCCCAACAGTTAATTAATTAAGTTTAATTTTAAGTATGTATATAATTTTTAAAGAGAAGGGGAAAAGTAATCCTATTATGTAAGTTCTAAATATAAAATCTCTTTGATTAATATGAAAAAATTAAGGAAGTTAAATAAATTATTTTAAAATTGTTATACTTATCATTTTTGTTCAAACTAATTTGTTTGCATTATAAATTTATATATAATTTAATAATATATATCTAAAGACGTCATGTAACACAAACTATAATTATGTAATTTAATTAACTTTCTTAATCTATACAAATTAGTCAATTGACTTTTATATTAAGGATCAAAAAGTGATAAATGCAAATGTTTTTTTGACTTCAATGATTAAATAGAGTCCAGATTATCTCTCTCCTATGCATTTCATAAAATTAAACTAGGTTAGTTTTCTTTCCAATCGTATTTCAATAAATATATGTGTTAATCTAAGTTTTAAAAGCACTTGACAAAACTTTCTCAACTCAAAATCAAGTTTTTCTTCTCATAAAAAAGTACAATCTTGTACTACAATTAATAAAAATCACTTTTAAGCAACAATCTTAATATGACAATACAAGGTTAGTAAATATATCTCTATTTTACCAACAAACATATAGGATAGAACAAGAAATTCTTTGACTTCTTACTTGATACTTTGACATGTACGTTTTCTTCTATAAACTTTTTTTTATGTACATTTTGATTTCAAAAATATTTAATAAGAAAACAATAATGTATTGAAATATTATCAATTTCTAAGAATTAGAAACACTATATCACTTTCTTCCCACTTCCTTCCTCTCACTCTCTCAAGCACAATACACTATCTCTCAAACTTTCTTTATCTCACAATAATCCAAAAAATTAATTTATTTTTTCATAAGAAATTACAACAATAAACATATTTATTATATAAATATCATAACTAAAAAATAAAAAATTTTAAAAAATTTTAAAAAAAATGACTTTTGGCATTGAAAAATGGAAGAGGGTGCTCTGGGGCTCTCCTGTAGTGGATGAAGACTACGATGATGTTGGCCGCCGACACAACGCGGTTAAGGTAGTTGTTGTACTTTGCAGGGAAGGGGGTTTCGATGATTGCACTCGATTTTGTTTCAATTTTGCTTCTTCGTCTTCTTATAATTAAGAGATATAGAGATAATTTGGCCCAATTTTTAAATCCTTAATTGTGTCACATAATCTAATTAATAATTTATTAAGTTTAGCAACCCAAATTAGAATTTAGATAATTCAACTGTCTTTATATGGGATCCTCTCTTTAACTAAAACCCTTAATCTAATCAAATCAGATAAATATGTCTTATTTTAACGACATAGAGTATTATGTAAAGAAAAATGTGACATTCATGAGCATAATATTATTTATCTTTATGTTGATAATAAATAAATATTATTTCATCATTATATTTTTTTAAAATTTTTTCTATTTTGTGGCCACATACAGGTCATGTAATCAGCATCCATATTAGCTCTAATTAAAAAATTATATGTAGAGCCTAATACCTATAGCTAAGAAAACTGAGAACTTAATAAAAACAGACCTTATTAAAATAAGGTAATATTACAAGGACTGGTGACTTTGTTTCCCTTAAAAATATTACTACTACATACAGAGCATTCAATCTAAAACAATAAACAAACTTACCTTAATTGTATTGGCATAAAAGGGCAACTAATAATTAAGGACTCTATACGCACAGTTCCCTCCTCTCCAATAATATCACGAAGGCCAATAGTTAAAAACCTGCAACTTCCTTCAAGGAACGGAGCTTGGCACAATTTTTTTTTTTTAGGGGTAGTTACTATTCATCTTCACCCTCTTTTTCCTTATATCACCATGTTCTTAAAAACTCATTTTATCACTACGTTTTTACGATTTTATTTATTGAAACGATTTTACTAATTTTTCAAACGCTTTTAAGTTTTTATGATTTTTTTACGATTTTATTACGTAACGATTTTACATTTTACGATTTTCATTCTTTTTCCGTTTTCAGGTAAAAACACGTTTTTAAGAATTTTGGTATCACCTATTATAGCCAACGGTGATTGAGTCTATCTGCTAAAGAGGATGAGGCTTGATAGACTTGAGTATATCAGGCTGCTAATAGACTCAATCGACTTGAGTCGCCATCTGACCGAGATAGACTTAAGCTGCACACGACCTGATATAGAGAAAAGACAATGAAAAGGGAATGGAGGACGTGAAAGCGGAGCAGATAAACATAGAAGCCTCATCTGTCCCGACAGGCTCTCCATAGTGGCTTTCTCTCCATAGTAAGAGGCTGAAGTAAACCATCAGAAAATAGAAAAGCAAATACGCTAGAGCTTGGTTCTTGGTCTTTTTTTTTTTTTTTCCCCTCCTCGGAATACTGCATATAATAATAATGGAAACTGCATATATTAATAATGAAAGGATAACAAATACAGAGCTGGTAAAACAACCCAATCCAGAAAATTACAAATCACACCGACAGGCCTCACACTGAGACGGCAACCACAAACAGAGAACAAACCAGCAACAAATAACAGCGAAAAAACCAAGACAAACAAACAAAGAAGTAAACAGCAAAGCACCATCCATCAATGAGGAAACATGGGGAAAATCATTCAAAGCTTCATTTTTTTTTTTTTTGGCGCCCGGGGGGGGGGGGGGGGGGGGGATGGTCCCTTGTAAGCTCCGGCTCTGATTATATACTTTGATCCACGGTAACATATAAATTTGCAGGCACTGCTTCACTTGTTTGAACCACGACACGATTATCCGTCACATTCCTTAGAACATAACTTGGAAAAGTGTCGCCTTCGAAGCTCAATGAATACTGCACATGTTTTATAAGGTTAGGAAAAAGCAAAACATCATTAAAATCCGCCGAGAAAAATGAAGTCCCATTCGCTTCCACAATCTTCTTCGCCACCGTACTCTTCAACTTCATCCCCTGCACAGCGTTCCGATCCACCACAACCTGATCAACTTCATTAAAATTATTACCATTTGATTGATCCAGCTGAACAATTTCAACCCCCTTGTCCCTCCCAGAAAACATGTTGTCCACTATGTTTACTCCCTTGACCTTCCCGTTGACCGATTTGAGGACAACATTGGCATCTCCGAGGAAGAAAGTACCAGAAATATGAAGCTGAACTGGGTCTTCTGCGACAATACTAGTGTAATCCATGTAACAGTTCAAAACCCTAGTTCGTGTCATCTTGGGCTTGGGGGGTTTGAGATGAATGCCGATGCCTCCGAATTCGGTGGCTTTGTTATAGCAATGTACACCGGAGATTATGTTGACCCGACCGGAGACCATTATTCCGATGGCAGCGGAGAAGATGACGACGTCGGTGATGGAGTTGTCGTTGCCTTGGAGGTCGATTCCAGTGCCGGCGAAGTCCCTTTCTTCTGGGTGGCCGCCCGCGGTGATGCGGTGGCCGATGAAGCAGTTTCTGACGTTTGTTTCGTGGCCTCCTTGGATGAGGATTCCGTTGGTGCTGAAGTGAGTGATGTAGCAGTTGTCGATGCCAGTTCGGAGAGATTTGATGACTGAGATACCTCCTCCACAGTAGTTGGAGTCTAAAAGAAGGTCCCTCAAGGTGATGAACTCGTAATTGAACGGGCGGTTTCCATTTAAATCATTTAAATCAATGAGGTAGCCATCTAATGGAAAGTCACCCGAGGCTCGTATGGTCCCACCATGGATCTGTTTTCACCAAACGCAAAATCTCTTATTAATAGTCTTAATATTACCTGGCCAAAAAAAAAAAAGCCTCAAATTTTTGGGCAAAAAAATTAAAACCATGCATGATTATTTCTTTCTGAAAAAGATAGGGTTCATTTCTTTTAGAAAAACTGATACGGAGGTCTCAATTAAAAAAATAATATCTAAAAATTCTTATAACTTGCCAATAATAAATGAATGAGCTATTGCTAATAAGTTATGAGATTTTTTTATTATTATTATGTTTAATTGAAAGCTTAGTACAATCTTTTCTATTTTTTATATGATATAATTAGTAAATTAATAGTTAAAATGTTGATAACAGGCACTAGTATTACTTTGGGAGTAATTATTTCAAAACCACCTATTCAAATTTTACAAACTTCAGGTCCTTAAATGCAATTTACTTTATGTATGAAAAATGCAATTAATTTTCTTTCGGCACCAAAAAAAAAGGTAAATTTCTTAATTTTCTTATGTTGCTCGCTAAATTATGAGCGGTAAAATGAGTGAAGCGAACAAGAAGAAACACACCACAAAGTTTCCGAAGCCGGCAGCCGGAAATCGGAGCGGCCGCTTGATCAAGTAGGTCCCACCCTGAAGATAAAGCTGTGCACCTCCAAGATTAGCAATGTCGGGCATCAAATCCCCTTGAATGTGACCATTCGTCGCATCTTCTATCGCATGAATAAGAGCGTCCGTACTGTCCGCCATCCCTGTCGGATCCGCCCCGTACGACGTCGGTAAGTATACCCGTGGACCATTTAAACCTTGCCCTTGCATTCTAAACCCTCGCAGATCTGTGAATCGATGCAAAATGACCTGATTGGAAAAGACGAGAATCAGGGAACTCGGAAGTAAAGAAAGAAAGAGAAAAGTAACTGAGATGTTGGAACAGGATGAAAGAAAATTGT
This sequence comes from Acacia crassicarpa, assembly GCA_034222035.1. Lineage (NCBI taxonomy): Eukaryota > Viridiplantae > Streptophyta > Magnoliopsida > Fabales > Fabaceae > Acacia > Acacia crassicarpa. Next base: position 55,948,551 of record JAWXYG010000003.1, read on the forward strand.
ATTCAATACTTCTCTGGCTCCACTTATATAATATATGGAAGAGGGATACGGCTCATTTACACGCAAAACTATTCTATTATTCCATTCCAATCTAAATTTAAAATACTAAATAAATACAAAAGCATGCCACGCAAGGTTTCTCCTTCATTTTTAAATTACTCTCATGAATGAATTCCATCACGGGAGTGATTGAACAGGCAAAGAAGTGGATATGGCTGTCAAAATAATATTATATAATAATAATAATTTATTTATTTATTTTCTAAACTCAAAACTCTTATTATAAATTGCATCAATATTGATTTCTCATAAAATCTCAATAAATGAGTAATAATGTTTTTTTAAATATATCAAAATATATCTATAAGTAAAATCTATGTTTTGTATTATAATTTATCATTCTTCTTCCGTTTTCAAGTAAAATCTGCCTTATTACTATCATAATTTTTTTAACACACTAAAGTTTTGCCCGAAAGATATACTCTGCTGATGTCATCCTTTTCAAAGCAATTCTTTTGGTCAATTCCTTTTGGTGGTAGGTGATGGATACTGTGCTGACGGATAGATATTGAAGAAGAGAAACAAAGAGAGTAAAGGAGGGATTAGGGATTTTGTTGGTTCCATTGCAGACGACGACGTTTCAGTTGTGAGGTGTTGGATTGTTGAAGAAGAAGAAGAAGGTGGTGCTGGTGGTGGAGGAATTAAGGCGTTGAGTTATATGTGAGGATATAAACAAACTAAAAGGAAAGCTTAACTAAGATTTGAAAAGAAAATGATATGTCACATTTCATAATATCACCTCATGCTTGCGACTTTGGAAGAGTTTTCGTTTAATTGATTACAAGGCTAAGTTTGTCCACATAAAAATTTTATTTATAAGTCTTTTTTTTCAAGAAGATATATACTAATAAGAGGTAGGTGGCTCAATGACTATAGGGTACATTCTAATTTTATCCTGATTTATAAATAAGTACTTTTCAACTCTTTATTCTCTCTTTATTTTCACAATTTTACCGTGATACATCTGCATAATAGGTACGGCTATTAGAGCATTATTGGAGAAAAAATAAAAAAGGACAAGAGGAGTAGTATTATTTTTCTGATGAAAAAGTAGGAGTCTTATCATTTACAGGCTGTATTGTCCTTTCCATCCGTTGAGGCTAAACTTCCAGAATTAGTTTCCCTGCTCGGCCTCATTTACAGGCTGTATTGTCCTTTCCATCCGTTGAGGCTAAACTCCCGGAATTAGTTTTCCTGCTCGGCTCTTGGCCGACCAGGTTGGGATGAGTGCTGGATTGTCCAGATCTCCTTTAGAGATCTGGACTGTATATTTTTAGTTTTTCCTTTTATAATTTTTTTTAAGAAATCTGAAATTATTTTTTATGAACTAATTAGTATCCCAAAATATATTTTTAGTATCAATTAATACTCTAAAATATTTTTGTAAGGCCCTAAAAAATATTTTAAGATCATAAAGTTTTTTCCACTAGCAGTCAGTACCAGTTAATTGATCCTGAAAAAGATATTTCAGGACCTATTAACTGGTACTGACTGCTACTGAAAAAAATTTGATGATCTTAAAATATTTTTTAGGGTCTAAAAAAAATATTTCAGGGTATTGACTGATACTAAAAAAAATATTTCAGGATACTAATTGGTTCTTAAAAAATACCTTCAAAATTTTAAAAAAAAAAACTATAAAAAAAAACAAAAAATGGACAGTTTAGATCTGGACCGCCCAAATCTCCCTTTGGGACAAGCACTCCCTACTCAGCTTTTGGCCGAGCACGGAAACAGGTTCCCTAAACTTCCCGTCTAGTTGAGGTGCTTTGCACCTCCCATCCTCTTCCTTAAGGCTAGTTTGGTTTGGGGGAGGTCTTTTACTTCCTCTCTACCAAAAAGTATATAGAAATTGAGAATGCAGGAGACTGCAACTTCATCATCTTGGTTTGGAAATTAACTCAAAGAAGATTCCTCTGTACAACAAGTGACTCTCTCGCTTATTTAATAGTCCAAACATAACGAAAATGGGAAAAAGCTCTTTATGTGGTTCAATTCTGTGTCTTTTAAAATGTATTGTAGCTTACAACTATATCATTACCTCTTAGAGTTACATTGTTTATATCATTTTTATAAACGACGAGCTCAATTGAAGTTTGATATGAATAGCACGTAGTAGTATTTACAATTCCCTGGCTATTGCTCTACACACTTACTCAGCCTCACCCTTTTACGTGGATCAATTATTAATACACACATATTTGTAATTTAGAGAAATATTAGTTACTTTTCCATAAAGAAAAATCATAGCACAAATAACAAAAGTTTAAAAGTTCAGCATATTCAAAGAAGACTCAGAATCTATTACGTGAGGCTGACTTTACTATGGTGATATAAGTCGAAGACATGTGAGAAGTGAAGCATGTAAAGAAGAATGAGCATCGGAAATGAGTTATAGTTGGAAGTAGTAATTTCCTGAGTTTCATATTCATTTTTCCAAGTGTTTGGGCATACAAAATAGTCAATAACAGCATTTATACTGAGCGAAAAAATAATAATAATAATAACCGCATTTATATCTTTACTTCTATTTCAAATATTATAATTAAATGGAAGGAGCAGTGAGGGCGAAGGAGCATGGAAGGAAGAAAATGGACTCTCTGCTCTGCTCATTATTATGTCTCCCTTTCTTTGGCTTTTTGGCAATAATGACATGTGGTCGTATTAGTAAAGCACAAATGATGGAGATTGAGAGTAACCCCACTGTCACGTTCATGCATGTCTTTATCTTTTTACTTTGTGGGTCCCCCTCCTAAAATTTTTATTAGTGGGAACAACCTAATGCACATAGATTATTAGTAAGATTATGCAAATTGATATCTTGAAAAAGGATTTAAATAATGATACTCCCTTTGATATTTGATATAAGACAGAAAGTTAAAGTTAATTTTAAATTAAGATATATTTTTTATATTTATTAATATTTTTCTACTCTATCACTGTTGATGCTCCTTGTACCATAGTTAAAGGGGGAGAGGGAATGATAAAAGTGAAAAAAATCAAACAAAGAAAAAAAAGTGAAAAAAAATCAATTTAGGACATATTTAATAAGTTAATTGTCACTCCTTGTTTTTCATGAATTACTTAAAGTTTCCTATATCATGAACTGGATGGAGTATCATATTAGCTAACTTTTTAAATTTAATTAAATTACGTAAATATATCTTATATTAATAACTGGAGGGAGTATTAATTATGTAGATGAATATGTTGAAAATTTATTTTGGAATTGTTAAAATTAGTAATTAATTATGCAACGTGAAACGGCTTTCCTTTGCCTCTCTATATGTTCTAGGTTCCTTTTTTTGGGACGAAAGGAAATTGATTGGGAATATGCTTTGAATATGTTAAAAAAAAAGGATTCAAATAATGATAATTTTAAGATACTTAGATTAAGTGATGATGCATTCAACCATATGGAGAAAACAATATTTTTGGATATCGATTTTAGATAAAGATATGTATGGTAGTTACATGGTAGATAAACACATGAATGGTAGATAGATAATAGGTTGACATGGTAAATGTATAGTAGATGGACATGTGATTTTTGAAAAATAGTTGAGACCCAAACTCTATAAATACCTCATCCCTTCTCATTTCTTTCACAATACACAAACACTCAAGACTGATAGAGAGGTAGGGGGAGAGAGAGAAGGAACGTAGGGAAGCCTTGCGATAATTTTGGGAACTATAGAGTAACAGGTAACTCTGAATATTCTTCCATATACTTATGAATTGTGTATGATTATAAATTATCTTTTTATGACTAATTTATATGTATATGTATTATAATATTATCTAATATTACAATTTTGTATCCACAAAAATAACAGTTTTGTGCCCATGAAAATTATAGTTTTGTACCCAACAAAAATTACTGTTTTGCCACCGAATTTCAAAAATGACATTTTAGTCCTGAATTTTAGAAACGACAGTTTAGTCCCTTGAATTTCAAGAATGAGACGTTTAGTTTACCTTTTTATGATATTTGATATAAATGGAAGCATGTTTTATTATACTTGATTTTATTGATATAATTATCATGGCGGCTGTATGATGGGTTGGAGTAAGAAGGGATTTGAATGATAAGATTTATTTATACCACCACTCGGTGCACAATGGATGATAACTTTTCAGCGCCCCATCTTCCATGTTGTACTCTGGCCGGGATTGCATTGGAGTTATGGGACATGTGACACCTCCTTAGTTGTTATTTTTAAGGATGGGAGCCATAGTCCATGCTTAAGCTCTATACCTTTGGCCGGATGTATCTTAAATTTTGGTGAGCTTGGAACCATTCAGTCAAATGAATAAGTTTCTATTGGACTATGTGTTAGTCTATGGCTCCAGTCAATAGTACAAGGGTAGAAGGTGATATAAGGGAGGCTGCATATTACATATCATATAACTGTATACTTCATAATTTGACATTATGATAATTATTTTTGCCGAATAATTATATATGAGAAATTTTGGTATATACAAATATATATGAAATCAGCCCCCGGTTTTGTCATATGTAATTTACTTGTGTACGTAGAAACTTTCAGTAGTTACTGAAACGTGGAATCTCATCCCATATTAACATTTTTCAGGTGAATATCCTAGTAGGGAGCAAGGGAAGACACCCATGGAGTGAGCTTTGAAGGCTCTTTTGTACTCCTATAGTCTATGTTATGTTATTTTTATTTGCCATGAACCTAAGACTTCCGCTTTGTATTAAACTCTGAAAAATATTCGGAAATTTATTTCGATTACATATTATGAATTTTATTCGAAATGATTATGTAATTTAATGATTTGGATATTGGTTATTCCTATTGGACGTTGTTGGTCAAATTCCCTTATGGCAAGCGAACCAGTCGAACAAGTAATAAAGTGTAAGTAGAGTATCGTCCCACAGAGACTGTGATACCAAAGGTTGACGCTCGATTGCTATGATAGTTGTGAGACAGAAAATAAATGCTATTGGTTGAGAGAGTTGGGTACTATGCTACTAGCAAAATAACAATAAACGAGAGAAGATATCAGTGATAGATTAGGCTGGACTCGGAATCGTCCTCAAGTGCTTTGATCCCTAGTTGCTTTTACACAATGCTACGGTATCCATACTGTGCAGCTTACGCATGCTACAGCACAGTTGCTACTCACAAAGCTATCTAGTTACCCCACCTCTCCTGTTTATCGAAGCTTCCGCGTCCATACATAGGATGCTACCTGTACTTATTCCATATTTCTATGGTAACTTTCGAGTATAGATCTTTGCTATGCACAGGGTGTTTAGGGTGAGGAGCAGTAGACCAATTCCTGAAGTCTACAATATAGGTCATGCTGTGCATGGGCTGCCTAGCAAGTGTCTGGTTCTCGTAGGTCTAACTCCACTCCTTGCCAGTAAGTGAAGCCACTGATCTAGCCCTTGACTTCAGTTAACCGGCTAGTAATTAAAACATCGATAGCAAACCAAATTTATTGAATTAAAAATCATGCAACAGGGTTCTTTCGACACTTAAAGACTCATCCTTCTCTAGCCATCAGGAAATTAGTTCATGACTGACGAGGAAGATGCAAAACAAACATCAATAGAAAGACCTATGATTGAACTACAGAATAACAAAATAACAAAGGAAACAAAACAGAAAGCTCGATCGATGTTCCAAAGCGTGGAAGGAGCCCTGTCAAGTTACTGCTCCACGTCGTCTTCTCTCCGCCGAACTCAAGGGAAGGATATTGGGTTATCCTGGAGATCGTGTGCTTTGTACTCTTGCTCACTCTTCTCGAGAGACTGCCGAATATAGAATTCTGTCTAAGGCTCTCCGAATTCTTTAGGGTTCTCCGGCCGCCTTTTATATTCGTTCGTTCGTGTGGCGCATCAATTGAGACTTTCCTATTCTATCGGGATCTTCAGCATCTTTCTGATTAAATTAGATTGCTTCTGTATATCCTGCGGGATCCTTCCAAATCTTTCGATTCTGATTCTTCACATCTTCTTTTCCATTACGTCAACAATCTATTTATCATTATTGCCTCTTTTATTTATTTCCTGAAATCATCTAGACAAAAAGGTCAGAACATAAATTGCATAGCATTGCGTCCTCTACTTTGCTATAGCATCCTTGTCCTTTGTATTGCTCCTCAAGTTGCTACCGGAATGCTATAGCATCGCATCAGCTCTGCTGCACAGCTTTCCTTTAAAATCATTACAGTTTAACACATTCCGATGATTTTCATCTCTCGTCCCCTTTATCACGAATACATGCCTTTTTGGCTTGAATCATATGGAAAATGTGGTAATACTCGTACTCATCAGACGTATTTCAAATATTTTGGCCAAGTTTTTGGGTGTTAAAATTGGGGTGTTACTCTATCAGTGATGAATTTTTATATGCCTCATTTGGGACTGTTGTTTCTGATTAGGCGACTAATTAAAGCAATGGAAAGAAGATGTAGCATACTACTAGGTTGACTTGATTGTGGTAATTGACTGAGGTAATGTTTAGGAAAGAGCATGGAAAGAAGAACAAGGACCCTTTGTGCTCATATTCTCATCTACTTTCTACCGAAAATAGATGAAAATGGAGCCCGCAGTATTTACAACTTTACTATTAACAACTCATGTACTTAATACAAGAGCGAGAAATTTTTAGAGATTAAGGAAATTAAATAAACTATTGAATTATAATATATGTTTTGTATTATTATATTATATATAAGTTTATAAGTGGAGCAAATTAGTTTGGAGAAAAATGATAAATATAAATACTTTCATGTCAATTAACTTCCTTAATCTTTTTTAAAAAAATTCAATTAACTCTTATATTAAAGATTATACAAGTAGCATTACTTTAAAGGTTAAAGGGTTATTTTGTCTTAAAAGTTGACAAGGTGGGATACTTTTCTTTCCAAAGTTTCTAAATTATAGCAATTTTACTCTGGTTGTTATTCTAATTAAGTTTTACCATTAGTTAACTAAATATATTGAATATGTAGTTCCGTGTCATCGTTTTTGTTTTGGTGCAATGTAATGTCCCTTTAATTTCATATTAAAATAATTAAATCAGTTACAAAACTCAAGTGATGATTTATAGCTAATATTACTCTGTGTTTTTTTTTTCCACTTTTAACTTTTAGGCCAACTAAGAGCGTGAGAAAATTAAATGTAATGGAGAGTGTTAATAGACCCGAGCTATCCATAGTTAGATTCAACAATGTTTAAAAACGTTTAAATATGATATCATAGGATTGGATATCAGAAGATAACTATTTTTTTTAAAAAAAAAAAAGTTCAAATCTTTTTTATATAGGAGTGATTTAAAAAATTATATTTTACATTTTCTTAAAAAAAAATAAAACATATTTAAAATTGTAATTATAAAGACATAGTAAAAAAAATTACTAAATAAATATAGTTTTAATAACCATATGAACAATGAAAGTGAACTTTCCTGTGATCTCTTGGAAAAAATCAACTTTGAAATTTTTTTGAAGAAAAGATCAGTTGTATAAAATAAATAAAAGCATACAACCAACAGTGGTACAGAAGGGTTTGATAAATAGAGAAGTAATAAAACATCCGTTTATTGAATTGGGTACGTCAAACCAGCTTTTGTAATTTTTCTAATTTAAAAAAAGAGCCATGTTTTAACTTTTAAACAATAATAATTTGTATAAATAACTTTCTAAATTTCACATTTTAACTAGAACTTAGAAAATTCCAAAAGCCATCCCTGGGCAAGGGCGAGAAGAAGAAGAAGAAGATTTGTAATTTTTCTAATTTAAAAAAAAGAGCCATGTTTTAACTTTTAAACAATAATAATTTGTATAAATAACTTTCTAAATTTCACATTTTAACTAGAACTTAGAAAATTCCAAAAGCCATCCCTGGGCAAGGGCGAGAAGAAGAAGAAGAAGACATCCCTGGGCAAGGGCGGCAAGAAGAAGAAAAAGATCCATGTTTAGAAGAAGAAGGAGAAGAAGAAGAAGAAGAAGAAGAAGAAGGTGAGAAGAAGGCGAGAAGAAGAAGAAGAAGACAACCCTGGGCAAGGGCGAGAAGAAGAAGAAGAAGAAGAAGAGCCATGTTTAGAAGAAGAAGAAGAAGAAGAAGGCGAGAAGAGAAGAAGAAGAAGAAGAAGGAGAGGCAGCATCCCTGGGCAAGGGCGAGAAGAAGAAGAAGAAGAAGAAGAAGAAGGCGAGAAGGCGAGAAGAAGAAGAAAAAGAGCCATGTTTAGAAGAAGAAGGCGAGAAGAAGAAGAAGAAGAAGAAGAAGGTGAGAAGAAGAAGAAGATATCCCTAGGCAAGGGCGAGAAGAAGAAGAAGAAAGGGGGGGAGGAGGAGGAGGAGAGCCATGTTTAGAAGAAGAAGGCGAGAAGAAGAAGGAGGAGGAAAAGGCAAGAAGAAGAAGAAGTCCTCCCTGGGCAAGGGCGAGAAGAAGAAGAAAAAGAGCTATGTCCCTGAGCAAGGGCGAGAAGAAGAAGAAGAAGAAGAAGACATCCCTGGGCAAAGGCAAGAAGAAGAAGAAGAAGAGCCATGTTTAGAAGAAGAAAGCGAGAAGAAGAAGGCATAGAAGAAGAAGAAGACATCCCTGGGCAAGGACGAGAAAAAGAAGAAAAAGAGCCATGTTTAGAAGAAGAAGGCGAGAAGAAGAAGAAGACATCCCTGGCCAAGGGTGAGGAGAAGAAGAAGAAGAAGAAGAAGGGCGAGAAGAAGAAGAAGAAGAAGGGCAAGAAGGAGGAGGAGAAGGTGTATGTGTGTGTGTGTTAATACATATTTGAAAGAAGAAGAAGAAGAAGAAGGAGGTGTATGTGTGTGTGTTAATACATATTTGAATTATTGTCTACCCTTAATGTGTGTTAATAGAAGGGGTGTGTGTGTGTTAATTACATATTTGAATAATTGTCCACCCTTAATGTGTGTTAATAGAAGGGGTGTGTGTGTGTGTGTTAATACATATTTAAATGATTGTTCACTCTTAATGTGTGTTAATAGAAGGTGTATGTGTATGTGTTAATACATATTTGAATGATTGTCCTGTAACATCCTGAATTTTGGACCTAAAGACTTGAAAACTAGCCTATTTTTAGAGGACTATTAGGCCCTATTTTTGAAAATGACAAATTTGAAATCAGTATTTTTGAATATGAATAGTATTTACTATACACAAATACGTACATGAATAGTAATTACTATTCACAAATACGTATTTACTATTAGTTAATACGGTATTTTGTGGGGTATGAATAGTATTTACTATTTAAAAATACGGTATTTACTATTTAAAAATACGGTATTTACTATTCCTAAATACGTATTCACTATTTGAAAATACGTATTTACTATTCATGCGGGGCCCACGTCAAATTATTTCCCTCTGCCAACACCCGTGAAGTTTGAAAAATTTTGCGCGCGGGACCCACTCAATAATAATATTATTATAATATAATATCTTATACTTTGGAAAACAATAGAAATAAAATTATTTCCAATAAACCGTGAATTAGGTTTTTAAAGTAAGGGTATATTATAAACAAGTGAATTTCTATCTCAGAGTGGGTTATCTCCAAAGTCATTTCCGTAATCGGCGGAATGATTATTGAGATAGGTTGAAACCGATAATTTGAATTAGGACAGATAGTGGAACCTGTAGGAAATAAATCGTAACTCAAAATCCTTGAACTAAGTAGTAAACAACTGGACATATTATGAATCAGTGAATTTTTGTCTAGAAGATGGTGTCACCCGAAGTAATTTCTGTAACCGTCAGTGTCCGACTTAAAATCTTCGGCAGGTTACGGAATACCCTAAATAGGATCAAAAATTTAGTTGACCCAGATATTTCTGAAGATGAAAAATAGAACTTCAAGGCTGTGCTTCCGGATTCTTGAGAATTTCTAATATATCGCGATTAGAACACCGATCAGGGAATCTTTATAGGATAAATGCAAAAGAGTAAGAAAGTGTCATCGTCATGATGACGTCATCGATGACGTAAGCATCTTGATGACGTCATCGATGACGTAAGCAAATGGATTGGACGGTTGAGATGAAGCCATGTTTAAAGTCAAGATCCAACAGCCAAAATATGACCTGATAAAGTATGAATAGTGTCATGCTTTTTCACTATAAATAGAGGCTTCATTTCTTCATTTTCTTCACACCAAACTCAGAGAACAACAGTTGAGTTTAAGAGAAGAGTGAGAATTCTTAGAGTTAGAGAGAGAGTTTAGAGTAAAGTTCTTGAAGCTGGAGAGAATGAGCAGGAACTTCAAGGGTAAGTTCTCTAGTTCTTGAGTTTTAGCTTCTAGTTCTTGGTAATAGTGTAGTTTGATCCAGACAATTAAAGAATAAATTCTTAAACTTGTTTTTAGGTTTCCTTACATTGAAATAGTGCTGAACAAGGTTCTGCAAGGGATGTCCGAAGATTCCGGAGTCAGATTCGAAGGAAGTCCGTATACGTGAATAGTGCCGTATACGTGAATAGTACCGTATACATGAATAGTGCCGTATACATGAATAGTAAATTACTATTCACACCGAACGGAGGTACGGACGCGTATTGTAACCTTAACTCTGATGCTTATGGTATGCTTATATGTGATAGATAGTCTGAAATTCTGTTTTTGAAAATTGATCATACACATACAACTTGATACGGGTTATAGTCTTGATAACGCCGTTATGTTTTCCTAGCGCTGAGGACACGGATGTACACCGTGGCACTGGTGAATAGTGCAGACTATAATAACATGCATATTGCAGTGGCTGTGTTATGTTATTATGTGAATATATGAATAATGTATGTGATTATTGCTGTTTTGACATGAATATCTGTCATACATATTTGATACATAAGCATGAGGTTAACCGTTACCTGAGGTTCAATGGGTATTGAACCTCAGCTCTTACTGTAGCTTCAGGATTTTCGGAGTGAACAGAAACAGAAACAAGGGTAAGCAGCAGGCAGAAGGACTAGCTGGAGAAAGTCCTGTAGATATGTATAGTCTTTCGAACTCTTTGTATCAACAAACCAGTACACTACAGTGGTTGATTATCAGTTACTCTGTATTTAAAATCATTTCGTTGCTCAACTCTAGTTAAATTATTTTGAACTCTGATCAAATAATTTCGAAAATGCTTTAGAAAAGTTGGGGTGTTACATTTTGGTATCAGAGCAGACATCCTGGCACAGAGTTAACTAAGTTACTCCAAACAGTCTGATATCTAGAAAGGGGTTTTGTGGTTGGTAATCAGTTTCCTTGAATTCGTGGAGCCTTCCACAAATACACCTGCCTAGTCGGATTGTCTGAGTAGCGGAGTTAGGTTCTAAGCTTTCAAAAGTGTTTTATTTGGTATGAACCCGACTCAGTTACAGTAAACCATTGGTGTCGAAGGTAGGGCCGAGTCTATGTGGATCAGCCAATCAGTCACCCTAGCACGGTGAGGCTCCCATGATAGACGCCTACCTGGCCAATCGGTTTGACTAACTAAGTTAGGCTCTAAGCCATGGTTTTAAAAGTATTTCGAAAAAACAAGTACAAGTACTGATACAATACTGGTGTTGTGATACAAAAAGGACGTAAATCCTAAGGAAAAGGGTTAGGCTCGGGAGGCCTTGATATAGAGTAGATGGCACAGAATATGGTTTCTGTTGTTAAACTTTAAGACTTTTGATATGGGAATCGGAATCTATGTTAAATCCCTGCTCAGAGTTTCAAGGGAAGTGATACAAAGAAGTCGGTACGACTTAAGTTTTCCGGTAGACAGTAACCTACTGTTTAGGTTTCCCTTGGATAGTAACCTATCGATTTAATGTCCTTGTCAAAATAATAACTTGTTAAGGTACCCTGAGAAGAAAATTCCTACCTTGTAGAGGCCAAACACCATGCGTGCAACGGGGCATGGCTCCGGGGACGAAGATCTTTTGATTAAGTCCTTGACGGTGGTGATCAATTGACAGAAGAAGGAAAGTACCCAATAATTCTGGGGGGACAATTATGTCATACTAGTACCTATGATAGTTGTAGGTACCCAGTAGTAAGTATACCAATATTAGTACCAAGAATCAATAGACATTATGAAGTTAATATTGCTTAAGCGAGAGAAATCTCAGAACTATGACCCCTGTGAGAGTAAGAACCCTTAGAAAAATATGAGTGAGTTTTGCCTAGGTTCCAAATACCTAAGAGATAGTTCCTTAACAGAACCATACGAAAGCTGGAAACTTCAGTAGCCACCAGGTTATGGTCTCAAGGTGGGACCAAGAACCATAGAGATGTTAGTGGCTAATAAATTCCCTTTAAAGTAAGTGGCTACCCGATAGGGAAAATTGAGTTAAGAATTATGCTTGGAGCTAAATAGAAAGTGAAAGTCCACAAATAGAATGACCCTAGATAAGATGGCAGACATAGAAACAACGGTTTATGAAACTACTAAAGGATAGGAACCTGTTAAGATTTGAGTTCTCATTATAATGATTCAAAGACGATCACTGGCGCTACTTATGGAAAGTTTGTCGGAGAAGGATACCTACGGGGAGTTCTGATCAAGGAGGTTTACCTACAGAGGATGCTAACCGGAAAAGCTGACTGGTCTGAGAAGACTAAGTGAAGCGCCGAGTAATGTGCCGTAGAGCAGAGCCACCGTGACGACGAACCGTAGAGTGGAGCCGCCGTGACAACGAACCATAAAGTAGAGTTACCAGTGCATCGGTTTTCAAGGTAAGTACATTATAATGAATCTCACATTGAATAGGTTCCCTAGAGAAAAGACTGTTGTAACTTAGTATATCGTCATGGTTTGCTCCAGTGCTATACAGCATATATTGTGTTTATAGGCTAGCAGAAGCCCATAGTTGTCAGACAACGAATATGAGAAGTGTCCAGAAAATTTTGTGAGATCCGAGGATAGCGAACGATGTTTGAAATAGCTGGAAGATTAAAGTAGAACAAACTAAGTATTTTATGGATAGTTTGAGTAGCCAAGGACAGAGGTTCCAATGCGTGTAGTTAGTGATGACCTTCTAATGTTAGTTGTCTGATTCCTAAGTAAGGTTTTAAAAAAAATTGAATTTTTGAACTTGCCAATACACCTGCTGTATTAGAAATTTTTTAAAATTGATTTTTTCGCACATGTGGATTTTTGAAACAGAGTTTTCAAATGAAATGTTTTCAACAGAATTTGAGACCACAATGATGGTTATTTTGAACAGATGTTGTCTTATATAAAGGGGTTTTTGTTAGAACCCAAAATTTGAAATTGAGTTTTTAACTATGTTGTGGAAAAGTCAGTACAAAACTGGAAGGACAGAAGCTGTTGTAGATGTACACAGTTTGCTGGGTCTTGCTAGATGTTTTAAAATGTTTGAAATCGCTGGCCTTTGATAAATGTTCTTTTTTGAACAAAAAGTTTTGGAGGGATTTTGGTTTGAGAAAATGGAAATCGCACCAGCAGTGAACGCACCCAATCCATAACATTTCGCCTAGGGCGTATGTTTTGATTAGTAAAACCTGACTGTCTATGACTGGACTGAGTTCCGCTAGATAGGGTTGCTACTTTATGTGCCAGTGTGAACACTGGGTCTCCTGAGAAAGGGGCGGAGGTTCTCCCACATTGTTGATAGTACTGTTGAGACTGGATTTAAGGATTGGGGTAAGGCGCTCACTGTACCAAATGGTTAAGATGATGGTGTGTACTCTCAATTGTAAAATTTTGTGAAATAAATTAGCTCCCTCAAAGATATGTGCCGGTAATAAAAGTTTTTGAAAATGATCCGGCAGTGAAAAATGTTCTCACGAATTTGTGATGGCAGCGATTAAGTTTAAAAATGTTATAGCACTATTACTTTGTGGTATAGTGCAGATTGTGAAATGTACTGAAACCACGGAAAATTTTTCATGTTTGAAAATGAGACAAGAAAATAATTTTGGGTAGCAATGACATGATTGTCGACGCTATCGTGTTGAAAAGAAAAGCAGTGTAATTGGGAATTATGGTACAGGAACAGCAACTATTAGAAAGGTCTGGAATACTAAACTAGTTAAGTCAATTAATAGCTGTCAGCTATAGTGTTGAGTAAGTGAAAGTAATTCGAGAACTTGAATGGGAAAGACTCAGATGAAATTGATGAGCAGATGCGGAAGGCCAATATGTGTTAAGCCGATAGGCTAAATAAATCAGGCAGTGAAGCCTGTGTAACCGAGTACTGTGAGAATAGACCAGCAAGTCCTGTAATTTAGTACTATACCTGGGTATAAGATTGAGACACTGAATAGTATGATGCGTGCTATTTAAGTTTGCATAAGGAAGGAATAGACTAGAGGTCTAGATAGCCTTTTGATTTTATATTGTCAAATTTCGAGGACGAAATTTATTGAACGGGGGGAGAATTGTAACATCCTGAATTTTGGACCTAAAGACTTGAAAACTAGCCTATTTTTGGAGGACTATTAGGCCCTATTTTTGAAAATGACAAATTTGAAATCAGTATTTTTGAATATGAATAGTATTTACTATTCACAAATACGTACATGAATAGTAATTACTATTCACAAATACGTATTTACTATTGGTTAATACGGTATTTTGTGGGGTATGAATAGTATTTACTATTTAAAAATACGGTATTTACTATTTAAAAATACGGTATTTACTATTCCTAAATACGTATTCACTATTTGAAAATACGTATTTACTATTCATGCGGGGCCCACGTCAAATTATTTCCCTCTGCCAACACCCGTGAAGTTTGAAAAATTTTGCGCGCGGGACCCACTCAATAATAATATTATTATAATATAATATCTTATACTTTGGAAAACAATAGAAATAAAATTATTTCCAATAAACCGTGAATTAGGTTTTTAAAGTAAGGGTATATTATAAACAAGTGAATTTCTATCTCAGAGTGGGTTATCTCCAAAGTCATTTCCGTAATCGGCGGAATGATTATTGAGATAGGTTGAAACCGATAATTTGAATTAGGACAGATAGTGGAACCTGTAGGAAATAAATCGTAACTCAAAATCCTTGAACTAAGTAGTAAACAACTGGACATATTATGAATCAGTGAATTTTTGTCTAGAAGATGGTGTCACCCGAAGTAATTTCTGTAACCGTCAGTGTCCGACTTAAAATCTTCGGCAGGTTACGGAATACCCTAAATAGGATCAAAAATTTAGTTGACCCAGATATTTCTGAAGATGAAAAATAGAACTTCAAGGCTGTGCTTCCGGATTCTTGAGAATTTCTAATATATCGCGATTAGAACACCGATCAGGGAATCTTTATAGGATAAATGCAAAAGAGTAAGAAAGTGTCATCGTCATGATGACGTCATCGATGACGTAAGCATCTTGATGACGTCATCGATGACGTAAGCAAATGGATTGGACGGTTGAGATGAAGCCATGTTTAAAGTCAAGATCCAACAGCCAAAATATGACCTGATAAAGTATGAATAGTGTCATGCTTTTTCACTATAAATAGAGGCTTCATTTCTTCATTTTCTTCACACCAAACTCAGAGAACAACAGTTGAGTTTAAGAGAAGAGTGAGAATTCTTAGAGTTAGAGAGAGAGTTTAGAGTAAAGTTCTTGAAGCTGGAGAGAATGAGCAGGAACTTCAAGGGTAAGTTCTCTAGTTCTTGAGTTTTAGCTTCTAGTTCTTGGTAATAGTGTAGTTTGATCCAGACAATTAAAGAATAAATTCTTAAACTTGTTTTTAGGTTTCCTTACATTGAAATAGTGCTGAACAAGGTTCTGCAAGGGATGTCCGAAGATTCCGGAGTCAGATTCGAAGGAAGTCCGTATACGTGAATAGTACCGTATACGTTAATAGTACCGTATACATGAATAGTGCCGTATACGTGAATAGTACCGTATACATGAATAGTGCCGTATACATGAATAGTAAATTACTATTCACACCGAACGGAGGTACGGACGCGTATTGTAACCTTAACTCTGATGCTTATGGTATGCTTATATGTGATAGATAGTCTGAAATTCTGTTTTTGAAAATTGATCATACACATACAACTTGATACGGGTTATAGTCTTGATAACGCCGTTATGTTTTCCTAGCGCTGAGGACACGGATGTACACCGTGGCACTGGTGAATAGTGCAGACTATAATAACATGCATATTGCAATGGCTGTGTTATGTTATTATGTGAATATATGAATAATGTATGTGATTATTGCTGTTTTGACATGAATATCTGTCATACATATTTGATACATAAGCATGAGGTTAACCGTTACTGAGGTTCAATGGGTATTGAACCTCAGCTCTTACTGTAGCTTCAGGATTTTCGGAGTGAACAGAAACAGAAACAAGGGTAAGCAGCAGGCAGAAGGACTAGCTGGAGAAAGTCCTGTAGATATGTATAGTCTTTCGAACTCTTTGTATCAACAAACCAGTACACTACAGTGGTTGATTATCAGTTACTCTGTATTTAAAATCATTTCGTTGCTCAACTCTAGTTAAATTATTTTGAACTCTGATCAAATAATTTCGAAAATGCTTTAGAAAAGTTGGGGTGTTACATGTCCACCCTTAATGTGTGTTAATAGAAGGTGTATATGTGTGCTTAAATACATATTTGAATTATTGTCCACCCATAATACATCAAGACTACACTTCGTAATAAGATGGGAGATATATAGTTGAATTATTGTCCACCCATAATACATCAAGACTACACTTCGTAATAAGATTGGAGATGAATAGTTGAATAATTGTTTAGTGCTTTATATTGAAAAAGATGTATTTAAAGAAGAAGAAGAAGGGGTGTGTATGTGTTAATACATATTTGAATGATTGTTCACCCTTAATACATAAAGACTACACTTCGTAATAAGATGATAAATGAATGGTTGAATGATTGTTTAGTGTTTTATATTGAAAAAGATGTATTTAATAGCATTAATAATAAGACAATTATGATGTAATTCTAAAAAATAATGCCTAAAATGATGATATTATAAGTATGCGCGTGTGTGTGTGTTAATATATATTTGAATGATTGTCCACCCTTAATACATCAAGACTACACTTTGTAATAAGATGGAGGATAAATGGTTGAATGATTGTTTAGTGTTTTATATTGAAAAAGATGTATTTAATAGTATTAATAATAAGACAATTATGATGGAATTCTAAAAAATAAGGCCTATAATTATGACATTATAATTATTTTCATTGTAATATATTTTTGTTATTAAAATATATGTACTTGAACTTATTTAGTGCCTATCCTTTATTATAATTTATGTAACTACATTTCTAACAACATTTAGTCTTGCTTTTTTAAATGATGTTTGTAAAATAATTACTTCTCTTATTACATCATCAGTGTTCACTTGATTTTATGAATATTTTTTTGATATTTTTATTTTTTTTATTTATATTCCTTTTGTTTTTTAATATATTTAAAAATTTCCTCAAAAAAATTTTTTAGGGGCAGCATTGGTGCCCCTTTAATAATTTTTTGGGTCCGTCCTGTCCCTAGGGGTTGAGGCGTGAGGGAAGGAAGCATGTGGGCCCCTCTTCGTACGATTCCATTCCTTTCATTGTCTGCCAAAAAAACAAAATACATGATAATGGAATCCTACTCATGATCCACGTAACAATAGTATTCCTTTCCTTTTAGAACGATTCCTTTCCTTTCATGATCAATTATCCATGTGTGTTTTGGCAGATAGTGAAAGGAAAGGAATCGTTTCGATACAAAAAAGGGATGGAGCCTCCTGCCAGCCCCACAACGCATTAATTTTAATTTAACATCAATCTGTCTCTTCTTTCAAATGATATTGATGATTTTTATAAATTAATTAACAGTCTCAATTCAAAAGGTAATATCTGTGGATCAATTATTAATGCATACATATTTGTAATTTAGAGCAATATTATATTATTTACTTTTTCATATTCAGAGAAGACTCGGAGTCTTTACGCCAGGCTGACTCTATTGTGGTGGTACAAGTCGAAGTAATGTGGAAAGGAGCATGAAAAGTTGAATGAGGATAAGAAATTAGTTGGAATGAAGAGGTGTTTCCTTTTTTTTTTTTTTTATACTAAAAAAGTTTTGTGGGGTTCGGCATCAGTCCCCCACTAAGGCCAGGATACGACCCCAGACTCTATGAACACTAATTTCACATTGATTTTTCCAAGTCTTTGGGCATATTCAAGAGTCAATAACATCATTTATCTCTTTTCTTCAGTTTTATACTCCCTCTGGTCCTAATTATAAGACATAGTTGACTTGTTTGAAAAAATTAAGGAAACTAATTAAATTAACTTAGAATATTTTTATTTTTATTTTTTTCTTCAAAGTAATTAGTTTGGCTCATATACTAATATATAATCTAAAGATATACAATATATAAAATGATTAAGTAACTTATTTAGCTTTCTTAATTTCTCCAAACAAAGTCAACTATGTCTTATAATTAGGACCGGAGGTAGTAGATTATAATTGAATGGAAAGAGTAGTGAGGGAAGGAACACAGATGGAAGAAAATGGGTTCTCTTCTCCTCTGCTCATTCTCTTGTCTCCTTTTCTTTGACTTTTGGCAACGACATAAAGTAATGTTAACAAGGCACAAATGATGGAAATGTAAAAATCACCCCCGCGTACTGTCACGTTCATGCATGTGTTCTTTTTTGCTTAGTGAGTCCTTAAACAGAAAATTGGGAAAAAAATCCTTTATTAAAATTTTTATTGGTAAAAAGAAGCTGATAAATATAATGCATGTAGATTACCAATAAGATTATGCAAATGGATATGTTGAAAAAGGATTCACATAATGATATTTCCTTCGGTCTTTATTATAAAATATATTTAAGGAGTTGATGTTAGTCCTAAATGTAAGATATATTTTTTATATTTATCGATATTTTCCTAGTTTACCCTTATTGATGCTCCCTCAACAATAATTAAGGGAGGGGAATAATGAGATTTTTTTTTTTTAAAAAAAAGACTATGGTGTTTTAGAAAATATACTCTCTCTAGTCCACAATATAGAGTGCTTTTAGAAAAATAGCTTAGTACAAAATATAAATCACTTGTAAGATAATTAATATTCATTTTCTAGTTTTTCCCATAATTAATGCTAAGTTCCAATTTTGCTCCTTCGTTAGATTTTCAAACATATTTTCCAATAAAGATGAAAATGAAAAAAAAAATTAATTTAGGATATATTTAATGAGTTAACTATTACTTCTTGTTTCCCTTGAATTAGTTAAAATGTCATATATCATGAATTGGATGGAATATCATATTAGCTAACTTAACTAATTTTATAAATATAATTAAATTACGTAAATATGTCTCATATTACAAACTGATGGAACTATTAATTATGCAGATGAATATGTTGAAAATTTATTGTTGGAGTTGTCAAAATTAGTAATTAATTATGCAAATGGCCTTCCTTTGCCTCTCTATATATTCTGGGCTCCTTCTTTTTTGGACGAAGGAAAATTGATTGTGAATATGCTTTGAACATGTTAAAAGAGGATTCAAATAATAATAATCTTAAGATAGATTAAGTTATGATGCATTCAACCACACGGAGAAAATAATATTTTTAGATACCTAATGTCGTCTTCAATGCGTGGCAGGATGAAATAAAACAAACATTGATAAGTTGTGGTTTTGTAAGATGTGCTTGTTTGGAATAACGATTGAAACATTTAAAAATATCTTTTCAATTGTGATTTACTATATATGAGATAAGTTTATGAAAAAAATTTTATCTCGATTTTCGCGAATAATTACTTTTGAGAGCCCTAACCATGAACCTAAACAGGCACAATAGGTATGAAAAGTCTTAATGACAAATCATTGTTGGTTGAAATTGATCTTGGCCATATCAATTACTTATACATGCTTGGTTTGATTCAATTATTGATGAATCTTGTGATGAGGCTAGAAGGCACAACCACTACAGTGAATTGTAGCGGTTACTTTGTAGCGATTAGAATAGACTGCTACAAATATGTGAATTTATACCGGTTTATACCAAAACTGCTACAATTTATAGCGGTATGACTCGTACTAAGTGGCGCTAGTTCGTGAACGATATTTGTAACGGTTATTATAAACTAACCGTTACAAAATATGGTGCCAAGTTGGCGCCAAATTTGTAGTGGTTATTTTGTAACAATTTATTTATACAAACCGCCACAAATATGACGCCAGTTTGGTGCCTTATGGCACGCTATTAGTGGAAGTTTATTTGTAGTGGTTTATATCAAAAATTCTCTATAAAATTCCAAGAGTTTAAACTTTTGTAGCAGTTAAAGAAAACCATCCACTACAAAGTTTCATGACACAGAGGTAGGATTTCTTCATTTACAGAGGTTGAGGTAGCAATGAACAGTTTGTAGCGGTTTTTTTAGTTAAACTGCTATAAATGTGAAGTTTTTAAACACGTCGAAAATAGAAGTATACAAAAAAAATATATTTTTTTTAAAATACATTCTTATTTGTAGTGGTTATTTAGCTAAACCGCTACAAATTGCGATATTTTAAATTTTTCTTAAAAAAAAACCAATGAATTTTTGTAGCAGTTTTGTAACTGCTATAAAAACCGTCATAAACCGCTATAAAGTGTGTAATATTGAAACTTGAATATTTCTTATTCCACCAAAGATCATGACGTTTATATCGGTTTTAGTAGTTAAATTACTACAAAGTGTGTAATTTTGAAATTTAAATATTTCGAATCCCGTCGATGTTCATTAATTTGTAGTAGTTTTTAGTATAACCACTACAAAATGTGATATTTTGAAATTTATTTATTTTTTAAAAAATACCAATGAATTTTCGTTGAAGTTTTGTAACTGCTACAAAACGGAAAAAAAAAAAAACCACTATAAAAACCGTCATATCAATCGCTACAAAATGTGTCGTATTGAAATTTGAATATTTTGTATCTCGCCAAAGATCATAAAGTTTGTAGCAGTTTTAGTAGATAAATTGCTACAACATGTGTAATTTTGAAATTTGAATATTTTGAATCCTACCAGTGTTCATTAATTTGTAATGGTGTTTAGTATAACCGCTACAAAATGTGATATTTTGAAATTTATTTATTTTTTAAATAATACCAATAATTGTTTGTAGCGGTTTTGTAACCACTACAAAACTATAAAAAACCGCTACAAACGTTAAACTGCTGTAAAAACCGTCACATCAACTGCTACAAAAGTTACACATATCCCTATAGATATCCCCACTAAATCTCTTTCCACACACTTTCATTCATTTCTTCATACTCCCTTCTCTCTCGTTTTCTCTCATTTCTTCCCACCCGTTACAAAATCTTTGATTTCAATATTTTATTTTTTTTCCTTCTTATAATATTGATACTAATTTTTTTATCCAAAATTTTAAGGATATTTCCTCAATATTTCTTCTATCATTATCAACATTCTTCCCATAATCAAATATCATCTAATGGACAATATAATTTTTTTTACTTAGAGGTGGACAACACAATAAGTCCTTATTATCTATACATTCTCAGTATTAAACCTACATAATATTTATACTTCTCTAACTTAAGTTAATCATTTTTTTAAAAAAATATTAACTATTATCATTTAATTTGTTACTTAAATAATAAAAATATTCAACATAATATTGTAACAATGAACTAAAATTATGATTTTTTTTTTCAGTTTTGCAATTTTTTGTAGCGGTTGCAAAACTGGTACAAATGTTAATTCAAATTCAGCTTAAATATTTGGCACAAGTTATGAAAATTTATCCAATATTTGTAGCGATTTTACAACTGCTACAAAAATTTGACTCCATTTTTTTTTTTTGAAATTCATCATTTTAATCTTATCTTCTAGCAATAACTCAAAACTGCTACCAATACAATAACGGTTTTATTATATGCATAGCGGTTTTAGAAAACCGCTACAAAACATGAGTTTTTTTTGTAGTGAGCAAATTGTGGTTTGACCTAGTACTAAGTAGTTAATAAGATGATGAGTAATTAATTTCCGACAAAATTAAACTAACGATATTGTTACAAAGTATGGTGCGTAATGAATTTTTACAGGCTGCAACATATTACATGCCCAATAATTACATGTTTCTTATATGCTCATACTTCTATTAGAGGTGTGAGCATATTTTTTTTAATTTTTTTTAATATTGAATTTATTTATATTTAAATTATATACTGTTTTCTGAAATTTTTTTGCACCCAGTATCTTAAATTAATTAGCTTCCAGTCTTGCATTCAGAAATATTTGTCTGTAATTGGAAGCTAATTAATTTGAGATACTGGGTGCAAAAAAATTTCAGGAAACAACATATAATTTAAATCTAAATAAATAAAATATATAAAAAAAATTAAAAAAAAATATGCTAACATATAAGAAGCATGTAATTATTAGACATGTAATGTACATTCATTTTCACATGCCTCGTTTGCTTATGATGATACTCCTTAGGTGACAGTTGTTTCTGATTAGTCGCCACCAAAGCCACAAAGGAATATCGAAATTTATTCTTTTCTGTCGAACTAATTAAAGCAAGGGAATGTGTGGTTTTGGCCTTTACTTTTGCAAAAGATAAAGCAGATGTAGCATGCTATAAGTATTATTTATATAAGAGTCAAAGTCTTCACGTTAGGTTGACTTGATGTTGACTGTGGTAGTTCAAGTGGTTGTCATGTGGTAAAGAGCATGGAAAGAAGCACAAGGACCCGTTGCTCATATTATCATTTACTTTCCACAGAAGATAGATGAAAAAGGAGCCTACAGTATTTCTAATATTACTATTAACGACTCAGTCTTTAATACAAGAGGGATCCTTTGCTCATCTTCTCACTTACTTTCCACCGACGTTAGATGAAAATGGAGCCCACGGTATTTACAATATTACTATTATCTACTATGTGTTTAATACAAGAGCCAGTCTGTTTGGCAAAGATTAAAGAAGTTAAATAAACTACATAATTATAGAATATGTTATATATTATTATATTATATATAAGTTCATAAATGAAAAAAATTAGTTTGGAGAAAAATGATGAATATAAATATTTTCATGTCACTTAATTAATTTCCTTAATCTTTTTAAAAAAATCAATTTGCTCTTATATTAAGAACTATACAAGGAGCATTTCTTTAAAAGCTAAAGGGTTATTTTGCCCTAAAAGTTGACAAAGCGAGATAATTTTGCCTCGAAAGTTTCTAAATCATAGTACTTCTCCTCTAGCCAGTATCCTAATTAAGTTTCATCATTAGTTGACTAAATATATGGATCTTATAGTTCACGTGTCATTATTTTTGTTTGGGCGCAATGTAATGCCCCTTTAATTTCATATTAAGAGAATTATATTCGTTACACAATTCAAGTGATGTTTTTTTATCTAATATTACTACGTGTTTTATTTTCACTTTTAACTTTTAAGACAAGTGAGGGCATGTGAAAATTAAATATAGGAGACTGTTAATAGATCGAGTTATCCACAATTAGATTCAACAATGTTTAAAAACGTTTGATTATGATATCATAGGAATGGATATCAGATAACTATTTTTTCAAAAAAAAAATCAAATCTTTTTTATATAGGAGTAATTAAAAAAATTATATATTATGTTTTTGCAAAAATAAAACATATTTAAAATTGTAATTATAAAGATACTGTAAAAATTACTAAATAAGTATAGTTTTAATAACTATATAAACAATGGAAGTGAACTTTCGAGTGATCTCTTGGAAAAATTCAACTTTGATATTTTTTGAAAAAAGATCAAATGTATAAAATAAATAAAACCATACAAGCAACAGTAGTACAGAAGGGTTTAATAAATGGAGAAGTAATAAAACATTCGTTTATTGAATCGGGTACACATTAAACCAGCTTTCATAATTTTTCTACTCTAAAAATGAAACATGTTTTAACTGAACAATAATAATTTTTATAAATAACTTTCTAAATTTCACATTTTAACTAGAACTTACACTATGTTTGGATAATGGTGGGTTGTTTGACCAAAAAAAAATAATAATAATGGTGGGTTGAGCGGAAGAAAGTAAAAGAAAAAAAATTCAGTGGAAAAAAAAACAAAAAAACAAAACAAAAAACCAGGTAGAGCTTTTTAGAGGTGTTGGGGTTAATTAGTTTATTTTTTACTGAACTAATACCCAAACAGGAACTTAAACTTGGACTCTGCAGTGTGGTGCTTTGAGAGCATTGGGACCATGAGATAAAGAATGAGAGAGAGGGAAATGTTAGAAGTATGACAAAAATAGCATGTAAGGCCCATTTTTACTGTTTTCATATAACATTTTTCTATTTTCCCGTAATTAGACTTATTCAATAAGATTTTTATACTATTAATTTTTTTCTATTTTCTTGTAAATAGACTTGTTCTCTTGACTTAATAATTTTTTTCAAATTTAAATTTAATTTTTCATCTTCAATTGGCTCAATATATACAATTAAATAATATATATAATATTTCAATCAAATTCATGAATTTTTCAGTCATTTTTTATTTTAACTGACTTTTTAAATAATAATTCAAGCATGTCTTAGTTTGGAAAAGAAACCACTTCTGTCACTATCAATCCAAACAAAAATCAAATTTATAATCTGACTTTTATCTTATCTTATTTTTACAAAATTTCAATAAAAAATAAGTTATTTCTCCCACTACGCATGCAAATGGAAAATTCCAAAAGTTCAATAAAAAAACTATTCATCACCGGGGCCCGAAAGTTGAGGGGTGAAGGAAGGAGCATGGAAGGGTACTAGGTGATAGTAATAATTAATATAGAGCAATTGTTTATATAAGGCACCAACTAGTAATTGTATTTGATCCTTTATAAGATACTTATTTCTAAAGTACATTAATTTTTTTTTCTATATATGCATATAATTAATAAGAGTAGTAGATGAGAGTAATAATTAATATAATATTAGAGTTTAGTGCAATTGGTAGGTATAATATTGAAAGTTACTTAAATTGTAGAATAACTTTATTGAACTTAATTGTTTTTATTAATTTATATGAATTATTAGTTGATGTCTTATAATAAGGAACAGAAAAAGTAGTTTATACTTCTCTAATTATACTATAAACTATGCCTTATATTTAAGATTGGAGCTACTTTTATTTTAACAAACGAGGAGCTCAATTAAAGTTTCATACTATTTTAACTTTATTATGAATATATTATTATATGGATGTTCATTTACGTTTTTGTCCACTACATAGTAACCCTTGAAGGTCTATAAATAGAGGCCTTATGTAAACATTCAGATCACACACTGAAATGAGAATTCCTCCATCTCTCTAGAATTTCTCTCTGACTTCTCTCTACTTTCTCTACTGATTTTCTTTAGTTTTATATCACGTTATCAGCACGAAGCTCTAATCAATTGAGTTTTTGTTGTTGATCACAATTGTTCTCATTCACCTTTTTCCTTCTTCACCTTATCTTCTTCCCTCTTCGGTTTAGAAAACGTTTTTGGATCGGTGAAAGTAATTTCTCTTCACTCAGGTATGTTTTCTATTAAGTTTTAATTGTTGTTTCATTTTATATGATGCCTGTGTGTGAAAGAAAAAAAAAAAACGAACCAGAGATGAAGCAGAAAGCGAGAGAGGAAGAAGAAGAGAGAAAAAAAAAAAAAAAAGATTCGAAAGTGAGGAGTTCACGGGAGGTTTGAAAAAATTTCTCGTGGACCCCACATGTTTTTAATATTATATTATTATTATTATTATTTAAATGTTTGCACAATGATTGCATAATGATTGTGCAATATATATTAATTCTTTTCTTATATTGTTTTAATTTATGATATTTTATTCATATTGTTCCTAACATATTTAAATTTCAGCATTTATTTTTATTTTTATTTTTGACTCCTACAAGGAAGGTACTACCTCCTAACTGGAAGTCTAGATTTAATTTTAAGGTTTATTTATTATGCTTTTATTTTCCTTTTGTTAATTCGACTCCTACTTGGGGTTAAACCTCCTAACTGGAAGTCTAGATTTAATTTTAAGGTTTATTTATTATGCTTTTATTTTCCTTTTGTTAATTCGACTCCTACTTGGGGTTAAACCTCCTAACTGGAAGTCTAGATTTAATAATTGTTACTAACATAACATTTATTTTTATTACAACTAACATAATGTTATTGTTCCTAATATAACATTTATTGTTTATGTTTTGTTAAATTATTAATTTTAATATCTTCTTTATT
This sequence comes from Acacia crassicarpa, assembly GCA_034222035.1. Lineage (NCBI taxonomy): Eukaryota > Viridiplantae > Streptophyta > Magnoliopsida > Fabales > Fabaceae > Acacia > Acacia crassicarpa. Next base: position 55,974,852 of record JAWXYG010000003.1, read on the forward strand.
ATATGATTAGACGTCATATACAATGGCTAGAAATTTTTGTTTATCCTGAAGATAAACATTTGAAAGCCATATATTGTGTTAAATGGCCAGAAGCCGCAAAATTATAATTTTTATTATAATATCTTATTTGTTAACATATAAATTTCCTATTATTAATTTTGTTTATTTATTTTTTTATTAGCTTGAATCATGGCAAACACAACAAATCCACCCCTTGCAAAACTTGAATTTATGGCCCTTGATATTTCCGGAAGGAATTATTTATCTTGGAGGCTGGATGCTGAAATCCATCTGAATGCTCATAGTCTAGAAGAAACAATTAAAGAAGGAAACAATACTTCTAATCAGGAAAAAGCTAAATCCATGATTTTCTTACGCCACCATTTACATGAAAGTTTAAAACTTGAATATTTGACAGTGAAAGACCCGCTAGTTCTTTGGAACAATTTAAAAGAAAGATATGATCACCTGAAGGTGGTTATCCTCCCAAAAGCTCGTCATCGCTGGCATCATCTGCGTTTACAAGATTATAAATCTGTGAGTGAATATAACTCAGCCATGTTCAGCATTACTTCTCAATTGAAATTATGTGGAGTTGAAATTACTGATGAAGATATGTTAGAAAAAACATTCTCCACATTTCATGCCAGCAATTTGCTCCTGCAGCAGCAATATCGTGAAAAAGGATTCAAGAAATATGCTGAATTAATTTCTTGTCTCCTTGTGGCTGAGCAAAACAATGAGCTTTTATTGTTGAATCATGAATCTCGTCCTACTGGCTCTGCTCCATTCCCAGAAGTGAATGCAGTGACTAATGAAAATTTTAGAGGCCGAGGACGGGGACGTAGAAGAGGCTACAACCGAGGAGGTGGTCGTAGCCGTGGTCGTGGTTCAAATCGTGGTGGATTTAATTCCTATTCTAAGGGAGGAAGAATTGAAAAGAACCCTAGAAGGGAGACTAGTGGAAATAACAAGCATTCTGAAAATGCATGTTATCGTTGTGGTGGTAAAGGTCATTGGTCTCGTACCTGTCGTACGCCAAGACATTTGGTTGATCTTTACCAAGAATCATTGAAAAATGGTGGTAAAAGACCAAGGTCTGAAGCAAATCATGTTGATATGGCTGAAAACTCTGAACAAAAAGACATAGATATTAATTATTTAGAAGCTGCTGATGACTTTGCATAAGTCATCTTTATCTATAATTAAGTTTGAACTATGTTTTGTATAATCAAACTTGTTTCTATTATCTGTATTTCTTTTAACTTTGCTTTTATTTTTCATGTATTCTTGAATGAAGAATGAATTCCTTTGGCATCAATCCTGAAGATTTATGTCTCGTTGATAGTGCAACAACTCACACCATACTACGAAATGATAAATATTTCTCTTCTTTAGTAATGCAAGAAGCCAACATTCAGACTATATCTGGTAGTATAAATTTGATTGAAGGCTCCGGAAGAGCTAATATTTTGTTACCTGAAGGAACAAAATTATGCATTGATAATGCATTTTATTCAACCAGATCTAAAAGAAATTTGTTGAGTTTTAAAAATATTCGCAGAAATGGATATCATATAGAAACAACAGTTAATAATAATCAAGAATGTTTGGCTATAACAAAAATTGTTTCTGATAGAAAATGCATATTAGAATGTCTTCCTACTTTCTCTTCTGGATTGTATTATACATTTATAAGCACAATTGAAGCACATGTTATTGCAAACCAGAAGTTTGCTAATCCAAACCAGAAGTTTGTTAATGAATTTAATGTTTGGCATGACCGGTTAGGCCATCCCGGATCAACTATGATGCGAAGAATAATTGAGAATTCATGTGGACATACCCTGAAGTGTAAACAAATACCACAGTCCCATGATTTCTCATGTGCTGCTTGTTCCAAGGGAAAGCTGATTATTCGGCCATCACCAAGCAAAGTAGAAAGTGAGTCACTCACATTTCTAGAACGGATACAGGGAGATATTTGTGGGCCAATACACCCACCATGTGGACCATTTAGGTATTTTATGGTTTTAATTGATGCATCAACTAAATGGTCACATGTTTGTTTATTATCTTCTCGCAACCTGGCGTTTGCGAGATTACTTGCTCAACTGATTAGATTAAGAGCACATTATCCTGATTATCCTATCAAGAAAATACGTCTTGATAATGCTGGTGAATTTACTTCACAAGCTTTTAATGATTATTGCATGTCCCTTGGAATTGATGTTGAACATCCTGTAGCTCATGTTCACACACAAAATGGACTTGCAGAATCTTTGATTAAACGATTGCAACTTATTGCAAGACCTTTGCTTATGAGATCTAATCTCCCAGTTTCTGCTTGGGGCCATGCAATTCTGCATGCAGCGATGTTAATTCGCATCAGGCCAACTAGTTACTTAAAAGTTTCTCCCCTACAAATGGTTTTTGGTAAAGAACCTAATATTTCCCATATACGGATTTTTGGTTGTGCAGTATATGTGCCAGTAGCACCACCACAACGTACTAAAATGGGTCCTCAAAGAAGAATGGGAATATATGTTGGGTATGAATCTCCTTCAATCATAAAACATTTAGAACCATCAACAGGAGATTTATTTATGGCACGATTTGCCGACTGTCATTTTGATGAATCAGTTTTTCTAACATTAGGGGGAGAAAATAAGCAGTTGGGACAAGAGATTAGCTGGAATGAATTATCATTGGCTCACTTTGATCCTCGTACGAAACAATGTGAACTAGAAGTTCAAAAGATAATTCATTTACAGAATTTAGCTAATCGAATGCCAGAAGCATTCACTAACCCAAAGGGAGTGGCTAAGTCACATGTCCTAGCTGCGAATGCTCCTATTCGAATTGATGTCCCTGGAGGACAACCTATTACAAATGAATCAAAAACACGCCTGAAGCGTGGCAGACCCATCGGTTCCAAAGATAAAAATCCTCGAAAGAAAAAAGGAGCTAAAAATATAGATGGTCAAATCGAGGATAACCAAGAAAAGTTAGTAGCTCCAGAAGAGTCATCTCCTGAAGAGTTATTATCTCCAGAAGAGAATGATGTAGTCCCAGAAGAGACCCAGGTACCTGACATATGTGAAAATAATGAGATCTCAATAAATTATGTTATGAATGGTATCCGATGGGACCGAAATGAAGTCAACGTTGATGATATATTTGCTTATCATATAGCATGTGATGTAATAAATGATGATGAGGATCATGAGCCAAAATCCATAAGCGAGTGCCAACAAAGAAAGGATTGGTCCTTATGGAAAGATGCTATAAATGCAGAATTAAAATCACTGGCAAAACGAAAAGTATTTGGGCCTGTAGTCCCTACACCTGAAGATGTACAGCCAGTTGGATACAAATGGGTCTTTGTAAGAAAGCGAAATGAAAAGGGTGAAATTACAAGATATAAGGCACGTCTTGTAGCCCAAGGTTTTACACAAAGACCAGGTATTGATTTTGAAGAAACATATTCACCAGTAGTGGATGCAACTACTTTTCGCTATTTGATTAGCTTAGCAGTACATGAAAGACTTGATTTGCATTTAATGGATGTTGTGACAGCCTATTTGTATGGCCCACTTGATAATGACATTTATATGAAAGTCCCTGAAGGACTCAAGGTGCCAGAAGCATCAAATTCAAGTTCTAAAAAACAATACTCCATTAAATTAAATAAGTCCCTGTATGGCCTGAAGCAATCAGGGCGCATGTGGTATAATTGTCTCAAAGAATATTTGTTGAAAGAAGGGTATAAAAATGACCCAATATGCCCATGCATTTTTATTAAAAGATCTAGCAATGAGTTTGCTATAATTGCTGTTTATGTTGATGATATTAACATCATTGGAACTTCTAAAGAGCTCCAAAAGACAATTAATTGTTTGAAGAAGGAATTTGAAATGAAAGACTTGGGCAGAACAAAATTCTGTCTTGGACTACAGATTGAGCACTTCAAGAATGGGATCTTTGTATATCAAGAAGCTTATACAAGGAAGATCTTAGAGCGCTTTTATATGGATAAGTCACATCCATTATGTATCCCAATGATTATAAGATCTTTGCAGGTTGATAAAGATCCATTCCGACCTCAAATAATTACTGAAGAAGGTGAGGAAGAATTACTTGGTTCAGAAGTACCATATCTTAGTGCTATTGGAGCATTAATGTATCTTGCTCAACACACACGTCCTGATATATCATTTGCAGTTAATTTATTAGCAAGATATAGTTCTGCACCAACACGAAGGCATTGGAATGGAGTAAAACGCATTTTTCGTTACCTCAGAGGCACCATGGACATGGGGCTATATTACTCAAAAGCATCAAAACATGAATTGATTGGCTATGCTGATGCTGGATTTATGTCTGATCCACACGATGGTAAATCACAAACTGGTTATCTATTTACATGTGGAGGTACAGCTATTTCATGGCGATCTATGAAGCAGACTATATCAGCCACATCATCTAATCATGCAGAAATTCTAGCAATGCATGAAACAAGTCGAGAATGCATATGGTTGAGGTCAGTTATACACCACATTCAAACAACTTGTCATTTATCTTCAGGAAAAATGGATCCAACTATTCTATATGAAGATAATGCTGCATGTGTTGCTCAACTTAAAGAAGGTTATATCAAGGGTGATAGAACAAAGCATATTTCACCAAAATTTTTCTTTACTCGTGATCTTCAAAAGGATGGTGAGATAGATATCCGACAAATCAGTTCAAGTGAAAATCTGGCAGATTTATTTACTAAGTCACTACCAGAAGTAATTTTTGAAAAACTTGTCTATGGTATTGGCCTTCGGAGACTCAAAGATCTTAACTGATGTAGTCAAAAGGGGGAGTTGATACACGCTGTACTCTTTTTCCCTTATCTAGGTTTTGTCCCACTGGGTTTTCCTAGAAAGGTTTTTAATGAGGCAGCATTGGATAGTGTATAAATGAATGATGTACTCTTTTCTTTGGCTAGGTTTTTATCCCATTGGGTTTTTCCTAGTTAAAGTTTTTAACGAGGCACATTCATAAATGAACATCCAAGGGGGAGTATTATGAATATATTATTATATGGATGTTCATTTACGTTTTTGTCCACTACATAGTAACCCTTGAAGGTCTATAAATAGAGGCCTTATGTAAACATTCAGATCACACACTGAAATGAGAATTCCTCCATCTCTCTAGAATTTCTCTCTGACTTCTCTCTACTTTCTCTACTGATTTTCTTTAGTTTTATATCAAACTTCATCTTTTTGAAATCTTTTAGATTATAGCTCCCTCCCTTACGACACTCAACATCTCCTCTGTTCATCCCCTGTTCTTCACAGTCCCCTATTGACTTTATAACATCAGTCTATGTCTCTTTCTGTTCATCCCCTATTCTTCAAAGTCCCCTATTGACTTTATAACATCAGTCTATGTCTCTTTCTAAAGGACTTTGATCATTTTTTATAAATTAGTTCACAGTCTAAAATTCAAAATGTAACTTTTGTGGTGGATCAATTATTGGTAGATACAGATTTGTAAGTTAGAGAAATATCAGTTATTTTTCTATAAAGAAAAATAATAATGTAAGGTTTTGGTTGTAGACAGAGAGACGCAGAGGAGCTTAATAGTTCTGATCTGGTATGGAATGCTACATATACGTACATTCCTCATAGCCTATGGCCAGTGTTTAATTAATAAGCTTCTGCCTTTGCAACCTTACTATCTTTGAGCCTCGTGTATCCGCAAGTGATCAACAAATATACTTTATATATTAGCTTTGTTCTCACATTTCAATGTGGTTCTTATTACCTCTTAACTACATTGGGCATATTATTTTTACAAACGACGAGATCAATTAAAGTTTAATGGCACGTACTAGTATTTACAATTCACTAGCAATCGCTCCATATGCTGATTTGTTCATCTTTTTGGAATTCTCTCAGATTATAGCTCCCTCCCTTGCCACAGTCAACGTCTCCTCTGTTATTGGCTTTAGAACATCAACCTGCGTCTTTTTTTAAAGGACATTGATCATTTTTATAAATCAGTTAACAGTCTAAAATTCAATAGGTAATATTTGTGGATAAATTATTAATACACACATATTTGTAATTTAGAGAAATATTGGTTATTTTTCCATATTTAGAGAAGACTCGGAGTTTTTATGTCAGGCTGATTTTACTGTGGTGATACAAGTCAAAGTCATGTGGGAAGGAGCATGGAAAGTTGAATGAGTACCAGAAATGAGTTGGAATGAAGAAATATTTCCTTAGTTTCACATTCATTTTTCCAAGTCTTTGGGCATACGCATGAGTCGATGGAAAGAGTAGTGAGTACGAGAAATGAGATAACAGCATTTATCTCTTTGTGGAAAGAGTAGTGAGGCTTGAGCCAAAAAGAAAAGAAAAAGTAGTGAGGGAAGGAACACGGATGGAAGAAAATGGGCTCTCTATTCTGCTCATTCTCGTGTCTCCTTTTCTCTGACATTTTGGCAATGACATGAAGTAATGTTAGTAAAGCACAAATGATGGAAATGTAAAAATCAACCCTACTGTCGCGCTCATGCATGTCTTTCTTTTTTACTTTGCGGGCCCTTAACTGTAAAAATTGGGGAGAAGTCCCCCATTAAAAATTTTTCTTTGTGAGAAGAATTGGATAGATTTAATGCACATAGATTACCAGTAAGATTATGCAAATGGATATGCTGAAAATGGATTCACATAATGATACTCCCTCCTGTCCTTGATATAAAATATATTTAGGGAGTTAATGTTTGTCCTAAATGTAAGACATTTTTTATGTGTTAATCTTTTCCTACTTTACCTTTATTGATACTCCTTCAATAATAATGAGAGGGAGAGGGAATGATGAAATTAAAGAAAATGACTACGACGTTTTAAAAAATATACTTCCTTCGGTCCACAATATAAAGCACTTTTTTAAAAAGATGATTTGGTCCAAATATAAATCACTTGTAAGAGAATTAATGTTTATTTTCTAGTTTTGCCCATATAATTAATGCTCATTTGTAATTTTTCTTATTCATTAAATTTTCAAACACATTTTCCAATAAGGATAAAAGTGGAAAAAAAAATTCAATTTAGGACATATTTAATAAATTAACTGTCACTTATTGTTTCCCGTGAATTAGTAAAAATGTCCTATATCATAAATTGGATGGAGTATCATATTAACTAACTTCATAAATCTAATTAAATGATGTAAATATGTCTTATATTAATAATTAAAAAGAGTATTCATTATATGGGTGGATGAATATGTTGAAAAATTATTGTTGGAATTGTCAAAAGCAAAAATTAACCATGCAAACGACCATGGTTTACCTCTCTATATGTTCTGGGTTCCTTCTTTTGGGACGAAGAGAAATTGATTGGGAATATGCTTTGAATGTGTTAAAGAAGGACTAAAATAATCATATTTTTGAGATTCTTAGATTAAGTTATGATGCATTCAACCACATGGAGAAAACAATATTTTTAGATATCAAATGTGTTTTTCAATGTGGGGCCAAGGATGAAGTAAAACAAATATTGATAATTTGTGGTCTTATATATGCTTGTTTGGAATAGCAATTGAAGTACTTAAAAGTAACTTTTTAATCGTGATTTATTATATACAAGGGTAAATGTGTAAAAGAAGATTTATCTCAATTTAAGTAAATAAACAATTTTGAAAACCCCAAAACATGATCCAAACAAGCACATAAATGAAAAGTCTTTTTGGCAAATCATTGCTAGTTGAAATTGAGCTCATATCAAGTACACAGTGATGCTTGGTTTGGTTTAATTATTGATGAATCTTGTGATGAGTTTGGAAGATGGAGAAGATTATGGTTTTCTCATTGATCTAGTGCTAAGTAGAAATATGGTGATGAGTAATTAATTTTCTAAAAAAAACTAACAATAATATTAGAAAGTATGATGAGTAATGAATTTTTATATGTTGGTTTGCTTATTATGATACTCTTTTGGTGACGGCTATTGTTTCTGGTTAGGGAACAAATTGAATCAATGGAATGTGTGGTTTTGTCCTTTACTTTTGCAAAAGATAAAGCAGATGTAGCAATAACATACTATAGAGAATTTTCTCATAATCTTATTTTTTATTTTTTCTCATTGACACCATCTAGGTCATTGATTGAAAAGAGGAGAGAGAGATTACAGTAGTATTGTGATTGATTGGATAGATATGATTTAAAGATGATGAGGGATAATGGGAAAAATATAGGGAGAGAAACCCAATCCATAACATACTGCCAGTATTATTTAGGGTAGACTCAAAGTCTTCACGTTAGTTAATTAGGTTGACTTGACGTTGACTGTGGTAGTTGAAGACTGAAGTGGTTGTCATGGGAAAGAGCATGGAAAGAAGTTAGATGAAAATAGAGCCCACACTATTTATTACTTCTTCTGATTTTTATTATAAGACACCAACTAACAAATTTATTTAGTTCTTTTTATAAGGCACTTGTTTGTTCCTAATGAGTATTAATTATTTGTTTCCATATCTGCCTATAATTAATAAGGGTGGTGGGTGAAAGTAATAATTAATATGATAATATAGTTTAGTGTGATTAGTAGGGGGTAATATTAGAAAATACTTAGATTCTATAACAACTTTATTGACTTTAACTTCTTTTATTGGTTTGTGAAAAAAGTTAGTTGATATCTTATAATAAAAACCAGAGAGAGTATATTACTGTTAACCACTCCATCTTTAATACAAGAAGGACCCTTTGCTCATCTTCTCATTTACTTTCCACCGAAGTTTGACGAAAATGGAGCCCACAGTATTTACAATATTACTACTTACCTCCAATCCTAACTATATGACATAGTTTGTAATATAATTTATACAATAAATTATATTCTACATTTAGGACCTTAGGAGTATTATCTACCCAGTGTTTAACACAAGAGCGAGTCCGCTCTTATGGAGATTAAAGAAGGTAAATAAATTATTTAATTATAGAATATGTTATGTATTATTATATTATATATAAGTTTATAAGTGGAGCAAACTAGTTTAGAGAAAATAATAAATATAAATACTTTCATGTCACTTAATTAACTTCTTAAAAAATCAACTTGCTCCTATATTAACGATTGAGCATGCAAGTAGCATTTCTTTGAAGGCTAAAGAGTTATTTTACCTTGAAGTTGTTAAGATGGGGTAATTTTGCCCCGAAAGTTTTAAAATTATGATAATTACCACTTTGGTCATATTTATAAGTCTATTTTAACTAAATCTCATATACCAAAAAGAGGTAGTTAACTCAATGATTATGGGGTAAATTTTTAACTTTTCCATCATTTATGATTGAATATTTTTCAACTGTTTCTTATCTCTCTCTCTCTCTTCATAAATACAATTAATATGGGTAAAATTATTATAATCTCATTTAAATGAAACTGAACTTATAAATAAAACCAAATTTTTTTGGCAAAATACACTTATAGATAAGACTAGAGTATTATGCTCTTTCTATTTTTCTAATTAAGTTTTACTGTTAATTGACTAAATATATTGATCTTATAGTCCACGTGTCACTATTTTTGGTTTTGGTAAAATTTAATGTCCCTTTAATTTCATATTAAAATAATTACATTCGTTACAAAATTCAAGTGATACTTTTTAGCTAATATTACTGTGTTTTGTTTTCACTTTTAACTTTTAAGCCAAGTGAGGGCATGTGAAAATTAAATATAGTGAATACTGTTAATAGATCGAGCTGTCCATAATTAGATTCAACAATGTTTAAAAACGTTTGAATATGATACTCCCTCCCGTCCTAATTATAGGACGTATTTAACTGATTTTAGAGAAATTAAAGAGAGAAATTAAATTAGTTAATTTTACTAATTTTTCTAAAATACCCTTATATAAATTTAAAATAACATAAATAAAAGTGAATTTACAACTCCTCCTACACATATCTTTCCCCTTTCCATACGCTTTTTAATTAAAATAATAGTCTTACTATATACACATATACATACACATATATAGATATAGATATATATATACATACACATGCGCGCACGTACATATACATACATGTATCCACACACACACACATATATATGAACACACACACATATGTATGTGTGTGTTTATATGAATGCACACACACATATGTATATACTGATAGGCGCGCGCATACATACACACACAGAAATACATATATGTATATACACATATATACACAGGCACACACGCACACTCATATTTATGTGTGTGTGTGTGTGTGACAGTGTGTAGTTATATATGTGTCTGTGTATATATGTATGTATATTTGTAAGACACACACATATGTAATTACAAAAAACCAAATACACTTAAAAGAATAAAATAGAAGTATTTTAGAAAGAAATTGACAAAATTTAGAATATTATCTTATAAAATAAATAAAATCATACAACCAACAGTTGTACAGAAGGGTTTAATAAATGGAGAAGTAATAAAACATCCGTTTATTGAATCGGGTACGTTAAACCAGCTTTTGTAGTTTTTCTACTTTGCCATGTTTTAACTTTTAGGGTGTGTTTGGTTGGGGGGAGGGGAGTGGAGGGGAAGAAAAATGGAGGGAAAATATTAAAATGAGAGAAAACTTTTATGGATCCCACCACAAACTCCTTTTCTATCTCTCCATTTTCTCTCCTCTCTCCTGCTCCCAAACCAAACATACCCTTAGCCTTTATGTGGTTGGGGGGAGGGGAGGGAAGGAAAACCTTTAAATATTTTTCCTCCCCTCCCCCCAACCAAACAAAGGCTTAAACAATAATAATTTTTATAAATAACTTTCTAAATTTCACATTTCAACTAGAGCACTATATTTGGGTAAGTGGTAGTTGAGCAATGGAGAGTAAAAAAAAAAAAAAAGGTCTATTGGAGGTTTTTGGAAGTATTTAAGTTAGCTTATTTTTTATTAGACTTATACGCAAAAAGTAAGGCCATCAGGAAAAGGATGAGAGAGAGGAAAATGTCATAACTCATAAGGATGACTGGAATAGTGTGTAGGGCCTGTTTTGTTGCTTTCACATAGCATTTTTCTATACTTTCTTGTAATTAGACGTATTCTCTTGACTAAATAATTTTTGTAATAGTAATTAAATTTTTTTATCTTCAATTGTTGTAATATATATATATATATATAGTATTCAATAAGATTCATACACTTTTCAGTCATTTTTCATCTCATCTGATTTTTAAATAATGATCCAAACACGTTTTAGTTTTGAAAAAAATACTTTACAATCGTCAATATAAATACAAATTATATTTACAATTTAAATTTTATAAAAGTTAAATAGAATATACTCCCTCCAATCCTAATTATAAGAGTTAGTTGATTTTTTTAGAGAGATTAAGGAAACTAATTAAATTATTTAAAAGTATTTTTATTTTTTATTTTTTCAAACTTATTAATTTAACTAATAAAATAATATATAATCTAAAAATATTTAACATATGAAAAAATTAAATGATTTTTTTAATTTTTTTAATCTATTAAAAAAAATTAACTAATTTTTATAATTAGGACGTACTAATAATTCATTTCTCCCCTCTAATTCTAATTTAAATAGGGTAAAAATTCCAAAAGAGTCAAAAAGTAGTTATCAACGGCACCTGGGGCTTGGGGGTGAGGGAAGGAGCAGGGAGGAGAGCGTGGGCCCCCCTTCCGTTCGATTCCTTTCCTTTCACAATAATATTCATAATGGGTCCCACCTACTGTTAAATAAATTCAATATTTATTATTCAACGTAACAACAATATTCTGTTCAGGTTAAATTTTTTTTTTCCATATATTTAGAATTAAATACATAATTCATTGTTAAGGGATGAATTGAAAAGCTCCGTGAGATTGAAAAAAGTCTAGTGGGGGAAATATTAGTATTTGGTGTGGCTTTTGTGGTTGAATGACTTTTGTTGAAAAAGCAACTGTTTGTAAAGGCAAAAAAATCTCAGCTTCTGGGCGCAACTTCTAGGTGTCACCAATCACCATTGCATGGTCCTAGTAGGTTATGGGGAAAATCCACCTACTGGCCCTTTTAATCAATATAAGTCCAAAAAAAGCCCCAACAATCTCAAATTTCCAAAACAGGCCCTAGGACCCTAATTGGTATGTGGTCAAATTACCAAAACACCCTCACTAACACTGACAAATGAGTTGAGCAATTTCAGAATTATTCCCTCATTCTCTCGAATCTCTGCTCACTCTCCCTATCGTCTTCGTCTCCGACGTCTCATTCTCGTCTTCATCTCCGACGGCCACTCTCGTCGCCGACACCGTTTGCGCTCATGTGGGACAGGTAAAATCATTAGGCCATTTATTCTCCCGTGTGACTTCGTCCTTTCATTTGGTGAAGGCGTGAACCCTAAGTCCATTTGACGTCTTGTTCGAATAGATTTGAGGCTCGTCACTTTCGCAGTCGCAGCTAGATTTGAAGCTTCAATCCAATACCCTGTAAGGATTATTTTTTTTTTTGAATTGTTGGTTTTTTTAATTTTTATTGTTTATCTTAATGATGATGATGATTCCTGTGATAAATTGTTCCCCTTTCGATGGTAAAGGCGATTAATGTTCCTCCACGGTTATGAACCCCTTGTAAATTCCTCCCAATTTTTTCAATTGGTGATTGATGATGACTGGCCGATAAGTTTTTTGTTGGGTTTATTTGCTGGGTACTTTTATTTGCTTTTCCTTTCGGTCAGCTGGAAGCATTCGAGTAAAGTAACAATAAACAGAATATGCAATTTTAACTCTTCTGTTGCAGTTGTCTCGCTATTACTTGTTCGAAAAATTTAATACTCGAGAATACTAACGCCAAACCCACTGTCAGCACGTTCTGGAGATTGGTGAGGGTCTGGTTGCCAGTAAACGTTATATTTGTTGGAATGCTTATTACAAGCATGTATAGGTATGTGGTTTCCAAGTTTTGGGTTTCTACCATTGAATACCAATGGCTTCTCTTGTGTATCTTTTCTTTTATTTGCTTCCAACAGTTACATATGAAAGTTGCATATGCACCACTTCTTGCTGCTGTACCAACGAGTGCTGAAATCTGAATTTATTATAAAATGTCTGAAATATTGCTATTGTATGAGGAATCTACCACAATATGAAAGGGACTCATATATTTAAATATTCAGAAAGAACTTGCTCTTTTTTGGGGAGAGGTTAAGCCATAAAAAATGCTAAGCTTCAAATAATTTACTATTAAATACAAAGTGTATTATCCAGATATCTACCATCTGCATGAGTGTTAGTTTGTGGACTCATACTGTAAATTGGATTATTATATCTTATGCCAGAGTAATGTGGCACTCTATCATTCCTGTTTGGAGAGTAATGCTTAATTTTTTTTTCTTTATTTTGTGCAGTTTGAAATATATTAATGTAGCTATGGTGACTGTTCTGAAGAATGTTACAAATGTTATAACTGCCGTTGGTGAAATGTATTTATTCAAGAAGCATCATGACAGCAGAGTTTGGGCTGCTCTATTTTTAATGGTATGTTGAAGAGCTTCTTAGTTATCGTATGAGTCTTGTGATCACTCGATTTTAGTTATTTGATACCAAGTTTTATGTAGGTTTCTCGTTCAAATTTTAGTTTGTTGTCTGCATCTGCCTACACCTTTCTATTTTTCTCCCTTTTATGCTTTGTTTTACACCTGTCAACATATCGCTTCCTTGCAGTGGTGACATGATGCAGTAAGCATATGGAATAATTTAAACAAACATGTTCATGCATTACTCCTTAGCTAGAGAAAACAACTGGTCCTGTCTTACTATATATTATTTATAGGCCCCCCCTTCCTCATCCTCCTCCCTCTTATTTTTCCTTGTTTTTGGTTTTCGAGTGGATTTGGTGTTACAGCTTACGATTCTGGCAAGTTAGTGAGTCAAATTCAGTATGACATACTTTCTGGTTGTCATTGCTTATGTCTCCTGTGTTTGGCATATTTTTACAGAAGTGCTACATTTTTAGACCTGTTTGAGTTGCTAGACTCTATTTATTGGACACATGATGTTTTACACAACATTTAAGAGTTTTCGATTTAAATTGGTAATGAGTTTCCATTTTTTGTGCAGATCATTTCAGCAGTAACAGGAGGGATAATTGATCTCACTTTCCATGCAATTGGCTACGCGTGACAGATAGCTAATTGTTTCTTGACTGCGTCATATTATGTGAGTATATATGCCTGTGTGTCACACTCTTTTTAAGCTTTTAACTTTGCATGTTTGGGAAACAATAAAACCATGGTTTTAAAAGTCTTTTTTTGCAAACTGAGACAAAATTTCTATCACTTACTTATTTCGTAAATCGTAAAATCAATTTTCTAAAAGTTAATCCAAACATACACGCTTTCCATTCTATTTTCTTGGCCCAAAAAACTGGTTGGATTTTGTGAAATTTTGTTAATTATGATCAAGGGTAATTTTAAACGAACTTCATTTACAATTGTTGCAGGTATACTAGCAACAATGCTATAATATAAGAAGCAACATCATGTCTAAATTCTCACAAAAGGATCCAAGGTTCTCTTACTGATAGCATTGGCTTATGGAGCTTGCCTCATGAATTAAGAGGCTTGCCACATGGAGTTTATCATTGAAGGAGAAGATGTTAGAGAAAGAGAATCCAATACAAGGCCTTAAGAGTTTACACAAGCAGAAGAGGGATAATTAGGCAGCAAACTTGTTTAATATTTAGTAGTTAGGATGACTTGTTATGGGCAAAAAATAGTGATTGTATTTAGAAGACATGTTTAGTCCATCAATTTTTGTGTAAATGTCAACTTGTATTTATGAAAAAGTTGTGAACATAATATTTTTGTGACCAGGTGCATTTGTATTGATGAAAATGCCCCTCACAAATTGTTATTGTATAAAGGTTCTTATGTTGTGTACTGATGCTAACAACACAATTTTAATTCAATAACAAGAGCAAATTTTTCCTTCTGTTATGATTTTTATTGTTAGTGGGTATTAATTTAGTTGTTAATGTACCTTGATATTGTTGTTAAGGAACTCTGATATTATTGTTAACGGACCCTGATATTGTTGTTAGGGGGAGGTTTGTTTGTTAGTGACCCCTGATATTGTTGTAAGTAACCGCTGTTATTATTGTAAGGATCTGTAAATAACTGGGATGGCTCAGAACAAGGGGCGGATTGGTATACAATAATTAGGTATTGATATTATTGTAATTAGGTATTGATATTGCTGTAATTAGTTACTGTTATTGTTGTAAGTGATCCCTGATTTTGTTGTAAATGACTCCTGTTATTGTTGTAAGTGACCCCTGATTTTGTTGTAAATGACTTATGTTATTGTTGTAAATGACCCCTGTTATTGTTGTAAATGACCCCTGATTTTGTTGTAAATGACCCCTGTTATTGTTGAAAATGACCCCTGTTATTGTTGTAAACGACCCCTGTTATTGTTGTAAATGTCATTTACAACAATAACAGGGGTCGTTTACAACAATAACAAGGGTCATTTACAACAAAATCAAGGATCATTTACAACAAAATCAGGGGTCATTAACAACAATAACAAGGGTCATTTACAACAATAACATCGGTCATTTACAACAATAACAGGGGTCATTTACAACAAAATCAGGGGTCATTTACAACAATAACAGGGGTCATTTACAACAAAATCAGGGGTCATTTACAACAATAACATGTATCATTTACAACAATAACAGGGGTCATTTACAACAATAACAAGGGTCATTTACAACAAAATCAGGGGTCATTTACAACAAAATTAGTGGTCATTTATAACAATAATATGGGTCATTTATAACAATAACAGGGGTCATTTACAACAATAACAGGGGTAATTTACTACAATATCAAGGATCACTAACAACAATATCAGGGGTCACTTACAACAATACCAGTACCTAATTACAACAATATCAGTACCTAATTACAACAATATCAGTACCTAATTACAACAAAATAGAAGCTAAAATTTCTTGTAATCATTCCATGACCACATCAAAACAGAAGCTAAAATTTCTTGTTCTCATTCCATGACCACATCAAATCAAAAGCTAAAATTTCTTGTTCTTATTCAATGACCACATCAAAGCAAAATCAAAAAATTTCTGTTGTCATTGATAAATATTATCAAATTAGCATCAGTAGACAATTTACAAAATAACAAGAAGTTGTAATGTCATCCTCATGAATACAAAGGAGTCATAAATACATGTGTCCTAACACTTTTGTCCTAATACAAAGTGTCCCCCTAATGTCATCTCCCTCCTCTATGTCATGTCCATCCTCATCCTCAGACTCCTCGGAAGAAGATGGTTGGTTGTTGGGTGGCTGGCCTTCATGCTGTAAGCGACCCTGTTATGGTTGTAATCGTCAAAACAATGGCCTTTAATGCATGGACTCCATCTGAATGCCTTTGGGATCCATCAGTTATAGCTGACCAAGCTAAAAATGCTTTGGCATCTCCTCTAGCATACTTGAAGTCATAGGTTAGTTGTTGCCACACAATCATTCAAGCCACTTGGAAGGCCTGTTGCAAGAAAGGCATAGGTAAGAGTAATTGTGTGATATTATATTACTGTACATGCATAGAGGACACCATATTTTAAAAACAAATTGATCAGAATACTACCAACAAAATGAAAGTCCATCAGCATAAATAATGTCTCTAAAAAATTCACAGAGAACTCAAGTCTTATATATACTATTTTCTAAACTGATATGGCTGGAAGCAACAAATTGATTTGTGTCAAACATGTTAAACTTCTTATCCACTCAAAGTTCTCCACCAACAATTTCAGCTCATTCACTGTTCTCATTAGCTCTCTAATATTTTAGTACAGAAACAATATGCCCAAGTGGAAACTACACCTTTGGTAGCCCTTGAGGGCAGGTGCATTAGATGTAGGAACATGCAAGACAAATCAATCAATAGACCCATTGTGCAGACAACAAAAATATAATCCATAATCTCTAAGCCATTAATTATTCCAATAACAAGCGAATGCCAAAACCTTTTATGCGCAAGGAAAAGGCTTCCCCTGCCAGCTTGGGTTCCTTCTACATTTATTTCATGATCTAAAACTGATCTACATATTCAAGTAGAGATAAGGAGAGAATCATTCTCGGCATAACTATGCTCAAATCAGGATGGATCATGGATCCAATTCTAACCACCGCTAAAAATTATGTAATAATATAACAGAAAGATACATCACTTGATATTTTCCTTGAATGACAATAAAGTCATTCAGAATTTTGGATTCAAGAGAACAAATCACAGAGACGGGAAAAACCCCATAAGAAAGCAGCAAGCCATGACAACATATATGTGAAAAGTTAATATCCAGATAGAAGCACATTGTTCATTATCTTGATAACTAGAATACAATGAATACGGGTCCCAAAGTCGACAACATTACTAGAGAATAAAAGACAATGGTGCTTAGATAATGATATTTCCAGCCATTAAGTTTGAAGCTTGCAATTGAATAGGTAGGTTTGTTCCTACCCACTGGCGGACCCACAATTGTTTTTGTGGGTGCAAGTGCACCCATAAATTTGAAGGAGAGATATATTTTTTTTTGAAGGGACTTTGTAATAAGTTGTCTAGGTGGTGCGGTGGTAATTTCACTAGTCCCATAGCAGATCCTGTGTTCAAACTCATGCATGGACAACTTTCTTACCTATTTTTAATATCTTATCACATATAAGAAATCATAATAATTTTTGCTTGTATGTTTCTTACCTATTTTATCCTCCTTAAAAAAAAATTCCTCCGAATCCCACTATTAATTGTGTACCTACAAACATTACATCCTGGGTCCGCCACTAATCCTACCTATGAAATACAATTACTCCAAATAACATGCATTGTGTTCTGTGACCATGGATATGATTATGGACTTTATCAAAATGCTGCGACAAACTAGAAGAGGATTCCTCAAGCTTTGCTTTTCATTTAACAATGCATTATATCAGTGATGATTAACAAATTTTAAGAAAAAGATTATCCAAAGTCACCGTTATCATTTACAAGTCTCCGGAAACCCAAAAGAAAAGTCATGACGCAATAATCACAATATATAGAAGAACAGAGCATAATTTTCTCCTAACTATCGTAGGGAAGAAGAACCCACAATGCCCAAACCATTTAGTCGGCAAATGAAACAGAGCAACTCACCGAGTCTGAGAACGTTGAAATCCTCTCTTCCTTCCCTTCCTTTCTCCGGGATGATTTGATTCAAAGCCTAATTTGCAAAAATTAAAATCGAGAAAGACGAAGGTAGAAGAAAGAGATGCCCAGAACAGAGAAGCAGATGCTTCAGCCAATGATTACACCGGCGATGGGAGGAGGTTGGAGTTGAGAGTCGACGGTGGCAGCCGGTTTCATCTTCCAGCACGAGGGATGACCTAAGTTGGGGACGAGAGAGAGAGTCAAGGAGTAAAAGGCAGAGACAAGTAGAGAGAGAGATTTGGGTTTTTTGGTCTTTTCATTTAACATTTACATCCTAAAAAGGGCCCTGGGGCCTTTTTTGGAAATTTCAAATTCATAGGGCCCTTTTTAGATTCATTTTAGTTAAAAGGGCCTTGGTAAGGATTTTCCTTAGGTTATGGACGCGGTTTCAGTTCACTTCTGCCTAATATCTTCTGTACTCCACTTCCTAAAATAGCACTGTTTTGGCGTACAAAAAGCACATCTCTTTTTTCTTTTCTTTTCTATTCTTTTTAATCCATATTTTAAGGGGCCGTAGATATTAAAAAGATAGTTCAGGATACTGACCGGTACTAAAAAAATACTGATTGATACTTCATGATGTTGAAAAAATATTTCAGGGTACTGACTGTTACTAAAAAGATATTTCAGGATATTAACTGAGAATACTGGCTGATACTGAAAAAATACTTCATGATGTTGAAAAATTATTTTATGATCTAAAATAATTTTTTAGTATCCTAAAATAATTTTTCAACATCATGAAGTATTTTTTTGGTACTAGCCAGTATCCTCAGTCAGTATCCTGAAGTATCTTTTTAGTAACAGTCAGTACCCTGGAATATTTTTTCAACATCATAAACTAATTTTTCAACATTATGTTGAAGTATCTTTTTAGTACCTACAATCCTTAATTGAAATATGGATTAAAAAAAAAAAAAGGAGCATCCGTGCTTTTGGTTCAATTATTGATGAATCTTGTGATGAGGTTGGAAGGCAGGCAGCAAATTGTGGATTTCCCATGACATTGATATAGTACTAAGTAGAAATAAGGCGATGAATAATTAATTTTCTTAAAAAAAAAACTAACAATATTGTTACGAAGTATGCATGGTGAGTAATGAATTTTTATATGCCTCGTTTACTTGTTATGATACTCTTTTGATGACTACCGTTTCTGATCAGGGAACTAATTAAAGCAATAGAATGTGTGGTTTTAGCCTTTACTTAAAAAGATAAAGCAATAACAAAAGAGCGCTCCTAATTTTATAATGAATCAATGGATAAATAGATTAAAATGTCACTATCGATACGATTTACTTCAAATGGATGATCTAGATTAGTATCCCAAAATTGATGTAGGGTGTAACATCCTTAAATTTGTTGGGCTTAGAGAGTCAATTATGATTTAGGATGTATCCAATTAAAAAGTATAAATTGATTTTTCAAAATAAAATAAAATAAATCGTTATTAATATTATAAAAAAATTAAAAATAATTCATTAATAAAATTAAAAGATACATATAAGAATAATTAGAAGAAGGAAAAAAAATGCAGGGGGCGACCTTCATAAAATAATCCAGAACTACGTGTGGAAAAAAGAAAAAAAGGGGAGAGAATAAATATATTATTATTATTATTGAAATACTATTTCAATAATAGAATCAAACTTTAATTCTCTTTTCTATAAATACCCTCTCTTCTCAGCCTTTTAGCATCCCTGAACTACCGCATATTCACCTAGGTTCTCTCCTTTTGCCTCTTTCTCTCTTCCTATCTCTGCCTTATTTCTTCGACTATACTAATCTATGTCTCTTCCATTCTTTCAGAATTGTTGTCTGGTCATGTCTACTCTTCCGTCCTGTTGCTCACATATGAGTATATATTTTTCCGAAAACCTTCCTTCTCTTTTTCTCCTTTACGTCTTTTGCTAGTTACTATTGGGTTGGTTGTGTGAGTTTGCTTTTATTTATTTATTATCATTTCTTCACCAGTCACCACCCACCCTTAGCTTTTACCCAACGGAGGTTCGTGGCTGCATCACTTTCTATATAGTTTTATGTTGTTTCTTTTTAAAAACCTTAAATCTCCACAACTAATGTGAGTTGAATGTACGGGTGGGTGTATACATATATCTATTTATTATTTTTATATAGTTTTATATTAATTTTCCTTGTAAATCCAACAACTTTGATTTGAATATAAATGTGAATGTACAGGTGGGTTCACTTATTTCTCTTTACTTTCCCTGACCTTACCGGTGAACCCAATCCACTTTTCTTTACTCTTCTATTTATTTTAAATTTTAAATTCTCTGTATTGTTATCCAAAGCATGTCAAATTCATTTGTTTTCGGGGGGAAAGAAAGTAAAAAGTACGTATGTAATTTCTACTATCAGACTAGCTTTTTGTCCTCTTTACATGCTTGTGTCACCATATATCTTCGAAAATGTGTGTGTGTATATATATATAACTTCTGGTTCTTTAAAATATGTTTCCTTAAATAAAAAAATTATTTTTTCTAATCATACTGTATCTAAATAATACAGTGGAATATGTGGAGACTTACGTGTGTGTACAATATTAGCTATAGATGGTAGTTTTAAGGTTTTAGAGTAGTTTTGATTAATATATTAATAGATGTTTATTTGTGTAACTCTGTAGGCTTTTATTGAGAGTTTTGGAGTAACTCTATCATGATTATCGATAACCTGTAAGCTAGAAAGTAACAGGTAGCTCTGAATATTTTTCTATATACTTGTGAATTATATTTGATTAAGAATGATTATCTTTTATTAAAAAAAAATGGAATGAATTATATGTATATGTGTATATATTCTTAAAGTAAGTAATGTTATAGGTAAATTTCTTTATAACTCATTTTACTCACGTAGTTAATAATATAATTATAATTAATATATTGTTGGATTATTATTTCCTTTTTGACATATTTAAATGTGTGATGATATTTGATATGAATAAAAACATGATTTATTTTACCTTGTGTTATAATGATATTATATTTATTGGTGATCGAATATAAATTTCATAGCGGTTGGATTTGTGATGATGAGTTGTGATAAGAAGAAATTTGAAAAGTTATTATTAATATGAAGTTATAAAAAAATAATTTCTTTTAATAGTAAAAATATCTTATCAACTTAAAAAAGTAGTTATACATATATAAATATAGGGAAAAATATTTCTCATGTTGTAGGAGAAATATTTTCTCATCCCACACACACATAAAATGGTGGGATCCGCATATATATATAATTAGTACTATATATATATGTGAGTCCTACCAATTTATGTGTGTATAAAAATCTTATTTTTTTCATGTAACATGAAAAAAATAAACTCCATAAATATATAGTGGAATAACCTTTTCCCCTTTCTTATTAATGAATAGCTATTTGTCTGTTTGCTTTTAACTTTTCCTCCTTACTTATTACACCTCAAACACGGTCTCCTGTCATCCATTTGCATACCACGCGTCTACTTCTCTGCTTCCCTCCCTCGCTTTCTATTGTAGAGATATTTTAATATTTGAGCAAAAAAGTAGATATATTTTAGTAATTATAATTATATATTTTTTTATGATAATATTTTTCACTCAATACTCCGTACTTTGAGAATGACCACTAAAGATTGGTGACACATGCCTGCTGTCGCATCAGTGTATAATGTACCATCCAGATTTCCCAGTACGAATCATCCAAAGGCCAAGATTAATTCTTTGCCATGGCTAATCAGAGTTTTCAATTTTCACTCTGTTTTTCTCCTGCAACAAGTTATGTAAGGTTATCGTTAGTCATTAATGTAAAGACAAATTCAAAATTTCCTTTGTGTTTGAAGTCGTAATAGTTCTCCGCAGTCTCTCACCTTACTCTCCCCTTCGCCGAATCGCCGTCATCGCTCTCACAAATATAGCAGGCGATGCTCACATCCCATCCCCTCTTAGGCACAACCGACGGGTCATGGGTGTCTTCTCTTGTGTTGCATCTCTAGCCCTATTTTCCTTCTCATCCCTCCCTTCTTCCTTCTTGTCTTCTATGTGTTTACCGTAAGTTATAGAGATTTTTCTCTTTTTCATCGTCTATGCGTCTGGTATGTAATTTTTTTTTTCATCTCTTGCCCTATTTTGCTTATCTTCTTCCTTCTCAGAGCTTTAGCATGTTTCAGACCAAGCCAGTTCACTCTGTAGCTCGCACAGGCCATGCCTGTTCACTCCGAGTCATCCCGGGTCAGCTCCGATTTAGGGGTGACCCTGGTTTCTATGCCATAACGGACCAGATTTGCTGCCTGCTCGCCAGTTTCCGGTTTAAATCGGCTGGTTTGGTCTGAGTTTTATGCCTTAATGCACAGTGGATGACACTTATGAGAGCCCCTTCTTCCATGTTTTTCTTTGTTCGCATTGCATTAGTTGTTTAAGGAGGGGAGCCAGTCATAAGTTCTACACCTTTTGCAGGGTGTATCTTAAGAACTAGTGAGTTTGGGATAATCCTATCAAATGGATGAACTTCTATGCTGGACTATTTGTAAGTCTAGGGTTCTCATTTGGTGCACATAATTATGTGCCTAATTATATGTTCATACCTCTATTAGAGGTATGAGCATATTTTTTTTATTTTTTTTATAATTTTTTTATATATTATATTTATTTAGATTTAAATTATATGCTACTTTCTAGAATTTTTTTTGCACCCAGTATCTCAAATTAATTAGTTTCCAATCCTGCATTTATCTGTAACACTAGTATCATGGAAACTAATTAATTTGAGATACTGGGTGCAAAAAAAATTCCAGAAAGCAACATATAATATAAATCTAAATAAATACAATATATAAAAAATTTAAAAAAAATAAAAAAAAATATACTCATACCTCTAAAAGAGGTATGAGCACATAATTGGGCACATAACTATGTGCACCAAATGTGAACTTTAGTCAGTGGTATAAATATAGACGGTAATATATAATATAGGAGGGCTAGCATATTGCATAACTCTGTAGTACATTTGGTGATGAAAATACATACTGAAATATGATGATTAAATTTGTAATTGTTTTGTATGAGGATTAAGGTATATACAAATATTTACATAATCAATTCCTTTTTTTTTTAATCATTTGTTGTTTGCTTGTGTATGGTAATAAATTTATTGAGATGCGAAATCTCATCCTTTAATCAACATCTTTCACATGGAGTGAGCCTTAAAGGCTTTTTTGTTGTCCTATAGTTCATGTTATGTCATTTTTATTTGTCATGACTCTAAGAGTTCTGTATTTCGTTTTGTTTACTGAAAATTATAGGGATTTAATTTGGCACTGTACTGTTGTAATGTGAGTTTTAATTGAACTAATTTTGTATTTTGATGATTTAGATATAAAGTATCTAAAATATTTTAGTTAAGTATTTAGTTATTTGGTTTGGAGGGCTACAAAGGGACCCATTCCAAAGAACACACTTATTGGGCTTTGTTCTTCCATCCCATGCCCCCATCAATGGGGGATAAGTGTCATTTCGCCACAAAATCATCATAGGATTTGCTTCTTTCTCTGGTCAAAAAGTGGAATACATTTCCATTGTGACTTGTGAGTCTCTTTTCTTCCTCGCATGTCTCCCAAACATTAACACATTCTTTTTTTTTTTCCTTCCATGAGCATCTAGTAGTCGGACCTACCTCTTTTTAATTTGGAGGATTTTTCAGGATCCAGATTAATCTGGATTGAGCCGGATAGGACCATAAGGACGGAGAGCTTTACTACGTATCAAACACTGCTGCATTCATAAGTCTTTAACTTGAGACTTCTGATTAAGCTGAAATAACCCTTACAGGTTGATTTAGGTGCTTGATGGTTAACACATTCATCTTTTTCAATGAAAGCTGCCACTTTTTTCCTAAGTATATGGAAAGAAGTCATGTCTTTGACAATGGAATTTAAATTAATTAGTAGTATTTAAGTTTTGTATCAATCAAATTAAGTGAACTAAATTTCTTAATTAGCTAAATGCAAGAAATGCCCACTAATTGGAATGATCATATATCTTATTAAAAAAGTTATAGTTGGAAGTAGTATTACTTAATTTAACATCTATTTTTCCAAGTATTTCGACACATTCAAGAGTCAATAATATAACAGCATTTATCTATCTACTTCCATTTCGTACAATGTAATTAAATGGAAGGAGTCGTGAGGGAAGGGGAATATGGGAAGAAGAAAATGGGCTCTTGGCTCAATCTCACGTCCCATTTAATTTTCTTTTTGTTAATGGTACACAGTAATCGAGCCTACTAGTGACGGACCTTAAAATAAATATTTGGGGGGTTAAATATATACTCATTAACTAATTAAAAAATATTTAGGGTGTCAAATGTATACTCATTAACTAATTAAAAAATATTTGGCGGGGCCAAATGTATAATAAAAGTAAGATAACATGCCTTTTTACATTATATTAATTTTTTAAAAAACATTGAATAAATTTTCTGAACATTTTTTTTTTTGCCCCCCCATTGTAACAAAGAAGATCTGTCCCTAGAGCCTACAGTGAAGATCATATTCATATCTTTTTTCCTCCTTTTATTGATCACACACGTTTTTCTTTTTACAAAACACTCATTTATTTCATGAGTCACTCACTATTCAAATAAAACCAACCAAATTAATGTTTTAGTGTTTGTTGCGATAATGAATTCGTTGAACTTTGATAAAGCTAATTTGTGGGGGAAAAATGTGGCTGTACAAGTCACGCGGGAAGGAGCATGGAAAGGAAGAATGTTGACCCTTTCTTTTACGATTCCTTTCCTTTCATTATTCTTTTATTGCAGAAAAAGAGAAGAATGTGGCCTTTCTTTTACTATTCCTTGCCTTTCATTATTCTTTTATATATTGCAGAAAGGGAGAGAGAGAGAGAGAGAGAGGAAAAGTGGAAAAAAAGACGAAGATATAAAAGAAGCAAAAAGAAATTGTGAGAAACTTGTGAGAAAATTCTAGCTTCAGCCATCTAACAACAATGTCAGGAAGGTAAACTCCTTGCACCCTTGTATATATTAAGCATTTGAGTTTAATCCACGTCACTTGTAGTTGTTAGCCCAGCTTAGTATACTATAAACTTCAGTTGACCATCTCATATTTGATTTATTTTCCTTAGCCAATGTGATGTTTTAGTGGTTGTAGGTCGTCATATACTATTGGTGGTTCGTCAAATTATACTCCATAAGTAATTGGCTCAAATATTCATGGCAATTGACCAAGATGCATCTTCTTCAAATTCTTCCAACTTCAATTCAACCCTAAAGACCTGCAAGTATGACATTTTCTTGAGTTTTAGGGGCGAAGATACTCGTAAAGGCTTCACAGATCATTTGTATCATGCGTTAAAAAGGAGTGGATTCAGAGTTTTTAGAGATGATGAAGAGCTTCAGAGAGGAGAAGTCATTTCAGAAGAACTTCTACAAGCAATTGAGGACTCCTATTTCGCAATTGTTGTTCTCTCCAAAAATTATGCCTCTTCTTCATGGTGTTTAAATGAGCTCCAATGTATTCTTTACTCAAGAGATAATTTGTGTCAACAAGTTTTTCCCATATTTTATGATATAAATCCATGTGATGTTCGGAAACAAAGAGGAAGTTTTGAGAAAGCTTTTGTTGAGCACCAAATGCTTCAAAGGGACAATGAGGTCTTGAAAAGTTGGAGAGAATCTCTCACAAAAGTTGCTAACTTATCTGGTTGGGATTGCAAGGATCGGTAAGTTAATTTCTTATTGGGTAAAATTATGAGACATATTCTTTTTGCTTATAATCATTTCATTGAACATAAATCTAGATGTCGTCAAGCTATTTGCTTGGCATGTGTGTGTTCTTATTTTAATGATAAAAAATTTAACTATCAAATTTAAAATTTTTGTTGTAACAGGGAATTATACTTCATATTGCAAGTGCCATGAATCTTTGCATCCTTTATTAATTTGTTCTTTCCATTTCTGTTTGCAACTAGTATTTAATAAATGAGTTTTCATTGTTAAACTTTATCCACCAAAAAAAAAAAACTAAACGAATTGTAAAACTTTTTAAATACAATACTTTGACATTGATATATATAATATTAGTTATATTCAAGTAGTGGGTCAGTTTTTAGTTGTAACATTATTTATTCTAATAAATTTTGAAATTATTTTTTGTTTTTGAAATAAAATATTTTAAATTTTAAATCTTCCTTATTAATTTTTATTTTTTCGCTATTCAAAACAATTCGTCATCAAACTAAAGGCTTTAACTTCACAATTAAATTAAAGCACACGCTTAAAATAAAAAATGGAATAACAACTGCAAGGTTTTTTTACTGCCAATATTAAATTTGTTTGAATGAGTTTTTGATCCAAAAGAAAAATAATATTAACAATTCCAGATATTGAAGTAACAAATATTATAATTACAGAATCAAGTAAACGTTATGTATCTTACTTGGGCTCATTCATATGTTGTTTTAACTTGTAGGCCTGAAGCAGAACTTATTGAGACAGTGGTTGAGGTACTGTGGACCAAATTACGTCCTAAACTATCATCTTCTTTTAAAGACTTAATTGGAATTGAAAATAAAATAGAACAACTGGAGCCACTGTTGGAGGTAGGCTTGGATGATGTTCGATTTGTCGGAATATGGGGCTTACAGGGTGTGGGTAAGACGACAATTGCTAGGGCTGTTTTTGAAAAATATCGTAGCCAATTTGATATTAGTTGCTTTCTTCTTAATGTCAGGGCAACTTCATTAGAAAGGGATGGTGAGGTTAAGTTACAAAGAAAACTTCTTTCACATCTCAAAATTAGAAACATGGAGATTCAAGACACATTCAATGGGAAGGAAATAATCCAAAACTGTTTTAGGGAGAGAAAAGTTTTACTTGTCCTTGATGATGCTGTCCATACACGCCATTTAGAAATTTTGGCTAACAGCCCCAATTGGTTTGGTTCTGGGAGTAGGGTAATCATAACAACTAGAGATTCAGACTTCTTGCGTAGAGTGCATAAAGTATATGTACATGAGGTTGAAACTATGGACCCAGATGAATCCCTTCAACTCTTTTGTTCAAAAGCATTTGAAAAAGGTGAACCTCAAGAGGATCTTTTACATATGTCTAAAATTGTTTGTGATTATGCGAAAGGCCTTCCTTTAGTTCTCTCTGTTTTAGGTTCTTTTTTGTGTGGAAGAAGTAGTCTGAGAGAATGGGAAGATGCTTTGGATGTGTTGAACAATCAAGATGACAATATTTTTGGGGTACTTAAGCTAAGTTTTGATTCGTTAGCTGATACGGAACAAGCAATATTTTTAGATATTGCTTGCTTCTTCAATGGGTGGAGCAAAAAGGTCATCACACATATATTAGAAAGTTGTAGATTCAATGCGAACATTGGAATAGCAACTCTTCAGGAAAAGTCTATGCTAACGGATTATGAAGATTGCTTCGTGATGCATGATTTTCTCGAACAAATGGGTAGGAGAATTATTGTAGATAAGTCTCCTAATAATGTTGGAAATCGTAGTAGATTGTGGTCTAAGAAAGATATTGATGAAGTTATGGAAAACAATTTGGTGAGTGTTGATCTTGGCTCTTATATTGGTTTTAATACATTTTATATCTTATTAGTTTCTTGTCAATTAATTTTGATATTATTTTCTTGGTGACTAATGTTGTTTATCAGGGCATAAAAGAAATACAAGGTATGGTTTCATCCTCATCTTCTGAGGCATCGTTTTGGGATCCTAAAGCCTTTTCAACATTTCGTAACCTCAGATTACTCATCATAAGAACTGATGTCAACCTTCCTTATGGCCTCGAATGTCTTCCTCATTCTTTGAAAGTCCTTGACTGGACAAAATATCCTTTAGACACTCTTCCTCCTGAAGCCCGACTTTATAAACTTGTTGATCTTAAAATGCGTCATAGCAAATTAAATAAACTTTGGAATAAAAGCCCGGTAAGATATATATCTTATGCTTTGAGGTTATAGATAGTGTAATTTTATGCAAGCCAGCACAAGGTATTTTTTTTCACTAATTTTTATATGTTTGTTTGAGCAGTTCTTGATGAATTTGAAGTTTTTGGACTTGAGTTATTCCAACTTAGTTGAAACTCCTGATTTATGTGAACTTCCAAATCTGGAAAGATTAGAACTTGAAGGTTGTAAAGATATTGTTGACCTTCATGCCTCAATTGGACAACACACAAAGCTTCGTGTATTGAATTTGAAGGATTGCAAAAAGCTTAAAAACTGGTGTCTAAA
The DNA here is from genome assembly GCA_034222035.1 of Acacia crassicarpa. Classification (NCBI taxonomy): domain Eukaryota; kingdom Viridiplantae; phylum Streptophyta; class Magnoliopsida; order Fabales; family Fabaceae; genus Acacia; species Acacia crassicarpa. The sequence continues at coordinate 56,003,414 of JAWXYG010000003.1, forward strand.
AAAATTGGAAATGACTACTCTGCAAGAATTTGTTCTTTGGGGGTGCATTCAAGTAAAACGTCTCCCAGAGTTTGGAGAAAGTATGAGAAATCTAGAAATGCTTGATGCTGGGGAGACAAATTTAGTCAAGCTTCCTGAGTCACTTGGACTATTGATCGGTCTTGAGACATTGAAGTTAAGGGACTGCAAAAATCTTGTTTGCCTTCCCCAAAGCATTCACAAGTTGAAGCGTCTTGTATTTGTTGATATAGCTGGTTGCTCAAGATTTGCTAGATTTCCAGAAAACTTGAATGAAATGGAAGCCTTGGAAGAGATTGATGCAAGTGAAACTGATATAACTGAAGTACCTTCTTCCATTGGTGGATTAAATAATGTAAAGAAATTGTCGTTTCGGGGGTGCAAAAGGTTAATGTCAAACTCTTGGAGCTTGGTTCATCTGTTGAACCTCATGTTTTGGAGGCATTCAATCCATAAGGGCTTAGCATTGCCTGACTCTATCTTCAATCTTAAATCCCTGAAGGAATTAAATTTAAGCTACTGCGGTATTGATGATGGATCCATCCTGGATAGCTTCAGTGGCTTATCATCATTGGAGAAATTAAATCTCAGTGGAAACTTGTTTAAGAAACTACATGGGGGATGCATATCTAATCTCTTGAAATTGAGATTTCTTTATTTGAATAAATGTTCAGAACTTGGGTTGTTGCCGCAGTTAGACCAAATTTGTGGAGAGTGTATGCCGGACATTGTCGTTCATTAGAAGCAATGTCAGACGAACAATTATCACATCTCTTTACTTCAAACAACCAGGTATATACATTTAGTTTACATATATTCTGTTGTTATTAGTTATACTATATAATTTGATATGTGATATTTTTGGGGTATATAGGACGAAAGATTGATAATGGGAGAAAGTCTTGATGTGGCAATTCCAGGGAGTGAAATACCCTCATGGTTTAAGAATCAAAATGATATTTGTCTAGATGACATGGGTGAAGCTTGGATGATGATAGACATGCCTCCTTGCGGCGAAGAAATGTTAGGAATTGGATTATGCGTTGTGATTGATGATAAGTTTTTTCACACTGGACCCAAGAACAGACGGCGTTTTGGTTTGCTTAATTGTTGGTTTGATTTTGCTAAAATTCCTCACCCGTCTAATTTAAAGCCCAAGACTTATGCGAGGGTGTGTAGATATCAACAAGACATGTGGTCAAGTCACCTATGGATAGTGTTTTGGAAACAAAGAGAGGAAGTCAGTCGTTGCCTACAATTAAGCGAGTACAGTCACATTCCCCTGCGATTTAAAGCCCCTCCTTGTTGGAAATGGGATAAAACAAAAGATTGGAAATGGGATGATGCAAAAGATTGGAAAATAAAGTGTGGATGGCGCGTCATACGCAAAGGTGATTTTGAAAACTGGGACTACTCAATGAGTCAAAGTCTCCTTCCAGCAGCAGAACAACACAATGACCAAGTATGTCACTTTCATCATACATTCTCCTTTCATTTTTATTTCAAACTACACCCTCAATCCCTAATTATCAGGGGAAAAGGTTTAAACACTTAGTCGCCGACATACATTCTCCTTTCACCAATACAAATTTATCAGTATTTAGAAAATTAGTTAAAGTACTTATTTGTAACTAATGGTTCAAATAATCATTCACGATTATTTCTAATATTTAACAATTACTTATTTTTAAATAATGATTCAAATAATCTTTCATGATTATTTTTAATATTTAACGATATGTCGTAAAGGATTTTTAATTTAAGGGAAAATAAATTGAGAACTTTAATAAAGGAAACAAAATCAAATATTTATAACTAGGAGTATTTTGATGTAGGAGAAAAATTGTATGTGTTCTTATGTTTAAACGGGACAAAAGCAAAGTGCTTAATATGGTTACACATATTTAGGACAAAAAAGAGTAATTAAGTTAAATAAGAAACCTTTAGTATTTAAAAAATTGGAAAGATTAAAAAAATGGCATTAATTAAGGATATAAGTGAAAAAAGATTATTATATTAATTAAGGATACAAGTGAACAAATGTAATCAATTTTCTGATATTAACTAATATTAACTGTTTCTAAAAAAGAATATTTCCAATTTAGGTAATTATCTTTTATGGATAATGACTTGCTAGGAAAGAAGGAGTATATGCGTGTAATAATTTTCTATCTGCTTCTCTCAGGCCTTATTGAAGTTTTAGGACCCATTTCCAGTTAATTCTCCGAGATGAAGGCATTTAAATAACACCACGCACATATAATTATCAACCACATAGATTAAAAGTAAAAATATAAGTGGGAGATGAAAACAAATTGTTATACAAGTATAGTAACAACAAATGAAGTAAAAAAAAAAAAAAAAAAGGAACGACCAAGAGAAGTAAATTCAGCTTGATTTGTTATATGTAATAATGGTACTAGGTACAGTAAGAGATTTCATAAAATAAGAAACAAGCAAGATATGTAGATAGAGGTTTGTAATTTAAATTTGAAAAATGGTGTATTGGTGATATTAATAAGTATATAAATGATGATGTAGGACGCTGCTTAAAATATTTTTGTGATGATGTGATTGTGTTAATGTCATGATTGAGAGTTGCAACACATTGTGCAGGATGTTCGTACCCCAATGCCCATAAATTTTGAATCGAGATCGATTTCAGTCCGTCCCGTACCATCAAATTTAGATATTTCAATGCAGATGATACACAGTACGTGATATTTTAATACGATAATATCCTTTATCTCTTAATGAATTTCAAAGTTGCTGTCATGATATGAGACCAAATTGCCGACTTCTGAGTATAATTTATCAGTTAAGTTATTATGGTTAAGTTATTATGATGACCACTAAATCCTGTTTTAATGTTCCTAGCTGCTCCTAAGAATTCACATTATGTGTGAATTTTATTTAGATTAAATTTTATACTACATCTTGAATTTTTTTTACATCTACAATCTTAAATTAATTAATTTATAATCTTGCATTGAGAGATATTTTTCATGTGACACTAATATCCTAGAAATTAATTAATTTAAGATAGTGGGTGAAAAAAAATAAGAATGCAGTATATAATTTAATCTAAATAAAAAATATATATATAATAAATAAAGAAAAAATAAATAATGCCCTCATTCTTCTAGGTAAAAGCATAACAAGCATATAAGGAAAAGTGCCGAACGTGAACCCCCTACTGATAACACCTACCTAAGTCTTCATTGTGATATGAGATCCAAATTGCCGACTTCTGATTATAATTTCATCAGTTAGGTTATTATGATGACCACTAAATGCTGTTTTAATGTCCCTAGCTACTCCCAACCCCTACCAAAGTCTTCATTGTCCCCAAAAACACTCAAGAGCTTTCCGGCATTATTCACAAAATTGTTTCATACTAAAGCAAAAAGCACCAACATAATAATAATACAAATTGCAGAATAAGTGAGAGACAATACATTGGTCTAGAAGAGCTCCTTTTGAGTTTGTTGGACAAAATCTAATAGACGGTGCGACAAATTCAATAACTAATGTCATTTGGTAAGCACTCACATTCACATTCCTGCCTATTTAGCTTCAACATAATTATAACTAGAGATTAAATTGACTTGCATTCTTTGCATGTGAAGTCTTGCTGCTACTAATCCATTTAAACCAATTTATCAATGGGAGGAGTTGAGTCCTCTAATTAGAAGAAACTTGTACCTAGGAAAAAACAATTTTAGATTCTGATTTTAGACAGAGAAAGATGATAGGTCGATATTTTATACGTAAATGGGTATAGATTCTGCGAAATATACTCTATTAGATTAAATTTTTAAATATTTTATATCTGTTTAATTAATTTTTATATATTTTCCTCCCTTTAGGAAATTACAAGATAAAAAGGAATTTGCAATAAAATCTCCTCACATTTTTGTTTTTTGTTTTTTAAAAATTGCAGGGACAGTTACAGAACTCGAGAAAGAAAGAATAGAGAGAGAATCAAGAGAGAAAAGAGATTACCTTAAAAGTTTAGTGAAATTGAAGCTTTGAAAGAGATTGAGGTAAATGAAACCGATATATTAGAAGTGCCTTCTTCCATTGGTGGCTGATTATTTCAGTATGTTAAATATTCATTGATTTAAGCCACTACCGTATTGATGATGGATCCATTCTGAATAATGACTTGCGTGGCTTACCATCATTGTGAAAATTAACTATACTTATCTGTTCATTTTTATTTCAAACTACTCCCTCAGTCTCTAATCATGAGGAAAAATTTTGTAAACACTTAATTAACCCACATGATACGGTACACCTTTCACCCCTAAACATAATACCCTTTTGACTAATTTATTGATATTAAGAAAATTAGTGCAATTAGTTATTTGTGACCAATGGCTCAAATGCTCTTCTACAGTTATTCCCATATAAGGCCTTTTGGTTAGTAATGACTCTTCACCTAAAGTGAAAAATGAGCATTGTCTTTAAGGAAAAAAATTAAGTATTCTGATGTAGGAGAGAAAATGGATGGGTTGTTAAATTAAATAAGCAACGTTTTATATCTAAAACGTCGAAAAGATGAAAAAGATGAGCATTAATTAAATTAAGGATATAAGTGAAAAAAATATGTAATCAATTTTCATATATAAACTATTCCGTATGTTAGGTAATTTTCTTGTATGGATAGTAGCACGAAGGGAGTATATACAAATAATTTTTGAATTTATAGACTGAAAAACAAGCAAATTAGGGCTGAATATGAAACCCATAATCCATGAGCCCGTTCACAACCCAGTGTAATTGGATCATTTTGAGCCTGTGGAAAAAGACCGATAACGAGGTGGGTTAGAACCCTTCCATTTAAGATTTAAATGGGTGGGTTATGGTCACACCTATAGGTTACACATATATACCTACCCATTTAGTGTATTTTTTTAATTAACTATCCATCCCATTCCGCATTCTGCTAAAAGGTAAAGTCATTCCCTGACTCCCTCCCTATTCAAGATTTTCAAGCGCCTCTAATCCCTAACCATAATGGCCATCGATTCTCAATCTCAATCTCACTCTTTCTCTCTTTGGCTCCCGTTATTTGAACTTGTGAGTTGCTACTGACTCTACATGTAATGTAGAGACGATTTTAGAAGTGGATAAATATCTTTAAACTGAATTAGTTGGCTTTCATAATCCAAAATTTGATGTTTTGGCATGGTGGAGAGTGAATGTTTCCAAGTAACAAGTTTTAAATCTGTTGGCATGTGATTTGTTGGGTATACTAGTATCTTCAGAATTAGTTTTTAGTACTGGGGTTGGATACTAGATTCTTGCAAGAGCTCTTTATCTTTAAAGATAGTTGAGGTACTCGTGTGTGCTCAAAGTTAGCTATTCATCAAGAGACCTCCTAAATTTAAGGACCTTGATATTGATTAATTTTGATGAGAGTGCAAGTATTGTTAGTAGTATTTTTAATAACATTCTCAATTTGCGTTGTTTCATTTTTTATTTCATATTAGATTATTTATGATATGTTTTCTCTTCACTTATTTTGCAGAGGAAGATTTAGTGTATCGAGCTATAGTCCCTTCCTCAAGTGAATCTGAAGATGATGGTGAAGATTGAAGCGTGTAGATTCAATGGAAGCATGTCCTTTTATTAATCTATGAACTTGTAGAGTTGTGGTGGTAATGTTTTAATTCAAAAGTTGAAGTTTGAACATCAAAATTATGTTATGATGGTACTTGTCTAAATTTATATTATATTGTGTGAATTGTGATTATTGAACTTTGAAAATTCAGATTTTAGAAATTGGAATGATAAATTTGGATGAATGTTTAATGTTTATACATAAGGTAGTTAAAATTGAGATTTTATGTAAAATCCAAAGAGGGATAAAATATCGTGATGTAAAAAAATTGTAAAAATATAAAAGCGTTTGGAAAATTAGTAAAATCGTTTTAATGAAAAAAAATTTAAAAATGTAAATCGCAGTGATAAATCAAGATTTTAACTACCATGTTTATGTATGTTTTTTTTTTAAAAAAAATAAAAAATCACATGTAAAAGAGTTATTCAAAACCTGGTTAGCCCGTTTATTTATGTGCTAATCCGTTTACACAGATTTAAAGAGGTTGAGGTACGGGTATATGCTACTTTTTTTTTTTTTGGGTCGAAGGGTACATGCTACCCATTTAAAGTTAATTGTGTGAGTTATGGTTTGCCTTCGAGTTGCCCACCTTGCCTAGCTCATTGCTCTGCCCTAAAGCAAACTGCAAATATATAGATGGACTCACTACATTGAATTAAGAAAAATGAGTGAGGGTGCCAAGGAAATTTACAGGAAGGAAATCAACAATTACTATTAAGCCCCGACTAAGGTTAATTAATTAAGCATGAAAAGTCTTTGGTGATAATTAATTAAGGATTCAATCCCTCTTCTTGTTAAAAAAATTAAATATAAATTGTTTATGATTATGATAATGTAATTCAATGGCTAATGTAAACCTCAAGAGCAATTCTACCTTAGTGGGTCCACGTCGCGTTACTGTTGAGAAAAATAAATTAAATGAATACCCCAGTAAATTTTTCAAGTAATTGCAATCAATATTAATCCCCCATTGTTAATTTTTGACAATTCCAAGCACTTCGAAAAGCCTGGCCTTGACCAAACGAACATGTAATTTAATCTCTAAACACATTGTGGGATACTCGTATATGCTCATCTAACACAATCCCAATTTTAAATTAACTCCAAGTTGTTTTAATTTTATAGACATAAAAAATTTAAGTATACATGTGTATTATATTCATGACTTCGACAGCAACATTATTATGAAAATCGGATTAGTTATTTAATTAGTTGAGTCATCCGTTTAAGGTTCAATGATTAGACCTTTTTTTATACACTCCATGATTAGACTTATTAATTAGAGCTACCATAATTAAATTATTAATATATTTTATATAATATATAATTCAAAAAAATATCCATAATATTTTCCATAATCTTTATCTAACTCCATAAAAGGGAAATATTTAAATCTAATGAGCGCCATATTATTAAAAAAACATAGAGCATATAGATTCCTGATTCATTTTATATAAAAAATAAATAGAAAGTAAGTTTCAATTTCTAAGAAAATCAGCCGAAAATCATTAGCATATAAAATAAATAAATAAATAAATAAAAATGCAAGAAAATGCTCCATGTTCAGTATACCCAATTGCCTATCAGGAAGAATATGAAATCAGCAGGATAGCAGATAATATAAATTAAATCGGAAAAGCTACAGTAAAACAAGTAAAAATCAAACATTACAGATGAAATATAGATGCAAATCATGTTCTTTCTCTTTGATTTGTGTAAAAAGGGAAATAAGTGCTAATTGCGTGTAATGATGTGTATAATTCAATTTAATTACATTCTTCTTCCGATGAGAGAATTAATTTGCCAACTTAGTTTTCAGTTAGAATGGGGAAGAATATATTAGGTACGTATGAACAATAAAATTTTTAAACATATACTTATGGGGAACTTTAGCTCTCTTTTTTAATCAACAAAAAAAAAATCACTACACACAATAACCGGGGGACTCAAACAGATCCTTAAACATACACACCACACATCTCCCAAACAAACCAAAGAGCAACAACAAACAACATCTATAAACCAATTAAAAGTAACACATTTACGCCATATTGTTTGGTAGGAGGGACCGAAAATAACTTGAAATTGGAAGTACCGTGAGACTGGGATTGCTACAAACCTACCTCCCCTCTGGTATTAGTGAAGCAGTACTAGGATTGGAAAATATTGAAACAAAATTGTCCTTGTTTATGATAATTTTTAAGATCGAAGTGCTATCATCATATTCCTCACATTATATTGTCGTTGGATCTCTCTCATTTCTCCGCACTCATCTTCCCCTTACCTCTGTCATCCCGGATCACCTTCTTTGTCTCCAATAATCTTCTCTTTCCTCTCTAATTTCGCATGCATCGTCGTCACCTTTACCCCCTGCTCTCATCTCTCCCTCTGCATCATCTCACCTTCAGCCCTGCCTTTCATGTCTCCCTTTGCATCATCTCGTCTTGCCAGAAAAGTTGAATGAAATTGAAGCCTTAGAGGAGATTGACACACGTGAAACCACTATGCAGAAATACAATGGCGGAGCTAGGATTTTAAGTTTGTGGGTACACAATTAATCGGGGAAGTGGGGGTTCGGGGGCAACGCCCTCGATTTATTTATTTAATTTTAAAAGAAAAGTTTTAAATGCATTAAAAAATATTATTGATTATAAGATTTTCATCCTTGTGAATAATTTAAACTCGTGGGAGCTTAATAGATTCCAAAGCCAAAAATACAAAATCCTCAATACTCAATAGTTCATAGTTGATACAAATTTCTGTCCGCAATTGACAGATTTCAGGAAAATTTCAAAGCATCTCACTCTGAAGTACTCAAGAATTCACCACTTTCTTTGGATGTCAATCATACTAAGATATACCAGATTGCACTATACTGGCTCTAAATCCTTACAGTAATCAAAATAAGGCAATCTCAAATGAGCTTTACAGCCAAATGCACAAATTATAGCCATATCTTTACTTCTAAATGACATTACTTAAACTAAAGGTTAAGAGCACTAACAAGCAGGAACAGTCATGTCACTCTTTATTTTTATGGCCTGTCACATTATGGATAGTGGGCACTGAGGCACCTAAAGCATGATACTTTAAGTCAAAAAATTGTGATACCTCGAATTCTTAGAGTAAATGTGAACCTATTAGGTTATCAATACAAGATATTGTTTTACTATTGGTCAAGAGCAAAGAAAGGAGCAAGATATTGAACAACCACCAAATCAATTCAGCTTGTGCGAGGGATTGGGGGAGAGAAAATAAAAATATAATTCTTTGCGTGATGGATTGGGGGATTAAATAAAAAGAATACGCGTTGGGAAGGCATGGAACAAATTGGGGCTGCGCGATGGATTGGGGGATTAAACAAAAAGAATACCGTTTGGCTTAGGTTCAAATTGGGGACCTCTGTTGTGAAAGACCGGCGTGGTAACCAATTACACTACTCAGAAAGTTGTTATAAAATTCCCTCACAATATATATATATATATATATATATATATATATATATATATATATATATATATAAACTTTGTGGGTTCATTTGCCCACATGGACTCTAGTGTGGCTCCGCCATTGATGTAGAAATACCTCCTTCCATTGGCGTTTAGAAAAAGTCAAGAAATAGTCTTTCGTTGAAGCGCATGTTTTGTGGGCATTCAATTACATTGCCCACGTCAATCTTCAATCTTAAATAACTATGAGAATTAGATTTAAGCTACTTTAGTATTGATAATGGATTCATTTCAGTTGGCTTGGGCGGTTTATCATTATTGAAGAAATTAGATCTTAACGGGAACAAGTATAAGAATCTACATACTGGCAGAATATCTAATATTTTGAATCTGCAAATTCTTTAGTTAAATTCCTGTTCAAAACTTGGGTCGTTGCCGCAGGTTCCTCCAAGTTTAAAAGCAATGGATGTTCACCGAAAACAATGACAAGCAAACAATTATTACATCTATTTGCTTTAATAAATAATGTAATTTGATCCATGGTTATTTTTTGGTTTGGGTGAAGAGGAAGTGCAATGAAACTTTCTTGGTAGCAATTCCTGGAAGTGAAATACCGTCATGGTTTGACAATCAAAATGAATTTTGTCATAGTTGTTATAATTATATATCGATATTATTGTATACACTGTTGGTTAATTTAGGCTATTTGCACGACTTTTATGCAAAATTTCATTAGTATGTAAACAAAAATTTTGTTCATAATTACGTATGGTCCTCATGATTTATTAACGTTAACTTATTAGACTGGTGAATTATTATTATATTCATTAATTTGTAGGATTACTCATTAAAACAACTATTGAGCATTAAGATTACCTCAAATTACTGAAGACTTCAATATTGTTGATGTCCTCTAACGTTAATCTATACGGCTATCCCTCAATTGCAATGAGAACTCTTTCTCTTGATACCACACACTTCTTAGATGCTTGTTAAGTGATGGCAAGGTTGAGATTTTGATTTCTTGGGTTTTTTTCTTTATCAAGAAGATGGTGGTTTGTTGAAATTATATTGAAAATAGGATGAACAAGATTGGGTCTTTAACTTTATTGGATGGTGCCTCTTTTTCTACACCCTGGTAGTTGGCCGAAAATCACAAGAGCTTAAGTCTATGTTCGCGAGTTCTATTTTGGAGGGAAAGGAAAGGGAAGGGAGGGTTTTGGTAGCCCCTTCCCTTGTTCACGAGTTTTAAAAATAGGAAGGGAGAGAATCAAGGAGTTTTACAAATCCTCCAAAACCCTCCTTCTTTTATAAAATAAAGTTCCCCCAATATGGGAGGTTTTAAGAGGAACAATAGGTTAATTACTTCTTTACCCCCTTCACTACTACTACCATCACCACCACCCTACCCCACCCCACCCCACCACCACCGGCCACCACCACCACCACCGCCGCCGGCCGGCCGGCCACCACCACCACCGCCGGCCAGCCACTACCACCGCCACCGCCGGCCAGCCACTACCACCACCACCGCCGGCCGGCCACCACCGCCACCGCCGGTGGTGGTGGCGGCCGACCGGTAGTAGTGGTGGTGGTGGCTTGCCGGCGATTGTGGTGGCCAGCCGGTGTTGGTGGCTTGGCGGGGGGAAGGGGATTTTATTTATTTTTTATTTATTTAAAACTAGGGGTAAAAGAGTAATTTCACCCGAATTTGTATATCCCTCATAGGTCCTTAGTACTTCATAGTCTTTTTATAAATTCAACGGACTTTTGGGGGTTTTGCATATTTAAAAGGTATTTATTTGGAATTTTCTCATAATTATATTAATTATTAAAGAAAAGGACAAAGTGGTAAAAATAACTTATTAATCTTCCATATTCCTCTCTTGCTATTTTTTAACTCCTAAACAAGGAGAGAAGATATCCTCCATTTCCCTTCCTTCTCTTCCCCTCCTTTCTCCTTGTATCCTTTTCCTTCTCTTCCCCTCCAAACTCGCGAACATAGCCTAAGGCTTTTCAATTTCGGCCAACTCACCTTTAAATAGTCTTAGTAGGCTGAAAAAATTAATTGTCTTGTGTATTTCGGCCACTAGCCCACTACACTAAAAATAAGATTTTAGATTACAGGCCCATTATTTGGTATTATCCAAATCATTAAGATAATAAATTAAATCCATATCTTGATTATTTGATTGAATCAAGAATTTAAGATGATTGATTACTTGATTGAAAGAATATTGATTATTTGATTGAATCAAAATTTAAGATGATGAATCACATCCACATCTTGATTATTTGATCGAACCAAAAATTTAAGATGATGGATCACATACATATCTTTAATTAAAAGTCTAGATCATGGATCATATCCATATCATTAATTTATGTCTTGAATTAAAATTTAAGATCATATTTTTAATTCAACCTCTATTGATTATTCTCCTATCCAATTTTTATTGGATCTTTATATATATATATATATATATATATATATATATATATATATATATATAAAATTCAATCTATATTTGATAATTTAGAATTATCTTTTATAACCTAACATTTTGAATGTAAAATTGAAATTGAAATTTCAAACTTAAATTCAAAATTTGAATTCCAAATTCAATTTGGCTTAAGATCCCATTTGGTCTTCTATCACATTTGGGCATTTCTGTGGAGAAACTGATTTCCCACTATGGGCTCAAATGTGGCACCATTTTACTATTGGGCTTGGAGCTGTCTCACTCCAACCCAATTACACATTTAGTCTTGATAAAATCCAATAACAATTATTGGCTCAAACTTGCTAATTTTAAGCAATTAAGAATAACCTTTGTGTGTGACCCATTAGGCCCAATTAGTCACTCACATAAATAAACTTGGACCAATTAAAACTCCTTTAACTAGCCCAAATTATCTAATGACCACATAAGCACTAACAATGCTTTGTGACTCTAAAACTAATTCAATTGATCAAGTAATCTACCTTTTAAATTTGGATACCGTGCAGGCATTATCCCTTAAAACATCATTCACATTTAGTCAATAGCAAAGATAAAGTATCATTTCTTTTGATTGATTAAATATAACTAATTCACAGAACTATGAATCTTCTTATGTTAACTCTATAACGGATAATGAATCTTCTTGATCACTTGCTGTGTGCACAGACACTCAAGTCAATTAGAAGCTATTCAAGCTTTACCAATCTTATTAATGACTAATTCCTTGTAGGAGACTGTGAATGTCACGCCCTGAAAACTAAGGTATGACCGACATGAAATATGAGTGAATTCATATTCTCTAAGCCTTAAACTTATATACAGATATTAAATAATATTCATAATACCATAAAAAAATCATAACCACAACAATAATTCTAAGCATGCTTAAACCATTTTAAATTCATATATAATAACATTATTATGTCTCTTATAGAAATTTTGGGCAAAGTATCCTACATAAATTAGACCTCCCAAAAGTTCTGTGATTACCCGAATTTTCATAATAGCATTTGGAGCTATGCTCAGCTATTTTTTATATATATATATATATATATATATATATATATATATATATATATATATTCCAAATTACAAGGGAAGACAAGGATCCAACCTATAGACTATGTGGAGCATTTAAACTACAGATGTTAATACATAAATGAAAACTTAACTGTACATTTACTAGCAGTTGTTCCAAAATATGCCTACAAGCTTTGACAGCAATACCAGTCTTCACTGTGCCACTGAAACTGCAAAGTCAGTAATGCCATTTGAGGCCAAAAATTTTCTAGTGAATAACATTCAATTTATGAGATACTAATGAAATTAATTTAAACAGATTTAATATTGAATCATAATAGTATCGCAATCAACTTCAATTTCTATAGTATACAATCATAAACATTAGTAAAACTATATAAAATATCGTCAATCAAAAAATCCGAGTACATAGTGAAACATTTAATTTAACATGATCAATTTAAACTATAATTCTCAAACATCTTTTCGTAGGACTACAACAGAATAGAATAACAAGTGTGGATACACAATCCACGAGGGAAAATAACCAAACGTGGACACATTATGAGGGTAAGTAACCAAGCGCAGCTCGAAGTCACGAAACAAGTACAACATAAGGCTATGAAACAAGCACACGTACAAGACCTATGAATAACAAGCGTTAGAACCAATCTCATGAATATCAAGCAAACTCGAGGTTAACCATGGTGCAGCAAGTACTAACAGTACTGCTATTAGTAACCAGCGTTCGGTAGCCAGTCCTCTAAAAAATGTTTTCAAGTATGCTTGGGGTTAATTGTCAAAGCAATGAACATTATTTTTTCAAGATAATAACAGCTCGTATCTAATACTTTATAATAAAATTCGCCAGCATGAAGGTTCACAAAAATCATCTCAGATACATTCCTTTGGATTCCATTTTTGTTGATAAAATCATTTTCAAACATCAAGAACTCATGTACGAACATTTCAAATTGCAAAACTATTTCAATATGAAAACTTTTATTATATATATATATATATATATATATTGAAAGTTTCCTTGCCATTTTAGTGAAAAATCATGAATTAAACTATGAAGCAATTAGGGAAGAATAAATTGCAATGAATAAAATCATCAATAATAAGAAAATGAAACAAATCTGATAAATTTTTTACCGTGAAATCATACTTACAAGTACAGTAAGTAACATAAAAGTATTGCAAGTAACAAAAAATATTATCATTTATAAAAATTATAATTAGACACTATTCACTCACCTGTTGTGCTTCGAACTATGTCATTTCTCCTATTTATTAGCTCGTGACTTAATCACTCCTAACTCCCTAATATTCCATAACACAAAATATTATTACTTCAATGATAACTTACATATGATTTCTACATATAATATCTTATTCAATAGGAGATTCTTCTTTCTATCACCATTTACTTCATCAACATTTCAATTTAGTTTCAAATAAATCCATAATCCGTTTACAGAATTTATAAACCATCCATCCACCTACCATACATTATGTTCTTTAAGTCATTCATCAATAATTTCCAATCTTTCAATAAGTACGATCAAATACCTCCTAGGTATCTCTCTAACATGAGAACAAGCAAGTTTGGCCCTTAAATTATAACTAAGTTACTTTTAGATTAACTTATTTGTTTTATTGCCAACTTCATTATACTATAAATAATGATAGTTGTTTCTCATAATATGATTAATATGCAAACGCCATCCTTGCCTCTCTAAGCTACAATCAAGAATTTAAATAATCTTAATCCAACCAAATTCATCTTTTACACCTTTAATTAATCACCTGTATCATTCATATAAATTATAATTAATAGAACAAGCTTTCTTTTCTACAACTTTCTACAACACACATATAAATTCTCTAACAAAAAGGACCACACATAGGATGTACATGAAAACACACATTTCTGGATTTTTTTTCCCGAACTATTCACACCTTACAATTTAAAACAGAACCAATTTTTCCCAATAAATCAAATTTAAACCTGAACTTTTTCATTTTGCAGTCAGATTCAATAGCTATACAAGTGCAAAGAAACAACACTTTAATCACAACGGCAAAATATTGGTTCCCTGATCGACAATCCCAAAACAATTTTGACAGCACACTTTCAGTTATGACAGTAGTAAACATAGGTAAAGTTATGACAATGGATAAAAATTTTCTATGGAAAGTAGCTAGAGAACATGAAATCCATATTTGTGTCCCAGCTCCATGGCTTTGATGATTAATCGGTGAAATAGTGTGAATATTATACTACAAATGCTCCAGCATATACCTTCCACACATCAAACTTTTTAACCTTCAAATTACAAGGCCCCCCAATACCAATTTCTTAACAAGATTTGGTCTATTATAAAAATGAACCAATATCCAAATCTAATTTATTCATCTGATTAAAAAATCCAACTACGGCAATACCCATATGTAAAACAAAGGACTCCAAGCTTACCACTCAGATAAGAGTTCACAGAGGAATGAGAGATTGAATAGGTGGACCTCAAAATTATTCACACAGGCACAAAGCAGAGATGCAGGGACCATTCGAGAGTGAAGAATCAAGAGGATTGCAGCGCACATAAATCAATGACAGCTACACAGGAGACGGAGGGCGAAGGAATAGTTGTGGCCGGGGTTTGGAGCTTCAAATCGACAAGCTTCTTCTTTGTTCCTTCTCTCGCCAAAGCGCCACAAACAGAACCAAACTAAAAAGAACCACGAAAAAGTAACAGCAGCAAAATTTCGACCAGAGGAGAAGGACAGCGGCGAACGGCCGAGTAACGGTAGAAGGAAATAGACCGGAAGGATGAAAGAACACAGTCACTCGAGGGTTGGGGTTTTAGGTTTCTGGAAAAATTCACGAAGCTTCTGTCTACCTCTGCTGAAGTCATGCGCTGGGAAAAAAAATGACATCACGTTTTTCTTAACACATATATAAGGGTGTTTTGGTAATTTCCTCTTAACTGGGGCAAAAATAAAATCACAGCTTGACTGATGGAGGATTCAAACCCATAATTCAAGGATCTTAACAATCTCAATACCATCACGCTAGATGCTTTACCATGACACTCAGCTATAATAAATATTAAATATATAATTAGCTTATAATATTATAATTTAATTGGTAATCATTTTTTTGATTCTCTGTTATTTGGGTATTACAGTGAGTCCTCTCAGCATGTCCATATATACTCATGTATTTGAATTACTTCCAAGAGTACATTGTTCTTCCTATTTTCATATGGATAGAATTGTACAGTTAAATTGTATAACCGTAGGACATAGCATTCGATGACATCCTCAAGTCCATGGCGATTCGCACTACCAAATGATGAGAAACTTTTCATATCAAATGATACACGATCTTGATAATGAATCTTTATGGAGTCTCTCGGCGGGTCAGTTCGGTGCTATCTGTTTTCTCAGAGATCTACCCACGACACAATTAAGGCATCATCATGTTTGTATTCCATGAAGTTCCTACCATGAATGTATATATAAGTAAATAATATCGTACTAGTCTTATTGGGATCATGAATGTCCTTTCTTAGTGATTCAAGACTAGGAACAAGTTTTAGGCAATAAATATGCAATATTCTCAAATCTTTATGATCATGATCTCTATTATTGATCTTCAAAATTAAGACATGTTCTATTCCTAAGGTTTTTTTCTTTAAACACATATTTACTTTAAGATAAATGTGAGACATAAATATGATAAAGATAAAATATACTCATATATTAATAATGAAATACTACAGCGAAGAAAAAGTGTTTATCTTTCCTTACACATTGCCTCTTGAACAGCTGAATAATAATATACACCTCCCTCCTTCTCCTTGTGAAGAAGATATATTTCGTTCAGCTTTGTGGACCCTGTATATGCATATGAGAAAGTTATACAGTCATATCACCTTCTGATCATATATTTTGGAAACCCAGGGGTGGGATACAATTAAGGAATTACCCTAAGTTTAGATTGCTTTTATATTTATATAAGAACAGGTTCAACAAAGATTTTTTTTTTTGCTCTGAAGGTTCAACAAAGATTGGATGGCGTTTCATACGCAAAGGTGATTTTGAAAACAGTGGCAGCAATGATTCCTTCCAATATTAATTGAACAATACAAGGACCAGCTATCAAGCATGTCACAGCTGTCATTATAGTTTTCATTTTTATTCTACTTATATGGGTATTTTTTTTTTTTCAAGCTTTTATTGTTGGAGAGAAAATGGAGGATTGTTATATTCATAGAGGACAAAAGCAAAGTGCTACAGGATTTTCTACATTTTGGACAACAAAAATTAAATATTACAACCTTTCATATTTAGAAAGTTGGAAAGATAAAAAAGATGATTATAAATTAATTGTTTTTTAGACAGCATTACTTAATTGTTTTCTTAACATGTGTAAGTTAGGTTTTTTTAAGCAAACAAGTTTGAGTGAATTAGATCTCAAGAGTTCAGTAAAGTCAGGGCATGCCTCTAAGTTCATAAAGTGCTTATAGACATACTTATAAATAGCCTAAACCCACTAATAAGGTCTTTACATCTATAGGATTTAAACTTATAACTTTATCATTATAAGTCAGCCCTTTTACTAGACCAATCTTTGTTGGCGTGAGAGTAATTTTTTCATAAGTGCTGGAGTCAGAAAAATAGGCCAACCCCATTAGGTCAACTTATTTGATTGGAATGCGCTAAGCCCTTGCAAGCTTAAAACAAGAGCCACAAAAAAATGGCTCTCGTTCTCTTTGAAAAAAAAAAATGCAGCTCGTTCCCTCTTCTAAGGAAGAGAATAACCTTCTAGCTTGGAGCTCCAAAATGATCAAGAATGGAGCTAGGGACAAGGAGGAACATGCTGAGGATTCTGATGACTCTATGTCCGATGGTGAAGATTCCTTATGTAAGACATTGGAAGAGCCACTTCGGAACTTTCCAACTTTTGTTTCTTCAACTAAGATGAAGAAGAGAATGTTCAAAGCCTAGAAAAACTTTGTTATCATTAAGCTTCTTGGAAGGAATATTGGATACAAGGAGCTGGAGACAAGAATACAACCCTTATGGGCTAAACATGGAGTCATCAAGTTGATTAACATTGGTTATGGTTACTATGTAGTCAAAATGACTAATACAAAGGATTATCACCATGCTCTTACCGGCGGCCCTTAGATGATCTATGATCATTACTTGATTGTTAGACCTTGGGAGCCACAGTGTAACTCTTCTCGAGCAAAGATAAATAAGGTTGCGTTTTGGGTTCGTCTACCTAGAATATTCCTTGAATATTATGATAAGGAGGCTTTAACATTCATAGAAGATCAAATTGGAGAGGCTGTTAAGGTAGATATAAATACTTCGTGCCAACTTAGGGGCCACTATGCTAGGCTCTATGTATTGGAGGATCTCACCAAGCAGCTTATGTTTGAATTTACTGTAGATGGAGAGAGTTATTATATTTGTTACGGACCTATATAACGGTCCAATGCCAGCAGGGCCCAACCAAGGGGATATCAGATATCAGCACACACCTATAATATAGGTATATCCTACATTATAGGGAGATCCTATCCAGCGACAATGTAAGAGTATCTACCCCAAGATACTCGCGCAGGACCTAGATCTTCTCCATGGTAAACTCTATATATAGAGAGGACCTAACCTAAGGTGCACACGTTCTAACCCATCACTCTTTACATATTGTCACACTGTGCACACACACCACCCCTTTGGCGAGAGCCTATATCATGCACAGTGATCCCAAGCTCTCTTGGATATCTCCTCCATAGATATTCAAACTTAACCTACAGATCCAAGATCAAAGCACCAGCCTTGGGCTAGACATCTGTGTTCTACACCAGAACATTGGCACCGATCGTGGGGAACGTTAAATTACGATTCCCATGACCACTGATGAGCACTAATAATACCATATTTTCCCTAGATTTCATGACTGAATTGAATGGTAAAAATGAGATTAACTATGAAGTAATCAAGCAAAAAGGCATGTATTCGTGATATAGGGAATGATAGACGGAAATCATCAAGATGTGTTAATTCGCAATGCGTTTTAAGGAAAACTGTGTAGCAGAGTTGATGCGATGCTATAGCATTCTAACAGCAGATCGAGAAGCAATACAAAGCACATGAATGCTATAGCAAAGTAGATGACACAATGCTATGCGGTGTATATTTTGACCTTTTTATCTAGATGATTTCAGGAATTAAATAAAAGGACAATAATGACAGATGGATTGCTGACGTAATGGAATAGAAGATGCAAAGGATTGGAACTAAAAGATTTGGAAGAATCCCGCAAGATCTGCAGAGGCAATCTAATCTAATCAGAAGATACTGAAGATCCCGACAGAACAGGAAAGTCTCAACCGCTGCGCTGCACGAAGGAATGATTATAAAAGGCAGCCAAAGAACCCTAAAGAAGTCGGAGAGCCCTAGACAGAATTCTATCTTCGGCAGTCTCTCGAGAAGAGTGAGAAAGATCACAGAGCACAGTATTTCTAGGACAACCTAGCATCCCTCCTTTGAGTTCGACGGAGAGAAGACGACGTGGAGCAATGACGTGACAGGGCTTCATCCACGCTTCGGAACTTCGTTCAAGCTTTCTGTTTTCTTTCGTTTATTTGTATTTCAATCAATGTCTTTTTGTTGATGTTTGTTTTGCGTCTTCCTCTTCAGTCATGAACTAATTTCCACATGGCGGGACAAGGATGAATCTTTAAGTGTCGAATGAATCCAGTTGCATGTTTTTAATTCAATAAATTTGGTTTTGCGTATCAGTGTTTTAATTACTAGTCGGTTAATGGAAGTTAAGGGCTAGATCAGTGGCTTCATTTACTGGCAAGGAGTGGAGTTAGACCTCCGAGAAACAGATGCTTGCTAGGCGGCCTGTGCACGGTGTGGCCTATATTGTAGACTTCAGGAATGGGTCTACCGCTCATAACCATTAACACCCTGTGCATAGCAAAGATCTATACTAGAAAGTTATCATAGGAATATGGAAGGAGTATAGGTAGTATTCTCCGTATCGGACGCGGAAACTTCAATATACTATAGAGATGGGTTAACCGAATAGCCTTGTGAGAAGCAGCTATGCTGTAGCAATTGCGAAAGCTGTACAGTATAGATGTCGTAGCATTATGGAAGACAACTGGGGGATTGAAACACTTAAGGACGACTCTGAGTCTAGCCTAACCTATCACTGATATCTTCTCTCGTTTATTGCTATTTTTGCTAGTAGCATAGTTACCAAAACCTCTCAAACTGACATTATTTATTTTCTGTTTTGCGACTATCATAGCAATCGAACTTCAATCTTTGGTATCACAGTCTCTGTGGGACAATACTTTACTTTCACTTTATTACTTGTTCGACTGGTTCGCTTGTCATAAGTGAATTTGACTAACAACCACCTATGGAAACACAAAAAGCAACAGTCGGAACCCTCAGCCTGTAAATCCACAACAGGCTGGGGCTAGTCAACAACATCAAGCGCAACAGCAGTGTGACGATGTCCTTGAGGGCAACGTTTCAGACACGGCATCCTCCCCGTCCATTCCAGACAAGACGGTAGAAGAAACTGAGTAGGAGACCTCGGCCACTAACCCAGACATTCGCCTTATACAAAAAACTCAAGAATCATTGTTGAGGCGTATAGAGAACAATGAAAAGCATAATGAACTCCAACGCCAAGAAGACCTCTGAGTCATGCAGCAGATGATGGATGACCACGCTAAGCAGCTCAAAGCTTTCACCCAGAGAGATACCGAGGCGGGGAGAGAGAACGAGAGACAGATAGAATAGCCCGGACCCAAGGCTCTCCCAGAGAGTAAAAATGAAGTACCTGACAGATCTCGACGAGAGCCCATTCTTAGAAGACATTGCCACGGCGCCGTATTCGAAGAATTTCAACCTAGCTGACCTTTCGAAGTATGATGGGACCTAAGACCCCCGTAGCCATCTCGAGACATTCGAGCTACTCATGTGGGTTCGTTTAATCAATGGCCCGGTCGTCTCACAGCTTTTTGCGGCAACACTGACTGGACCAACTCAGAAATAGCTCCATACTCTACCAACTGACTCCGTGCACAACTTTGAAGACCTTGGATGAAAATTCGAGTTGAACTTTGCGACCAGTAAAAAGCAGCCAAAGTCCCAATTCACACTAAGCTGGATAAAACAAAAGAACGGGGAGACCTTGCAAAAATATCTAGACCAGTTTAAAGAGGTGGCATTACAAGTACATGTGCTTCCCGAGGAGGTCCACATACACTGCATCGTGGATGGCTTGGATCCTTTGTCGCGAATGGCCAAGAATGTGTGTAAGAATCGAGTCTATACTCTCACTGAATTCTATACTGGAGCGAAGCAGTACTTAGATGTGGAGCAGATGGAGATAGCCAATGCGGTGGGAACTGAGAGACGAAGAAATACATCACTAGATGAGAAAGATTGGACTGACAAGCGGAAAGACGATTGTAGTAAATGGAACCGAGATACCTGGTCTCGGGGGAAAGGTCGGAAGGAAAGACGAAGTACAATAGCTACTACCCCTTAAATGTCTCCCCTTCGCAGCTTTGGAAGGAGGTCGCCCAGACAGAGATGAAGAGGGAAGAAAGGTCGAGGCCTCTCTGGAGCCGACCCACTACAAACCAGTCCAAATACTATGCCTTTCACGACAGAGCTGGACACACCACGAATCAATGTTATGATCTCTGCGATGCCATTGAGAGGTTTGTAAGAGAGGAAAGATTGCGTCAGTATGTGATAAAAACTCAAGGAAGGAAAAATGGCAAGCGGAAGTCCAGAGGCCGAAGTGTTAGTCCGGCTTCAGACCCAAAGAAAGACAAGAAAAAGAGGAAGTCGAACAGTGAAGATGATGAGTTCCCAGAAGCCGAATTCCATTGCAATGTGATCAGCGGAGGATTCGGCGGGGGCGGAGACACCATAAGCCATCGTAAGAAGTACTTGAGAGAAGTCCACTCGGTGAGAGACCTCCCAAAATTCAAGGACGACCCGACAAAGCTGGCACCATCGCCATTAGTCTTTACTCTGGAAGAGCTAAATGACGTGGTACCGGGGCACCAGGACGGTCTAATTATCATGGGGACCCTAGTACATTGTCGGGTCAAAAGGATTTTCGTGGATGCCGGGAGCTCGGCCGACATCATCAGTTAGGATGCTTATAAAAGGATGCATATGGACGTGGAAGATTTGAAGCCTTGTAAGACCACCCTCATTGGGTTCAATGGAGAGCCTTCGTTTCCTAAAGGATACATTGACCTCAGTTGACGTTGGGGACCAAATAGGCTTTTAAGTCAAAACAAGTAAGGTTCATAGTTACCGACTTCCCTTCCCCCTATAATATCATATTGGGTAGACTGATCATCCACAATTGGGACATGATGGTGTCTACAAAGCATCAAACACTTAAGATGGTGAACAACAAGAATTAGGTGGTGGTAGTGTCTGGGGACCAGAAAGAGTCCCGGCCTTGTTACTTCGAGGCTGTTCGAGTGGGGGAAGGAAGACCGACATCACCACCTCGAATCCGCAAAGGCGAAAGTTCAGCTGAGGCAGAAAAGAGCAAAAAGGACCGACGTCTAGTAAACATGATAGAGCTCGATCTCCGAGATAAGCCCGAGGTGCCGCGGCTAGAACCAGAAAGAGAATTAGACGAACTGGTCCTAAGAGAGGATCCTTTTAAGACTACCAAAATCGGCGGAACAATGAGACTTGACTTGAAAGCTCGGCTGATTAAATTCCTGAAGCAAAACCAGGACGTCTTTGCATGGACGGCGTCCGAGATACCAGAGATTGACCCAAATTTATGCTACCATAAATTGGCTATTCAATTGGGATCGACACTAGTAGCACAGAAGAGAGGAATATCGCGGTTGACAGACAGAAGGCTCTTGAAAAGCACGTGACGGAGCTTTTAGAGGCCGAATTCATCAGAGAAATACAATACACCATATGGCTTTCAAACGTCGTAATGGTCTTAAAGCCAAATGGCAAGTTGAGGGTATGTACGGATTTCACCAGCTTAAATAAGGCCTGCCCAAAAGACTCCTACCCAATGCCAAACATTGATTAGCTGGTTGACGACTCTGCGGGCTTTCAGTCACTATCTTTCATGGACGCCTACTTCGGCTACAACCAAATAGCGATGCATCCTGACGACCAAGAGAAGACCGCTTTCATGAACGATAAGGCCAACTATTGCTACAATGTCATGCCTTTCGGACTGAAGAACACCGGAGCCACTTATCAACTGATGATGAACAGATCTTCGAGGACCAGATTGGGCGGAATATAGAAGTGTACATCGACGATATGATTGTGATTTCAAAAGACCTAAAAGACCACATCCGAGACTTAGAGCAAACTTTTCAAAAGTTAAGAAGGCACCGGATCAGGTTGAACCCGGCCAAATATGCATTTGGAGTTCCAGCCGGGAAGTTCTTAGGTTTTATGTTGACTAACCGCGGGATCGAGGCGAACCCTGGTGAATGTAAGGTAGTGTTGGATATGCAAGCTCCGAGGACCAAGAAAGAGGTTCAACAATTGACTGGCCGACTCGCCGCCTTGACCAGGTTTTTACCGAGGTCAGCACAGAATGCACTCCCTTTCTTCAGGCTATTAAAAAAGGAAACTCAAGGAGACTGGAACACAAACTGTGAGGTGGCATTCAAAAAGATCAAGCGATGTTTGGCAACCCCTCCAGTTCTAGCAAAACCGGAGCCTAGAGAAACTTTATTCTTGTACTTATCAGTGGGAGAAGAGGCGGTAAGCGTGGCCCTGGTAAGAGAAACCGAGGCCGGACAAGCACTGATCTACTTCATAAGTAAGACAGAACTATGATATTAAAGGCTCGAGAAAGTAGCGTTCACCCTGATAACAACAACAAGAAGACTTCGGCCATATTTCCAAGGACATCGGATAATCGTTCGAACTAGTCAACCAATCCGTCAAGTGTTGCACAAACCAAACCTCGCTGGAAGAATGACCAGCTGGGCAATAGAGTTGTCCAAGTTCGACATCACATTCGAAGCCCGACACGCCATCAAATCACAAGCGTTAGCAGACTTTGTCAGGAAACTTACCCCGGCCGACGCAACCGAGACAAGCCAAGACAAAGCGTGTAAGGTCTATGTCGACGGTTCCTCTAATTCGAAGGTAAGTGGAGCGGGAATCATAGTCGAGAGCCTAGAAGGCATCGCAGTGGAACACTCCCTTCAATTGATGTTCCCGACGTCAAATAACCAAGCTGAGTATGAAGCCCTACTCGCTGGACTACTACAAGCCAAAGAAAATGAAGCCAAGCAGGTCAAGGTTTTCACTGACTCCCAGCTCGTCGCGGCGCAAATTGAGGGCACCTACCAAACGAAAGGCCACTATTGGAAAAATATCTCAACAAAGCTAAGGAAGTCATGGCGGATTTTCAAGAGGTGATTATTACTCATATCCCAAGAGAGGAGAACACTAGGGTGGATATCCTCTCCAAATTAGTGAGCACGAAGGGCCCGAGCAACCATAGAACCGTGGTCCAGCAAAACCTCAGCGAGCTGAGCTGTATCATGACTATCTAAGTAGCAGCAGATTTGAGAAATTCGATTGAGGATTATTTAGAAAGAGGCATTGTTCCGACTGATTCAATCGAAGCCAAGAAGTGATCCGAGAGGCCGCCATCTACACAATGGTCGATGATCAACTATATCGAAAAGGATTGCATTCTCCAATGATGCCCTGTTTAAGCACGTCAGAAGCCAAATATGTGCTAGCCGAGATACACGAAGGCATCAATGACCACTACATGGGGGCAAAGCCCTTGCCAGGAAATCTCTTCGCGCCGGTTACTACTGGCTAACCATGATGGCCGATGCAAAGGAAGCCGTCAAGAGATACGATAGTTGCCAAGAACACACCAAAATTATCTGACCTTTGCCAACCGAGTTGAAAGGAATTTCAGCCCCCTAGCCTTTCTACAAATGGGGAATGGATATTGTCGGACCATTCAAGGCAGCCCCCGGACAATTCAACTGGCTCATTGTGGCGATATATTATTTCACCAAGTGGATTGAAGCAGAGCCTCTAACTATGATAGCCTCGGCGCGTGTACAAAGGTTTTTTCATCACAATATTGTCTCTTGCTTCGGAATACCGGCCGAGGTAGTAACGGACAAGGGACACCGTTCATGGATCAGAAATTCCAAACCATGATAGCAGACCTCGACGTAAGGCAACACTTTGCCTCGGTTGAGCATCCGCAATCTAACGGCCAGGCTGAGGCAGCCAACAAGGTCATCTTCGACGGTTTAAAGAAAAGGATGCAAGATGCAAAGTCTAATTGGGTGGAACAACTCTACAATGTGTTGTGGGGCTACAGAACAAGTGTGCAGACTGCAACCCAGGAAACTCCTTTTTGGCTGACTTATGGATGCGAGGCAATGATCCTGGTCGAGACAGGGCAGCTGTCATAGAGGAAAATTAGAAGCCTCCAGGAGGGAGAATCGTCAAATGACGACGCGTTAAGAACCGAGCTGGACTTAATCGACGAAGTCCGAGTTAGGGCACATTGTCGAGAGTTAGCCGCTAAACAGCTCCTGGCGGCAAAGTATAACCGGAAGGTCAGACCTCGCTCTTTTAACTGGGGCAACCTAGTACTATGACGAGCCGACATTGGTAATAAGAACGACAAAGATGGCAAGCTAGCAGTGAATTGGTAAGGCCCCTACCGAGTCAAAGAGAAACTCGACAAGGAAGCCTACATACTCGAAACCTTGACAAGGAAGCCGGTTAAGAGAACCTGGAACACCGACAAGTTAAAGATCTATAACAGTTAGATCTCGGCGCAGAGTATGAAACAACACCTGACACACCTTGTTTGGAGCTCGATTATTACATAATTTCAATGCTTAAGACCTATGTTTTTATCTTTTTAAGATTTCATTGAACAATGTGTTAGTTCTTTGAAGCAGCTTCTTTTAATGAAGGATTCCTCAGTGGAAATTCACCTGCCTTACTATCGATAGTCAAAGACTCTACACCGAGGTCACAACACCCGGTCAGAAATAAAATAATTCAAGGCCATCACACTTGGTCATAAACATTACATCGAGGTCCCCAAACCTTGTCACGAATAAAACCCATCTAGATGGATGATACCAGGGCCGATGTACTCCGACATGCCCAGGTTATGAGCTCGGCGAAATTGTCATACATGGTCTTCGCGAAATTGACACGTCAACGCTCATCGAGATAAGAAGGTGATTGGTCATCGCAACCCTGATCAGGTCAAAATGTCTAAACGTTGTGTTTCATACACCACAGTTAGACATTGTGGCATGTTGCCCTTATCTCAGTTTTGATCCCGGCCAACGGAGCCAGATCCCAAGTAGCGCGGTTAAAATGAACACCCTTTGTGGTTGAGATTAAAAGCCGCATACGGCCTAAATCAACACCCCTCGAGGTTAAAAAAGAAAACCCTACCACTGACTCCCAGACTTAACGTCGGGAATGAAACATAGATCTACATAACTAAAGACCCTGGCCCAGTCTAAAAATTTGTAACAAAACTTGAAGTTCAAGAACAACAAAATATGACAATGAAATAATGAATGCTCGTCATTAAAAGAGTGATTCAGACTTACAAATAGCCAAGCACGGACTCAAGCAACAAAAACAAAGTCAAAAGGGCACATGAGCACAATAAAAGAAAGGGAAATAAAAGCTCCTCTGAGGAACTGGCTCGGAGGTTTCCTTCTCAGCCATGTCAACAACAGGCTGCACCTCATCGCCACCTCACCCCTCATCAACAAGCTGCTCCTCACCCTCTTCTTCCTCTAAGGACAGTGACTCTTTATCGAGAGAGGCAGGATCCAAAACCAACACACCGTCCTTCACATAAGCTCGGTAGTCATACCCGGCAAGGTTCAACGTCACAGTCGGGTTCAGATGCTGGATCTACGCCAAAGTCATTTTAAAGCAGTCAGAGGCAGCTTCCTTCAGTGACTCGATGGTGTCCAGGTGGGCCTGTTGCTCTGAGGCGAGAGCAACTTTGGTCAAGTCGAGTTCAATGGCCAGATCACCATGCTGCTACTGAACGACCTTCACAGCATCAAGGCTTTTAGTGAGGGCCACCTACAAGTAAGTACACTCCGAGGTCACCTTCACTAGCGTCTTTTTGGCGATCAGGAGCTCCTCGGTCGCCTTGCCAACAGAGGCCTTGGCCACATCTCTCTCCTCTTCCAATGCCCTAATCCTACCCTCGGCCTCGTCCAATGCTTTCTTCCTTGCCTCAGCCTCTTCTTGGGCTGATTTCAAACGCTGGATCTCGTCCTCAGCCCCAACATACTTGCCCTTCAGGTGAAGCAGCGCCTGGTGCAGCCCAATGGATTTACACAAAAACTTTTGGCATCATGGGCCAAGGTCTCATTTATGCCAGACAAAGGTAATCCATCCATAAATTGGTGAGGAGGAAAGAATGCAATATCCAGCTCCTCTATCACCCCCTTTTTCCACACAAGGCCTCGCGGGATCTTGCAAATTGGGGGAGGGGCAGCGGCAGTCCAGGGTGGAAAAGGAGAAGGAGCCACGGATCCGGACGGAAGAAGAGGAGCGGTCACAGGCCCAGAAGCCACAACTTGTTTCCCTTTCGAGTCAGTTGTAAGTGGCCTTATTGACAACCCGACGGGTGCTGAGCAAGTAGTTCCTTGGGTATCCAAGGCCTTTGTTTTCTTGGCCCTTGAGGAACCAGGAGTCGCCTTGGTTTTATCGGCCTCAGCATCTGAGGCAGCACGCTTCCGGCTCGCCCTATTTGTCACTGCCATGGTCGAGTTCATATGGCACAGATAGCTGGGAAGTTCCACCATGTCTTGGGCTGCCAAAAGACAAAGAAGAAGACTTAGAATATACGCCGTAAAGCTTGAAGTATAGATAAAGCAAAAACAAGACAAGACAAAAGACAGAAAATTTAATAAACGTGGGGACCATACAATCCGAAGGCACCGGCTTGGCACCAGGCCGGGTAATCCAAAAGGCGGCACTGAGGACACCGTATTTCTCCACAAATGTGGTCAGCCGATCTATGTGGGGGACTGTCTCCGGCAGAAGATCATCAGTCGCAACTTGGTACGAAGAGGGGTTGATTTTATGATGTTTTTCGTTCCAGTATAGAGGAAACTTCCACTCCACGTCCGAACCCTCGGCCCCTTTCAAAAACCAGGGCTGCTCTCTAGGCTTAGTGATGACCTTGAAGAAGACGTTCTTGAAGTGCTTGAACGAGTCCGAGAACACAGTCATAAGCTTCCTGTCCGGATCACCACGGAGAAAGGTCAACCCCTTCAAACTTTCATCCTCCTTGGAAGTTCGTGGAATAAAAGGACAAAAATAATAAAAAATAGGGCAGCTGTGCAAGGAATGGGCTGGGGGAAGGAGGTGCACAGGCGTTCAAACGCCACTAAGTAACCCTATCCGTTGGGATGAAGTTGCGAAGGTGAAAGATTGAGGTGATTCAATGCCGAGATCTGGAACTCGGTGAATGGTAAGTGGACGCCAATACGGGTCAAGCAATCTCGATGGAAAAAGAAGAAGTTAGTGTACCCCAGTTCTCGGGTAGAACAAATAGGCTCATCATCGTTGGGAGGACTAACAAAGCATCCGTCCAACTCTGGGAGGCGAAGACGAGCAATGTCGGCATCGGACATCAGCGACCGCGTCCTCAGAACCTCATGTACTACCCACTTATATTTCCTACACAGAGCCTCGGGAGGACTAGAAGAGTTCAACTTCCTGGCTTCAGATTGAATGCTGTGTAGAGAGAATTTCGAGGCCATTTAAGGTCAGCAAGTGAGGAAATACTTGACTAAAGCATAGTAGCAGGCGGAAAAACAAACAGACTCAGATAACGAAGATTGCCAGAAGTAGAAATAGAAGAAAGCCGATGACGGCAAGAACCTAGGATGGAGGAAGCTTGGGAATCGTCGTCGTGTGCAATATGATGGAAGCTTTCAGCAAGACAATCCCAGTAGGGGCTGAGGTATCCTTCAGGATGGGCATCCGAACTCACACGTGGGGGAGCCTCATAGAAACTACGAGGCTGAGCTGAGAGAGCATCAACCTCGGCACGAACCCCGGCAGTAGGCCTAGCACGGACTGGAAGAACGGTCGGAACGCCATGTGGCCTAACACGAGCGGGCATCGAGATCGGAACCCCAACAACAGCAGATCGAGACCCCGTTGCGCTCCGTCGATCGGACCCACCCTGAAACACGACGGTCGACCTCTCCTCCTCCGAAAGTTCTGTACCAAAAATCTAATAGGAACCACAGGGAAAATGGGTATGCAAGGCTTCCTCTTCCTCAGGAGTTAATAGTTGGTTTGAAGGGGGTGAGCAATTACTCGTATCCATTACCAAGGAACAAAAACCTAGAAAGGCACAAAAGGGTGGGTGAAGAAGGAGAAATAAGGGGAAGGATGAACAAGAGGTATTGCGGGGTAAAAAGGTGTGACAGAAAAGAGGCTTGATCTTAGGAGCTAACCCATAAACTACGAAGAAAGCCTACCCAGAAAATCGTGAAAACAGGAATTAAGCAATAAAACAGAGATGAACTTCCAATTTACACCAGGAAAGCAATAAGAGATGGGGATATACCTAGAGTAAGGAAGGAGGAGTAAGCAACAAATCTGTAGATAGCGCTGAAACTGGTAACTACAGAAAATGGCAAAAACAACAGAGAACAGAGAGAAAGGTAGTAGAAGCAGCAAAGTGAAGAAAATGGAGGGAAATATGAATCCTATAGGTATACACACAAGTCGTGGGATGTTGAAACGTCGATTACCAAAGAGTCTTTTCACCCTGAACATAGATGTGACGCACAACAGGCACTAAATGTGCACGAGAATTGATGTGTGGCTAGACACGCCTGTTACAACCTCGCTCCAATCATAGTGAGCCAGGTGTAAAGTAGTAATAATGGCGAATGCTGAAGGGTTTTTCACCTCGCAGGTACATTAAACCCTTGGTGTCAAAACGACGTCACTAAACCCTCGTGTGGCTGACTAGACCTGCAAAGCTGAGGTCACACTCAACACCTTGAACTGACGTGACTCAAGACGCTGCCTCGGACAAACACGCTTTATTATGGACCCAAGGCGCAACGCCTCAGAATGACGTTGGAAACAAAACATTGCAAAGATCTTTGAGACAAGACCTCGGATCTAAAGCCGCTCTCATAACCATGTCACACGTGAGCCGGCTCGGCTGTATCAGGGACCTCGGACCTCGGCAGAAGCCGAGGGCAAAGTACACCTCAGTAGCTCAAAGGCCTGAACTACCGAGCTGGGGGGCAACTGTTACGGACTTGCATAACGGCTCAATGCCACAGAGTCCAACCAAGGGGATATCAGATCTCAGCACACACCTATAATATAGATATATCCTACATCATAGGGAGATCCTATCCAGCGACAATGTAGAAGTATCTACCCCAAGATACTCGCACCGCAGATCGCACAGGACCGAGATTTTCTTCATGGTAAAATCTATATATACAGAGGACCTAATTTAAGGTGCACATGTTCTAACCCATCACTCTTTACATATTGTCACACTGTGCACACACACCATCCCCTTTGGCGAGAGCCTACATCGTGCACAGTGATTCCAAGCTCTCCTGAATATTTCCTCCATAGATATTCAGGCTTAGCCTACAGATCAAATATCAAAGCACCAGCCTTGGGCTGGACATCTGTGTTCTACACCAGAACAATATTTAATATGAAGGGTTACATATGCTCAGCTCTAACACTAGTTTTTATGGTCATCAGCATGAAACTTGCACTGTGGGAAAGAAGCAAGACGTTAATTTTGAGGATCACAGTTAAGCAATGGTGAAAGAATCAAATGTAGATTTATCAAAAAAAAGGGTGGCCATGATTCATCTGGGTTATATTGGAAAGTAGTTCAAAAGGTTAATAGACCTCATCGAAGTAGAGAAACAAGGGGATAAAAAACAATCATATCAGCCTCGTGACAAACACGCCAGCTCATGGTTCTCTGTTCTTGCTGTCGAGGGAGAATGTACAACAGTCGACAGGGATAATAGTGGTCCCTTCAAAGGGTCAGGAAATTGTGCCATGATCTAATTTGCAGCGCATCGTGAAAGCCCAAACAAACAGAGGAAACAATACTGAGATTCGGGTGCATGATGACCATATGGAAGTAGTGGAGCAGGAAACACAGGGTATTTGTGAGGATCAGCTTATGAGGAATAGACGTGTAGAAAAACGTACAAGAGTTGTTGCAAAGGAAAAATCAAATGAAAAGGGTTTATTGACACAAGTTTCTTTAGGCAAGAAGTAGGGGGATAAAGTTGATGAATCAAAGAATGTGGGCTCAGATTTGCAATTCTCGGTTGGGCCTTATGCTCCACCATATGATCTAGGAGGCCCTAATGCCCCTTCGTTGGATCATAATCAAATCAACTATGGGCCAAGTCTGGACAACCCAATAACTCTTGAGGCCATTGAGAATATACCATGTGATGATATTGCACTTCCTATGTTGGTGCCGACCTCCGGAGAACTGGGCCAAATTAAATGTTGATGGTGTAGTTTCTTTAAGGTCGTCCCTAGCTGGGTGCGGTGGTGTAGTCCGAAACCATCATGGGGAGTGGATTGCTGGATTTGCTAAAAGTATCGGAGTATGTAATTCTTACATGGCGGAAGAATGGGCGATATATGAGGGGTTGAATTCTGCGTGGGATCTTGGACTCCGGAAAGTGGTAGTGGAATCTGATGCCGGTGATTTGGTCACTAACCTTTTAAACCTTGACTTTCGCACTGGAAGTCTTTTGTCCATCCGTATCAAGGAATTGCTAGCTAGGGAGTGGACAGTATTTCTTTGTCATGTGAATAGAGAGTGTAACTGGATTGCTGATGCTTTTGCTAAGATTGGCTTATCAAAATCGATGATCTTTGGTGAGTGCCCTATGTTCCTGAGGGAATGGGTTGATTGTGAGTGCTTGGGATTAATTTCCCCTATGTTGTGAGTCCCGTCTTTTATTTTGGCTTCGGCCTTCTTTATTATAAAAAAAAAAAGGTTCCTGACACTCAAATGTTAAGCCATTGAGAGCTTCATTTAATCTAGAGTCGGGAAATCAGGCCAAGCCTATCGGGCCGGCCAGTTTAAGCCCTAGCCCTATAGGGCTCGGGTTTAAAAATAGGTCTGAAATTTGAAATTGGCCTTGCAGGGCCAACCCTGTAGGTCTTCAGGCTTAATCGAGCCAGCCCTGTAGGGCTTCGGGCCGGCCCTGCAGACCTATTTAACTGTAGCTTTTAATAATAATAATAATAATAATAATGACTTAGACTTCCACTAAATGAATGTGTTTATTTGTAATTACTTTGAATTTTTTTTTTAGTTTAAACTATAACCCTTTTTTATGTTTATTATTATTATGCATTAAAACACATAATTAGTTATTATAAATTTTAAAGAAAGGATGTTTTCATGTTAAATAAACACATACTTTAATATTACAATATTATATAAGTAATAAATTATAAATATATTCTGTATAAAATAAGCATAATTATTTTTACCTGTCAGTAAAATCATATATGAACCGAAGGAATCTACAAACACACAAGATTACGAGAGAGAAAAGAATTTTGTCATAGACATATATAAAGCAATTCCTTTGTTTAATTTTTTTGAAAAAAAAAGGAAAAAGATATTTTTTGTGTTTATTTATTTTTTATTACGAATTAATGAATGTGTTTATTTGTTGAATGATTTATATTGTTTAGATATTAATGTTGATAAAATTTATTTGATAGATTAGAACTTTAATGATTGTAATTTATTAATTATATTTCTTTGAAAAAAATCGAAGGAAAAATAGTTAAAATTTAGAATAGTAATTTTCAGACCCTGTAGGGCCGGCCCTGGCCTTGGTACTATCGGGCTGGGCTTTGAAAAACAGACGTTTTCTTTATTTCAGGCCCTGTCGGACCGAGTTGGTCCTGATTCCCAGCTCTACTTTAATCCAATAGTGTTTATGGATCACACCTTTTATTGGAATACTTGTGGGGTTTGTGGTAAAGGACTCCTTCGAAATTTAAAGGTTCTTTTCAATAGGTCAAAGCCCAGTTTAGTTTTCTCAGCAGAAATGGGTACTGAGAAAAATGCCCGTTTCGACAATTGAGCTCAATGGGCTACAATTCGATCCATATAATTCCTAGTGTGGGCCAATCCGGTGGACTAGCTGTTGCCTGGATAAGCTCTCGAATTTCAGTCTCTATTCTTAGGGTCTGTTTGGTTCAATGGAGAGGAGGGGGAGGGAGGGATTTTAATGGAGAGGAGGGGGAGAGATGGGAAGGGAGGGATTTTAATATTACCTCGTTTGGATTGATCAAAAGGAATCGAAGGGGAGAGATTTTAATGTTACCTTATTTGGTTTAGGAGGGGAGAGGAGGGAATTTTTTTTAACATTGACAACTTTACCCTTATATTGGAAGAGGGGTTTAATGTTACTTTATTTAATTCAGAAAGGGAGGAGAAGAAAATTATCTTCACACACACAACTTTACTTTTCTTTTTCTTTTTTTGTCTTCTCTCACTCATCCCATATTCTTCTGTCTGTCCCTATCCCACTGAAGAATGTGGGGATAAAGCCAAAACCCACTAACACAAAAAAGACCGAAGGACAACTTGGTTGCTGCATAGTAGAAGTAGTATTACAACACATATAACTGAGATCAGTAGGCAAAGCATCAAGATCAACTGATGGTGATAGGTGCTCTTGTCTGAAAAAACATATCCAATTGTAGAATAGGAATGGTGTGTTGAGTTGAACATTCCACAAGCCAGGCCCAACCAAATGGCCACTAGAACCAATTTAAAATTCAAAGTAACAGCTGATCCCCACATATCGAAATATGATGTTCTACTGTTCTAGCCTTACAGGCCTAGAATCTGATATCGTGCAAGATGTAGGAGATGACTTCGGCGACATATGGGAAAAAATTTAATGGATCCAAATAAAAAAATCTGCATTGCTTGTTCTAGCAAATGAAATAATTTTGGCCAATTATTGAGAATAACTGGTAGTAGGCAAATTAAATGTAATTCAAGAAATCATGGAATGAACCTAGGGAAGATTTCTGGATGCCTTCAATTTCACCGTCTATCCTACGAGTGCTGATCTAAATCTGAAAGATGCCTTTATTGCAGCATGCGCTTCGTCATAAGAGCGAATAAAAGAAGGTAAAAGCAAATTATAAAAGTGAAAGAAACATAACAAATTACAAGAAGGAGACCAGAAACTATTTGTTGTTATCAAACAAAAAGCTCAAATCAAAGGCCTCTTTTGCGATTAACGGCATCAACGACTTTGGATTCAGCCTCAGAGGAAACTGCAGAACCAGAGAGGGTTGGGGCGTCTGTAGCACCAGGTCCTCGGCCAGGTTGTGGCTGAAGATGGCCTTCAATGCCATAAACTTGTCGCTTGTAATCTTCAAGGTCCTTGTATTTCACGTACAGACTCTCTTGCATCGATATCGTCTCCTCATATTTATAGGTTTCAGGGTATTTCTGGTATAAAAGCAAAAGACTAGGGATATTTTTATCCTCTTATCACCCATTTTTATAAATCTCTCCAAATCCGTCCAATTTTGGGGTGACGTTTTTTAGGGGAGAGGGGGGGAAAATTTTAAAAAATTTCCCCTCCCCTCCTAAAAAATATAATCAGCCAAACGAGGGGAGGGAGCTAAAATCCCTCCATCCTCCTCCTCTCCCCTTCGACTCCCTCGAACCAAACAGACTCTTAAAGAAAATAGGCCGTTTTTCCATGTGCACTATATACTCCCAAATGAGTTTCTCTCATCATCATTTTCTCATCATCCCTCATAATCTCTAAATCACATCTATCCAATCAATACAATTCTATTTTTATTTTTCTCTCACTTTCCAAACCAACGGTCCAGATTTAGCAGGTGAGAGAAAATGAGAAAGCAAATAGGGAGAGGATCTCCTTCCCTCCCAAATCTGCAATCCTTCCATTCCATGTGATGGAAGTGTAAATCCCACACTTGAACCTCTGATCGGTGATGTGGGATGATCTAATACATATATCAAACAACATTTCATCCTCGTGGTGTATCTTAGGGGATTTTAACGACTTCAAAAGTATGGATGAACAAATTAGAGGTCGTCCTGGCAACTTGAATTGATTGCCATGGTTTCAAGGAAAATTTAATGACTACTACTTAACCGATTTGGGTTGGCTAGGTCCAAAAATGATGTGGAGAGGTCCTCAACTTGCGGGGTGTTGGAGACTTTATGAACGCCTGGATCAAGTTCTTGCCAATGATGATTTCCTCCACTCGCTTCTGGATTCCTTTGTAAAGGTATTGCCTCGTACTGTTTTTTCTGATCACAATCCGTTGTTGTTATCTATTGGCATTAAGAAGGTGGATTCTAGACATTCGAAGCCATTCCATTTCGAGGCAATGTGGTTGTTACTTGAAGCGTTCCTAGAGTTTCTAAAAAATAACTGGTCTGGGCAAGGTCATTTGGCAGATAATTTGAATAAGATGGACAGTAGTATCTCTGAATGGAATAGGGAGGTCTTCGGATTCCTGGAAAAAAGGAAGTGTAACCTGCTTGCTCAGATTAACGGTATTTTCAAAGTTATCGGCTTACCCCTACTCAAAATTCCTTGGTGAATTAGAATGACAACTTCAATGCAAATTGGATACTGGGTTACATGAAGAGTTAATAATTGGATATTTAATACACTTCTTTTTATCTCTTCATTAATAATTTAGGACTCTTTAGTTAATAAATAATGGCTTTTGTATTTATCTGTCCTTGGACAGTGGCGGACCTAGGAAATTATAGATGGGGGGCACAAGTGGCGGGGGGATTTGGCGGTTCAGGGGCAGCGCCCCGATTTTTTTTTTTTTTTTAAGAAAAGTTTTAAATGCATTCAAAACAAAAGAATATAAATAAGGAAAAAAATTTATGAAATCAAGTAAATATTGATAATGTAAATTCAAGTACATAAATTTTAATAAAAAAGTATATTACAATAAAAATAATTAAAATGTCATCCTTCTAGACCTTATGTTTTAGAATGCCATCATAATTGCCTTATTATCAATGCTATCAAATATATATTTTTCAATATAAGGCACTAAACAATCAAGGAAAATAGACAATTATTTAAACATGTATTAATTTAAGGAAAGTAGACAAATAATACCAATGCTAATGGAAATCCAACATATAGAAATAGCTGCCAAATATAGGAAAACATATATTAATTCAAGGAAAGTAGACAAATAATACTAATACTAATGGAAATCTAGCATATAGAAATAGCTGCCAAATATAGAAATGCTACATCTTCAGAATGAAAAACATGTATTATTCCTGAATATGCTAAATATACACATTTGACAGCTATTCCTATATGAGCCCTATTTTTTTTTTTTCTGAAAGTCTCAAATTTTTGGGGGGCACTTGCCCCCCCAATTAAACACCTAGGTCCGCCTCTGAGCTTGGAGCCTTTGATTAGATTTTAGTCATTTTTAATAATAAAATTCCAGTTTGACATTGCATTACTATTTTTACCATAACTTTTGAACTAGACATCGGATTAGCCTCATTCTTGTTTCATATTTCAGATGATTCGAAGAGCTACAATTGTTATAAAGACATGAAGGGCAAATTCAAATATGAATTTTGTTGGATTTTTATTTGGGCTCGAATTTTGTAATTAAAGTCCAGTTTTATTTTATTTATGTTTTGGGCCAAACTAGTAGAGCTTATTTTGTTTTAGCAGCTAGGTTTTACTTAGTTAGGTCAGCCGCCAACACACATTCATTCACGTTTTAGACAGTTTTGGATTGAAATATAAAATTTTAATTTTCTCTACAATGTTCTTCACATTCTTCGTCTTTTTTCGTTTTCTCCAGCCATGCTTGGCTAAACTTATGTGGTTAACCCAATGTTGAGGATTCCATGATTCATCCAAAGAGTTTGTGCTTTATCGGTAATTTAACTCGTTTCTATTTTCATCTTATCGGATTCGATTTCTAGAAATAGTTCAAATATTAGATTTAATATTCGGTTTGATTCATCCCAAGGACTAAGTTCGAACTAGGTTTAAGTTTTGCTGTGTGATTGTATAGTGAGACGCCACTGTTTGACATATTTTAGCCGATCGTATAGTTGAGGGATTTTTTGGGCGAACACAGAGATCTCGGTTCGTTCAGAGCCAATCGTGGGTTATTTATGTTTTGTTCAATTATGGAAGTTTCTGGAATTTGAACATTGGCTTGATCGATTTTAATCTGCTTATGAATATTTCATTATGTTTCTATTTATTTCGTTTTACTCTGCTTGAATCAAAACCCCCCATTTTTACTGTTTCTGTTTCGCTGTTATTCTAATTAGACCCACTACAAATTCTTTGGAAAACAGTCCAGGAACCCTATTACTACAAATCTTTTATTAAATTTAGTTATTTTGAGAAACACAGAAAATCTCTTTCAAGAGGAACTCAAGTGGTTTCAAAAATCCAGAGCAAACTGGATTTCTAAAGGTGATCGTAACATGAGATATTACCACTTGCAAACAAACTGTTGTAGAAGAAGGAATAAGGTGTTAGCTTTAAAGAATGTTAATGGACAATGGGTTGAAGAAGAATCGCAGATCAAGAGCATGGTTATAGACTACTTCTAGGCCTTGTTTCAAGAAGAGATTGTTTCCTTGCTGCATACTGATGTGCATTTCCTTGAATTGAATTCTGGAATTTTATTCAATTTGGGGAGCATTCCTACTGATGAAGAGATCAAGGCGGCAATGTTTTCAATGGGCTCTTATAAGTCACCAGGGAGGATGGATTCTCTCCAATATTCTATCAGACTAACTGGAACATAATGGGGGATGTGATTTGTCATTATGTCAAAAGTGTTTTTAAAGGTGATTTGGCAGTTAAAGAAGTAATAGAACTTTAATTGCTTTAATCCGTAAATATGATAGCCCAGAGACAATTAGCCAATTTCAACCTATATCCCTCTGTACGGTGCACTATAAGTACATTAAGTAATCACTGCTAGATTAAAGGAGGTGATGAATGAGCTTATCTCCCCATTTCCAGCTGGATTCATTAAAGGAAGGCATATCAAAGACAACATTGCCATTGGGCAAGAAGTTCTTCACACCTTGAAGAAAAATAGAGGAAGGAAGGGGCACATGGTTTTAAAAATTACCTTGGAGAAAGCCTATGACCGGCTTAGTTGAGAGTTTCTGCAACAAGTACTTGTTGATGTTAGATAGGACTCTGGCCTAATCAATTTAATCATGGATTGTGCAACATCAGTATCCTACAACAATTTCTGGAATGGTGCCAGAATGGAATATTTTGAGCGTAAGAGGGGTATACATCAAGGTACCCAATGTATCCTTATTTATTTGTTTGTTGCATTGATCATTTGTCTCATCTCATTAGCGATAAAGAGGAAAAATCACTAGAAACCAATAAAAATTACCAGATCAGGGCCAGAGATTTTACACCTTATATGTTCACCGACGATCTATTATTATTTGGGGAGGCTACTATTGATTAGGCATGTTGTGTAATGTCTGTACTTGAAAGTATTTGTGCAGCATCGGAAGCAAAGGTCATCTATGATAAATCCTCCTTGTTTTTCTCCCCACAACTCTCAGAAGCTACAAGAAGGAATATCAAGGCAATTACGAAAATGAGAATTACCAGTGATATTGGTAAATACTTAGGCTTCCCCTTATCCCGAAAAAGGAGAACAAAGTCCTTTCAATATTTAATTGATCGGGTTAATAATAAACTTTTAGCATGGAAGGCCAAGTCTCTATCTATGTAAGGAAGAGTAACTCTAGCAAAGTCTGTGAATACTTATGTGCCCCTTTATCCCATGCAAATTGCTCAAATCCCTTCTAGCATTTGCAAGTAAATAGAGCGTTTACAATGTAACTTCATATGGGGAAGTCAACTGGTCACGGTTTTCACAACCTAAGCTGGAAAACATTGTTACAGCCAACGAATCATGGGGGGCTAGCATTTCAAAAATTGTCGGCCATGAATAAAGCCTTTGGTTGTAAATTGGCTTGGCAGATTGTCTCTGGTGTTGACAGCTTTTGGACTACAGTATTGTTTCATAAATACATTGCTAGAAATGAAAGCAGCGTTTTTGAGGTTAGACCTGGTGACTCTGCTCTTTGGGGCTTTATTTGCCAACAAAAGGATCTTATAGATGAAGGAGCAACTTGGAGAGTTAGAGATGGCAACTCAGTTAGCTTCTTTAATGATCGTTGGCAGTTCAATGATGAATTATGTTCAGAGGTTCTAACTGAAGACGAATTGCAAACTACTGTAGCAGAATGGACTATTGATGGTTATTGGAATTTTTTGAAACTACAGTCAGGTGTGTCAAGTGAAAAAAATTTCAATTTGTGCAAAAAACTACATGCAGGGTAATTCGGATCACACACACGGAAACAGCAGTAGCAGATTATATCACATAACTAATCCTCCCCCACACTTAAATGATGCAATACCCCCATTGCAATGGCTAAGTGAAACGGGAGAGAGATGATCGCAAGTGATAGTAACTACCCAACACATGCCTTGATTAATTTTTTTTTGTTGTTGTTTTTTTTTAATGCCGCTAGGCAACAAGAAAGAAGAAAACATATTCAAAGTATAGTACGTAAATAGAGAAAGAGTCTAGTACCAAGAGTAAATAGAAAGAAACACCTCAACTTAGCTTAACCTTTCTCTGCTGAAGGTCCGGCTGAAGGGCCATGAGAATTCGACATCGCTTCATCATCAGTGTCAACAGAGTGTGTGCTGGTGGGCTCACCTTCTTGAGGGCTTTTGCTCCGGTGACGCTTTCACGAGCTTATTGGTTCTTGCTGTGGTAGGCTGGTGAACGAATTGTGCATATCAAAAGTCGCCTCAAGGAAAGCTGGCAATGGAGTGTATTTTGGGGCATTCGCCCTGAGATTTGCAGTAAGGCTGCGATCCCTCTCAGCCACATATTGCCACCACATCTGCTACTGAAGAAATAGTGTGCTTATTGAACGTTGCAAGGTGGTAACCTGGGCAACCAGAGTATGAAAAGCCGTTGCAGAAATTGGGGTTGTGTCTGCTAGGGGTTCGACAGAGGAACTGGCGAAGTTCGTCTAGGTGACCCGTGGTTGACATTTTTGCAAAATGCGCTGTACAGCTACCACGACAAGAGGTTGTGGGAGTACCGCTCTTTCTTCGCTTGCATTAAAAATTACCCCCACATTTCAATAGAGCTCAGTGGCAAGTGCCGGGAACCATAGGTTTCCCATAGTGTGCTTCAGGGACTCGAATAGCTCTCGGTAGATGAGTGTGTCAACATCAATTTGTTTGCCCTCCAAGAGGCAATAGAGCATGAATGCGCGTTCTCGCAAGATACTCTAGGTGTGCAGTATAGGCATGAGTCAGTAACGGAAGAAGTGAAACCAGATACATGCTTCAGGTCTCAAACAGCTGCATTTCAAATTGTAGGACCCTTCCTTGGAAATTTGCCATTCGGTGTTTGGCACACAGAGCCGAGCGACCACATTAGCGAGGATTTCAAGGTTTTCCTCTTCCTGGAGAAGCTCATTACATTCATCGTCGGTAGGGTTTAAGTCAAATATCTTGCGGATTTGCACTGGCGCTGCATTGTACATTCTTTCCTCAGACGATTATGAAATAAGGGGAACCTCTAGGATAATTTGCACCAAATTCAAAAACAAGAGGGGTTACCACTTCGGCAGGGTGAAGGCAAAATTTTTCCCATCGGCGCTGGCGTATGATCCCTGTAACATTTTCAGGGTAAGCGCACTGCTCGAATGCATCTCCGTCAAGTCCTCGTTCTGGTGCTAGGGTTTTATCTTCTTTTAGGGAGTTGAAACGGGATTCGGCTTCTCGGGTGGCAAATGGCATAGCGTTTGAAGCTTCAGTAGGTGCTTTTTGTCCGGAACCCTTGGTGTGTGCCATTGAAAACTCTGGAGTTGTAATGAAAAGGGAAGTATTGTAACTTTGCAAAGAGTGAATTAGCGTGAGCGTCTACGTTGAAAGGTGAAGTTTGATTTAAGTAAGGATCAAGAAGAGTGATCGTGGGCGCACAATTCGGGTGGGTTGCATGCAATCCATCCGCAGTCTCTGGGGTGAGACGTGCTATAGACGCTTGGTGTGGCTAGTGGCGGTTTCCAATTTGTTTTTGAATATACTT
This sequence comes from Acacia crassicarpa, assembly GCA_034222035.1. NCBI lineage: Eukaryota > Viridiplantae > Streptophyta > Magnoliopsida > Fabales > Fabaceae > Acacia > Acacia crassicarpa. The sequence continues at coordinate 56,044,384 of JAWXYG010000003.1, forward strand.
TCAAATCTATTGGGCCCATTACTGTGTGGCCCACCAATAATTCCGTCCTTGTGTGCTACTAGTTCAGATGGGTTGCTACAGCCTTTCTTCATTACTTCCTTAGTTCTTCGTTAATTCAGCTTTCAGGTGGCATATCCTCTATTCTTGAAAATATTAATTTAAAGCATGACTCTGGGCTGCCTCCTAATAGCGCTTGTTTTAAAGTCTTCAGCCAGACTTTGCTATAGCAAGTTAATGTTGTGGTAGTGCATGAAGGCTTCTTGCTTCTTTATTGGCTTTGCTGTCATCTTCAGAGGTGAGGTACTTCTCAGCTGGGTCTTCGAATCTCGCGATCTTAAGGATTAAGAAGGTGACCTGATCATCATTCACACACATAGTAAGTTCTCCTTTTTCCACATCAATCAGCGTACGCCCAATTTCCATGAAAGGTCTTCCCAGAAGAATTGGAACATCGCAATCTGCTTCAAAGTCTAGGATAATGAAAAAGTCTAGGATAATGAAATCGACAGGAAAGATGAACTTATCTACCTTTACCAGAATGTCTTCGATCTTTCCTTCAGGTAGAACTATGGAGCGATCGGCCAGTTGCAATGTAACTGTTGTGGGCTTGGCCTCCCTAACTACCAATTGTTTGAAAATAGACAAGGGCATAAGATTTATGCTAGCACCCAGATCACACAGTGCTTTCCCTGAATATTGAGATCCGATTGCACAGGGGATTGTGAAGCTATCAGGATCTTGAGGTAACTGAGCATGGCACTGCAGTCCTAGGTCAATAATACTGTCTCAAACTCTTCCAGTTGTCTCTTTTTAGACAGAATTTCCTTCATAAATTTCATGTAGCTGGGCATTTGCTCCAGAGCTTCCACCAGTAGAATATTAATGTGCAATTGTTGTAGCATATCTAGGAATTTCTTAAATGGTTTCTCTTGACCTTGCTTCTGTAGCCTTTATGGGAAATGTGGGGGTTGTTTTAGCATCTTTGAAGGCCCGAGATCACGATTATGCTTTGATGATGAAGCGGTAGCATTCATTGTTGGGTATTGTACGTGATCATCCAGTGCTACACGTAAAGGCAATGTTGAGGTGCTGAGATCCTGTTCCAATTGTGACAGTCTTGGTTGCCTCTGCTCATCTTCAAGAAGTTGTTCAGTACTTCCTTGTCCTTCCTTAAATTTCTCATATTTCTGATCAGTGACAACGGTAGGTTGCTTGGTTGCTTTCATGGGTCCCAAGCTTTTACCACTTCGGAGCTCTATCAGCTTGACTTCCTCTCTTCCTTGGATCCTGGGGACTCCAGTGTCACTAGGTAGGGATCCTGAGGATCTGTTGTTAAGGGCAGTAGCTAGTTGTCCCACTTGAGTTTCAAGATTTCTCAAGGTTACTTGCTGATTCTGAATGATTGCATCGTTTTTTGCCATATATTCCTTAAGAAGGGTCAGCATTGAGTGCTGCGGGTTTGATTTACTGCTCTGCTGCCATGCTTGCTGGGTAAACCCTGGTGGATTTGATGTTCGGTTTGAGTGTTGTGGGCCCGATGATTGTCTTGCTGCTTGTAAACCTTGAGAATTTCATGAGAAGTTGGGATGTTGTCTCCATCTAGGGTTGTATGTATTTGAGTACGAATTGTTGGTGTTACTGCCCCTGTTAAAGTTGTTGACGAAGTTTACAGATTCAGGGTTGGCGGAGCACTGAGAGTAACAGTGTTCTCCGCTACAGTACATACAAGCTACCTGAGATAGTTGCAGCAATGTGTTGCTTGATGGAAGGGTCAATCCTTTCACCATATTGATCAAAGATGAAACTTGAGCTGTGAGAGCAGTCTTAGCATCTAGTTCATGTATCCCTACAACAGTTCGGGAGGATGTAGCTTTGTCTGCTTGCCATTGATGACTGTTCATGGCCATGCACTCCAATAAGTTGTGAGCCTTTTCATAAGACTTCATTAGGATGGATCCTCCAGAAGAGGCATCTACAATTGATCGTGTTTGTCCGTCGAGACCTCTGTAAAATGTTTCTAACTGGACCCATTCGCACAATCCGTGTTGTGGGCATCTTCGAGGAGGTCTTTGAATCTGTCCCAGGCTTCATAGGTAGTTTTACCAGATTTTTGTTGGAAGTTGGTGATGTCCCCTCTGAGTTGAGCGTTCTGATAGGGCAAAACTTTTAAGCCTAAAAAAAACTCCACAAGTGCACGGGCCGTATCAAGTAATAAAGTGATAAGAAAAGTATTGTTCCCACGAGGACTTAGTATCACAACTTTAGTTAAGCATTAATCTCACAATTTCGTTTAATTTGAGTGAAACAAATTGAATTTAATTAAGATAAAGAAAAAGAAAATCAAAACTAAAATAAAAATAAGAAAACTATCACAATAATCAAATAAGCAACCTAGATTCACTAATATCTTATTTGATTCTTAGATTTTATCCCTACTAAATTAACTTTAACTAAATTTAATCAGCTAATCTAGAGTATTAATGTTTATAAGTGCCTGTCGGTCCACTTATACACCTACCTCAAATAATTATGTAATGTCTCACACAACTAATTAAGGCGCAATTTAAATCGGGTTCACTCTAATTTGACTATGTGGAGCTTCTAGATATATGTCTATCCTAGACGCAAATTAGATTAAAACCTAACTTCACGTTAAATTTAAATCTAATTCCACATTGTTTATTCCCAAGGTCAATTTAGGATTCCCTCTTTCAAGTCCAACCCTAAATCCCCAAAACATGCTCAATGGTGGCCACTCACTAAGCAATAGCAATAACTACAGGATTAAATAAACTGAATTAAAATTAAACAAAACTAAAAAGTGGGAATAATCTCTAAAACCCAAACAAGTTCATAGATTCTCTAGGTTGCAAAACCAACTAGCCACACATGGCTTTATTCAAATCCATAACAAAAAGATAAAACTCAGGTTCAAAGAATAGAGAGAGAGAGAGGGGAAAGAAATATTCTTCGTCGTCTCCACAGTCCTTCCGTCCTTCCGTGGGGATGATGAAGAGAACTAAAACGCTCAGCCTCTACTCCTCTGCTTCTTCGTTCCTTATCATGCTGTGGCTCCCGATCTTTCTGCTCCTGGAACTTCTTCCTTTTGCTTGTCTCTGCCTCCTTATTTATAATTTAGGTCTTGAGTCACTTATTCTATTTTTCTTATTACAAAGATATCTCATATCTTGTAATTTACTCCATCAGATCACATAATTGATTTTGTTTCTATTTTTCTTGCGTAAGACCACTGAATTTGGCTGATTGCATATCCTCTTGATTGCTCTTTCTTTTTCTTTCCAAATCAGCTAATATTTCCTACACAATAAAAATAGGATATGAGTAGATTTTATATCGATTTATTCTTTGATCCCAAGTTTCATTCAATTATGGAAAAGTTCATAAAAGATAATTAAATAGGTATACAATATCACTAATTCCAATCAAATTTCATAAAATATACACCTATTTAATCATAAAATATATACTCATCACGTTCTTAGTAGGTGGAAAAAATTTGAGCAAGAATTTACTTCCCAGATCATTCCACGTGGTGATGGAATTAGCAGGTAGGTTGTTAAGCCACGTCCAAGCCTCTTCCCTTAGTGAAAATGAGAATAATTTAATCCGGACGGCATCGGGCGAGATTCCTGGGATGACAAAAAAATCACACACCTCCATGAAGGTCTTGAGGTGAAGGTGCGGATCTTCGGATGGAAGTCCCCCAAATAACCCGGCTACATATAGCATCTGAATCATGACACCTTTAATTTCAAAGTGTCTAGCATTGAAGGTTGGTGGTGTGATGGTCGAATTTAGCTTGTTTAGATCTAGAATCCCAAATTCCATGATGGCTTTATTCACATCTGGGTTTGGAGGTGGAGGGACCTGGTTTGTTAGTTCTCTATGTGTTCTGATGATAATCAACAATTGTAAACACATCTTGGAGTTTTTGCATTTGCTAAAAATCAACTGTCATTGGTATGAATACTCGAGTATTGACTTGACAGAGAATTGCTCGAATCCTTCTTGACAAAGCAAAACTCAAGTATTGGAAGCAATACTCGAGTATTGGACTTACAGAGAGCAATCAAATTTTTCACCTTGAGTCAATACTCAAGTATTAGAAACAATACTCGAGTATTGGACTTACATAGAGCAATCAAATTTTTCACATTGAGTCAATACTCAAGTATTGGAAACAATACTCGAGTATTAGACTTACAGAGAGCACTCAAGTTTTTCACCTTGAGTCAATACTCAAGTATTGGAAATAATACTCGAGTATTGGACTTATAGAGAGCTTTCAAACTTTCACATCTTATGAAAACTCGAGTATTGATTTTACATACTCGAGTATTGGACCTTCACAAAGATTTTCAAACTTAACAACTGATTATGAATACTCAAGTATTCACTTAAATACTCAAGTATTGACATGGAAAAACTCCACAATTTTTCAAGTGAATGAATACTCAAGTATTGGTTTTGGAAACTCGAGTATTAGGCATATAGAGAGCTTATCCACTTGTCAATAATTTGAATACTCAAGTATTGAGGTTTTGAACTTAAACATATTTTCTCGCTAAAAAGTTCAAAACTCGATGGACTTGCATAATTGAGTATTGTCCTCAGTTTTCAAAGTTCAAGTCACGATAGTTCCTCTCTGGAAGAAGCATACTCGAGTATCAATATGGATACTCAAGTATTAACTTAAGTGCACAGTGACAAACTCGAGTATTAAAGAACATACTCAAGTATTGAACGCAGAAATTGAAAATCAAATCTGACGAATTTGTTAAACACTTTCTTTTGATCTTAATTATCATTCTTATATATTCTTAGCTATGTTTAACCATTTTGCTAAGTGAGTTTCAGATGACTTAAAGAATGATTAATGAAGGTAAAGGCAAAAAGCATAAAGGTGGTTCAGAACATTAAATGCATATCAGAAAGTAGCCTCTTTTTGGCTAATCCAACTGAACACGCCTACAGAACATTAAAGAATGTTTTCTAAAACAAGTAAACTCTTCTCCAATGGACAAATCCATAGAGAGACAGCTCAGAGTTATTATTCTTCTGGATTAAGTGGAGATTAGAGAGAGAAGCTGACCAAAGTTACAACTAATCACCTCCAACGGTTTGATTCTTTTTACAACGGTCATCTAATGCTCTCTAAGTATAAATAGAGTTGCATTCAAGTTTTCTTAACAAGAACAGCATCTGAAAATGCTCAAACATTCAAGTCTCTCAACTACTTCTTAGTTTTCATTTGTAATTTGTCTTTTGACAATATAAGCTTCAGTGTTTATCATCATCTACTCTTAGAGAGAGTTTTATTTGATTATTGACTGTAAAGAACCACAAGTCAGGGGACTTGGTGGTTGGGTTCATTGATTACAACTTGTAAGGGGGAGTAAGTTCTAGTGAGAGAATTACTCTTGAGTGCAGAGTGTGTAATCATTGAGATAGTGAAAATCCCAGAGAGTCTGGGGACTGGATGTAGGTCAAATTGTTGAGACCGAACCAGTATAAATCCTTGTGTCTAAGCTTTCCTTTCCTTATCTCTGTTAACCCCTGTTCTTATCATTCAAAACTGAGCATTACCAAAAATTTTAAGAATACCCAATTCACCCCCCCTCTTGGGTATTAAGCTGCATTTTCATGGTTATCCCTGTTTATTACTATATGCTCTCGTTGATCCTACTCGTGGTTGAAAGGTTGGCTGAAAGCAAGTTGCGCATGCACTACAGAATGTACTTGAAAATCAAGAACAGAAAAAAAGAGCTTTTTATTAGGTAAATCACAACTATTAAGCAAAAGGGCGTCGTCACTAAGGGTATCAGCAGTCCCCGATAATGGCGCCAAAAACTTGTTGGTCGATTTCCTTGATGTCAAGTGAACCAGTTGAACAAGCATTAAAGTGTAAGTAGAGTATCGTCCCACAAAGACTAAGATACCAAGAAGTGACGCTCGATTACTATGATAGTTGCGCAAACAGAAAGTAAATATGATTGAGTTTATAGGTTTTTGTATTTATGCTAATAATAGAAATAAACAGAATATCGTAGTTTTAAGAAGATATCAGTAGAAGTTAGGCTGAACTCGGAGTCACCCTTAAGCGTTCCGATCCCCCAGTTGTTCTACCCATTGCTGTAACATCTATACTGCACAGTTTCCGCAATCCTACAGTATAGCCACTAACTACAATGCTATTTGGTTAACCCACCACTATAATCTACTGAAGCTTTCGCGTTCGATACATATGATACTAACTATACTCCTTCCATTTACCTATGGCAACTTTCTAGTTAGATCTGCATTACACACAGGGTGTCATGGTTATGAGAGGTAGACCCAATCCTGAAGCCTACAATAATAGGTCAAGTCATGCACGGGCTGCCTAGCAAACACTGTTTCTCAGAGGTCTAACCTCGACTGCTTGCCAGTAAGCCGAGGCCACAAATCTAGCCCTTAGCTTTCGCTAATCAACTACTAATTAATGCACTCATAAGCAAACTAAGTCTATTAAATTAAGAACATGCAACTGGGTTCATTTAACACTTAAGAATTCATCCTCATCCAGCCATAGGAAAATCAGTTTATGACTGATGAGGAAAACACAAAATAGATAGTAACAGAATGACCCATGATCTAAATACTAAAATAAAAGGGAAAAAACAGAAAGCTTGACGAAGTTCCAATGACATGGAAGAAGCCTTGTCACGTCACCACTCCACGTCTTCTTCTCTCCGTCGAACTACAAGGGAGGATGCTGGGTTGTCCTGGAACTCTCGTGCCTTGTAAATATACATATATGATATTATCACTCAAGGAAGGACTAAATTAACTATAAAGGTAAATGTATTTGATGTTATATATGAATTATGGCTGAATTCAGTTTCTAGCTTAATGTTACATATGAAATATGCACTCAAGTTAATTTAGTTTCTGTCTTTGATTTTACAGATGTTTGTTTGTCCTGATCCCTTTCCTCATGATGAAGTGGAGCACATACGCAATTTGTTTTGTGAATATCTGTATGACCTGATTTTAAAGTCAAAACAATAATTAATGTCCTAAATTCATTTGTAAATATATGTTGTAGCAACAATAATTTTCTGTAAATTTGTTTATTTTTTCAAACAATTCATTCATTTGTAAATATGCTTACGCAATGTGTAATTCAATAATAATTTTTTATTTTATTTTTTTGAAGAATTCATTCATTCATTCATTCTAGTTATTTAATGCTTGAAATTTGAGGTACAGGATGTTGTAAATGAGCAATAAGAGACTATACGCCTGAGAAGTATTTGCGACTTTTAGGACCACATATTTTTTAAAGATCTGGTTCTAAAAGTCCTCTAAAAATTTGGGTAGACTTTTAGGACCGTATTTTGTTGAAAGTCCAGTCCTAATTTGATTAAAGTCTGATCTTAAAAGTGTTCGTTTATTTAAAAAATATATGGCGTGACTTTTAGGACCGTATAGTTATTATACCTCCAGTCCTAAAAGTCTCTAAAATTTTAGGATTGTATGTTTAATAAATGACCGGTTTTAAAAGTCTTCTCAGGACCTTATATTTTTTATGTCTGCTCCTAAAAGTCTATTTTGAAAATATTACTTAACTTTTAAGACCATATATTTATTAAATGTCCAGTCTTAATAGCCTTCCTATAAATAGAAATATTGTCTCTTTTCAGACAAACCATTAAAGTTCAAGACAATTGAGGTTCTGGCATTCTGCTCAAGCTAGGTCCTTCGTTGTCGTCGTTTTTACCTCTCCTGGTTTTGAGCAGCATTATCCATGTCCCTTTTCTTTTGTCTTTCTTCTTTTTGTCGAAAAAAGAAGGAAGATAATGAAAATGACACTTTGTTTCAAATCAAGGCGAGGTAAAACTAACGACAACGACGGTCCAACCTTGAGAAGAATTGTCACTATGTTTGTTTTTATTCAAATAAGGTAAACAATGTTTTTTATTTTGTATGGTCTTAACTGTATTCTTCGAATTGTTAATGTTGATCACACCCGATGACAATGTTTTGTTTGTTTCCTTTTTGTCAGAAAAAGAAAGAATATAATGAAAAGGACAAAGCGATCGACATAGGAAAGCAAAAAATTTATTATATTTTTTTATACAGCCCCATGGGGGCGGCAACAGTACTAATCTAACCATATTTTTACATGATTTTTGGTAATTAAATGAGGATTTTTAATGTGTTTTCTCATAGTTATTGAGCTTTAAATGTATTTCTTGTGATAAATTGATATTAAGAGTAAATATGTTAAATTAGGGCTAAAAGGGGCAAAATTGTCAAAAAAATGTAATTAATCTTAATTATTTATTTTTATGAGAATATTTAATGTTAGACTAATTATTTTATTTGTGGATGGCTGAAAAGAATCAAAATTTAAAATGAAAGTTTTAATTCAAGTTTTAAAATTTTCAATTTAGTCCTTACTCCAGAAGTTTCAAATTTTTCACATAGAGTCCCTGTCTGCTAAACTCAGCGTTTTTGGCAGCCATTTTAGGTCAGCTAATTGCTCCGTTTGAATTAAAGATCAGACCCGTGAAAAGCAATAGACCCCGACACATTTAATGGAGAAAACATATCCAGCGCCGCGAAAATGAGGAGAATTGAAACAGAATCAGCCGAATTATCTTGGAATATATCATAATCATGGATTTTGCTGAAGAATGGAGAGAATCACGCCAAGAATCAGAACTGAAACAGAAAGAACGCAGAACCAGGATAGCGCTAAGACGTTTTTTTAAACAGGAGAGAGAACGCCAGAATTAGAAAAAGAGCGAACGGAAAGAAAGAGAGCAGGCTGGACAACGACGCAAGAACTGAAACTAGAAAGAAAAAGAACAAAGACGCAAGATTCAGACGGGAGAAGAAAGAGACACGCTGAGCCTTTCAATTGAAATTGCTGTTTGATCTTATCCATTCATCATCAATAATTCCCAGCATTTTTTATCCACGGGCCCACACCCACAATCCATCAATTCTTCTCATCTTTTCCTATGGCTGATTCATTTGTGGTGGACTCTTTAATGGCTATGTGTAGCTAAATCTTTAGCTTCTTGGTGATGAAGATTGTGGCTGGAGTATCTGTGCTTCAAATGGGAGTTATTTAATTTAATCTTTTGCTTAGACTATCTATTTGATTTCCTTATCTAGCTTTTTCATTTTTTGTTTTGAGACTTAGATGACTGTTATGTGTCCATGAAGATTGATTATTGTGATTTTTATTAGGTGATTGTTTTGAAATTCATATTTCTTTATTTCTTTATATGCTTGATGAAATTATGTTTGCTGTTATGTTTGTGATTAGTAATCATAGTTGATTTAAGTTTTTGAATGGTTCGTTAGAACATTCTAATTGAGAAGAACAAGTTACATCATCCCAATTTAAATTACACATTAAGTGGATTTTAACAATTTCTCAAAAGGTAGTAGTTTGCTATGTTTGTAGGAGCTACTATTAATTGAGATTATTGGACTCAAGTATTATCTTGATTTTGTTCTTTAGACTTAATGAGAATTTAACTCCCATACATTTTTAAGCAATGATAGCCATCTTCTTCATTATCAAGAGCATCCATAATTGATTCTTTTTAATCCTAAGCATTCTTCACTATTTTCCAAAAATACCCAAAAAAGTAGAATTAGTTTCTTTTTATTTTTATGAATTTTAGTTTAGAGAAAATCTATTTCAAAACCTTTTTTTTTTAAATCATGTTTTTAGCACTTAGTTTAACCTAGGGAATTCAAAATAAAAAGCTTCTTGATAAGAGAACGATCCCGAGTTGTTTGCACTGTATTGCATTTTAATTCGTGGTAAATTGTGATTTAACCCTGAGACGACTAAGGTTTTTGTCAAATCAATGGCGCCGTTGCTGGGGAGTCAATTTTGACTCCTTTGGTTTACTAAGTGTCAATTGATTTAAGATTAACTAGGGTTTGCCCTTGTGAGCCTATTAGGTTTTCTTTCATTTTTCATAATTTTCAAAAATTTTCATAGTTTGTTTGATTTTCTTTGTTTTTGCATTTGCATTTGCATTTCTTCTGACATACACTCATATTTGCACATTTTCTTGTTTGAATTTGTGTCAAAGATAGTTCTGGTAACCTTATATGTCTGACCAATTTGAGGAGACCTCTATTCATTCTCCTCAACTTGGATTTTTCATTGACTTGAGCGATTGTGCTTCACAAGGTACAACTTTGGAGGGAGAAAACAATGGTCATCAAAGGAGGAGGACTATAAGGGATGTGACAAGATCAGATGTCACTAATGATTCATTCAACGTTGCATGCCCTAACCTAGAGGTTAATTTTGAGCTTAAGGGTCCTTTGCTTAATTCATTACCGCGCTTCCATGGACTTGAAAAGGAAGACCCTTGTAGCCATCTCAATGCCCTACATGTGGCTTGCTCATATATGAAGCCTGTTGGTGCTAGCCTAGATGATGTGAAATTAAAGGTATTCTATTTCACTTTGGAGGGGAAGGCTCAGGAATGGTACATGATGTTACCTAGGTATGTTAATGATCCTCTTCACTCATGGGCTAATATGAAGAAAGCTTTCTTGGAAAAGTACTTACCTGATGCAAGGATTGGGGAGCTTAAAAAAGAGATTTACTTTATCAAACAAGACCCTTTGAAGTCCTTCTATGAATATTGGTGCCGCTTTCAGGAGCTTTTAGCTAAGTGTCCACACCATCAAATTGTTGATGAACAGTTGATTAAATACTTTCATGATGGTCTTTTGCCTAATGAGAAAGGCATTATAGATGCTGCAGCTGGAGGTTCTTTGGAGATTGCACGGCTGCAGAAGGATGGGCTCAAATTCGAACGAGGGCTAAAAATACTCAACAGTGTAATGCGAGAGAGATAAGAGGAGTTTGTGATATTGGTTCAAACCAAAGAATGGTCTCACTTGAGTCCAAGATGGATACAGCTGCTTCACAACTTTCTCTAATCACATCTGAACTTCATAATCTGAGTATTCAACAAAGACCTTCGTTCCCTACTTCACAAGCCCTTGTTGCACCTAGTTGTGATGGTTGTGGTTCAATGATGCACATTACAAGTTTATGCCCTAATCATGATGACGAAGTTAATGCCATGTATCAGGAGAGGTTGAATCAACAATAACAAATGTGGGATTCCAACATGACTACCTACAATGAAAGTAGAAGACCTAATCTTAATTTTGGTTGGAGAAATCAAGAAGGATCATCATATCAAGTCCAACCATATAGGTCAAACCGTGGACAAATGGTACCTATTCAAGAGTCTAAGGGTGATGAGAATACTCAATTGTTGAAGAGTATGGTTTCTCAACTTACTAGTATGAACAACTGGATGATGGAAGATAAAGCTGTAAATGAAAATCAATTCTCTTCTATTTCCAACACCTTACAAAAGTTACAAAGTGATAGGGCAAGTGATGGTAATCAAATGACTTATATGTGCAAGAAGTTGGAAGAATTGGAGTTAAAGCATAACAATGTGCAATCCCACTTGACTCAACTCTCTAATTCTGTGAGTGATGTGCATGCTAAAACAAGTGGCTCTATTCCTTCAAATGCAGTCATCAATCCTAAGTCGCTTAATGCCATTGCGTTAAGGAGTGGTAAGAAAGTACGTTTTCCTGAAGAGGTTGACGGTGATATGGATGAAGAAGTAGAGGTTGAAAGTCCACCATTGAACCCAATGAAGCTTCCTGAATCTGAAAGCGTCAAAGAGAAGGCTATCCTTACGAAGAAGAATGGCAAAGCAGTTGAGCAACAACAAGTGGAACAACAATCACTTCTGAGAGAGGTTGGCTCCAAGGAAAGAAGCACTTTTAAGAAAGGTGAGATAAGCGAACAAGGCATCTTATCCAGTATTGATGGTAAGGAGGTAAAAATTTCTCAACTCCCTTTTCCTAAAGCTTACTTTCAAGGCAAGAAAATGCATGATGAGCAAAATGAGAAAGAAATGTATGATTTGTTTAGCAAGTTACATATCAATGTTCCTTTCTTTCAATTGGTTAAGTCTATGCCTAGTTATTGCAAATTCTTGAAAGAACTGTGTACTAACAAGAGAAAATTTAGGCCTAATGAGAGAGTGCAAATTAGCTCTAATGTCTCTGCCCTTTTTAAACCCCAACTCCCTGTTAAGTGCAAGGATCCCGGCTCATTCACTATACCTTGTACCATAGGTAATGTGAATGTGGCTCAAGCCTTGTTAGATTTAGGTGTAGCCATTAATGTCATGCCTACTGCCAGAAAAAACACAAAAATATCTACTCCTCCCCATCGTTGTCGGAAGGGAGGGAGTCGTCGGAGAGGTCAGAGACGTCGTCTTCTGAAGGATGGTACTCAACGTCCTGGGCATCGAGTACCGCAGTCAGCTTGTTGTTGACGGCATGATAGACCTGAAACAACTGGTCCAAGCGTCGGTCTATATGATTGACATGGGCCAGAAGGTGCTGCATCATCTGGTAGAGGATCGAGTTTGCAGGCAGTAGCAGAAGGTACGGAGGTGGAAGAGGATTAATCGAAAAAGGAGGACCTAGGGGTCGTTGAGGACCTCGTGGTGGTGGTGGAGCAGCCATTATTGTGGAGGAAAAAGAAGTGATGGAGAAGAATGTGAAGGAAATTAAGTAACATCGGGTTTAAATAGAGAACCCTTCCTAAACAATGTGAAACGCCAGAAACTTTAATGAAGAGACGCATAGTTCATCAGATACAAGGAGCCACCTAGTTGGGAAGTTTACCTGGAAGCCGAAGAGACTCTGAATCATTCATTTAAACTGAGTGTAAGGATACGACTCTGCTATCTGCTTTAATACCTGATATCGTAAAAGATCCGTTCTTAAAATTAATATTTTTTAAGACAAAATTCTTACTTTAAAAAAAAATTGAATTGTAAAAATAAATGAATTTTAGGATCAGATGAAAGATAAAAAGTCAGTCTTAAAAGTAATTGAATTGATTAAAAACTAAATAATGGACTTTTAGGACCGGATATTGTATAAAAAGTCAATCTTAAAATCAATTGAATTGAAAAAAAATTAAATAATAGAAATTTAGACCGCATATTTATAAAATCCTTTCTTAAAGTAGATTCTCATTAACCGATTGCGTCTCTCCTGCTCTCTGCCTTTATTAACTCCTCATAACCTCGATCTCTGTCCTTATTATCTCACTACCTTGTAACTTCACATTTTAGACTGCATATTTATAAAATCCGCTTCCTCTCTGCCATTATTAACTCCTCATACCTCGATCTCTATCCTTATTAACTCCTCACTACCTCGTAACTCCACAATCACACTACATGGCTCTCTTCCCCAACTGCTCAAACCATGGTAAGATACAAGAGAACCACTCGTAGGGGTAGACTTACTGGTGATGCTCGTGCCTTCCGTAGATCATTATACGGTGCGCCTCCTCCAGCGAGAGTGCATTCTATTGAAACAAAAGAGTCTCGAGTCGTCAGACCCATTGTTATTTCGGATGATGAAGAGATTGCCACACCCCCAGCCTTCAGACCATGACGCACTGATGCGAATAAGACAGGAACTTGCTGCTCTCCGGCGGGAAGTTAATGTTGCTTACGCCGATATCACCAAGACTTTAGAGGATAATAAGCTTTAGGATGTTTAGTTAGATTCTTGTTTTTGATAATTTTATAGTTGTTCTTCTTTTGTATGGGTATGGCATGGTGAAAAAATACCAAGTATGGGTATAGCATGATGAAAAAATACCAAGTGGGTCTCAACATGGGGAAATGGCCTTTGATAATAATGACACGGATATGGATGATCGCAAAAATGACATTATTCGTGATGTAGGAGAAGTGGTTTTTCATCAATCACATGTATATGGTAATATGTGCAGTGATGTAGAGACCCCGCTATACCGTTGATGAGTATATATTTTATGATTAAATAGGTGTATATTTTATGAGATTTAATTGAAATTATTGATATTATATACCTATTTAATTGTCTTTTATGAACTTTTCCATAATTGAATGAAACTTGGGATCAAAGAATAAATCAACATAAAATCTACTCATATCCTATTTTTATTGTGTAGGAAATATTAGCTAATTTGGAATGAAGTATAAAAAGCAATTAAGAGGATATGCAATCAGCTAAACTTAATGGTCCCCCGCAAGAAAATAGAAACAAAATTAATTGTGTGATTTGATGGAGTAAATTACAAGATATGAGATATCTTTGTAATAAGAAAAAGAGAATCAGTGACCCACGACCTAAATTATAAATAAGGAGGTAAAGACAAGCAAAAAGGGGAGGAAAAAGAAGACTGGGAGACACAGAACGAGAAGGAACAAAGAAGCAGAGGAGTAGAGGCTGAGCGTTTTAGTTCTCTTCATCATCCCCACGGAAGGACGGAATGACTGTGGAGGCGACGAAGAATCTTTCCTCTCTTTCTCTTTATTCTTTGAACTTGATTTTTTTTTTTTTAATGGATTTGAATAAAGCCATGTGTGGCTAGTTTGTTTTGCAACCTAGAGAATCTATGAACTTGTTTGGGTTTTAGAGATTATTCCCATTTGTTAGTTTTGCTTAATTTTATTTCATTTTATTTAATCTTGTGTTCATTGTTATTGCTTATTGACCGATCACCACTGAGCATGTTTTGGGGATTTAAGGTTGAACTTGGAAGAGGGAATCCTAAATTGACCTTGGGAGTAAATAGTGTGGAATTAGGTTTAAATTTAACGTGAAGTTAGGTTTTAATCTAATTTGCGTCTAGGATAAGAATATACCTAGAAGCACCACATAATCAAATTAGAGTGAGCCCGATTTGAAAAGCATCTTATTTAGTTGTGTGAGACATTACATAATTAATTAAGATAGGTAGATAAATGGACCGGAAGGCATTTATAGACATTAATACTCTAGATTAGCTTATTAAGTTAAGTCAAAGTTAATTTAGTGGGGATAAATTCTAGGAATCAAATAAGAAATTAGTGACTCTAGGTTACTCATTTGATTATTGTGGTAATTTTCTTATTTTTATTTTAGTTTTAATTTCTTTTTTTTTTAATTAAATTCAAATTTTGTTTTCCTCAACTTAAACAAAATTGTGAAATTAATACTCAACTAAAGTTTGTGATACCAAGTCCTCGTGGGAACGATACTTTTCTTATCACTTTATTACTTGATGCGGCCCGTGCACTTGCGGAGCTTTTAGGCTTAAAGTTTTGCCCTATCAAGTTTTTGGCGTCGTTGCTGGGGACTTGTGTGCCACAACTGTCTTAGTTGGAAGTGATTGAGCATTAGCAGTTTGAGTTTGTAAATATTTTATTTTAGTTTTTTTAAAAAAAATTTAAAAAATGGATTTCAATTGGCAACCAACTGGTCTTAATATTGAAAAGGAGATGAATTCTTTGTCTTCTACACAAGATGAATTGATTGCTACTTAAGTTCTTTGAATGAATATTGGCAACGTAAAATGAACATAAATGATGGTTGTATTCCATATGTTAATTCTTCTCAATATGTTTGCATGTTTTTTGTTTATTGTGGAGGGAATCATTTATTTGAGCATTGTCCATATAGTACAACTAGTCATTTTATGAGAGATAATTTCACTAGGAACCAAGCTTGTTTTGATAACTCATTTTGTCTTAGTGAAGGTTTTGAGCAACAAAATTTAGGGATCCACATGTCTATTGTTCTTATGAAAATACCCCTCCTTGTTACGCTTACCCGTATATTGAAGAACACACCATTGAGTACAGAGAAAAATTTAATTTGGAAAGATTAGTTGAGAAGTGTGCGGAAGCATTAGAGAAATCTAGTAAAGAGAAAAGGGAGATTCTTGCTAGCATTAACTCAAGTATCCAAGATATTGGGGTAAGTGTTCAAGATATTGGGGTAAGTGTTCAAAATATGAAGGTATATGCGAGTCAAATTTTTTTCAACTCTTGAGAGTATGATGCAAAATAATTCCTTAAACCTGATGACCACTTCTTATGTTGATAATGATTATTGTGAGGATGTTGAAGATATGGAATTACATGAGACTATGGATAATATAGAAAGTGATTGTGGGTTTGAAATTGAGTTAGATGAAAATAATGGAAATCTAGATGAGGTTCTGGCTGTGGAGCCTAAGGATTGTGATGTTGGTGATCAAATTGATGTAGATGTCCCATTGTTGTTGTTCATGACCCTCCTCTTGAAGTGTTGACTCTTACTGATGAGAGTCAAGTTGATTTTATTGGATGCTCTAAATTCTTAGAAGTGCCTATATTTATTTTCAAGGCTATGCATGTTGTGCCTCATTTGAATTCAGTGATTGCTTGTAATCCAAGATTGTCTATGATTAAGGAAGTACAAGTAATTAACTTGAATGATCAATTTTTATGTTTGAAACCTTGTTGCTTGAAAGGGAATGAAAACAAGGTATTTGTGGTTTTTGATACTTATGATTAGTGGTTTATTTTGAGAAGTCTGGCTAAAGACTTTAAAGTTATCACTTCTTGGGAGGCAACCCAAGGGTTTTGTTTGCATATTTTATTTTATTTTTTTCTTTCTTTCAGTTTTATTCAGGCTTGAAGAAGATCACTTCTATTATTGCTGCAAGGTCTTGTTTTAGCACTCCACATTAGAGTTAGAGGACTAAACCAGGGGAGTACTAGTTCCTTTCCCTCCTTATTTTTTGCAACATTGAGGACAATGTTTGATTTAAGAGTGGGGGAGGGATATAATTTCTTTGGTTATGATATAATTTCTTTGAATTATGCTTGTCCTTATGCAATTGAAAAGATATTTTTTTATTTAAGATTTTTGCATTGTTGAGGATTGACTTTAATTTTGAGCTTTCTCCATCTTAGAGAATATTATCAAGTCAAAAATTAAAATAGAAAAAAAAATGTTTTAACTAAGTCTCTAAGCCTTGAGTTTTTTTTGCAATCTTGAGATGGACTCTAAAAATAAGGATTAGTTTGTAATGTGATCAACAAATTATTAGTTCAAGAATATTTTGCTACATGATTTCTTTAGAAAATTGGATGATGGTCTGTGCTAACCAAGTAAAACTTTTGTATAGGGAAATAACTCAGGAAAAATAAAAATACAAAAATACAAAAAACAACTCCAAAGACTTCTCTAGACCATACTTAGTAACCGGGGGCACTTCATCACCAATGTTGGCACTCGCGTCAAACAGTAAAGTCAAAGAGGGTTATGGGTTGGGCTAAAAGCCTCTTAAGGTGCTTGTTGGAGTAACTGAGTAATCGGTGCTGCATCACCCATGTGTAGGGTCGCCTCCAGGGACGGACCTACATTAGTGCAACGGTGGGCAGGTGCAGACACAAAATATATATAATTTGCAAGAAATTTTTAAGGGCATATACAGTTAGCACAAATGGTAAAGACACTTATTATTTTAGGTAAGGTCTTCAGTTCGAATTTGAACTCTCCATTTCCCCTCTTCTTTTTTCCTAATCCCTAACTCCCGACATTTCCCTCAATTCCCCAATCCCTCGTCGGCTAGTCCCTCATCCACCCAATCCCTCGTTAGCTTGTCCCTCATCCGCTCGTCCGCTCGTCGATCAGGGTGCTCCGCTGTCGATCATCAGGCTACTCCATCCACCTCCTCGTCCTTCATCTTTGCTCTGGCCGAGTCGGTTCGAAATCTCATTTCTCTGATTTTGCATAGACCTATTTACTCATGGCATAAGCACTGCATTTCGATCTGTGTATTGTAATTCTTTCCGCTTGGTCGACGCACAATGTTCATCAAAATTGTTTTCATTGCCCATTCGAGTTTTCTGTTTTTCTTCAATAATACTTGTTCTGGAATCTGGGCCATGAAATCCATAGAGATGCTGTCCCATTTCCACTCTGGGATATCCAAATTCTTTAATAATCCAGGAGGTTTCCGATGTTCGATCTTGACTTTCTGACAAGTCAAACAACAAGTGACAAAGTCAGTCACATCTTTCTTCATGCCCCGCCACCACCAATTCCGCTTGAGATCATGATACATCTTGGTTGCTCCGGGATGGATAGTGTATTTACTCCGATGTGCCTCCTCTAGTATGAGCTTTTTTATTTCTCCATCATTAGGTATGCACACTTTTCCTTTATACCTTAATATCCCATCTCTATCGATCCCAAATTTCGATTCTTTTCCTTCTTCAATATCTTCCCTCACATTTAATAGATACTCATCTTCGAGCTGAGCGAATTTAATCTCTTTCCAAATTGTGCTTTCAATAGTTAATGCTTCCATGGTAGCGACCAAACCTGACATTACATCAATAGATGTACTTGGTATCTCCTCGAGCAATTTATGTTCTCTGATCATCATCTGGGCTACATGGATTGTCTTTCTACTTAAGGCATCTGCTACAACGTTCGCCTTTCCTGGATGATACTTCAATTCGAAGTCGTAGTCCTTGATAAACTCCATCCATCTCCTCTGTCGCATGTTGAGCTCCTTTTGGTCGAACAGGTACTTCAGACTTTTGTGGTCACTATAAACCTCGAACTTTGAACCGTAGAGGTGGTGCCTCCAAATCTTCAGAGCAAACACTACTGCTGCCAGTTCTAAGTTGTGAGTAGGATAATTCCCTTCATGTGGCCTTAACTGTCTAGAAGCATAAGCTACTACCCTACCATTTTGCATTAATACACACCCAAGACCTTTCTTGGAAGCATCTGTGTACAAAGTAAAGGTCTGAGCAGGATCTGGAATTATAAGTACTGGTGCCGTAGTCAACTTAGTCTTCAAATTTTGGAAAGCTGCTTCACACTTTTCGTCCCATACAAATGGTTGACCCTTCCTAGTTAACTTTGTCAAGGGCATAGCTATTTGCGAAAAGCCCTTGATAAATCTCCTATAATAGCCAGCTAGACCTAGAAAACTCCTGATCTCAGTCACGGACTTTGGTCATTCCCATTGGAGAACTGCTTCAACTTTAGTATGGTCCACTGCAACACCTTCAGCCGATACGACATGGCTTAGGAATTTTACTTCCTTCAACCAAAATTCGCACTTAGATAGTTTCGCATAGAGCTTGTGCTCCTTCAACATTTGTAGCACGATTCTAAGGTGCTCTTTATGCTCTTCTTCATCCTTAGAGTAGATAAGGATGTCGTCAATGAAAACCACTACAAATTTATCTAGATATGGTCGGAAAATTCTATTCATGTAATCCATGAATACTGCTGGAGCATTTGTTAGCCCAAATGGCATAACAAGAAATTCATAATGGCCATATCTAGTTCTGAATGCAGTTTTTGAGACATCTTCAGCTTTGACTCTCAGTTGGTGATAACCTGATCTGAGGTCGATCTTGGAGAATATGGATGCTCCCTTCAACTGATCAAGTAGATCGTCGATCCTGGGTAAAGGATATTTATTCTTTATAGTCACTTTATTCAACTGGTGATAGTCAATGCATAGTCTCAGGCTCCCATCTTTCTTCTTCACAAAGAGTACGGGCGATCCCCAAGGAGATACACTGGGTCTGATAAAACCCTTTTCTAACAATTCTTCGATCTGCCTCTTCAATTCTGCTAGTTCCGATGGAGACATTTGGTAAGGAGCTTTAGATATAGGTTCTGTTCCAGGTACGAGATCAATAGAAAATTCTACTTCTCTCTTTGGGGGTAAACCTGTCATTTCTTTCGGGAATACCTCCGGAAACTCGTTTACCACTTCGATATCTTCTATCCCTTCCTCTACTTCTGCTTGAATGGAGAAAAACACCATGTACGCAAGACAACCATGATGAACAGGCTTTTCATCTTGTACTATAGACAATAATTGTGGTCTACTATGACTCATAGAGTCATCCGCAAGAGAGATAGTCTTCCTCTTGCAGTCAAGGATGATGTCATTAGCTGACAACCAATCCATTCCTATTATTACATCGATACCCTTCGTGGGTAAACAAACAAGGTCTATATTTGAGATCCTATTATCAATCTCAATCGTACAATTTAAGCAAGCCCTAGAAGTTTTTACTGAAGCTCCCGCCGGTGTAGAAATAATCATATAATAAGGCAATTCACTCACTCTTAAATTCAATCGAGGCACACAGTCGTATGATATAAAAGAGTGTGTGGCACCAGAATCAAATAAGGCTTCTACTTCAAGACCTTGGAGTTTGAGGATACCTTTAATCAGATTTGGTGAAGCACTTGCCTCCTGATGTGATAGTGCAAACACTTTCCCTGGCACTGCAGTTCTAGCATCCTTGGCCCCTCGAGGCTCCTCCTCACAAAATCTGGAAATGTGTCCTGGCTTTCCACAGTTGAAACACGTCACACATGGTCCTTGGCGTATTCTTCCACACTTGGCACACATCTGATTGTTAGCGGTGCTTGCAACAGGAGCTGTGGATCCCCTATATGAATTCTGACCTCCACTGAAGTGACTCCTTTGAGGTCCTTTGAATTGACTCCTCGGTGGTCTGCTGAAATGACTTCTTTGGGGTCCAGTAAAATAACTCCTCGATGGTCCACCAAAGTGATTTCTGGATGGTTGGCTAAACCGCGTATTCACATTACTGAAGTTGTGACTCTGCTTCTTAGTAACTCCTCCCGTTGGTCTCATGAGGTGTGTAGACCTGGCCTGAAATCCCTTCATCTTCTCAGCTTCCTCTTCTCGTTTGTTCCTTGCTATCGTGCGCAGTTTGTCGCATATTTCTTCAAAATCCCTTGTTTCATCAAGGAACGGTGATAGAGCTGTTTTTAGGTCTGGCCTAGCTTTTTCAACCAATCGAGCACTCAACCATTTAGAGTTGTTCTGTGAATATCCGCAGAATTTAGACAACTCTAAAAAGCGAGTAATAAATTCGTCTTCATGTAATTCCCCTTGCCTGAATGTGAGGAATTCAGTTTCTTTCTCTATTCTGATTGAAGGGGAAAAGTAATAATTTTCGAACTTTTCCTTAAACTCTTCCCACGTCATCTCAGCATTTCCTTTTGTTTTGGTGCTTTCCCACCATTCTTCAGCTGCTTTCTGCAACAATTGTTCAGCAACCATCACCTTTTGTTGTGAGCTAATCTCGATAACTCTGAAAATCTTTTCTACACGCTTCAGCCACTCCAGTGCTGCAATCGAATCTAGCTTCCCCTCGAACATCGGTGGAGTAAACTTCCGAAATTTTTCCCAAACCTCAGTAATAGGTAAGGGATGATACTGAGAATGAGAACCGCTACTACCTCCATCTTCAGTGCGAGAATGACTTCCTCCCCTAGATTGATGGTCAGAAGGTGTGACTTCCAGAGCCTTCTCCTTTCCTTCCTTACCACCTTGGCCTCTTCCTTTTGCTAGTTCATCCTCGTGTCTATTCACTTTCTCTCTCATCTCCAAGATGACGTCTCGTAACTCTGCCAAAAGGGCATTGTTATCCTGAGGATAGGGACCATCTTGATGCGGAGGGAGACCTCTTTGGGATGGAGCAGGGGTTGAATTAGTTCTTCGAGTTCTTGCCATTATCTCCTCCTATGATTAATACTATAAGGACACTAAACAAATAAAAATAGCTAAATAAATTCTAAATCTAACAAAGGGAAGTGCTCATGTTATGATATTTAATTTGCCACGAACTTTTAAAAAATTTTTTTTTAAGAAATCACTTTAGAAAATAAACAAAATTGCCATGGAACCTTTAGCTCTGATACCAAAAATGTAACGCCACAATTTTAATACCCAAAAACTCGGTCAAAATATTGAAAATACCTTCAAAAGAGTTCAACAATATCCAAATCCTTTTACAATGTTACCATTTCGAATAAAACCCGTAATACATAATCAGAATAAATTCCAGAAAATATTTCAGAGTTTAATACAAAACGGAAGTCTTAGGTTCATGGCAAATATAATAACATAACATAATCTATTGGAGATCAAAAGAGCTTCCAGAGCTCACTCCATAGGTGCCTTCCCTTGCTCTCTACTAGAATAATCACCTGAAAAATGTTAATATGGGATGAGATTCCACGTCTCAGTAACTACTAAAACCCGAGCAAATTACATATGACATAAATAGTAGATAGTAAAAAAAATGGATATAATATACACAGATATTTTTTTAGATATACAGTAGTTCACATCAAATATCTTTATAAAATACTCATCATTCTTTATTGAATAATTCAGAATGCACTATGCAGTATGCAGCCTCCCTTATATCCCCTTCCAACCGTATACCGCTGACTGGAACCATAGGCTAACATATAGTCCAATAGAAACTCATTCATTTGACTGGATGGTTTCAAGCTCACCAAAACTTAAGATACACCCGGCCAAAGGTATAGAGCTTAAATCTGGACTATGGCTCCCCTCCTTTAAAATAACAACTAAAGAGGTGTCACATGTCCCACATCTCCAATGAAATCCCGGCCAGAGGAAAACATGGAAGATGGGGCCCTGAAAAGTATCATCCACTGTGCACCGAGTGGTGGCATAAACAATTCTTATCATTCAATTCCCTCCTTACTCCACCCATCACAATACAACCGCCATGATGAATGTATTTACTCAAAAATAATGCATTATTATACCATTATATACATTGATATGCGTATTTATGAATAGTAAAATACTATGCGTATCTGTGAATAGTAAAATACTATGCGTATCTGTGAATAGTAAAATACTATGCGTATCTGTGGATAGTAAAATACGGTATATACATGAATAGTAAAATGAGTAGTAAATACGGTATACGTGAATAGTAACATGAATAGTAATACGGTATACGTGAATAGTAACATGAATAGTAAATACGGTATACGTGGATAGTAAAAATGAATAGTAAATACGGTATACGTGAATAGTAAATACGGTATATGTGAATAGTAAAATGAATAGTAAATACGGTATATGTGAATAGTATCGTACGTATAAATAGTACCTCTACAGATTTGCAAGTCAAAGTTCCCACACCAGATCTTAAACCATAAATATTTTCTAAATATTCTTGCCAAAATAGTAAACAAACAAATTTATAATCATACATAATTCACAAGTATAAGGAAGAATATTCAGAGTTACCTGTTACTTGCTAATACCCGAATCACCAACCAGCTATTATAACTCTCAAGCAAATATCTCTCTACTCTCTCTCTCTCTCTACCTCTCTCTATGGCTCTTAGAAGTTGTGAAGAATGAAATGAAATGGAAGGTCTATTTATAGTTGGAAAATGGGTCTTTAAGTGTAATTTTCGTCTCTGGGTCGTTTTACGTAATTTTCCTAAAAATTAAAAAGAAATCCTCTCGTGACTACTCTCAGCCGCCCCGTGATTCTTTTTAAAAAAATTTAATAATATTTTAATAATATAATATAATATATATTATTTTATTATTATAATATAATATTATTTAAATAATAAATTATTATTGAGTGGGTCCCGCGGCCAAATTTTTTTCAAACTTCACGAGAAAGTTTGCAGAGAATTATTTTTGGTCGTGGGTCCCACAAAATACTGATTTCAAATTTATCACTTTCTGAAAATAGAGCCTACTAGTCTTTCCAAAATAGGTTTATGTTCAAGATATTAGATTCAAAATTCAGGATGTTACAGGAGGAGGAGTGGGAGGAGGAGGAGGAGAGCCAGAAGAAGAAGAAGAAGAGGAGGAGGAGGAGGAGGAGAGCCATGTTTAGAAGAAGAAGAAGAGGAGGAGGAGGAGGAGGAGGAGGGGAGGAGTTTAGGAGGAGGAGGAGGAGAGCCAGAAGAAGAAGAAGGAGAAGAGGAGGAGGAGGAGTATAGGAGGAGGAGGAGGAGAGCCATGTTTAGAAGAAAGAAGAAGAAGAAGAAGAGAGCCATGTTTAGAAGAAAGAAGAAGAAGAAGAAGACATCCCTGGGTAAGGGTGAGGAGAAGAAGAAGAAGAAGAAGAAGAAGAAGCAGAAGAAGAAGAAGGGCGAGGAGGAGGAGGAGAAGAAGAAGTGTGTGTGTGTGTGTGTGTGTTAATACAAATTTGAAAGAAGAAGAAGAAGGAGGAGGAGGAGGTGTGTGTGTGTTAATATATATTTGAATGATTGTCCTATGTGTATGTGTGTGTGTTAATACATATTTGAATGATTATCCACCCTTAATGTGTGTTAATAGAAGGGGTGTGTGTGTGTGTGTGTGTGTTAATACATATTTAAATGATTGTTCACCCTTAATGTGTGTTAATAGAAGGTGTATGTGTGTGTGTTTGTAATACCCCAAAAATTATTATTCCGCATAAATACAATATTTTGATAAATGATATCTATTTAAAATAGGTAGATATGTGGTCTCAAATTATGAGGTGTGTTTATTCTATTTTCTAGAAATCTTTATGTAGGATTAAGGGAACCAATGATTAAATTTTCTTAGGAATCATAAAATGCCATACAAATGCAAGTAATTATCAAATTAAATTAGGGTTCTTGTATGATCAAAAAGAGCAAGAAAGAATTATGGAAATACATAAATAAAATTGGAGAAATGTAATATCCTAAAATTTTTATTCATTAAAAATATTATATTTTGACAAATAATACCTATTAAAAATAGGAGAATATGTTTGCAAATTTTCTCTAGAATTTAAATAGGGCAAAACCCAATTTTAAAAATTACATGATGGATCATAAAATATTATAAAATGCCCTAAAGTTTCTAAAACTAAGTATAATCCTAATTTAATCATAAGAGATAATTAAATGGCCTAAAAATGTGCATACCAATTAGGAGAAATTACTAACAACTAAGGAACAATTAAATTTACAATAACTAGAATAATTGTATTAATTTTCATAATTAATCAAAGGGTCTTAAACACCAATTTTATAATTGTTTAAGAGACCAAATTTTCTAATTATAACACCCCAACTTTTCTAAAGCATTTTCGAAATTATTTGATCAGAGTTCAAAATAATTTAACCAGAGTTGAGCAACGAAATGATTTTAAATACAAAGTAACTGATATTCAACCACTGTAGTGTACTGGTTTGTTGATACAAAGAGTTCGAAAGACTATACATATCTACAGGACTTTCTCCAGCTAGTCCTTCTGCCTGCTGCTTACCCTTGTTTCTGTTTCTGTTCACTCCGAAAATCCTGAAGCTACAGTAAGAGCTGAGGTTCAATACCCATTGAACCTCAGGTAACGGTTAACCTCATGCTTATGTATCAAATATGTATGACAGATATTCATGTCAAAACAACAATAATCACATACATTATTCTCATATTCACATAATAACATAACACAGCCACTGCAATATGCATGTTATTATAGTCTGCACTATTCACCAGTGCCACGGTGTACATCCGTGTCCTCAGCGCTAGGAAAACATAACGGCGTTATCAAGACTATAACCCGTATTAAATTGTATGAGTATGATCAATTTTTAAAACAGAGTTTCAGACTATCTATCTCATATAAGCATACAATAAGCATTAGAGTTAGTGTTACAGTACGCGTCCGTACCTCCGTTCGGTGAGAATAGTAATTTACTATTCATGTATACGGCACTATTCATGTATACGGCACTATTCACGTATACGATACTATTCACGTATACGGCACTATTCACGTATACGGACTTCCTTCGAATCTGACTCCGGAATCTTCGGACATCCCTTGCAGAACCTTGTTCAGCACTATTTCAATGTAAGGAAACCTAAAAACAAGTTTAAGAATTTATTCTTTAATTTTTTGGATCAAACTACACTATTACCAAGAACTAGAAGCTAAAACTCAAGAACTAGAGAACTTACCCTTGAAGTTCCTGCTCATTCTCTCTAGCTTCAAGAACTTTACTCTAAACTCTCTCTCTAACTCTAAGAATTCTCACTCTTCTCTTAAACTCAACTGTTGCTCTCTGAGTTTGGTGTGAAGAAAATGAAGAAATGAAGCCTCTATTTATAGTGAAAAAGCATGACACTATTCATACTTTATCAGGTCAGATTTTGGCTGTTGGATCTTGACTTTAAACATGGCTTCATCTCAACCGTCCAATCCATTTGCTTACGTCATCGATGACGTCATCAAGATGCTTACGTCATCGATGACGTCATCATGACGATGACACTTTCTTACTCTTTTGCATTTATCCTATAAAGATTCCCTGATCAGTGTTCTAATCGCGTTATATTAGAAATTCTCAAGAATCCGGAAGCACAGCCTTGAAGTTCTATTTTTCCTCTTCAGAAATATCTGGGTCAACTAAATTTTTGATCCTATTTAGGGTATTCCGTAACCTGCCGAAGATTTTAAGTCGGACACTGACGGTTACAGAAATTACTTCGGGTGACACCAACTTCTAGACAAAAATTCACTGATTCATAATATGTGCAGTTGTTTACTACTTAGTTCAAGGATTTTGAGTTATGATTTATTTCCTACAGGTTCCACTATCTGTCCTAATTCACAAAATATCGGTTTCTTCCTATCTCTTAATCATTCCGCCGATTACGGAAATGACTTTGGAGATAACCCACTCTGAGATAGAAATTCACTTGTTTATAATATACCCTTACTTAAAAAAACCTAATTCACGGTTTATTGGAAATAATTTTATTTCTATTATTTTCCAAAGTATAAGATATTATATTATAATAATATTATTATTGAGTGGGTCCCGGCGCAAAATTTTTCAAAACTCACGAGACTTCTGTCGGCAGAGGAGAAATAATTTGACGTGGGTCCCGCATGAATAGTAAATACGTATTTTTAAATAGTGAATACGTATTTGTGAATAGTAAATACCGTATTTTTAAATAGTAAATACATATTTGTAAATAGTAAATACTTTTCATATTTCTCAAAATATCGATTAAATACCGTATTTATAAAAAGTGAATACGTATTTGTGAATAGTGAATACTATTCATGTACGTATTTGTGAATAGTAAACACTATTCATGTCCAATAAAATACTGATTCTAAATTCATTTTCAAAAATAGGGTCTAATAGTCCTCCAAAAATAGGCTAATTTTCTAGTCTTTAGGTCCAAAATTCAGGATGTTACAATTCTCCCCCCGTTCAATAAATTTCGTACTCGAAATTTGACAATATAAAATCAAAAGGTTATCTAGACCTCTAGTCTATTCCTTCCTTATGCAAACTTAAATAGCACGCATCCTACTATTCAATGTCTCAATCTTATACCCAGGTATAGTTCTAAATTACAGGACTTGCTGATCTATTCTCACAGTACTCGGTTACACAGGCCTCACTGCCTGATTTATTTAGCCTATCGGCTTAACACATATTGGCCTTCCGCATCTGCTCATCAATTTCATCTGAGTCTTTCCCATTCAAGTTCTCGAATTACTTTCACTTACTCAACACTATAGCTGACAGCTATTAATTGACTTAACTAGTTTAGTATTCCAGACCTTTCTAATAGTTGTTGTTCCTGTAAGTTCCGGCTGAACCCAAGAGGGGGGGTGAATTGGGTGAAGTATAAAAACTTTAGTTACTTTGAAAATTCTTTTCGTAACTCCCAGAAATCAGTTTAGAAAGCACTAACCACACATTTATATATGTAAACACATTCAAACATATATGTGCTGGAAATGTAAGAGATAAGGGAAGAGAATATGCAAACAGATTTATACTGGTTCGGCCCTCCTTGACCTACGTCCAGTCCCCAGGCACCTCCTGAGATTTCAATCCACTATTTCCCTCAAGCTTTAATCGGGTACTTGAGAACCGCTACAATCCCACAAGTTTAGCCGGGCACTTGTGCAGCCTTTTACAAATCTCTTACTGAGATACTCCCCCTTACACACGTAAGGATACACCGCTTGATCACACACTCTATACTCGAAGTAATCCTCTCACTAGGATTCACTCCCCCTTACAAGTTGTAATCAACACAATGTACATCCCACTCAAGATTCCCCAATCTTGAGTAACTCTTAGAAAGATAATGTGTTTACAATAATTTTCCTCTCAAAGGAATAGATAGATAATCATTGAAGTACAAACACAATTCATTTCACTCACAAAGCTATCTAGACAAGTAAAACAGAGTGAAATAGATGAAGAAGCAAAGGTTCAGCATTTTGGCATTGTAATCTTGTGTCTCCACGTTTTTCTGCTTGAGTCCATGTCTTTTATAGTTAGAGAGAGGTCTGTGACCGTTTATGACCGTTGTAGGATGAAATATAGCCGTTTAGAAACTAGCCGTTGGAGCTTTTGCACGGCTTTCAATGTTTTTGCACAAATCTGATATCCTTCGTTTTGATCATCTGAAACTCACCAATAAAGTGGTTAAACATGTCTAGGAACATTAGAGATTAATCCTGGGAAGTATTAAGATCAAACAAGAAGGCATTGCAAATTCGTGTAATTCAAAATCAGTTTTGGCCGATGCTTTACTGGAGTAAGTTCTTCCTTACTGGAGTAAGTCACTGTTCACTCGCCCAATACTGGAGTAAGCAATCCTTTACTCGAGTAAACAGCTTAAATTCAGAGGTTTATTTGTTCTCTGGAAGTCCTTTACTGGAGTAAAGAATCCTTTACTGGAGTAAACAATTTAGTTTGAAGAACTTGGTTGCTCTCTGGATGGCTTTTACTGGAGTAAAGAATCCTTTACTGGAGTAAACAATTTAGTTTTAAAAACTTGGTTGCTCTCTGGATGGCCTTTACTGGAGTAAAGAATCCTTTACTCGAGTAAGCATATAATTTCAAAAATATGATTGCTCTCTGTAAGTCCTTTACTGGAGTAAAGACTCCTTTACTTGAGTAAGCCTTGTAAAATGCATTTGAGCAACTCCTTGAACTGACTACCAACTTCTGAGAGCCATATCTCTCTGGTCCGAGATACGTTTTGATCCGTTCACCTCTTGATGGAAAGCTCTGTGTGTCTAGTTTCCAATGGCACCAATTTGAGCTCAATTGGATTTGTCGTTTGAGAGATATACCCAAAATACCGAAGGCTGTTCCTGACTGTGACGCTGTTCTTTGTGTCAACTTGTAAAATTCATCAATAATTAATCTGAACTCCTTTGGGCTTTAAGTTTTGTCACCAATACATGTTTGATGTCTAGTTTCCAATGCTTTTGGTTTCGTATCAATCCGATCTCTGGTTTGTGAGATATCATCGAATTACCAGACGTCGCCCATGCTGAACGTGAACAGAGTAGAACAGAGTTGCTGATATCGTTGTTTACTCGAGTAAGTTAGTTTCCTACTCGAGTAAAGCTTAGTCCAGAGACACCAGAAATGCTGAAAACACTTCATACTCGTGTATTGAGTCCCATACTCGAGTAAAGAGTTCCTTACTCGAGTAAACTCCTCCTGAAGCTGATTTTTGCTAACTTTAACTCCAAATTGAGCCATTTGAACTTCCATATGATCTTGGAGCCTTCTAGCATCAATGTAAGAACTTGAAAACTTATATTCTCATTCCATTCATCAAGTTCTTCCTTCTTTCTTCTCTTTTCTTGATCATTCTTGATAATGAAACTCTTTCTTCAGCCTTGAATGCTTCTTCTTTATTTGGTCTCTTTTCTTCTGCTTGGTTATCACCAAAACCCATTAATAACATCTTGCTTTCTTGATAACCTCTGCAGATATTTCTTTCTTTCCTTCAACTCTTATCTCCTTCTTGATTAATCTCCATAATTCAACTTGGATTAATCTACATTAAATACAACAATTAGTCTAAGTAGGAGATAACTATATTACTCAATCTTTTTGCTTATAAGAATGACATCTATATAAGACATCATCAAAACTAATCATAACTAACAGTTCCTGTACCATAATTCCCAATTACACTGCTTTTCTTTTCAACACGATAGCGTCGACAATCATGTCATTGCTACCCAAAATTATTTTCTTGTCTCATTTTCAAATTTTCAAACATGAAAAATTTTCCGTGGTTTCAGTACATTTCACAATCTGCACTATACCACAAAGTAATAGTGCTATAACATTTTTAAACTTAATCGCTGCCATCACAATTTCATGAAAAAATTTTTCACTGCCGGATCATTTTCAAAAACTTTGATTACCGGCACATATCTTTGAGGGAGCTAATTTATTTCACAAAATTTTACAATTGAGAGTACACACCATCATTTTAACCATTTGGTACAGTGAGCGCCTTACCCCAATCCTCAAATCCAGTCTCAACAGTACTATCAACAATGTGGGAGAACCTCCGCCCCTCTCTCAGGAGACCCAGTGTTAACACTGGCACATAAAGTAGCAACCCTATCTAGCGGAACTCAGTCCAGTCATAGACAGTCAGGTTTTACTAATCAAAACATACGCCCTAGGCGAAATGTTATGGATTGGGTGCGTTCACTGCTGGTACGATTTCCATTTTCTCAAACCAAAATCCCTCCAAAACTTTTTGTTCAAAAAAAAAAACATTTATCAAAGGCTAGCGATTTCAAACATTTTAAAACATCTAGCAAGACCCAGCAAACTGTGTACATCTACAACAGCTTCTGTCCTTCCAGTTTTGTACTGACTTTACCACAACATAGTTAAAAACTCAGTTTCAAACTCTGGGTTCTATCAAAAACCCTTTTTTTATAAGACAATATCATTTCAAAATAATAATCGCTGTGGTCTCAAATTCTGTTGAAAACATTTCATTTGAAAACTCAGATTCAAAAAAAATCCACATGTTCGAATAAATTTCAAAATTTCTAATACAGCAGGTGTATTGGCAAGTTCAAAAATTCAATTTTTTTTTAAACCTTACTTAGGAATCAGACAACTAACATTAGAAGGTCATCACTAACTACACGCATTGGAACCTCTGTCCTTGGCTACTCAAACTATCCATAAAATACTTAGTTTGTTCTACTTTAATCTTCCAGCTATTTCAAACATCGTTCGCTATCCTCGGATCTCACAAAATTTTCTGGACACTTCTCATATTCGTTGTCTGACAACTATGGGCTTCTGCTAGCCTATAAACACAATATATGCTGTATAGCACTGGAGCAAACCATGACGATATACTAAGTTACAAGAGTCTTTTCTCTAGGGAACCTATTCAATGTGAGATTCATTATAATGTACTTACCTTGAGAACCGATGCACTGGTAACTCTACTTTATGGTTCGTTGTCACGGCGGCTCCACTCTACGGTTCGTCGTCACGGTGGCTCTGCTCTACGGCACATTACTCGGCGCTTCACTTAGTCTTCTCAGACCAGTCAGCTTTTCCGGTTAGCATCCTCTATAGGTAAACCTCCTTGATCAGAACTCCCCGTAGGTATCCTTCTCCGACAAACTTTCCATAAGTAGCGCCAGTGATCGTCTTTGAATCATTATAATGAGAACTCAAATCTTAACAGGTTCCTATCCTTTAGTAGTTTCATAAACCGTTGTTTCTATGTCTGCCATCTTATCTAGGGTCATTCTATTTGTGGACTTTCACTTTCTATTTAGGTCCAAGCATAATTCTTAACTCAATTTTCCCTATCGGGTAGCCACTTACTTTATAGGGAATCTATTAGCCACTAACATCTCTATGGTTCTTGGTCCCACCTTGAGACCATAGCCTGGTGGCTACTGAGGTTTCCAGCTTTCGTATGGTTCTGTTAAGGAACTATCTCTTAGGTATTTGGAACCTAGGCAAAACTCACTCATATTTTCTCAGGGTTCCTACTCTCACAGGGGTCATAGTTCTGAGATTTCTCTCACCTAAGCAATATTAACTTCATAATGTCTATTGATTCTTGGTACTAATATTGATATACTTACTACTGGGTACCTACAACTCTCATAGGCACTAGTGTGACATAACTGTCTCCCCAGAATTACTGGGTACTTTCCCTCTTCTGTCAATTGATCACCACCGTCAAGGACTTAATCAAAAGATCTTCGTCCCCGGAGCCACGCCCCTTTGCACGCATGGTGTCTGGCCTCTACAAGGTAGGGATTTTCTTCTCAGGGTACCTTAACAAGTTATTATTTTGACAAGGACATTAAATCGATAGGTTACTATCTAAGGGAAACCTAAACAGTAGGTTACTGTCTACCGGAAAACTTAAGTCGTACCGACTTCTCTGTACCACTTCCCTTGAAACTCTGAGCGGGGATTTAACTTAGATTCTGATTCCCATATCAAAAGTCTTAAAGTTAAACAACAGAAACCATATTCTGTGCCATCTACTCTATATCAAGGCCTCCCGAGCCTAACCCTTTTCCTTAGGATGTACGTCCTTTTTGTATCACAACACCAGTATTGTATCAGTACTTGTACTTGTTTTTTTTCGAAATACTTTTAAAACCATGGCTTAGAGCCTAACTTAGTTAGTCAAACCGATTGGCCAGGTAGGCGTCTATCATGGGAGCCTCACCGTGCTAGGGTGACTGATTGGCTGATCCACATAGACTCGGCCCTAACTTCGGCACCAATGGTTTACTGTAACTGAGTCGGGTTCATACCAGATAAAACACTTTTGAAAGCTTAGAACCTAACTCCGCTACTCAGACAATCCGACTAGGCAGGTGTATTTGTGGAAGGCTCGACGAATTCAAGGAACCTGATTGCCAACCACAAAACCCCTTTCTAGATATCAGACTGTTTGGAGTAACTTAGTTAACTCCGTGCCAGGATGTCTGCTCTGATACCAAAATATAACACCCCAACTTTTCTAAAGCATTTTCGAAATTATTTGATCAGAGTTCAAAATAATTTAACCAGAGTTGAGCAACGAAATGATTTTAAATACAAAGTAACTGATATTCAACCACTGTAGTGTACTGGTTTGTTGATACAAAGAGTTCGAAAGACTATACATATCTACAGGACTTTCTCCAGCTAGTCCTTCTGCCTGCTGCTTACCCTTGTTTCTGTTTCTGTTCACTCCGAAAATCCTGAAGCTACAGTAAGAGCTGAGGTTCAATACCCATTGAACCTCAGGTAACGGTTAACCTCATGCTTATGTATCAAATATGTATGACAGATATTCATATCAAAACAGCAATAATCACATACATTATTCTCATATTCACATAATAACATAACACAGCCACTGCAATATGCATGTTATTATAGTCTGCACTATTCACCAGTACCACGGTGTACATCCGTGTCCTCAGCGCTAGGAAAACATAACGGCGTTATCAAGACTATAACCCGTATTAAATTGTATGAGTATGATCAATTTTTAAAACAGAGTTTCAGACTATCTATCTCATATAAGCATACAATAAGCATTAGAGTTAGTGTTACAGTACGCGTTCGTACCTCCGTTCGGTGTGAATAGTAATTTACTATTCATGTATACAGCACTATTCATGTATACGGCACTATTCCCGTATACGGTACTATTCACGTATACGACACTATTCACGTATACGGACTTCCTTCGAATCTGACTCCGGAATCTTCGGACATCCCTTGCAGAACCTTGTTCAGCACTATTTCAATGTAAGGAAACCTAAAAACAAGTTTAAGAATTTATTCTTTAATTTTCTGGATCAAACTACACTATTACCAAGAACTAGAAGCTAAAACTCAAGAACTAGAGAACTTACCCTTGAAGTTCCTGCTCATTCTC
Organism: Acacia crassicarpa; assembly: GCA_034222035.1. NCBI lineage: Eukaryota > Viridiplantae > Streptophyta > Magnoliopsida > Fabales > Fabaceae > Acacia > Acacia crassicarpa. The sequence goes on from JAWXYG010000003.1 coordinate 56,077,907, forward strand.
TCCAGCTTCAAGAACTTTACTCTAAACTCTCTCTCTAACTCTAAGAATTCTCACTCTTCTCTTAAACTCAACTGTTGCTCTCTGAGTTTGGTGTGAAGAAAATGAAGAAATGAAGCCTCTATTTATAGTGAAAAAGCATGACACTATTCATACTTTATCAGGTCAGATTTTGGCTGTTGGATCTTGACTTTAAACATGGCTTCATCTCAACCGTCCAATCCATTTGCTTACGTCATCGATGACGTCATCAAGATGCTTACGTCATCGATGACGTCATCATGACGATGACACTTTCTTACTCTTTTGCATTTATCCTATAAAGATTCCCTGATCGGTGTTCTAATCGCGTTATATTAGAAATTCTCAAGAATCTGGAAGCACAGCCTTGAAGTTCTATTTTTCCTCTTCAGAAATATCTGGGTCAACTAAATTTTTGATCCTATTTAGGGTATTCCGTAACCTGCCGAAGATTTTAAGTCGGACACTGACGGTTACAGAAATTACTTCGGGTGACACCAACTTCTAGACAAAAATTCACTGATTCATAATATGTGCAGTTGTTTACTACTTAGTTCAAGGATTTTGAGTTATGATTTATTTCCTACAGGTTCCACTATCTGTCCTAATTCACAAAATATCGGTTTCTTCCTATCTCTTAATCATTCCGCCGATTACGGAAATGACTTTGGAGATAACCCACTCTGAGATAGAAATTCACTTGTTTATAATATACCCTTACTTAAAAAAACCTAATTCACGGTTTATTGGAAATAATTTTATTTCTATTGTTTTCCAAAGTATAAGATATTATATTATAATAATATTATTATTGAGTGGGTCCCGCGCGCAAAATTTTTCAAAACTCACGAGACTTCTGTCGGCAGAGGAGAAATAGTGCTTCATATTTCTCAAAATATCGATTAAATACCGTATTTATAAAAAGTGAATACGTATTTGTGAATAGTGAATACTATTCATGTACGTATTTGTGAATAGTAAACACTATTCATGTCCAATAAAATACTGATTCTAAATTCATTTTCAAAAATAGGGTCTAATAGTCCTCCAAAAATAGGCTAATTTTCTAGTCTTTAGGTCCAAAATTCAGGATGTTACACTAATACCCTAGAATTAATACCTAGTTCATTTTTCAACTCCTAAAAAGCCATAAAGAATTATCAAAACACTTGAACAATTAAAAGGACAATTACCAACAATTAATGAGCAATCAAGTTAACACTAATAGAGTGTTTAGATAATTATTTACAACTACTATTAATAAGTCATTAATTAGAGATGTATTAAGTCAATTAAAGATCAAAGACCAATAAGGGGATTAAGATTAGCATAAGTAGAATCTCTAAGGGCCATAATTAAGTTAGAGACCAATCATAATTTGACAACTTCACTAAACCACTTTATTAAGGATGCTGATTCAAATTAGTAGAGGGCTAAGATTAATTCTAATAAAGCTAAATCCAAAGGCCTTAATTAAGCCTCTTAAAGCCAAATCCTTGTGAAATTGGATTAGCCAATGATAAATCAAGAAAATGTTCTTAATCCTCATAAAATTCATTGGACCAATAAGAAACTAATACAAATTGAAGGTTTGGATTAAATCTAGCAAAGTTAAATCCTAAGGCTTAAATTAACTCTCACAAAACACAATCCTTGTGAACCAAAATGAACCAATGAGAGTTTTCCTCCTAGATAATGTGGGATTATTTAAAAAAGCAAATTAAAAATAAAAGATAGGGGAGGGGGACGGTTTTTGAGAAGAAGAGGAAGAGGAAAAATTGATTAAGCAACCAATTCCACACATGCACATATGAGTCATGAACCAACATAAATACAATGAAGACTCTCAAGGCAAAATGGAAGAGAATAATATGATGCATGTGATGATGTAATTGTTGTGCATGTGTGTGTATGCTATTGTTGTGCATATGTATGTGTGTAGTATGAAGGAAGAGAGGAAAGTCAAGGTGTCCTCCAATAAGAAAATTAAGCACAAAACAATTAGGATAATTCAAGAAACTAATTCTATACATAAACAAATGAAAATTCATACAAACTAAATTGTATCTTGAAATCCATCAACTATAAATCAAATGCAAGAAGAGATGAGGAACAAACATAATTCAAGCTTGAAAATGAGTAGTATAACCAAAGTCATTTCCCCAAACTTTGCAAATTGATACCAAATGAGAAAGTAAGTGATATTGGTCTCTAAATGAAGCTAAGAACTTCAAGAATTCAAAACCAATGAGAAAATGTACATAAAACTTCATTAGGATCTCCAAATGAATTTCTATCTAGTGGAACACAAAATGGAAGAAGTAGGAAATTCTAATTTAAAGAAGCAATTATACATATGCAAAAATGAGTCATCACTCTAGGAATGAGTCATTAGCCTACACATGAATGAGTCTTTAACCTAAACATGCATGAGTCACTAATCTATGTATGAAATGAGTCATAACTCTAAGTGTGAGTCATAAACCTATTGGAAGACTTTTGGAAAATTGGAAGAGGATATGGTACTTTGGATAGAAAATGGAAGAGGATAGGGAGAGAGAAATGGGGGACGGTTGGGAGCATGTGGAGGGCAAGGATGAAAGCTCTCAAATACCCTAGATCCAATGGCTATAATGCAAGATGAGCTAAGTTGATTTAATTGCAAAATTGCCACACCAAACTACTATAAATAGGGGTCTTTGGCTTCATCATTTCTTCACACCAAACTCAAACCAAATAGGTGAGTTTAAGAGAAGAGTGAAGCAAGAAGGAGGAGGAAGTTCTTCAAGAGGTAAGCAAGCTTTTCGTTTCTAGTCTTTAGCTTTTGTAGTTCTTTGGTTTTAGTCTTTAAATTTTTAGATAGAAGTAGCTTAGATCTTAAATAGTCTACAATAATTTTAAATTCATGTTTTTATGGTTAAAATCAGCTTTATTTCGAAAAATTGATGAAGAAGGGGTTTTAGCAAAATTTCCTGAAGAGAAATACCAAAGTAACGAAGTTCTGGCGAAATTTCATCAGTTAGGGAAATTCTGAATTAGTGATGAAAATGCTAATATCTTATGTTGAAAACGTGGTTGGAAAATTCTGGGAAACTTCATGGTTAAATTAGACATATAGGGCTTTTCAAATATGCTAAGAACATGTTAAAATGAGTTTTGTACAGTGAGATAAAAATTCTCAAAGTTAAGCTACGAATTTCTGGAAAAATTCTGGACAGAGGCTTAAAACTTAAAAACTGAGAATGAACCGTGTAATCTGGACAAAAGATATTATTTTTCTTTGAAAGAAGACATCCTAAGGATTCCAGGGAATTTCAAGGATCCTCGTTTCGATTTCTCTAGAATTAGTTATGATTTTCTGAAGTTAGGCGAAAATCTGTCCAAAATTCTGGACCACCGTTTTTGAAGAATTAAAGGTGATAAGTTAAGAAATAATCCTACCAAGGGTAAAAAGGTCATTAGTGACTAGGATACCTTCTATAATATTATTTGTGAATTAATAAATGCGATATTACTGATAAATCCCAATTTAATATATTTTATCCCGCCTTATTCATTTATTTTGGGGACTATTTTAGGCTAATTTGGATTTATTAGACAATATTTGGATTGTTAGCCTATTTTAGGAAATAATATAAATCAGAATTAATTATGAGATTATTGGACTTAAATTGTTATTATTCTGATTGAGATCTTGTGATTGAATAATATTTCTAAATATATGATAGATCACGATTTTATTTAATTCTTGCAGGATAAGAAAAAAAGCATATTGGAAGATCCTACGATGCAGAATTAACCTTGGAAGCTAAAAGAAGATCTAATGGTGAAATTTTGTTAGGCTTTTGGAATTTTAGTTGGCTCAAGTTGGTACCCAAAATCTCTTCCTCCCCATATTATTTAACCTAGCCGTTGAACCTGGCGAGAGAAGCAGCCAACGCACGCACACGGAGATACGCGCAGAGACCATTTGATTCATTCAATTCATATAATTCTCCAGTGGTGATACGCGCGAACCAAGGCAAGGGAATTGATCATTAATTCACTTAGCCATTTTTCCACTCACGGGACCCACAAGTATTGCTATTGCATCCATTGATCATCAATTCATTCCAATGACTGTGAGCGGCGCGATGTTCAGTGGAGAACATAAATTCATGGCAGCTTAAGCATTTTTAGGAGGCAATTTGGGAGGAGCATGGAGAAAGCTAGAGCCTAGAGTTTTACACTTGAAGATCATAAGGGAGTGTTATTCTTTTTATCTTCTTAATCCAAACTTGAGATTATTTAGTTTTAAAGGATTTCAAGTTGTATTAATTGAGAACAATCTAGTTTTAGATTGTAAACATATTTCTTTTGGATTGGATTGATAATTTGAAGTTTTTATGTGTGAGACAATTGTTGGAGTTTTGTTTGCAACCTTTTGATTGTCAATTGAATTATTAATTGAGTTTTCATTATTAATTTAATTGTCAATTTGGTTTATCATCTTAATTGTTTAATTGGGTTGATAAATTATCTAGTTGTTCAATTGGATAATTGTAAACAATATTTTCAAGACTATGTTGTGATTGATTTTTAATGAGTTTAATTAGCTACCGCTTATTTCATTATGAGTTTTCTAGTGGAATATGTGTTATTGAGCTAGAGGGTTTCCCATGTTCAATTAGGTAATTAAATTCATTAATCTTCCTTTGGTCTAATTAATTGGTTTGGGCTAAGAAAGTTAACTCCACGCAATTCCTAAGTTGTCCCCTTCTTCCTCATAACTGAACTAGATCTTTGTCATTTAATTTGATTTTAATCAATTTTCTTCTTAGGATTTTAATTTTTCTCTCATAACAAAAACCCCCAAAATTGCATTCATATTCATATAGGTTAGTTTCATTAGTTGCATTCTCATTTAGGTTTTAAAGTCGATTGCATTAGCGCATTTAGTTAGTTTAATTTCATTTTATTGCATTTTTCATCACCTAAATTCAACCTAAAGAAAAACTCACAACTTGCTCCTTGGGAAAATGACCTAGGTTGACCCTATATTGCATAATTAATTAGGACCTAGTTTAATTGACTGCTTTAGCGACGAAAGCAAGGCTCATCAATTACCATTATAGGATAAACGTGATCACGGTCCGAACGACAGCGTACCGATATCGCCAACGAAGGTACGGATGCGTACTGTAACACTAACTCTGATGCTTATTGTATGCTTATATGTGATGGATAGTCTGAGACTCTGATTTTGAAAAGTTATAGACTCTGTTTTGAAAGTTGTGCATACATAAAGTTATATATGGGTTATAGTCATGATAACGCCGTTGAGTTTTCCTAGCGCTGAGGACACGGATGTACACCGTGGCACTGGTGAATAGTGCAGACTGGTTTGATGTGAATATGTGGTGAGACTGGGATGACATGAATAAGTGGAGACTATGGTTGTTATTATCTTGAGTATGTGAATTTCGTATGTGAATATTGTTGTATCATCATGAATATCTGTCATACATAACTAATACATAAGCATGAGGTTAACCGTTACCTGAGGTTCAATGGGAATTGAACCTCAGCTCTTACCATAGCTTCAGGGTCCAAAGGAGCTAGGACCAAGAGCAAGGATAGGCAGCACGCGTGAGGTCACGGGCGGAGGACATTTCCCTTTATTTACATACTGTGTTCAGATATCTGTACCACTGTATGTATAAATACCTAGACTCAATCACAGGGAATATATATCAGATACTCACTCTTTTAAATCATTTCGATGCTCCACTCTGATTAAACTATTTTAAACTCTGATCAAATATTTTGAAAACAGATTTCGAAAATGAGGATGTTACAGTGTTACTACATATTTGAATGATTGTCCACCCTTAATGTGTATTAATACATATTTAAATGATTGTCCACCCTTAATACATCAAGACTACACTGGGAGATGAATAGTTGAATGATTGTTTAGTGCTTTATATTGAAAAAGATGTATTTAAAGAATAAGAAGAAGAAGGGGTGTGTGTGTGTGAATACATATTTGAATGATTGTCCACCCTTAATATATCAAGACTACACTTCGTAATAAGATGAGAGATGAATGGTTGAATGATTGTTTAGTACTTTATATTGAAAAAGATGTATTTAATAGCATTAATAATAAGACAATTATGATAAAATTCTAAAAAATAAGGACTAAAATGATGATATTACAAGTATATGTGTGTGTTGAAAGTGGAGCCTAAATACCCAAGAGGGGGGTGAATTGGGTATTCTTAAAATTTTTGCCAACTCCTCTGTTTTATGATACTAAGAGCAGAGAAAAACAGAGTAAGAGAAGAAAAGCTTGGACACAAAGACTTATACTGGTTCGGTCTCAACAACTTGACCTACATCCAGTCCCAGACTCTCTGGGATTTTCTACTATCTCAATGATTACACACTCTACACTCAAGAGTAATGCTCTCACTAGAACTTACTCCCCCTTACAAGTTGTAATCAATGAACCCAACCACCAAGTCCCCTGACTTGTGGTTCTTTACAATCAATGATCAAGAATCAAAGAAAAAACTCTCTCTAACGATGATGATAAACACTAAAACTTACAATGTTAAAAGACACACTACAAGTGAAAACAGATAAGTAGGTGAAGAAATTGAATGCTTATGCGTTTTCAGTTGTTGTTCCTGTAGTAGAGACTTGAATGCAATCCTATTTATACTTAGGAAGCATTAATTGACCGTTGCATCTTCAATATTATTGTTGAGAGAAGTCTTCAGGTGATTAGCAAGTGTTTTAGGCATCTTCTCTCTCTATACTTAGCTTAATCCAGCTGGCCAAGTAATCTGACTTATTCTTCTGCAAATTAATCCGTTGGAGATGAGGTTGCTTGTTGTAGTAAACATTCTTTAATGCTTTGCAACCGTGTGCAAAAGGATTAGCCAAGTTTATGCAACTTTCTGACCACTGCATTTAATGAACTGAACCACTTTTTGCTTTTTACTTTATCCTTCAATAATCATTTGTTAGATCATCTGAAACTCATTAGCAAGATGGTTAAACATAGCTAAGAATATGTAAGAATGATAAATGGAAGTATTAAGATCAAAGGAAAGAGTTTCACAATTTCGTCAAATTTGATTTTTAAGTTCAGCGTTCAATACTCGAGTATGTTCATCAATACTCAAGTTTGTCACTGTGCACTTAAGTCAATACTTGAGTATCCATCCCGATACTTGAGTATTCATCATCCAGAGAGAAATCATCGTGATGTGAGCTTTGGACCTTAAGGACAATACTCGAGTATTCAAATCAATACTCGAGTTTTGAACTTTTTGGTAAGAAAATGAGTTTAAGTTCAAAACCTCTATACTTGAGTATTCCTTTCATTACTTGAGTATTCAAATCATTGACAAGAGGAAAAGCTCTCTGTATGCTCAATACTCGAGTTTCCAAATTAATACTCGAGTATGCAAGTTATTTGAAAAATTTGTGAAGTTTTTCCATGTCAATATTTGAGTTTTCAAATGAATACTTGAGTATTCGTAAGCAAATGTTAAACATTGAAATCTTTGTAAAAGTCCAATACTCGAGTATGTAAAACCAATACTTGAGTTTTCGTAAGATGTAAACCTTTGAAAGCTCTCTGTATGAGCAATACTCGAGTATTCCATTGAATACTTGAGTATTGAGAACTCAACACAATATTGAAATTCTCTCTGAGAGTTCAGTACTCAAGTATTCATATCAATACTTGAGTATTGTCTCAGGGTGAAAACTTGGAGTGCTCTCTATAAGTCCAATACTCGAGTATTGTTTCCAATACTTGAGTATTGTCTCAAGGTGAAAACTTGGAGTGCTCTCTGTAAGTCCAATACTCAAGTATTACATCCAATACTTGAGTATTGTCTCGTGAAAAAGGAATTGAGCAACTCTCTGTCAAGTCAATACTCGAGTATTCACATCAATACTCAAGTTTCCATTTGACAGTAAGTTTTTACCAAATGCAAAAACTCCAAGGTGTGTTTACAATTGTTGATTATCATCAAAACACATAGAGAACTAACATGTGTGTGTGTGTGTGTTAATACATATTTGAATGATTGTCCACCCTTAATACATCAAGACTACACTTCGTAATAAGATGGGGATGAATGATTGAATGATTGTTTAGTGCTTTATATTGAAAAAGATGTATTTAATAACAATAATAATAAGACAATTATGATGGAATTCCAAAAAATAATGCCTAAAATGATGACATTATAATTATTTTTATTGTAATATAATTTTGTTATTAAAATATATGTACTTGAACTTATTTAGTGCCTACTTTTCATTATAATTTATGTAACTGCATTTCTAACAACACTTAGTCTTGCTTTTTTAAATAACGTTTGTAAAATAATTGCTTCTCTTATTATTTCATTAGTGTTCACTTGATTTCATGAATATTTTTTTAATATTTTTTCTTTTCTTATTTATATTTTTTTGCTTTTTAATATATTTAAAACTTTCCTTTTAAAAAAATTTTCAGGGGACAGCAAAGTGCCCCTTTCAATAATTTTCTGAGTCCGCCTTGTCCCTAGGAGATGAGGCGTGAGGGAAGGAAGCATGTGGGCCCCTCTTCGTACGATTCCTTTCCTTTCATTATCTGCCAAAAAAAACAAAATACATGATAATGGAATACTACTCAAGTACTCATGATCCACGTAACAATAGTATTCCTTTCCTTTTAGAACGATTCCTTTCCTTTCATGATCAATTATCCATGTGTGTTTTGGCAGATAGTGAAAGGAAAGGAATCGTTTTGATACAAAAAAAAGGGATGGAGCCTCCTGCCAGCCCCACAACGCATTAATTTAAATTTAACATCAATCTGTGTCTTCTTTCAAATGATATTGATGATTTTTCTAAATTAGTTAACAGTCTCAAATTCAAAAGGTAATATCTGTTTTTTTTATTTGTAATTTAGAGAAATATTATATTATTTACTTTTTCATATTCAGAGAAGACTCGGAGTCTTTACGCCAGGCTGACTCTATTGTGGTGGTACAAGTCAAAGTCATGTGCAAAGGAACATGGAAAGTTGAATGAGGATAAGAAATTAGTTCGAATGAAGAAGTGTTTCCTTTTTTTTTTATACGAAAAAAGTTTTGTAGGGGTTCGGCATCAGTCTTCCACTAAGGCCAAGGCACGACTCCGAGCTCTATGAGCACTAATTTCACATTGATTTTTCCAAGTCTTTGGGCATATTCAAGAGTCAAGAACAGCATTTATCTCTTTTCTTCAGTTTCATAGATTATAATTGAATGGAAAGAGTAGTGAGGGAAGGAACACGGATGGAAGAAAATGGGCTCTCTTCTCCTCTGCTCATTCTCTTGTCTCCTTTTCTTTGACTTTTGGCGACGACATAAAGTAATGTTAACAAAGCACAAATGATGGAAATGTAAAAATCACCCCCGCTTACTGTCACGTTCATGCATGTTTTCTTTTTGCTTTGTGAGTCCTTAAATAGAAAATTGGGAAAAAATCCTTTATTAAAATTTTTATTGGTGAAAAGAACCTGATAAATATAATGCATGTATATTACCAATAAGATTATGTAAATGGATATGTTGAAAAAGGATTCACATAATGATATTCCCTTCGGTCTTTATTATAAAATATATTTAAGGAGTTGATGTTGGTCCTAAATGTAAGATATATTCTTTATATTTATCGATATTTTCCTAGTTTACCGTTATTGATGCTCCCTCAACAATAATTAAGGGAGGGGGAATAATGAGATTTCTTTTTTTAAAAAAATGACTAGGGTATCTTAGAAAATATACTCTCTCTGGTCCACAATATAGAGTGCTTTTAGAAAAATAGCTTGGTACAAAATATAAATCACTTATAAGATAATTAATATTCATTTTCTAGTTTTTCCCATAATTAATGCTAAGTTCCAATTTTGCTCCCTCGTTAAATTTTCAAACACATTTTCCAATAAAGATGAAAATGGAAAAAAAAACAATTTATGATATATTTAATGAGTTAACTATTACTTCTTGTTTCCCTTGAATTAGTTAAAATGTCTTATATCATGAATTGGATGGAATATCATATTAGCTAACTTAACTAACTTCATAAATATAATTAAATTACATAAATATGTCTCATATTAAGAAATGATGGAAGTATTAATTATGCAGATGAATATGTTGAAAATTTATTGTTGGAGTTGTCAAAATTAGTAATTAATTATGCAAATGGCCTTCCTTTGCCTCTCTATATATTCTGGGCTCCTTCTTTTTTGGACGAAGGAAACTTGATTGTGAATATGCTTTGAACATGTTAAAAGAGGATTCAAATAATAATAATTTTAAGATAGATTAAGTTATGATGCATTCAACCACACGGAGAAAATAATACTTTTAGATACCTAATGTGATCTTCAATGCGTGGCAGGATGAAATAAAACAAACATTGACAAGTTGTGGTTTTGTAAGATGTGTTTGTTTGGAATAACGATTGAAACATTTAAAAATATCTTTTCATTCGTGATTTACTATATATGAGATAAGTATATGAAAAAAGTTTTATCTTGATTTTCGCGAATAATCACTTTTAAGAGCCCTAACCATGAACCTAAACAGGCACAATAGGTATGAAAAGTCTTAATGACAAATCATTGTTGGTTGAAATTGATCTTAGCCATATCAATTACGTATAGATGCTTTGTTTGATTCAATTATTGATGAATCTTGTGATGAGGTTAGAAGGCACAACCACTACAGTGAATTGTAGCAGTTAGAATAAACCGCTACAAATATGTGAATTTATAGCGGTTTATGCCAAAACTGCTACAATTTATAGGGGTATGACTCGTACTAAGTGGCGTGCTAGTTCGTAAACGATATTTGTAACAGTTATTATAAACTAACCACTACAAAATATGGTGCCATGTTGGCGCCAAATTTGTAGTGGTTATTTTTTAACAATTTATTTATACAAACTGCCACAAATATGGCGCCAGTTTGGTACCTTATGGCATGCCATTAGTGGAAGTTTATTTGTAGTAGTTTATATCAAAAACCCTCTATAAAATTCCAAGAGTTTAAACTTTTGTAGCAGTTAAAGAAAACCATCCACTACAAAGTTTCATGACACAAAGGTAGGATTTCTTCATTTATAGAGGTTGAGGTAGCAACGAACAGTTTGTAGCGGTTTTTTTAGTTAAACTGCTATAAATGTGAAGTTTTTAAACACATCGCAAATAGAAGTATACAAAAAAATATTTTTTTAAAAAAAATACATTCTTATTTGTAGTGGTTATTTGGCTAAACCGCTACAAATTGTGATATTTCAAATTTTTCTTTAAAAAAACCAATGAATTGTTGTAGCGGTTTTGTAACTGTTATAAAAACTGGCATAAACTGCTACAAAGTGTGTAATATTAAAACTTGAATATTTCTTATTCCACCAAAGATCATGACGTTTATATCGATTTTAGTAGTTAAATTACTACAAAGTGTGTAATTTTGAAATTTAAATATTTCAAATCCCGTCAATGTTTGTTAATTTGTAGTGGTTTTTAGTATAACCACTACAAAATGTGATATTTTGAAATTTATTTATTTTTTAAAAAATACCAATGAATTTTTGTTGTAGTTTTGTAACTGCTACAAAACGGGGGAAAAAAACCACTATAAAAATCGTCACATCAACCGCTACAAAGTGTGTCATATTGAAATTTGAATATTTTGTATCCCGCCAAAGATCATAAAGTCCGTCGCAAACTGGCGGCAAAAAAGGCCGCCAGTTTCTGGTGTTAGCGACAGCGACGGAATATGATTTCGTCACTAACTATAGCGACGGATTTGAGAATCCGTCGCTAGCTGGCAGCAAAAAGCTGCCAGCTGCAGCTTTTTAGCGACGGATTCAGATTCCGTCGCTAAAAAGCTGCCTGCTTTTTGCGACGGAACTTGAATTCCGTCGCAAAAAGCGGTTTTGCGATGGAAATTGATTCCGTCACAAAACCAATTAATTAAACCCCCTCCTTCCTCATTCGAACACAGCTTGCCCCTTACCTCAGCCACCCCCACAGCTCGCCACCGCCGGCCTCTCGCCACCAACTCGCCGTCCACAGCTCGCCTGCCCCCAGCCAACAGCTCCCCGCCGACCCCATCTCCCCTCTGCCCCACCCCTACAGCTCCCCCGCGACCCCAAAGCCCACAGCTCACCGCCGTCCCCACCTCCCCATAGCTCCCCCGCCCCCCAGCTCCCCCCCACCCCGACAGCTCCCCCCCACCCCCACAGCTCCCCTGTCCCCCACCCCGACAGGTCCCCCCCCAGCTCCACCGCCCCCACCCCAACGCCCTCATCTTCCAACTCCTCAGCTCCCAACTGCCACCCCTCAGCTCCCCCTTTTCCGGTAAGCTTTTTTCATTTTTTTTTAAATCTTATTATTTTTTATGACAAATAAGTATATATAAACATTGAAAAAAATTAGTCTTATTTATTGCTCATGAATAAATAGGTCTCCAAAGTCGCCGTTTTCTAGTCACCGGTGCTCTTCTCTGCTGTCCAGCTACCCTCTTCATCCGGTAAGCTCCCTTTCTTTTGTTCTTTTTTTTCACCATATTATTTATCATGAGAAATTAATATAGATAAAAATTGAAAAAACTAATCATATTTATTATTCATGAATAAATAGGTTATAATTTAACATTATTGTTTATTTAGGTTATAATATCTTATAAATATAACTAAAAAGTATACATGGAAAAAAATACCAATTTTCTTATTAAAATAATTTGTAAATTGTTAAGATGAGCAACCCCAGTTTTGAGCAACCCTGTCAATCGATTACTTTTCCAAATATTTAAATGACGACTCATACAGAGCTTAAGCGTAGCATAATGTTTTGTAAAATATATTTCAATCATATCTTTTTATGAAGGTTGACTATTAATGGAGAATTTCGTTATTGTGATAGTTGTCTTTTAAAAAAAAAATCTTATTTTTATGTAGATTTCTATACCCACTTAATTTAATATTTGTAGCTGACTTTTTTAAGCAATAAATTCGGTTTCTTGATTTTTGAATAAACTATTTTTGTAAATTATATTGAGTCTCCAACCACTACTAAAATTATCTCCCCTGACTTAAGGGTGGTCTATCCTTTATTTTATTTTTATTAATAATTCTTAAATTTTAATTCGTGAATGAACATTTAAGGGATATTAATTTCCATCGGCAGCAAAAAAAACCCATTTTAGTTTCAATACTTTTAATAACATTTTAAACCGATCTGTTGTAGGCCACCAAAATGATTTAAGGGGTCAAATTTTAAATGATATTTTATTTCTTTTTTAAATAAAAAATAAACATGAATGACATTAATGGTACATAAAAGATATTGGTGTGATAATCTTTATATGTTAGAAACTCCAAAATACGTATAGTATTCTATTCGTTGGTTGCTTGGTGGGATATATTCTTTGTTCAATGCATGTGTTTGTTTTTCACTTTCTTGATTAAGTGGCAATTGGTTGGCATAAGTGGCTAGTTGTATTGGCTCCTTATAATTATATTTGTGGCAAATTAAGATGTTAATTAGGCTAGTAACTGAACTAGCTAGGAAGTATGGAAGACAATCACGATAGGAGTTGGATGTACAATCGTCTAACTGGAAGAGAACTAAATCCAGCATTCTTGGCGGGTTTGAACGAGTTCATCAAATTTGCTTTGGCGCATTCAAATAATTCAAGTAGGGAGATCAGGTGTCCGTGTGCCAAATGTAAGTGTTTAAGGTTTAAAAATCCGAGCAAGGTCAAAATTCATTTGTGTCAAAATGGATTCATGAAGGATTATGAGTGTTGGGAATGTCATGGCGAAGTCCGACAGACACCAAGTGGTTATTACGGGGGACAGTAGTCATTGAGAAAACCTTAATGCGTATGAGCAGTTGGTTATGGATGCCGTGGTACCGTCCATCGGAAGATATTTTGATCCCGTTAATCATGCCGAATTGTCATACATGGGAGAGGAGACTGGTACACATACTCAACCATCATACATGGGAGAGGATCCTCATCCGGACACCGATGGGTTCTATAAAATGCTTCAAGAAGCGCAACGTTCGCTATGGGAAGGATGCGAACACTTTGAAAGTAGTGAATATTCATCGCTTTCGGCTACCCTAGCAACACTAAGCTTGAAGACTGATCACCATATGAGTGAGAGGAATTACAACAAAATGATGCAGATCATAAGCAAAGTTGTTCCCAAAGACAATAATTTGCCTAAGGATTTTTACCAAGCAAAAAAAAAAGGTGAAAGAGCTTGGGCTTGGATGTGAAAAAATCCATTGCTGCCCTAGAAGATGTATGTTGTATTACAAGGATGATGCTGAGCTGATCAATTGTAAATTCTGTGGACATGACAGATATAAAGTTGTGAGGAAAGGAAGGAAAATGACCCGTCAAGTGTTAAGGAAGATGCACTACTTTCCTCTGGTGCCCAGACTTCAGAGATTGTATGCATCAGAACAAATAGCTACTTACATGAGATGGCACCGAGAGCATCACAAGGATGAAAATCTTGTGACGCATCCATCCGATGCTGAAGCTTGGCGTAAATTTGACGAGGCGAATCCTTTCTTTGCTATGGATCCCCGTAATGTCTGTCTTGGTCTATGCTCGGATAGGTTCGCTCCTTTTGATAAATCAGGCAGAAATTATTCTTGTTGGGCTGTCATTGTGACATCGTACAACCTCCCACCTTCTATGTGCATGAGAAGGGAGTTTTTGTTCCTCAACGCGTTAATCCCTGGGCTATCCAACCCCAAAAAGAAGATAGATGTGTACCTCAGGCCTTTGATAGACGAGTTGAAGATGTTGTGGAGTGAAGGGGTTCTAACGTATGATATATCATTGAGTCAGAATTTCACAATGCGTGCTGCCTTAATGTGGACGATAAATGATTTCCCTGCATATGGGATGTTGAGTGGCTGGCAAACGTCGGGAAAGCTTGCATGCCCGGTATGTCTTGAACAGAACATGGGTTTTAGCTTGGAACACGGTCACAAAGTCTGTTGGTTTGACAGGCATCGATGATTCCTACCCCCCGACCATCCATATAAGAGAAATAGAAAAGACTTCACGCGTAATGTGGTTGAACAAGCAAATCAACCTCGTCGTTTAAGTGGCCAAGAAATATGGGACAGGGTCAAGTATATTCAAAGTGTCGAAGAGGGTGTTGCTTCCAACGAATCTGAGGGATATGGTGTTGATCATCATTGGAACAAACGCAGCATCTTCTGGGAACTACCATATTGGAAAGATCAATTGTTAAGACACAACCTGGATGTCATGCGCATTGAGAGCAATGTGTTTTGCAATATTTTGTACACCGTGATGGACACGAAAGGCAAGACGAAGGACACAATCAATGCTAGACGGGACATAGAAGCGATTTGTAGAAGGCCTACTTTGCATTTGGTGCAGGATGGCAGGGGACGCATTTCCAAACCTAGAGCACCGTACACATTAAACAAACAGCAGAATTTGGAATTGTTGCAATGGGTTGAAGATCTGAAACTCCCGGATGGTTATGCGTCAAACCTGAAAAGATGTGTCAACTTGCACGAGGGGAAGTTATTCGGGATGAAAAGTCATGATTGTCATGTTTTTTTCCAGAGATTGTTGCCGTGGGCCTTCAAAGCATTACCGAACCACATATGGTCTATTCTAACAGAATTTTCCAGGTTCTTTAGAGAAATTTGTGCTTATGAGCTTAATGTGGAAAACTTATGGCACCTGGAGGCGAGCATGCCAATAACACTATGCAAGTTAGAGATCGTGTTTCCTCCTAGCATGTTTGACTCAATGGAACATTTACCTGTTCACTTGGCCTACTAAGCAAGAGTAGGAGGTCCCCAACAATATAGGTGGATGTATCCGTTTGGGAGGTAATATATATATTTCTTTCGTGCAGTTATTTCTTTCGCGCACTTTAGTTTATAAATACCCTCTAATTGTCCATTGTAGGTTTTTACGCACTCTTAAACAAAAAAATAAAAAATCCAACCCACGTTGAAGGATCTATCGCTGAAGCGTATCTAGTCGAAGAGGCCACAAAATTTGCGTCATACTATTATCCCCCTGAAATGACATCAAGATGGAGACGGGTACCTCGCAACGATGATGGCAGTAATACAAGTGAACAAAAATGAATATTTGATTTTCCAAGCCAAGTTGTGGGAAAACGTTGGAGATCAACTCTTGAAGCAAGAGATAAGCGAGTAGCGGAGTGGTACATTCTAAACAACTGTGAAGAGGCCACCCAATACTTAAAGTAAGATTTGTTTTCTTTTCACTGTTACGGTAAGTATTATAGTATTAACTTCATTTTTTTGTTGCAGTTATTTTTCTAATTTGGTCCGATTGGAAAATCCTGAAATGTCGGAATCCCAAGTTGATCAATTCACGAACTCTAAGTTCCCAAAATGGTTGCGCTCCTACTTCTTGGCACATCCAGAAGATCCCAATAAAGTGGCGTGAAGTTTATCTTATGGAGCTGCAATTAGTGTTACCCGGTGTAACAAGTATATAATCAACGGGTATCGATTTTCAACTGTTGAAGCGAACGCAGGTACACAATGTTGCAATTATGGTGTATGTTGTCGAGGTGGCCAAGTTGACGGGGTGGACAGTGACTACTACAGGAAGTTAATCGACATAATTCAGCTGAGTTACCAGTGGGACAAGGTGGTGACACTTTTTAAATGTGAGTGGTTTGATAACAGTACGCGTGGGACAAAAGTGGACAAACATGGAAATATTGAGATCCACTAGTCAAGGAGATATACGGCTGGTTATGACCCATTCATCCTTACTCAACAGGCGGAACAAGTTTACTATACATTATACCCCACATCCCGCCAAGGGTGGGTGGGAGTTTTTAAAACCAAAGCACGGAATATTATACCTCAGTCGAAAGAGTAGGAAGCAAATGACGGCATGAAGGAACCGTTCCAGGATGATGTGGAATATGCACTGCCCATAAACATTGCCGACGACGATGTACCAAGCAATCTGTTTGATTCTGCTGTGAACTTAGAGTTGATTCCTATCCAAGTTGACGGTGAGAAATCAGACGATGAGACAGAAGTGATTTACTCTGATGGCGAATCTGAGTTCGACGACTATGAGACTCCAGAGGAAGTCGTGCAAGCAGATGACGAAGAACTTGAATCATCCGATTGATTTGTGTTAGTTCTTTGTTTATCACAATTTGTTATACTACATACTCAGTAATTGCGCTACTGCCATATTAAGTAATAAATATCTTATTTTTATGTATATTTTCACATAATGTTTGTAAGTGTTCAGAGATGGAGCATCCAACTGGAGGATGTTCAGATGGTGGACGTGGTCGTGGTCGATCCCGACCTCGTCCTGTCAAAGGTAGGGGAACGCCATCTGCTCCCTTCGTAGGCATGGGGGGAGAGGCGCTTCCCCAGAGGTTTCACCATATGAGACGTCATTTTCACCATCGATTTATTTGTCCACTTCACCGTCACTATATATGTCCTCGTCTCCGTCTTCCTCCAGTGATCCACAGTAAGGGGGACACCGAGTTTACTTTACCATTTCTGATTGATTTACATATGTGTAGTTTTATTTAACCATCTTTGTACAAACTCTTCAATAATTCACATTCCTTCATTCAACACATTCCGTCGCCTCATAGCCAGGTCGACGAAGGAGGTAGTTCCTCTAATACACCTGTATGGGGAGCGAAAGATCCTGCAACGGGGAAGCTTTGGATCCGTCCTGACGGCATCGAGGGGTGAGGCATACAAAGTTACTAATAACGCTACGATTTTTAACCTTTAGTTTGTATGCTCATATTTGCATCATATCCTCTGTCTACAGATTTGACCCTTAGTCCCCGGTGGCTAATGTCTTGTCAACCCAAATATTTCGTAATTTCAATGAGCCTTGGGGCACGTGGAAAGAAATTCCTAAGGACACTCGGAATAGATGGTTCGACGAGTTTTTGGTAAGTTAAGTGATTTATAGTTATTAATTTCTTATCCAAATACGAACTGATTAAGTATTTGTAACATTTGGAGCACTAATTGTTCATTATTGATTTTCAGAGTAAGTTTATGACGTTGCCTGAACATCATAAAAGTCTGAAAAAAGCTTTTAACCGTAAGGGAAGCCGGTGGTTGTCTGGGAGATTTCATAAATTGAGAAAGGGTACAGGCAAGCAAGATTGGATTGACCCTGAGACTGCAAACCTTTTACTTCAACAGTGGGCGAAAGATGAGAAATTTAATAATAGAAGTCAGAAAAGTAAGGAGAATAGGGCCAAGCAGGTGGGACCTTCATATGCTGGCAGGTCCATTCCGCTGAGTGAGCATTGTCAGAAAATTGTGAGTACACGTTATTTTCTATTAAAGTATTCAATGTTTTGTACCTTGAAACAATTTGTTAACGATTTTTCATGTGTTTGCAGGCACAGTGTGGGGATGTTCCACCAGAAGATGTTGAGTGGCGTGCCTTTGAGTAAACCCATACCCGGCAGACTGAAGGGGGTGAGAAGATATGGATTAACGCCAGGTCGGAGCAAATGGCGGTGAGACATTTATATTGCATTGATTCTTTGTTTCGGACACCAACATGTTTATTTCATTTCACATGGCTTTTTTTGTGATGTCTTTTTTTGTTTATAGGACACCTATCTGAGGCTGACACAGGAGAGAGACTCGCAGAGTGGAACCCAGCCCTCATCCTCTTAGTCCGATAACGAGAGTCTATTCTTACAGGCTGCGGGTGGATTTAACAGCAAAGGTAGAGTCTTCGGGTTAGGTTCCTGTGCCAGCCGACTTAGGGAATCAAAGCGCTCCACATCCAGCAGTGAAAGTGTTTCTGCAGGTAAACGTAATACATTTGATATTGATTGTTACATTTCCATTCTCTGGTCCATTTAAATGCAGTGCAAAAAAGATAATTATATTTCCTAATGTTTTGGCAGATGAGTTGAAGAAGATGAAGACAATTATGGAGTCGCAAGTAGCTGAGCTGAGCGAGACAAAGCAACAACAAATGGAGACAGCCAATGTGCTCCACCAGACACAGGAGATGGTTAGACAGATGCAACGTCAAATCATGGCCCTAATGAAAGACAAGAGTCCGATGCCGCCTCCTGAAGGTGATCCTGCTGCTGATGATGATGATGACAATGCTGCTGTTTAGATTACTTTTTTAGTACATCTCTGTTGAAACACTATATTTATATTGTATTTTATACTCTGTCTTATGAAGATTCGATATGTATGTTATATAAATTTTTTTAAATATTTTAATATATAATTTATAAACAAATTTTAAAAATAAAATAAATAAATTTTAAAAGAATAATGGAAAAGAATATAATTAATTTTAAAAGAATATAATTTTCAAAGAAAATTAAAACAAAAAAATAAAAAATTAATTAAAATAAAAAATATATAATTTTTTAAAAAAAAAATTAATCAAATTTGCGATGGATTCTGAATCCGTCGCAGATTGTAATTTTGCGAAATTTGCGACGGATTCATAATCCGTCGCAAATTTGAATTAAATCCGTCACAAAATTCAAAATTGCGACGGAATATGAATCTGTCGCAATTTGCGACGGATTCAGATTCCGTTGCAATTAGCGACGGATTTAAAATCCGTCGCTAATTGCGACGGAATCTGAAATTCCGTCGCAATTGCGACGGAATCTGAAATTCTGTCGCAATTGCGACGTAAATTCATTTTGCGATGGAAATTCAAGTTTTAGCGACGGATTTTTTCGGTCGCAAAAACCTTTTTTTTTTTTGCAGTGAATTGCTTCTCTTATTACATCATCAGTGTTCACTTGATTTCATGAATATTTTTTTGATATTTTTTCTTTTCTTATTTATATTCTTTTTGCTTTTTAATATATTTAAAAATTTCCTTAAAAAATTTTTTCAGGGGACAGCAAGGTGCCCCCTTCCATAATTTTCGGAGTCCGCCTTGTCCCTAGGAGTTGAGGCGTGAGGGAAGGAAGCATGTGGGCCACTCTTCGTACGATTCCTTTCCTTTTATTATCTGCCAAAAAAAACAAAATACATGATAATGGAATACTACTCAAGTACTCATGATCCACGTAACAATAGTATTCCTTTCCTTTTAGAACGATTCCTTTCCTTTCATGATCAATTATCCATGTGTGTTTTGGCAGATAGTGAAAGGAAAAGAATCGTTTTGATACAAAAAAAGGGATGGAGCCTCCTGCCAGCCCCACAACGCATTAATTTAAATTTAACATCAATCTGTGTCTTCTTTCAAATGATATTGATGATTTTTATAAATTAGTTAACAGTCTCAAATTCAAAAGGTAATATCTATGGATCAATTATTAATGCACACATATTTGTAATTTAGAGAAATATTATATTATTTACTTTTTCATATTCAGAGAAGACTCGGAGTCTTTACGCCAGGCTGACTCTATTGTGGTGGTACAAGTCGAAGTTATGTACAAAGGAACATGGAAAGTTGAATGAGGATAAGAAATTAGTTGGAATGAAGAAGTGTTTCCTTTTTTTTTTTTATACGAAAAAAGTTTTGTAGGGGTTCGGCATCAGTCCCCCACTAAGGCTAGGGTACGACTCCGGGCTCTATGAACACTAATTTCACATTGATTTTTCCAAGTCTTTGGGCATATTCAAGAGTCAAGAACAGCATTTATCTCTTTTCTTCAGTTTCATAGATTATAATTGAATGGAAAGAGTAGTGAGGGAAGGAACACGGATGGAAGAAAATGGGCTCTCTTCTCCTCTGCTCATTCTCTTGTTCCCTTTTCTTTGACTTTTGGCGACGACATAAAGTAATGTTAACAAAGCAGAAATGATGGAAATGTAAAAATCACACCCGCGTACTGTCACGTTCATGCATGTTTTCTTTTTGCTTTGTGAGTCCTTAAATAGAAAATTGGGAAGAAATCCTTTATTAAAATTTTTATTGGTGAAAAGAACCTGATAAATATAATGCATGTATATTACCAATAAGATTATGCAAATGGATATGTTGAAAAAGGATTCACATAATGATATTCCCTTCGGTCTTTATTATAAAATATATTTAAGGAGTTGATGTTGGTTCTAAATGTAAGATATATTCTTTATATTTATCGATATTTTCCTAGTTTACCGTTATTGATGCTCCATCAACAATAATTAAGGGAGAGGGAATAATGAGATTTTTTTTAAAAAAAAATGACTAGGGTGTCTTAGAAAATATACTCTCTCTAGTCCACAATATAGAGTGCTTTTAGAAAAATAGCTTGATACAAAATATAAATCACTTATAAGATAATTAATATTCATTTTCTAGTTTTTCCCATAATTAATGCTAAGTTCCAATTTCGCTCCCTTGTTAAATTTTCAAACACATTTCCAATAAAGATGAAAATGGAAAAAAAATCAATTTATGATATATTTAATGAGTTAACTATTACTTCTTGTTTCCCTTGAATTAGTTAAAATGTCCTATATCATGAATTGGATGGAATATCATATTAGCTAACTTAACTAACTTCATAAATATAATTAAATTACGTAAATATGTCTCATATTAAGAACTGATGAAAGTATTAATTATGCAGATGAATATGTTGAAAATTTATTGTTGGAGTTGTCAAAATTAGTAATTAATTATGCAAATGGCCTTCCTTTGCCTCTCTATATATTCTGGGCTCCTTCTTTTTTGGACGAAGGAAACTTGATTGTGAATATGCTTTGAACATGTTAAAAGAGGATTCAAATAATAATAATTTTAAGATAGATTAAGTTATGATGCATTCAACCACACGGAGAAAATAATACTTTTAGATACCTAATGTGATCTTCAATGCGTGGCAGGATGAAATAAAACAAATATTGACAAGTTGTGGTTTTGTAAGATGTGCTTGTTTGGAATAACGATTGAAACATTTAAAAATATCTTTTTAATCGTGATTTATTATGTATGAGATAAGTACTTTTAAGAGCCCTAACCATGAAGCTAAACAGGCACAATAGGTATCAAAAGTCTTAATGACAAATCATTGTTGGTTGAAATTGATCTTAGCCATATCAATTACGTATAGATGCTTGGTTTGATTCAATTATTGATGAATCTTGTGATGAGGTTAGAAGGCACAACCACTACAGTGAATTGTAGCGGTTAGAATAAACCGCTACAAATATGTGAATTTATAGCGGTTTATACCAAAACTGCTACAATTTATAGCGGTATGACTCGTACTAAGTGGCGCGCTAGTTCGTGAACGATATTTGTAACATTTATTATAAACTAACCGCTACAAAATATGGTGCCAAGTTGGCGCCAAATTTGTAGTGGTTATTTTGTAACAATTTATTTATACAAACCATCACAAATATGGCGCTAGTTTGGTACCTTATGGCACGCCATTAGTGGAAGTTTATTTGTAGTGGTTTATATCAAAGACCCTCTATAAAATTCCAAGAGTTTAAACTTTTGTAGCAGTTAAGGAAAACCATCCACTACAAAGTTTCATGACACAAAGGTTGGATTTCTTTATTTATAGAGGTTGAGGTAGCAATGAACAATTTGTAGCGGTTTTTGTAGTTAAATTGCTATAAATGTGAAGTTTTTAAACACATCGCAAATAGAAGTATACAAAAAAATATTTTTTTAAAAAAAATACATTCTTATTTGTAGTGGTTATTTAGCTAAACCGCTACAAATTGTGATATTTCAAATTTTTCTTTAAAAAAAACCAATGAATTTTTGTAGCGGTTTTGTAACTGCTATAAAAACTGGCATAAATCACTACAAAGCGTATAATATTAAAACTTGAATATTTCTTATTCCACCAAAGATCATGACGTTTATATCGGTTTTAGTAGTTAAATTACTACAAAGTGTGTAATTTTGAAATTTAAATATTTCAAATCCCGTCAATGTTCATTAATTTGCAGCGGTTTTTAGTATAACCACTACAAAATGTGATACTTTGAAATTTATTTATTTTTTAAAAAATACCAATGAATTTTTGTTGTAGTTTTGTAACTGCTACAAAACGAAAAAAAAAACCACTTTAAAAATCGTCACATCAACCGCTACAAAGTGTGTCATATTGAAATTTGAATATTTTGTATCCCGTTAAAGATCATAAAGTTTGTAGCGGTTTTAGTAGATAAATTGCTACAAAATGTGTAATTTTGAAATTTGAATATTCCGAATTCCACCAATGTTCATTAATTTATAATGGTGTTTAGTATAACCGCTACAAAATGTGATATTTTGAAATTTATTTATTTTTTAAAAAATACCAATGAATGTTTGTAGCGGTTTTGTAACCGCTACAAAACTAGAAAAAACCGCTGCAAAAACCGTCACACCAACTGCTACAAAAGTTACACATATCCCTATAGATATCCCTACTACACCTCTTTTCACACACTCTCATTCATTTCTTCATACTCCCTTCTCTCTCGTTTTCTCTCATTTCTTCCCACCCTTTACAAAATCTTTGATTTCAATATTTTATTTTTTTTCCTTCTTATAATATTGATAATAATTTTTTTATCCAAAATTTTAAGGATATTTCCTCAATATTTCTTCTATCATTATCAACATTCTTCCCATAATCAAATATCATCTAATGGACAATATAATTTTTTTTTACTTAGAGGTGGACAACACAATATCTATACATTCTCAGTATTAAACCTACATAATATTTATACTTATCTAACTTAAGTTAATCATTTTTTTAAAAAAATATTAATTATTATTATTTAAGTTGTCACTTAAATAATAAAAATATTCAACATAATATTGTAACAATGAACTGAAATTATGATTTTTTCTTTTTCAGTTTTACAATATTTTGTAGCGGTTGCAAAACAGCTACAAATTTTAATTCAAATTCGGCTTAAAATATTTGGCACAATTTATGAAATTTTATCCAATATTTGTAGCAGTTTTACAACTGCTACAAAAATTTGGCTCCAATTTTTTTTAACTTCATCATCTTAATCGTATCTTGTAGTGGTAACTCAAAACTACTACCAATACAGTAACGGTTTTATTACATGCGTAGCGGTTTTAGAAAACCGCTACAAAACATTAGTTTTTTTGTAGTGAGCAAATTGTGGTTTTCTCATGACATTGATCTAGTACTAAGTAGTGAATAAGTTAATGAGTAATTAATTTCCGACAAAATTAAACTAATGATATTGTTACAAAGTATGGTGAGTAATGAATTTTTACATTCCTCGTTTGCTTATGATGATACTCCTTAGGTGACTATTGTTTCTGATTAGCGAACTAATTAAAGCAAGGGAATGTGTGGTTTTGGCCTTTACTTTTGCAAAAGATAAAGCAGATGTAGCATGCTACAAGTATTATTTAGGGAGGAGT